>CM053623.1:339219424-339268935 GCA_028646595.1 Phalanger gymnotis | reverse complement strand
CTGGGCTCTGCTTGGCTCAGCTCCGCTCCCCTCGGCTGGGGGCTGGGAGTTCTGTTCGGGACAGACCTTACCCAAGACCATCCAGGCAGACCTGGGCTGGAGTCCTGCTTCCCTCTGCCCCTTTGTGGGTTCTGTAGTTCTAGAATTGGTTCAGAGCCATTTTTTCATAGGTTTTTGGAGGGACTTGGAGGGGAGCTCACGCCAGTTACTGCTTTCCAGTTGCCATCTTGGCTCCGCCCCCCAGTATTATCTCTTTTTACGAGATGAGGAAGCCCATTTGCAACATTTAAGTAACTTTTCCCTGATCATACAGCTTATAATTGTCAGAGGCAGGATTAGAATACAGGTTTCTCCTACCTCCAAGTCCATCAGTCAACAAATGTCTCCTATGTGCCAAGCACTATGCTAGGCACTAAGGATTCAATGACAAAGAATAAAACAATCTCCACTCACAAAGAGCTTACATTTTAGTAAGATAAAAAATGCATAAGCACGATATAATTATAAAGTGAGCACATATAAATTACATACCTAAAGAACAGTTAAATACAAGGTAGTTTCATTATACTATTTCGTTTCATTATACCATGCTAGCTCACTTTATTAAATCAAGGGTCCTTAAATTTTTTGTGACATGGACCCCCCAGTGAAGCTTATGGAGCCTTTCTTAAAATAATGGTGTTAGATGTATAAAATACATGCAAAGGATTGTAATAGAGAAAACAAATTATATTGAAATAAAAATGCAATTTTCCCCATTCAAGTTCACAGACCCCCTGAAATCTATTCATTGACCCCTTATTGGACTGTGAGCTTAATGTTAAGAATACTTTATTCTAAGCTTTCCCTTCATCAAAAAAAGTGGACCTACATAAAAGATCTATTTAGAGGAGAAAATAGTTTTGATATAGCAACTTAAGTATATGTCAGAAGAAAATCACTGCTTAATGCCTAAGAACCTAGGATGCTCATCATAAAAATGAAGGTTAAACACAGAGTCCAAAGACAAGAAGGATTCTCTATAGATAGTGCAGTTCTCTAGTTTTAGCCATTTCTGTAGCATTGTGCTGATAGCATCAAGCCCTGCTGTTCTGCAACCTTCTAAATGAGATTCAAAATCACTTGAAAGAAATTGCTCTGACTATCCACATAAGAAAAACTAAGTGGATGAAGAATGATTATTGTTCAGACTATGCTATCTAGTTAGTTGGGTGACTCATAGAGCTAGTTCATCATTATATAGATATAAATATATTAAATAAACACTGATAATGAACAAAGAGCTGAGTCCAGAAAGTAGGCTGGATAACCTTCAGTAAATTTGTTTTATTCATAACTCTCAAGGTTCTCTCTGATAAAATATCCATAATACCAATGTTTTTCCTATGATGTTGCATGGCAGTAAGTCATGAAATATCACTGCCCCTAAAAATTGAGAACCATCCTAATGGGAATTAAGAGATCCAGGGTGGGCCTAATCAGATTTCCAACACAATACAAATAAAAAATTGCACACTAGTGGTGCAAAGGATGTCATCAGAGCAATGTACAACCATTAAAAAAGAGAGAGGATGGTCACATAGCAAGAACTAAAGATTTTCTACTTGTATTCACATAATGTCAAAAACTCTACAGAAAGGACCCCAGGTTATTGAATGAACCACTCCCCTGCCTCCCACCATGGCAAATTTAGGAGAGGACATGAGAGAAAGTCACCCAGGTTGGGCAGACATAGAGACTGTGGTTTGCACCATTGATGTGGGAGCTCATATATCAGTGAAATTACTGATCCTCCAAAGTATTCGAAGTATTAAAGTGAACCCAGGAGAGGACAAAGGAGCTAGGGAATTGGTAGAGTCATAATATATACTGCCATTGTGTGTGCTAGGGGCAGCTAGGTAGCACGGTACTTAGAGCACCAAGCCTAGAATCAGGAAGACTCATCTTCCTGAGTTCAAATCTGGCCTCAGACGCTAGCTGTATAACCATGGGCAAGTTGCTTAACCCTGTTCTCCTCAGTTTTCTCATCTGTAAAATGAGCTGGAGAAGGAAATGACAAGCCACTCTAGTATCTTTGCCAAGAAAACCCAGATGGGATCACAAAGAATCAGACATGACTGAAATGACTGAATAAGAACAGCAATATCACGTGTTGAGGACTGTGCTGAGTGCCGTGAAGTGAAAGAAAGATATGACTCCTGTCTACAGGCAGCTTACAGTCTAAATGAAAAGGAGACAGGAGTAAAAGGAGTGTGTGTGTGTGTGTGTGTGTGTGTGCGTGTGTGTGTGCGTGTGTGTGTGTGCCAGCAAAAAGAACACTGGGATAAACAAAAGAGGAGCCAGAAAATGAGGCACCCCCAATGGAACAAAAGAATCTTCCATCGCTTATACAATTTATTTTCTGCTGGGTTTTTTTATTCTGGTTTGCATACATGCCTAGCAAAAAGAAGAAGAGAAAGAAAGAGGAGGAAGAGGAAGAGGAGGAGGAGGAAGAAAAGAAGAAGAAGAAGAAGAAGAGAAAGGAAGAAAGGAAGAAAGAAAGGAAGGAAGGAAGAAGACATCTAGGTGACAAGGTTTTAATGTGCAAAAACGAAAAATAGTTATCTAAGCTGATAATCACACAAAGCAAAAAAAAAATTGTTTTAGAAGATGTCAATTAGTTCGGCCTTCTCATTTTATAAATGAGTGAACTGGGTGCCAGAGAGGTGAATGGCTTACTTAAAGTCATGCAGTAGAAGAGGCAGGCTTCAAACCCACACCTTCTCTCTCCAAATCTGGTGCTTCTCCTCCTTTACCAGCAAGGACTGCCAATCCTTGTGCTGCTACCACTCACGAGGACATGATAGCTGTCTGGGGGGGACATGAAAACTGCCTCTGAGCACCTGAAGTGCTCTCGGATAATAAGGATTGGATTTATTCTGCCTAGTGCCAAAAGGTAAATGCATGAGCAGCTTTCCCAATCTGAATAACTGAATGTTGCTCATCTTTCTCCAATTCTGAGCCACTTCTCTCATTCTCCATCACTTCAGGGTCACAGCAGTTCACAATCATAGCTGCTCATCCTTTCAGCACCTGGATTACGGTGACTTAAACTTGGTGATGATGGCTAGGTCCTCTCTTGTCATCTTCTCACTTTAATTGGGCTTCCACACCCGGCTTAGCGTTTTTAGCTATTCTTCCCAGGCTGAAGATCAGTCTTCTTAGAAGAGAAAATAGAAGCAGAATAAAAGTTAAATAGTTGAGACTTCTTTCTGTTGTACTTCATCATCTCATTCACCCCAAAATACAGGCAGATTCTTTCTTTGTTCTTTCTGTTGCTTCCAAAATGGTTAACTCATTTCTGCTTGAGTCTGCACAATTTCATTTTTTGAGGGCTTTACATTTCTCTTAGACCAACTTTCCTAGCACTACATTAGGCCAATGGTCCATACCCATCCTTTCACTGAACCTTTTGAAATGCGGTCTCCCGAATTCTAGGATCCTAGTTTTCTTTTCTGATTCTATCATGAACTGTATGGTGGATAGAATAACTTGTCAGTCAATCAGTCAGTCAACAAGCATTTATTATGCACCTACTTTGTTCTAGGCACTGTGCTAAACACCAGCAATACCATAGCAAAAGACAATTTCTGCTCTCAAGGATCTCATATTTGAGTAAGAGGGAAGACAACATGAAAACAATTATGTATAAACAAGATGTATTTCTATATTAGGAACCTGTTCTTCCTTTTTGGTCAGACTCAAGTCCAGAATAACAGAACTCCTTATTGGGTCTCCCCCTTTGGGAAGCATGAAATTATCATCCAGGATGAACTTAGAGAGCCAGACAATGCAAATAAGGTGATTGGAAAATGTAAAAAGAATAAGAAAGAGGCAGCCTAAGTGTCAGGAAAACCTGGATTCAAATCCTGTTTCTGCCACAAAATGGTTTTGTGACCCCAGACAAGCAAGGTAACCTCTCAATGCCTCAGGCAATTATTTGTTTCAGAGATGACGTCAACCACCATGGATAGAGAGATGTTCCTCAGCAGACATCTCACACAGCAATGAAGTCACAAATCCACTGATAGAAGGGGAAGCATGTTTGAACAAACAGTTGAGTATATGAGAGTGAATGAGCCAAGGTTGTCAAGGCAAGGACAGAGGTGGTCAGCCACGTACATGTCTGTGAGGGGCTAACATGCCTCATACGCACAGTGTAAGCTATGTTGAAAACATCAAATTTGGTCACATACAACATATCTGAATGATCTGAGTCCCTGACTTCCTCCTAGGTTGTAGAGATTCTCCTGGTGGCAGGGGCACAAGGTTAGATATAGCTATAACCATGTTTCTGCTCTTTGAAAATGAGAATCGAACTATTACAATGTCATTTATGACCTTTTCAGGTGAAGGGTTACATAGAATTTTTTTAAAAACCACAGTGGTAAGGTGCTGACAGTCCAGAAAGGTCACTGGTATGAAAGGCTTAGCCAGGGAGGACCTAGGCATCTGCTTCATTTTAGCTCTGCACACACAACTAGCTCACCATGAATTAGGAAAAAAATTGCTAAGCCAGAGAATATAACCAATACATGAATAATTAACACTTTCTGAGACTTAATGGAACCTAACAATACAAAGAAAATACTCTTTTTCAGGAATAAATAATCTCATTGTGAAACCAGTGGTATTTAAACTCATCGTCAGTCTTTTTGATCGGTTCCATTGTCCCTAGTCATTGTCAGTTTTTCTGATCAGTTCGATTGTCCCTACAGTTTAGAATGTTCAAAACACCTCAGTAATGTGTAAGTTGATGCAGGGTATCCCAAAATTCTTCATGCAATTTTAAGCTACTTTAGCTTAAAACTGAGTTATTAAACCTTAAAACTACACTAAGACTTTGGGGACACCATTTGTAAGCTGCACAAATACCAAATGGGGAGCTACTTCCTGGACGTCAATATGGCAGAGGAGGATCTCTGTGTCTATAATTTGAACAAAACTTTCAAGTCATTCATAATAAAAACAAAAAAGCTTCCTGATAGTGAAGGTTGCTAAATATTGGAATAAGAGCATTTGATTCAGGTTCAGAGAATATAGGTTAAACCCTGGCTCCCCTCTTTAAACTCAAATAGCTTGATATAATTAAGCAAGTCACTTAACTTCACTGGGCCTCAATTTCTTTGTTTGTGAAATAAAGAGCCACAAATTATTTCTAGAGTGCCTTACAGTTCTAAATCCAATGATCCAACTGAGAGAAGTTAAAGAATTTCCTTCTCTGGAAAGCTTTAAAAATAAGATTGATTTTTGTCATTTTTGCAGTAGAATCTCAGTTTCTTGAGGGCAAGGAATGTTTTTCCTTTTGCCTGCAATTGTATCAGCAGTACCTGACATTTAGTATGGGCTGAACAAATGTCTACTTTGGATTTTATCATATTGGGACGAGCTAAATTGAATTGAATCAAATTGAATTTGATTGGTCATGATGCGGTCCATCCCAATGACAGGTTTAAAGACTAATGCCCTCTAAAGGATCTTTAAAAAATAAGACTTCATGACTCTACAAGGAGAGATCTTATCTCCAAATATTATTTCAATTTGTTTTAGATCTTTAACAAAAGGAAAAAGAAGAGTGTGTAAATTACAAACACAATGGTTTTTGGAGGAAAACATGAGGATTTCTGGAAGCATTGCTCCTAATTTGAAGTCATGAGCAGTGAGGAAGCTAAACAATCCCAAACTTTTGGTATGAAGGATGGGAATTTATCATGTTTCAAGGTTCTGTAAAAGTTTATTTTTTTCTTGAATTTATGGTAACTTTCACCTTCAGTACAATATTTGATAGATCTATCATCTTAGCAATGTGGATAATCTTTCCACTGGACAGTTGGTAACTTATCCCTGTTTAATCACAAACTAATGATAATAATAGCTGACAATCATATGGTGCTCTAAGGTTTTCAAAGCACCTTATAGACATTATCCGTTTTGATGCTCACAGTAGATATTTTACAGCTGAGGAAACTGAGGCTGAGAGAGATTGAGACTTGCCTAGGGTCACATAGCTAATATGTGTCTGAGGCCATATCTAATCAAGCCTTCCTGCTTCCAAGCCAAGCATTCTCGTGGAAGGAGTACCGGTCCTGCTACCTTCTACCATTTAGGATTGCACCTAAACCTTGGAAGAAGCTTGGAGACTATCCAATCCAAAGACCCAGTTTTACAGATGTGGAAAATGAAGTCTAGAGTGCCAGTATGGTATTCCTAGAGTTAAGATGCTCCAGTGACTCCCTACAGGCTCTGGAATGAAATCCGAACTTCTCTGGTTAGTATTTAAAGTCCTTCATAATCTGGCTGTAGCCCACCTTTCCAGATTTATAGCACACTCCTCATTTTCACAAGCACTGCATTGACATAGGGCACCCTTCTTGGCAACCCTCCCCCACTCACAATACCCCGCCCCACTCCACCTCCACCTCTTGGAATCCCGAGCTTCCTTCTAAACTTAGCTCAAGTGCTGCCACTTAAATGGTTCCTTTCCCATAGAATAGAAGCTTCTTAAGGACTGTAATTATTTTGAGTTTTTTCTGTATATTCTGAGCACCTACCAGTGCTGGGCATATAGTGGGTGATTGATTAATAAATGCTTGTAGTTGCTAGTCTCTCCAAAAATAATTGTTTTGTCTATATTTTGCATTTTTTCTTATAGTTTCCTCAAAAAAGGAAGTAAGTTCCTTGTGAGTGTGGTTTTTTGACCCTCTCCTCCACCATCCTCCCATCATCTAACACAATGATCAATGCATAGGTTTTCATAATACTTGTCAAATGAAGACCAAGGTCAATCAGCTAATAGGCGTCAAAGACAGATTTCAAACCAGATCCTCCAACTCTTCATTCCTTGGCCTTGGTCAACTCACTTCTCCTCTCTGGTCCTAGGTTTCCTTATCTCGAAAATGAAGGATAAGGTTGGACTAGATCATTTCTCTGCACTATGAGCCCTGGCTGATATCAAATCAGGTCACCTTCAAGTATCTGCCCCAGTCAGTTAGACTGTTTCATCTGAATCAATTTTCATCAAATTATCACTTCTAAGAGTGATAGAAAAAATTAATGATTTCTTGAAGGGACCATTGTATTTAGATATTTCAACCCTGTTGGTGTGTTGTATGTCAGCACGGCGGAAACATATTGACTTGGAGCTGCAGCTAATGCTGGCTTTTATAAATATCCTGTCAGAGAAATAATGGCTCTCAATGGATTCCAATATGATGTACAGTTCTAAGGCAAGCAGTGTATTGCCGAGAGGCTCAAAGGAAACTGTCATCACAATCCCATGGACTGAATAATGGGATTTTAGTTTATCTTTTCTACCACAGAAAGGAGCAGGAGAGTGGTTGGCTCAGTGGGCATCAAGGAGAATGCATATTGATTCATCAGGTGCGAAAAAGAGAAGAATCCTCAGAACCCCTCTAGGTGAGAGCCTCCAGAACGCTGGCAGCACCATGTTTACTGATGAGTCCTTTAGACCAAGGCTGGGCTAAAGCTGAGCCCAGGTGTGCTGAGGTTCAAGTATGTGGCCACGACAGAGGATAGCTGAAGATATGCATGAGGAAACAATGACTGAGTTCAAGTAGCCATTGAACTCTTTGACACAGCTGGAGGGTACCATTATCCTCCCAGTAACCCATGGTCATGAACCTGGACTCATCCCCAATTCATCACTTTCCCTCATTCCCCATGTCCCATCATTTGCCAGATCGTGTTGATTTCCATCTACAGCATCTCTTGACTTCTTTTTTTTCTCATCTCTTGACTTCTTGAAAGAGGACAGAAAGCTGGGGGACAGCTGCAGTTGGATACCAAGTAAGGTGTTCCCTGTGAGCAGAACCTCAGGAAATGTATTCTATGAGGAGAGGAGAGGGAAAGGTCAGGGGGAAGATCATGCTAACTAGTAATTGGATTTTAAAAGAAATAAAATAGTGGAGAAATAGAAAGCCAATGTGGTTAAAATGGCAACTAATTAAAAGTCCCTCAAAATGATCCTGTGAAACCTAGAGTGGAAGTTAAGGCTGGCATTCCCCCAATGGAGATGGACTCTCCTTGAGTTTTCTTAGTTCTGAAGAGTCAATGTGTAGGACTGGGGAAAGGCTGTTGGACCAAATCCTTAGGGAAAGCCCTGAAATAACAAAATGCCTGCATAATAGTTTTGAAAAACCAAGGAGTTGAGCCAGGAGGGAAGCAATGGTACTTCAGGACCTGACTTCGCAGTGAGACATAGATGTTCCACAGTGAGTGGACATAGTGGACATGCACTTCCAATGTTAGCATCCAACCCCTAAGTTTGTTGTCCATCTCAAATGAGATAATGAATGTAAAGTGTTTGGCCAACCTTGATGTTCTATATTAATGGCCCTGTTGTTATTGTTGTTGTTCCCATTGGTGATGGTGTTGATGTTGTTTCCATTGGTGATATTGTTGGTGTTGTTCCCGCTGGTGATGGTGTTGGTGTTGTTCCGCTGGTGATGGTGTTGGTGTTGTTCCCGCTGGTGATGGTGTTGGTGTTGTTCCCGCTGGTGATGGTGTTGGTGTTGTTCCTTCTGGTGATGGTCTTGGTATTGTTCCTCTTGGTACTGTTGTTGTTACTCAAGTTTCTGACCCTGACATATGGGCCACATCCAAGCTTGGGGACCTTTCTTTAATATTAATTAAAACTAATATCATTAATTATATATTAATTGTTTAATTATCTATTCATATATGTTACTTAGTGTCTCTCTGTAATATTAATTAAAACCTACATCTATATCACATTTTGCCATGACCCAGAGCTTTTCCTGGGAAGATCAAAATCTGGTTCATCCTTCTGAAAGGACTTCCCAGCCCCACACAAGCACTGAGAGTAATAAAAGCATTAATCGCAGAACAGATGCATTGAACATAATAAAGGACAAAGCAATCCCTTTAACAAGGGAATAATTGTTGCACCTCTTTGTCTGCCCCCTTCCAATGAAATCCTTTCCTTTCTTCCAAGAAGTTTGGTCAGTCTCAACAAAAACTCAAAGACTAGAAGAGTACCAGCAATGTGAGTAGAACTAAAGGACTTAGTGAAGAGACTAAGATGTCTGAATCTCGTGATTTGCGCTAGACTTCCTCATTCCTATCAGAAGAATAATGTCCGTGTTGTGAGTAAGTATGAGAAGGGCTAGTAAAAAATTCTGCAGGCCAGGCTACCTGCATATATAGAATAGAATTGACCTGTATTAATTTTTTTCTAGGACATACACATGGGCACTAAAGTCCTCTTCTGATGCCTCTTTCAGGCATAGAGGTGATGCCATACTCAAAGACCATGCCAGTGAATCACAAGCTGTGAGAGTTTCTACCAAATGGAAAGACAACACATACAGGTCCAGAGACACAGGCTTTTGAGGACTGACCTACCTTATTTTGAAGATGTTTATGGCCAGGTTGGTAATAAAGTGATTAATTTCTTGGCTGCAGTTGATCTTGAGCATGAAGAGACTGGTAGAAGGACTGCAATACAGCCATAGATTGTTGAATATTTGTGTGTTAACAAGAACCTAGGAATATCACCTCTGACCATACTATTGATAAATCAATACTCTTAATTCCCCAAACATTGTGGTCTTTAGTTCATTCCCCTACCTTTGTGTTTATTTTGGTTTACAAAACGATGGAGGGCATTGTATAATGACTTGAGGCTACCCAAATCCATGATAGAGATCCTAGGCTCACAGATTTAGAACTAGTAACCTGAAGGATTACTGAGTCCACCCCCTCCCTTCCTTTTACTGATGAGGAAGCCCAAGAGCACACAAATAAGAAGTAGCAGAGACAGGGTTCAAGCCCTCACCCTCCAACTCTCAAGCCAGGGTTTTCTGCTCACTACTACCTGCATCCCTTTGAGATCAGAAGATATTTAGCATCTAGTTCTTGTCTAAGCTAATTATTCTGTACTCACTGCATGTATTTCTGCAATGTTTACACCATTGTTTGTTTCTGAATGCCCTTCTGGATGAATACAAGGAATTCAGAGAAATGTGGGACAACTTTTATGAAATGATGAAGATTGGAGTGGGGTGGGGGGGAAGAAAGGTAAGGAAGATAATATACATAATGACTATAATAGTGCAAATGAAAATAACACCAAAAGACATCTGAACTCAGATTAATTGCAGTGACAATCTTGTTCCCATAGACCAGATGATGAATGAATGAAGCATTTATTAAGCCTTTACTATGTTGAAAGGACTGTACTAAATATTGGGAATACAAATGAAAATGTAAGACAGCCCCTGCTCTCAGGAAGTTTATTCTAATGATAGAGATTTGTTTTTAAAGAAAAAAGCATGATTAAATCTACTTTTGTCCTCTTAGTAAAGTCGGAGAAGACTATAGAAACAAAATATTGCATACATTAAGCTTAACTTGGCTCCTCGTATTTGCTACAAGGGAGGATTCAGCTGGGGTAAGGGTACTTAGGGGAAATGATTATGACATTTTTTAAAAAGGCATAAACAAAGCATTTTAAATGTTCTTTTTTTTTAACTTGTCTTAGATTTTGCACATCTTGCCCAAAACCAAGTGCTTAGGCTTCAATTATCAGAAGTGAAATTCTCTGATTGGAGACTAAAGAAAGAGCATCATTCTACTGTAAGATATACGACAAACCCTGGGGCCTTAATTCCAGAGAAACTCTGACACCTTTCACACAAGAAATATGATAGCCATGTAACTTGCCTTGAGATTTCACATTTATAAAGGAAATACTTATAAATAACAGCAAAATTTCTCTTCAATTGAAATGTTCTCATACATCTTTGCTGCTGGGATTTTCCTAGGTGAAAGTAAAAAACAAAACCAAAAACCTTTCCTTCAGTTCAAGACCTCTAGCCATTGCCTGTCTGGTGTGTTCTGAAATAAGCTAGAAATGAGAAGTTAGGAGTACTCCCTTTCTGATTCCCTTACCGAGCATATTTCTTTGTGGACTTCATCATTCCATCTTGGTTTTTGGTTTTTTTTGCCTATCTCCCAGCCTACCTTTTTCTTCCTGCCTGGACAGAGAGAAATGCTGTCCTTGAGCTCTTTCCACTGATTTCCCAACCTAGCCTGGCCTGGCCTGACCTGACCTGCCTGAATGGAGAGGAGAGGAAAGCCCTTCCGTTAGCTCCCCACGCTGGCTCCTTTGCCTGGCTGCCCACACCCTGAATTCGTTCCTGTTGATTAACAAACTCCTCTCTGGTCATACTTTCCTTATAACCGTGTATCCAAACTCCTGGTTGTCATTATTCAAATCCTGTTCTCTACTACCTTTTCCCTTATTCCCATCCCCCTAAAGCCACCTCATTTGTCCCACAATGTCCCTTTACCCTTTCATTGTCTTCTGTGGAATACTTCCTCCATAAGTAAAAACTTGCTTTCCTCTTAAACCTTTTTCTTTCCCACTCCTTCCATCTTCTGGCTATTACTGAGACCTGGTTCCCTTCTAATGACACAACTTCCTTGGTGACTTTTTCCAGTACAGGTTGAACTTTCACTCATTCCCCCTAACTCACTGATCTAGGTAAGGGAGTTGGAATATCTCTTGCTCTCCATTGTAGCTTCCAAGCTCACCCTCTACCATCATCCCTCAGTAACCTTAATACTCTCTTCTTTCTAGGTTTCTCTCTAGCAGGTCACCCCTGCTAATGGCGGGTGTCCCCCAGCCCTCTGTTCTGGGCCCTCTCCTCTTCTCTTCTCTCTCTATACTACTTCACTTGGTGATTTCATCAGCTCCAATGGATTCAGTTGTCGTTTCTATGCTGATAATTTTCACATCTACTTATCTAACTCTAACCTCTCTCCTGACATCCAATTTTGCAATTTCAACTGCCTATTAGACATTTCAAACTGTATGTCCCATAAGCACCTTAAAGTCAATGTGTCCAAGACTAAATTCATTGTCTTTCCCAAAAAATCTTCCCTCCTTCTGAACTTTCCTGTTACTATCAAGACATGGCATAATCTTCCCAACCCCTCAGGCTTGCAACCTAAGTGTCATCCTCAACTCTTCATTCTCTCTCATCCCCTATATCCATTCCATTGCCAAAGCCTGTCGGTTTGTACTTCATAGCATCTATGATTCCTCCTCCCCTCTGGCATTGCCCTCAGTCCGGTGTGATCTCTGATCACCTCACCTTGGAGGACAGCAACAGAGTTCTGGCTGATCGCCCTACTTCAAGTCTCCTCTGCCACTAATCCGTCAAACTGAGCTTCCCAGAATGCAAGTTTGACTGTTTCACCCTTCTGTCCAATAAACTCCACTGATTCTATTACCTCCAGGATCAAATATAAATATCCTCTGTCTTTCAAAGCCCTTCATAATCTGTCCCCCTCCTACATTTCCAGTCTCCTTACACACACACACACACACACACACACACATGTATATGCATATATATGCATAATTTTCTATTTATAAGTTGAAGGACGACTTATTTCAATTACTATATAATAAGTTTAATTTCAATGCTTTCTTATTTTTCATGGAAAATTAAATATATAGAAGGAAGGAAGGAGGGAGGGAGGGAGGGAAGGAGGGAAAGAAGGAGAAACGGAAGGAAGGAAAGAAAGAAAAGAAAAAGAAGGAAGGAAAAAGAAAGAAAGAAGTAAGGGAAAGGAAATGAAGGAAGGGGAAAGAAGGAAGGAAAAAGGAAAGGAAGGAAGAAAAAGAAAGAAGGAAAGAAAAAAGAAAAGGAAGAAGAAATAAAGAAGTAAGGAAAAGGAAAGGAAGGAAGAAAAAGAAAGAAGAAAGAAAGGAAGGAAAAAAGGAAGGAGCATTTCTTAAGCACTTAACAATGTGCCAGGCATGATGCTAAGCATGTAAATAAATACAAGCAAGTTAGATAATTCCCTGCACTCGAAGAGCACCCATTCTAATGGATAAAGTCTATATAGCTGTTTAGAGTCACCATCCCACAAGGCTTTTCTGTACCAGCAGACAAGACTTTAGCAGGCAATCACCAGAAACAGTAGGGGCAAGACAACTTTCCTCACTGAGAAGCTGTTCAGGAGGAAATGAAATATCTCAGAAGCCATCTAACCACACTGGCTACTAGATAAAGAGGAACAGGAAGGCTGGCCCTGACCTCAATAGCCTTCCTTCACTGTGAGGAGGTGTGACTTTCCAAGACAGTTATGGCATATTGAACCATGCCACTACTTTCCCAGCGGCAATGCTTCTCCTCCGCTTCTGTTCCCTGCATCTGTGAGACTTACTGATCAAAGCAGCACCATCTTTGCGTTAAGATGTGGGGAAATTTAAATAGTTCGAACCAGAGCTCCAAAAACGCAGTCACCCAGGTGACCACATTTTGCTTCTCAGGTAGAGTACAATTTTATTTATTTCTTTGTTTGCTTTTGGCCTGGACTCGTGATTTCATTCACATGGCGAGCTTCCAGAGAGGAAATCCCCTTCACCAGGTACAAATCATCCACTGCACTATTACTGTGATTTAAAGAGATGCCTCAGGCACTAAGAGGCACACCCAATATATGTCACAGGCAGGACTCGAACCCAGGTCTTTCTGACACCAATGCTAGTCTTCTACCCCCATGCTATAGTGCTTCTTTCAAGTCCTAGCACTCTTTGGCGTATATCATGCTTTACTCTCATATGAAGCATGTATTTGTACATGTGTATGTATGTGTATGTGTGAAGAAAGAGATTGAAAAAGAGAGAACCACAGGCAGGAAGGGTTGGAAAAAAAGAACATGAGATGAGTAGCAGTGTAACTATAGCCAGATTGAAACTTCTGTTGCAGCCAGCCACAGCATTCTATCACGTTCTCTGTCCCCTTTGAGTCGTCTGATGTGAGGATCATTTAAAAATCTAATTTTTCTACCATTGTCTGATACTAACTTTGGAACTCTAAATATGTTCCTAATTTTCAGTCATTATAGGCAGAGGTGGCTAGGTGGTGCAGTGGATAGAGCTCTGGGCTTAGAATCAAAAAGATTCCTCTTCTTGAGTTCAAATCTGGCCTCAAACACTTACTACCTGGGTAACCCTGGGCAAAGTCCTTCAACTCTTTTTGCCTCAGTTTCATTATCTGTAAAATGAGATGGAGAAGGAAATGGCAAACCACCCCCGTGTCTTTGCCAAGAAAACCCCAGATGAGGTCACAAAGAGTTGGACACCAGTCAACTTCAACAACTCCCAGGTGACTGTAAGACTCTAAGTTGAAGGAAAGGCGCTGACCCACATTGGTCTCACAGGGATTGTTGAGTCATTTTTCAGTCATAGCCAACTCTTCATGACCCCATTTGGGGTTTTCTTGGCAAAGATATTGGAGTGGCTTGCCATTTCCTTCTCCATCTCATTTTACAGATGAGGAAACTGAGGCAAGTAGGGTTAAGTGATTTGCCCAGGGTCACACAACTAGTAAAAGTCTGAAGCTGGATTTGAACTCACAGAGATAAATCTTCCTGACTCCATTCACTGTGCCACCTAGCTACCCCCTTCATACTTTAGCTTTTCCAGTATCTTCAAAGTAGATCCACCTTTGTGAAACTTTTTTTTAATTTACTCTGCTCTTGAGTTACAAACTTACAAACTCAGAGTTCAATCTAGATCTAGTCCAACTCCCTTACTTTACACCTCATGAATAGGTCCCTGCCCAAGCTCCACTTAATGGCTGCATTTTGGGCTCTCCTGGCTTGGAGTGAATGTCAATGTTTCTCTTTGTAACTGTTTCTCTTTGGAACAGCAACCCTGAGGTTCTTCCCCTCTACTTGACTTTTTTTTTCCTTTTTTTTTCTAATTAAAGAGACCATCCTTTGACTTATTTCTTAAAGAGGCCTGTTCACCAAATGGGCATTACTTCACTCTAAGTGAGTACATGAAAAGGCCTAAGCCTAAAAGGGTGAGGGTCCCCACATGGCATCCTGGGTCGTCTCCAGTCATCCTGGTGAATATCTGGTCACTGGATCCAGATGGCTCTGGAGGAGAAAGTGAGGCTGGTGACCTCGCACATCCCTCCCTTCCTCAAATCAAAGTCAGCTGCAAGCCATGTCATCATTTCCCTGATGCCTCTTCGAAAACAAAGGACAAACACACAGCAACAACAACAACTTTACAGATGAGGAAACACATGAGGCCCAGAGAGGCCACACCCAATATAACAAGTCCTAAAGTTGAAATTTTAACCCAAGTTCTCTGACTTTAAACCTAGCACTCCTGCCTGCCTCTTCTGTGCCTTGGGCCCAGCAGCTATGATAAATAAACGTGCCTTTTTCTCCTCTCTGTTCTGTTGTTGGCTCTGCCTGAGAGCAGATGCTGGTAAGGTTGCTTTCAGTTTTTCCATTATAAGCTTTCTAAAACCAAGCCTTCATTACATTTTCTTCATCTTCATGCGGGTGCCAGGCATTGCTACTACAGTCTGAGATCTCTGACACCTCGTGGGCCACTAATTCTCGGTGCATTGCCTCTTGCCTTTAGCAAGTCCTCCTGCAGACCTAAATAATGCAACACCACCTGCTTGGAAGGATTCTTCCCAGGAGTCCTGGGCAACATATGAGGAAAGCGCCTGGGATGACACAGTTGTAACTAATGAATGCACCAAGAATGATCTGCTGTGGCAGATGTTCTCTCCCGTGCATTTACAGAACCACGGTGGCCAAGAACCAAGAAGCCAACTCCACACATATGAAGCTGGTTTTTAAAAATGGATTATTTTTGCACCTCTGTGGATAGACTGTGATGGCCAGTTCATGAGGAATCACCAGGAGACCCAGGTCTAAAACAGACGGTGGCTCGCTACAGTACAGGTTTCAAATGAGAGTACATTGCCACATCTCTCTCCTATAAAACTTCACAACTCGTTCCCAGAAAGATAAATCTTTGATGCTCCTGGTGATCATGAAATCCTAGCTCTGGAGCTGGAAGGGACCTCAGAGGACATCTAGTCCAAACCCCTTACTTTACAAATAAGGTAACTGGGGCAGGCTAAGTGATTTGCCCAGTGTCAGTCCCCCATGTGGAAAGCATCAGTGGCAAGACTTGAACCCAGATCCCAAGTACAGAACCAGAGGTGTTTCCATTGTACCATAATGCCTCTCAGGCTGTGTTAAAATGTGGACAATAGTCCAAGGCAGAGATGTCAGATGGGTGGTCTGTAGACAGGGTCTCCCATTGCATCTGAGGCCATTACCACTCATGCTGACCTGTCTTTCCACTGGACTCTGATGACTCTGGAGGACATAGTGAGGCTGATGACTTGGAACAGCTCTGCCTCACTTAAATCCAATTCATTTGCAAGTCAAAACATCACCTTCCAGGGGTAGCTAGGTGGCACAGTGTGTAGAGCACTGGCCCTGGAGTCAGGAGGACCTGAGTTCAAATCCGACCTCAGACATTTGACACACTTACTAGCTTATGTGACCTTGGGTAAGTCACTTAACCCCAATTGCCCTGCCTTCCTCCCTCCAAAAAACAAAACATCACCCTCTTGATGTCACTGGTGCTCTTCAAGAACAAAGGTCCAACAGTAACAGTAACAATCTGTAGACAAGCATTGCTCTGCCAATATTCCTGAGTGAAGCAAGAACCAAATTAAAATATAATTGGGAAATATTTAACAAAATAAATAAAAATACAATAGAACATAGATAATGCTAATATGTGGTTTTCTAAGTCAGTATATACTCACAGAGATCCTTAAGTAGGTTCCATAGCCACCTTGTTTCTCTTTGAGTTTGATACCATTGATCTGAGGTGTCAGGAGAATGAATGGAATATTTCATTGGTCTTCTCTGATAGTGACTTCATGACAGTGTCCATAAAGATGTAGCCCCTCACTGGGGGTGAGCTTGGGGTGAGGTAGGGGGTCTTTTGCTGACTTAATTTGATGATGCAGAGCTTTGCAAAGCTAACGGTAATCCCCGGTCACTCTAGTCCCAGAGAGTCATCATGTGACTCCCAAAGAACCTTACAACTATTAATTCCCTTTACACAAAGTTCCATCTCTGAGCTCATTGCCTGAAATGCTTATGCTTAGAACGTACCTGTCTCCTGGAATCCCAAGCTCCATTCAAGGCTCTGCCTCTAAAGGAAGACTTCTTTGAATAGCCTTTTCTGATCACCCCAATTGTTAATTCCTCACTCCACCAAAATTACTTTGTAACTTTCTCTTGGGGTGGATAGGTGGCGCAGTGGATGGCACGCTGGGCCTGGAGTCAGGAAAACTCATCTTTCTGAGTTCAAATCTGGACTCAGACATTTACTAGCTGTGTGACCCTGGGCAAGTCATTTAACCTATTTGTCTCAGTTTCCTCATCTGTGAAATGATCTGGAGAAGGAGATAGCAAACCGCTCCAGTATCTTTACCAAGAAAACCCCAAATTGGGTCTCAAAGAGTTGGACACGAATGAAAAATAAATTTAAAACAATGTGCCAGGCACTGTGCTAAGTGTTTTACAAATATAATTTAATTTTATCCTCACTATAATGCTAAGGGGTAGGTTATTTCACATTTTACAACCATTTTACAATTGAAGAAACTGAGGCAAACAGCAGTTAAGTGACTTGCTTTTGGGAGAAGGAGTCACACAACCAATGAATGTTGGAAGCTGGATTTGAACTCAGGTCTTCCTGATTCTAGGCCTGGCTCTTTATCCATTGTACTACCTAACTGCCCTTAGCATTAGGATAAAGCACAAACTACTGTGTTTGGCATTTAAAGCCTTCACAGTCCGGCTCTGGACTATCTTTCTAAGATGGCCACACATGGTTCCCCATCACATACTCCCTGCCCCAGTCAAAGTGGCCCACTTGCTGCTATTATAGTATATAATAGTCCAGAGGTAGGGAACCTGCAGCCTTGAGGCCACGTGTGGTCCTCGAGGTCCTCGAGGATGGCCCTTTGATCAAATCTCAAAGGGCTGCACTTGAGGACCTAGAGGGCCACATGTGGCCTAGAGGCCACAAGTTCCCCACCCCTGTAATAGTCCATATCTCTCTTCTGTCCCTATCTGTACCCCTAGTTCTTTTATACAGCACTTGGCATATAATAAATGCTTGCTTGGTTGATTGATTGATTGACTAAAGCACTATTGAGCCCAAAATGCCTATGCTAACTTGGGATGCTCTGTGTGGATGTTCTAGCACCCTTGTTTGGCTTGTTCTAAAATAAAGGAGATCAGGACTCCTTAGGTCAGATAAAGTGTAAGTGTGCCCAGGGATGATTCCTATCCCTACCAAATTCTGACTAATGTTTACTTTCCATCTCTTTGCCTCCCTCTGCAACTTCGGAGAAATGCCACTCCCTAGAATCTGCTGGGGAACCATTGGGTTTGATGGTCGATGCTTTTCCACCAGCTGTGGCTATAGCTCCCTGCGGAGTTTTTACATCAGTTTCATTTTGAAAAGCCATGCAGAATGCTTTTGTTTGAAGAAAGCAATGCCCAATGAAAACCAGCTATTATTAGGATGGAAAAAGAGCTAGCAATCACCCCAAATGGAGATCTGGGCTCAGATAACTATGAACTGTAATCTCAGAGGGCACCATGGATGCACACTCCACAACCAGAATCATAAAATCATAGGGCAGCAGGAAGGAACCTCAGAAACTACCCAGTCCAACTTGTGTCTAAACAAGCATCCCCCACCATGATCTACCCAAAGGGTTCATTCAACCTCTGCTTGAAGATCTTGAATGATAAGAGACCCCCCCTGGCTCCATGAGCAGCCCTTTCTATTTTGAGAGAGGTATCCTTGGTAGAAAGTTCTTCCTTTCATCAAGCCAGAATTCCCCTCTCTGCAGTTCTCCCCTCATCATCTTAGTTCTGCCTTTGGAGACCAAACATGCATCTGAAATCCTTCTTCTACCTTAGTGTCCTTCAAATACTCAAACCGCATCTCCCGCTAGGTTTTCTTTTCCCCAGGCTATCTATCCCTGGTTCCTCCAACTTACCCTCATGTGGCAAGCTCTTGAGGTCTCTTACCATACCCATGGCCCTCCTCTGAATCTTCCTTAGTTTATCAGTGTCTTTTTTATGTTTAATTCACTTCTTCTCAACTGATAATGTTTTTTTTTCTCTCTCCTTTCCACTCTCTCCCCCCAAAAAAAGAAAAATGAAAAGAAAAATAAAAACCCTTGTGATAAATATACAGGTAGGTGACACAGTAGATAGAGGGCTGGGCCAGGAGTCAGGAAGACTCCCCTTCCTGAGTTCAAATATGACCTCAGACACTGAGTAGCTGGGTGAACCTGGGCAAGTCATTCAGCCTTGTTTGCCTCATCTGTAAAATGAGCTGGAGAAGCAAATGGCAAACCACTCCATTATCTTTGCCAAGAAAACTTCAAATGGGGTCATGAAGAGTCAGACACATGGGAGAAGACTAAACAATAAACAACAAACTTTCCTGTGAAGCACAACCAAAAGGAGGACCACAGAAAGTGATGATTAACCTGTGACACAAGAGTTCAAAGCCTAATGCCTACTTATGTACTATTAATTAGTAAATAACTAATAAAAGCTACACATCATATTGCTGAGAAAGATTCATCAAGAAGGTTACGTGAAAATATATTTTAACGTTCTTCAACTTAAAAGAGACAATCTTGATACTTTTCCGAAAGACAGCTTCATTGGATGGGTCGTTTTCCAATGGCACGGATGCTTGGTTTGTTTTTGTTTTTTAGCAAGACCTGTGCTTTCATAAGTGTAGGGAGGAATTTCTTGTGCCAATTTAAATCGGTCCCTTCACTATAGCTTCTATTCTCAACTCCCATAAGTGACTTGCCCAGGGTCACATAGCCAGTATTCATCAGAGGCTAGACTTGAAGATAGTCTTCCCAACTCCAGAGATGGCTTTCTTATGCACTGTGTATGCTTTTAAGGGCCTTGATTGATAACCTAAGAGGTTTTTATTTTATCCAGTAGGGAATGGAGAGTCCTTCAACATGATACTCCATCTCCTGAATCCAAACATTTTCACTGGCTGTCCTCATTGCCTGGAAGTCTCTCCCTCCATATCTCTTCCTCCTGGCTTTCTAAGTCTCAGAGAAAATTCCCACCTTCTGCAAGAAGGTTTTCCCAGTCCTCCCTAATCTTAGTACCTCACCTGTATTGATTACCTCCAATTTATCCTGTCTATATCTTGTTTGTATATAGTTGTCTCCCCTCTTAGACTATAAACTCCTTGAGGACAGGGCTAGTCTTTTGCCTTTCTTTGTATCTCCAGCACTTAGCACATAGTAGGTGCTTAATAAATGCTAGGTGCTTAATAAATGCTAGTTGACTGACCCAATGCCCAGTATAAGGAGATAATTCCATTCAATTCCCCAAGTTTTTATAAATACCTCCCACACAGGAGGACTTATATTAGGCAGTGGAGATGTAAAGAAGGTCTGGGTTTGAAGCTTCACTCTGCTACCTACTGCCTTTACCATCTTCACCTCTATCTGGCACCTCTCAGTTCAGTCCTATGTAAAGCAAGAGGGTCGGACTAGCTGGTCCCTAACCTTTCTAGGCTCTAAATCCCATGTACTATGGCCTCAGCTTTCTAGCTTCTCTAATAATTATTCATGGAAGATGGCAGCCAAAGGGTTTCCTTGTCAAAGGTATAGGGTGCAAATGGGTATTGCTAAGGAAAATGCCCAAAAATATCTCCCAAAAGGAAAAACGTGTTGCATGGATTGGATGAAAAGGAAGAATGCCCACAAAACTGCAACCAAGGAAGTGACTCAAAGTCAGAAGTAGGCAAGAGACTAAAGTCAGCCACTAAGGCCCCTTTTAGCTCTAAGTCTGAAAGCTTCAGGCTGCTAACTCCAAATCAAACTTTCAGTCCTCTTAAGATTTTTGCATTAACAAGTGCTCAGTTGAATCCTCATACTCAATGCTTTGACCCCAGAATTATTTCCTTTTTCTTTGTAGCATTGCTTTTGCTTTGGACTCCATTGGGTATTCCACATGGAACAGAGAAGTCTTAACTCTCCCAGAATCCCTAAGTAGGAAAGAGATACTGGTCCCATCACACACAAGAAACCCAGGTCCACATCTCACTCAGGAAGAAGGTCCCCCAGCATCCCCGAGCTAAGAGGATTTGGATCAAGGTGGGCCAGCCTGCGTATACTTGCGCTGGTGTACTCGAACAGGCCTGCAGGCATTTGGACCAAAAGAAGCTTGGCTCTTAGGGTACTATCAATGGGAAATGTTCAACTCTGAGAGTTGTTTACTTTTTCAAGGGCATCAGTTATAGGATGAAGGAGGACGGGTCAAAAGCACATGAGGGCCATGACTGCTTAAGGCATTAAGATCTGAAAGCAAGTTAAAAGATGAAGGCGCTAATGATGCAACCAGGAATAAAATGGAAGGAGAGATGTGGCCCGCAAGCAGAATCTGACAAACTTCTTTGGAAGGATTTTTCACAGCTTCTCAGAAAGGGCGAGGAAGGCAGAGCCACAGCTAGAAATTCTGGTGCCTGGGGCAAATTCAGTTGAAGAGAGGAGATGCAGACAGCAGTCCAGTCTGGTTCGACCCCATGCCATGAGACCACAGGGAAATGTTGAGAGGACTAAGGAAAGTGAGAATCCAGAAGAGACAGTTTGGGAAATCATTGAAGTACTCTAATCACTTGTATCAATGATATTAAAATAAAAGGAAATAAGTGATATGTTCAATAGGTCTTTATGTAGAGTGACTCTGTTATTGCATATTTTTTCCATTAATAATAATAAATGAGGCAATTTTCCTTTTAGCAGATTCATCCTTTTATTCAATAAACATCAATTAAACACTGGCTACGTACCAGGCAGCTAGATAGAGCAGTGGATAGAGCACTGGGTGTGGAGTCAGGAAGACCTGAGTGCAAATCTGTCCTCAGACACTTGCTAGCTGGGTGACCCTGGGGGAGTCGCTTTATCCTGTTTGTCTCAGTTTCCTCATCTGTAAAATGAGCTACAGGAGGAAGTGACAAACCACTCCAGTATCTTTGCCAAGAAAATATCTGATCGGGTCATGAAGAGTCAGAAACAACTGAAAAATGACTGAATAAATGTACCAGGCACTGTTTTAAACCCTGAGAAATACAGGAGTGAATAATGCACAATCTCTGCCCTCAAGGAGCTTCTAATAGAGGGAAGATGACTCATAGAACAAAAAAAATAGAATACAAAGTTAAGTGCAATGTGTTCATGAGGAACATCCAAGTAAAGGGTTATAAGGCAGTGCAGTGGATAGAACATTGGACCTGGAGTCAGGAGGACCTGAGTTCAGATCCAGTCTCAGATATTTCCTGACTGTTTGACCTTCAGCAAGTCACTTAACCTCTGTTTATCTCAGTTTCCTCAAAAGTAAAATGGAGATAGTAAGGGTGCCTACCTTGCAGGGTTGTTGTGAGGATCTGATGAGGTGATGTTATAAAGCGCTCGGCACAGTTCAGGGCTATTTGATAAATGGTTATTTATTATTATTTATTATTACTTCCAGATGAGAATATCAGGGGAGGCTTTACAGAAACAGTGACATTTTAATCAAGCCTTAAAGCAGAGTAGAATTTCAGGACATGAAGATGGATAAAGCCAGAAATTCAGGTGCAGAAAGAGATTCATCTGCTCAAAGGCATGCAGGTGGGAAAATGTAGAAAGTACTCCAGGAACGACAAGTAGTTCATTCTGCCTAGACCATAAGATAAATGAAGGACAACAGCCTAAGAGCAAGCTAGAAGGATTAGGCAGGAGGGAAGGGAGTGGGGGGGTGGGGAGGAGGCCTTGAGTGCCGACCTAAACAGTTATTACTATTATTAATTATGATTATTTTATTCAGGTGACAATGATGAGTTCAAATCCTACATCAGATGTTAATTAGTATTGTGATCCTGGTCAAGTCATTTAACCTCTGTTTGCCTCAATTTCCTGACCTGTAAAATAGAGATAATAATATTGCCTGTCTCCCAAGTCGTTGAGGACCAAATAAGATAATAAGTGTGAAGCACTTTGCACAGTGCCTCGCACATAGTAAGCACTATATAAATGTTGTTGTTATTCTTATTAACCTGACGACGGCATTTAGGATGGATGAGAGAGGGGATAGAGACCACTTAGCAGGCTGCTCTAACAATCCAGGCAAAGGTAATAAGGCCGTAAACTTGAGTGCTTTCCCAAGAGTTGGGTTGGGTGTTGGGTTATTGGGTTATTATTAAGTGTTGGGTTATTATGAACCAGGGAAGGAGCAGGCCTTCTTGAGAACTCAAGGTCTTTAAGTGAAGATTATGTGACCACATGTTGGGTATGTTGGCCCAAGAATTCTCTTTTGGATCCTAGATAGGCTCTGAGGGCCCTTCCAAGTCCAAAAATCCTGGGCTTCTAGAATCAGGGACCCTGGGAAAGCATCCCGCCTATCGATTGAATTCAAATATAAATTCAGAGTACCTGAGTCTCCATACCTGCTCCTGATCCTTTTAGATGAATCCAAAAATAGGCAGTTAAAGAAAAAGTTGAAAATGTTCCTGTTACCTCTGAAGCCCAAAGTATTGAAACAGAGGAATCAGGAAAGGCGGGAGATGCAAAACAATCACTAAGAAAACCAAGACTTTGGCTATGGCCAAATGGGTCTAGCCATATTCTCAATTCTACTTTGGAAAAGAGCAAGTGCTGTTAATATATGGATTCTACTGGAAGATCAATCCTTTCCCCCCCTTCATTGGAACAAATCATAACATATTGATATAATCACAGCGCCACAATTCTGAGATTCTTGAGGAGTAATATTCGTTAACTCCTAACATCCATTTTCTACGTCTTAAAAAAAATAGGGGCTTTGGACTGGTGAATCAGATTTACAACATTTGCAGCACTGCACAACAACTCAGGAATCAATCTTTAAACGGCTCCTTATACATCTTCCCAAGTGCAGTTATCTATTACAGCTAATAAAATAGTGCCCTGGAAAGGCTTCAAATTCTAGTTGATAAAACAGAAAGAACAAATTCTGAGCACTCATAAACTGATTGTGCCTAATTCACTAAGAATCTCAGAGAAGAAGAAAGCAATGGATTGGGGAATCCCACTGTACCTCAGCCTGTATCATCTGAAAATTCATCAGCAACTTTTCAACAGTGATCATACACCAGCCTCGGATCTCTTGATCCCTTAAAAAAGAAGGCAGAAATGCAATTTATAGCAGTTCCATGTGTGTTTGTAAAACGATTGTCATCTTACTGGACAGTTTAAAATAAAAGTGTTATTGAAAGCTCACCTTCACTGAATGTGCATAGACCATTTGAATAACCCCAGCTCCCAAAAAGACAATGGTATTTGATGACTGTCACTAGAGATGTCACCTGGGATTTCTTCACAGTGAGGAATTCCCAGTTTTTAAACTCTCTATACCAATGAGGCTCCAGACTAAGTATATGTATGTCATTGGCTGAAAAAGGACTGTAGGATCGTAGATTTAGACCTAGGAGGGAACTTGGAGATCATTTAGTCCAGTCCAAATCCTTCATCTTACAAAGGAAAAAGATAAATTCCAAACAGGTGGATTAATTACTTGCCCAATGTCACACTGGTAGTAAGTAGCAGAGAAAAAATTCAAACTTAGGTCCTCTCACTCCATATCTAATGTTCTCTCTACTATACCAATGCTCATTCCTACAAGTAAAATGGAAAATTTAGTAAAAAAAATTGAATTAGGAAACTGTCTATATGTCTATTGTCAATTCTAATGATCTTTGATTGAACTGAAGTCTTCTATCATTGTGGTCGTTAGCACTCATCAAGGAATAGTATTTGACTTTATATAATTGCCTTAGTTTTAATATTTTGTTGGTGAGGCAGCGTGGTTCATTAGGGAAAATGTGCTGGTTCTGGATTAAGGAGACAGGTTCAAGGTATAGCTCTTATGCTTACTATCTGTAGGACCTTGGGCAGAGACCTTGTTTACAGCTCAGTGTCTTTGCCTATAAAATGTGAATATTACTTATTCACAAGATTGGGAAGAAATCCCATGGTAAAACTTAAAGCACCGTTTTAGGAATATCGACCGTGCTCCAATTGTGATCTGTGTTCCGTGCTAGGTGATGAGAGTCAAAAAGAAAAATCAGACCTGGTACTTGCTCTGAAGGGCCTTACAGTGGGGATGATAAGAAATGCACATAAAGATAAGGCCTAGATTTGCGATTTCATTTGTTTATTTGTGATTTCATTCCCAGGTGAAGAAATCCCTGCAACTAGGTGTTGCATTAGAGAGAGAGCTGGGCCTAAAGTCAGGAAGACCTGAATTCAACTCCAGCCTCAGATACTTACTAGCTGTGTGACCCTGGGCAAGTCACTTAAGCACTGTTTGCCTCAATTTCCTCATCTGAAAAATAAAGATGATAATCAGACTGCATGTCATCTTGGGAGGGGAGGGGGGAGGAGAAGGAAGGGAAGAAAATTTGAAACTCAAGAACATGTAGAACTAAGTGTTGTAATCTAAAAATTAAAAATCTAATTAAAAAAAGAAAAAGAGAGACAACGATAGCACCTACCTCCCAGGGTTTATTGTAAGAATCAAACGAGATGATGAGTGTAATGTACATAGTACTGTGCCTGCCACATAGTAAGCACTCTATAAACATTAGCTACTATTGACCCATAGAAGTCAGCATCTTCTCGATTTGGAGAATTGACCAGATCACTGAGAGACTGAGTGACTTTTCTAAGGTCACACAGCCAAGATGTATCAAACATAGGATCTGAACTCAGGTCTTCCTGGTTCCAAAGCCAGCTCTCTGTCTCCTGCTCCATGCTGCCTCTGTATTCGGGTAACTGTAGTCTAAATTAGGATACGAATGCTTAACAAAAGTATTAACGACTCCAGATAAGGGAGAGCTCTCTACTGGCTGGGGAAAGGCTGAGGAAAGGCTTCATGGAGAAGGTATCCTTTGAGCTGGGCCTTGAAGTGTGTGTAGAATTTTGATAAGCAGAGATGGAGGGAGCAGAGAATGGGGGAAAGAAATACCTTTCAGATGTCAGGAACCAAAGGCCTTGGGTGTATTCAGTATTCAAGAAACAGCCAATAGCTCAAATGTATATATAATAAATATTGAATATATGAAGGGTAGTAATGTGAAATAAGGTGAGAAATATACTTGGATATTAGGAAAAAATTAAGGTAGCTTGGAATCAAATCACAGAGTGCACTGAATGTCATCCAAGGAGATTTGGACTTTGTTCAGTAAGCCACGCAGAGCCATTGGAATGACATTGGGATGATCAGTGGAATGACTTCCTCAGAGCTGGTATTAGAAAGGTTTATTAGGCAGTGGTGTGGAGGATAGATAGGTTCCAATAATGACTGGAGGAAATAAAACCAGTCAGGCATATATAGACGTGTATATAGGATGTGTGTATGTGTGTATAATTGTGCATGCATGTGTATATGTGTAGAGTTAGATGTAGATGGTTCCAAGTCACCTTGAATTTTTTTCTAGTATCATATATATATATAGGCATTCTACGATCATATATACACATATGGATATACATACATATATATGGACATATATATATAAACATTTATATGTATACACGTATATTCATATATACACAGAATTTTCTATTTATAATTTATAAGTTGAAGAGCTACTTAGTTCAATGACTAAATAGAAAAGAGAGATATGTCAAATATACCAGGTCTTCTCAGGTGCTCAGTCCTTAGAATAACTTGGATACCCATGTTAATTCCTCAGAAGGGGAGGAGTCTCATGCCAATCTGCTGCCATAAACATGTAATTCAGCTATAGACACGATTAGAATCTGTTACTTGGAATGTTAATGAGGGAATTTCTTTAAATTAAGCTAAATTTGTAAAGAGAACATTTACCTACTAACTTAGGAGTCAAACTAGTGATGAGGAAAATAAAATTTAGCCACAGCTACCACTGAACAGCTTTGGGTTGTACAATGTAAGCGAGTCTGTGTGGGGCAGCAACATAGGACTTGTAGGAAGCAGGTCAAGTATAGCACCATGGAAAGATTTTGGAGGCAGAGGACCTCAGTTCAAATCTTGCTCTTGCCATCTGACTTTTCCTCTTAGGAACCGAGAAAAGGTCTTCACAACTGTGGGTCTCATTTCCCTCTTCTGAGAAGTAATCTAATTCCTAAATGAGGAATCACTCAAGTATCTTAACCAAGAAAATCCCAAATGGGATTACAGAAAGGAGAATCAGACACAACCTACATGACTCAACAACAGCAAAGTCATTTTCAGCTCTAAATTTATGTCAGGATCTGAAAGGATAAAAAGAAGAGAATTATATCTCAATGGGACATCCAGGAAAGTCGAGAGCATAGGAGATGAGTGATGATGGAAAAGCAAAGGAAGAAGAGGCAGTGAACTTGCCCAGGCTCTCACAGCCAGCAAGTTTAAGAGGTGGGATTGGAAGGCATTAAGTCTTGATTCTAAGTCCAATATTCTATCCATTACACCCTGGCAAAAAATCTTGGATAAAAAACACACAAAAAAAATATTAAAGGGTAAAAGGAGCTAGTCACAAGTCAGGCTGTTGGCGCTCGGCCTGCTATCTGATGGGTGTGGTCTTTCACATCCCATGGGGTGTTCCGACCTGAAGTCTTAGTGGGGGATCTGGTTGCCTTTCTTGTATCAAAAGACTAGAAACCCGTGTGGAAAGGAAGAAAGCCTACTCTACATGCATGCAGAAGTCTAACGAGGCTGTGAGAAAAGCGGCCAGCAAACAGTGATCAAACTTAAGGACCGAACATGTCCCACAAAGAGCCAGCCAGAGAAAGATACAGCTATGGGAATGTCTCATCTCCCTCCAGCATCAATTGCTACTCTCCCCTTGCCTGCTTGAGGGTTCAACAGGGAACAGCAAGTTGAGAAGCCATTCCTCATATAAATTAAGTGGGGAAGGAAACCTAATCCCCACACTCCTGGCCTCCAAAGCCAATAGCATCACGGTGATTAAATAATTGAACTGTCTCACCTTGCCCAGTCAAGCTGGATTCCAACAAGGATAATTAATCTTCACAGTGCCTGTTATTCCCTGCCCAGGGTAGACTTCTGCTCCTTTGAAAAGTTGAATGTCTGAACCTCCCTTGTTTCCTACAAGGGCAGGGAAGGGGGGGAAGGAGGAGACACGGAAAGACTTCCTTGCAGTAAAACTTTAAGAAACAGGAGACCACCACCCCAATTTAATATCCTTGAAAGAACATCAAGAGGGGGCAGTCTCACATTCTAGGTATGCAATTGTGTCAATGCATATTTTGGTTTTAGAGCCACTCTTTGATATGAGATTGGAAAGCTATGACTCTAGAAGTTCTTAGTGCCAGGGTTCCTAGATTGCAAGATAAAGAACCAAAAAAACCGATAAGGCAGCTGGAGAAGCCAAGGGAAGGTTGAGTGGCCTTCTTTCAGGTCCACAATCATTGCACCAAAGCATAAAAGAAGTGATAAGAGGGCCTTCAATGCCTTGTAAGGTCTGGGATTCTTTAGCCTCAAGATCCTAATTAATAAATCAATCAGCAAACATTTATTAAGGGCCTAGCATGTGTTAAGCTACCATTGTGTGTACCATTGTACACACAGGGATTGAAAAGGACCAACAAAAACAACCATAAAAATATAAGCAACTTAATTTCAAAGATATTTGGAAGAATTCCTTCCTTTAAAATATTTAATATGTTTAGATGGTACAGCAAGTGATGGTTTAATCCATTTTAATATGAGTGTGTATAGGCAAACATAGGAGGCTAACCAGTTTTCTTGGCAGAAATATTTCAGTGGTTTGCCATATCCTTCTCCAGCTCATTTGACAGATGAGGAAACTGAGGCAAACAGAGTTAGGTGACTTGCCAAGGGTCACACAGCTAGTAAGTGTCTGAGGCTAGATTTAAACTCACAAAGATGACTATTCCTGACTTCAGGTCCTGTACCCTACCCACTGTACCACCTAGTTGCCCAAAGGCAGAGCATCTGGACACAAATCCCTGCTCTGCTGCTTACTAACTACTTTCAATCTTATTTTTCTCATCTGTGAAACATGAGGATTTCACATCTCTGAGTGTGAAACATTTCATCTCTGAAACATGTTATTTCTAGTTCTAAATATAATCCTATGAAACTATATGTTTATATGGATACACATATATAGGTAGGCAGGAAATTTAAGTACCAGATCTAGTTCTCTACCACTAGTGACTTGTGTGACTTGGGTAAGCCATTCAACCTGTTTGTACCTCAATTTCCGCTGCCATAGCAATGAAGGTATTGGGCTGGTTGTGGGTGGGGAGAGGGTTAGGGTTAGGATTGTTAGGAGTTTTTTTTTCCTTCCTCCAGCCCAGTTGGTGAAATTACAAAATTAAAAAGGTGATAATGCAGTTTTTTTAAGTGTGAAAGTTATGTTTTCACATGTTAGCCTTGAGGAAATACAAAGTTCTCTTTGATAGAATTAGAAAACAGGCAGTTATTAGCTGGCCAAGGACTGTAGTGAACCTTAAAAAGCAAACAACAACAAAATGACAGTTTCTAGGGATGCACAGACACAGGCAATCTAGGTGAGAAACATCTTTGTGGAATGTGATCCTTGTGTCTCTACCAGAAGGCATCAGGGCTGGGGGATGGTAGGGGAAGGGCTGGGAAGGAAGAAAAAGAAATCTCCTCTCCCAATAGCCATGGATACCCATAGGGTTGCTATTCACCCAGAAGGAGATGCTATACTCAGCAGGGAGTAAAGAAAGAGACAGTGGAAATGGCCCCAAGGAATAGAACCCCTGGTAGCAAAGCTGAAAGCCTACTGGGAATCCAGAGAATTAGCTCTGGCTATCAGCATTTAAGCTTCAGATAGGAGACTCAAGGAGCCCCACTGGGCAAACAGCCCAGCAGAAATGCTGTACCATGGGAAAAATAGCACTGTGAAGATAGCATGAGAAGAAAAAAAAGACATTACGAGCTACCATCTGCATACAGGAGAAGCTTTGGCCATATGTGATCCCTACCTGTATGTATGCGTCACTGACAGTTCATTCCAAGAATGTGTTCATTCTTACTGATAATGCTCTGGGTATCTGTGGGTGCGTGCCCCTTCTCCCTCCTTTTGTTGGAGAAATATTTTGTAACTACTGTTCTTCTCTGCTGTCTGAGTAAATGTCTTTGCTTTGAGATAATTGGGTCTTCTGGTCAACTATTAAAGGTCACAAGGCACATTGTGAGTTCTGGTTTTAAGAAATGGACCTAAAGATTGCCCTTTGATCCTGAGTAGCAGTCTCTTCCTCAGAGGACCTAATCTAAGAGTGTGAGTTGGGCAAATAGCTCCCAGAGAGGGTACTACAAATGAGAGCCTAGGACTCAGAGGTGGAAGAGACCTCAAAAGCCAACCTATCAAACACAGGAGGAAACTATGCTCCACAGACATTCACTGCCTTAGCAAGGTTATCTAGGTGGTAAGCAGAAAAGCAAGTCGATTTGAGCCAGGGCCACGGAACCACGGGAGTCCCCAGCACCTAAACTAGCATGCATTTTCCAATGTGCCATCACGCCTCTAATGGTTGCTAAGATCTTTTCCAGCTCTAATGATACGTGTGGTTCACTTACTGGGGTGGATAACATTTAAAGACCCCAGAACCTCCCCAACTGCTTCCAATTGTGAATGCCTTATTAACCCCAGACAAGGGAGAAAAAGCACCTCTTCAGCTTCCAGAAACCCCGGCCTCCCTGAGCCACTGGCGCCAAGCCACCCTTGCCCAATCGGACGTCAGCACACAACCAGCTGCCAATCTTGCCCTTTCTGTGACAGAGGCAGAAAGGAAGGAGTTGTCAGGGAGCAATGTAGGGACAGTGGGATGGGATGGGAGAGGCAACCTCAAAGTGGGGAAAATACAAAATTATCACACTACATCTCCAACCACCCCTAACTGATATTAATGGACCGATAAAGTATGCCCTGGAGAATCTTAATACTACAATATTAAAACTCTGTGATCTAAGAGAGGCAAAGATGGCACATTATAACAGAGAGAGTTTGGGTTCTATGTTGTTGGTTTTCTGGCTTTTGCTAATGTTCTGGTTTTTAGCTTTGCTCCCTGTTCACATTTTCCATTAAAGGGCTGAGAAGCCGGGGGAGCTGGTGCTCCAACCAAAGTGCAATGCTGCCCCCTAGTGTCTGCAGTGGGGAAGTTCTTTTAGGAAAAGCTTTTCTGAGCCTCTTTCTATCTGAGCAGGCTCCTCTCTCCTGCAGTTTCTGCCTGAATTTCCTTCTGCTTTATGGGCATCTTCCAAAGTGAGATTCTTTCATCCTCAGGGCTTATCTGTTTAAACTGATCTGTTTTCTGGCTCAGAGGCTAATCAACATGCACTGTGTCCTGAAATGTGAACTGAGTGGTAACAAAATCAGGTGTGCCTATCCCCATTCCCCTCCTCCCCTTCCCCCCACAAAAAAACCACCTCTCTCAGCTCTCCCCATTAACTCAACCTCTGCATTAAGCTGCTTCCCCTGGGGGAGCCCAGAAATCAGGCCTGTTTTGTGTAACCTTTAGAATCCTGATTGGAATTCTCACCGGCAAGGCATTTACTGAAAAGCCAGGCTGAAGGAAATCAATGACTGGGTCTGACAGACATTCAACTCCCAGACAAATGTATTTGATTTTAGATCATCCTTCAATCTTTTCCCTGGGAATAAACCTTCTACCGACACTTCTGAAAATAACAATGCTAGGGATATGCTGTACTATGAGCAAGTCTCCATTCTGAAACGCATCATAAAAAAAAAAAAGAACCCTGGCTGCTGGCTAGAGGTGGGAGCGGGGAATGGTTTAATATGGAAATGTGTGTGTGTGTGTAACATGGAGATGACTTATGCTGTCTGTCTGGCTGATTAGCTATCATCCATTCCAACATATAATCTATAAAGGCTTTTTGGTTTCCACTGAGAAGACTTTTTGATTCAAGAACTATGATACTGCAGTGTGTTTTTTAAAGCAAAAATCAGGTCTTTCTTAATTTTCTGAAGAAATATAAGTATGCCCTCGGTGAACATGAGATACTCTCAAACCTACAGCCATTAGGAATGACTAGCCCAAATCTTAAATGGGATATGACATTTAAAATGATCGATGGATTAATCACCAATCGTTTATTAAGAGTTCACGATGTATCAAACACTGCACTACGAGGTAGGTATTCAAAGACAAAAATAAAACAATCCCTGCCCTCCAGGAACTTTAATTCTATAGCTGGAGATAGCATTATACGTGTTAACTAAATATAAAATGAAAGCAAGTTATTTAGGCATCTGGAGGGATAGAGAAAGGGTTTACATAAAAAATATCTTTGAGCTGAGTTTTGAAAGGAAAACCGATTCCAAGAGGCAGATGAATAGGAAGTGAGTAGGCACATGAGAGAGACACAAAATTGGGGGATGAAATATCATAGGTGAGAAACAGCAAGGAGGGCAGTGTGGTTGGTCTGGGCAGTACAGGAGGGGGGCAGTGGGAAATAAGGCCAGAAAGCCAGGCTGAGGCCAAGGTGTGAAGGGATTGAATTGGCAAACAAAGAATCTCTCCAGCCTTCATAGTGCTTTTCATTCCAGAGTTATCACTCAAATTCCTACGTTCTATCAAGGTTCCCCTCAAGTGCCATCCCCTAGTTGCTAGTATCCTACCCTTCTCACAAAATTACTTTGTTACAACATATATTTTGTATTTACTTCACTACACTCAAATGTAAGCTCCTCGAGGGCAGGGACTCTTTTAGTTTTACCTTTGTGTGCCCGGCACTCAGTTCAGTGCCTGACACATAGTACCATTAGATAAACCCTTATTAAATAAATGGATGTTTTACAAAAGCCTCATTTTCCAAAAGCACCAAGTGTCTACAGCACAGACGGTGCAACAAGGTGGTGCAGTGGATAGAACACTGGCCCTGGAATCTAGAAGACCTCTGTTCAAATCCAGCCTCTGACACTTGCTAGTTGTGTGACCCTGGGCAAGTCACTGAACCCTGATTGCCTCCAAAAAAACAAATAGTTACATAAAACAGGCCTGATTTCTAGGTTCCCCCAGAAATCAGTTTAATGTGTAAATTGAGTTAATGGGGAGATCACCTAATCTAACAACTTCCTTTACAGATAAGGAAACTGAAGCCTTGCCCTAGGTCACATGGAATATAAATGGCAGAACTAAAATTCAAACTGAGGTCCCCTGATTACAGAGTCAGACTTTTCCCACTACACCAGACTGCTTTTAGAGCTCTTAGTAGAAGATAACCCCAGAAGCTTTTCTCCCTACTTTCTGAACTCCTAGAAAGGACACAAAGCAAAGAAACCTAAACATCGCAAGCAGCTGCTATGTCGTTGGTTTTCATCCTTCCTGAAGAGAGTCGCCTATTCGTTGTCCACAGCACCTGCTCCCTCTCCTCAATTTGTTCACACTCTAGTTCTTTTCCCCTGATTCTTTCATCATCTTGTAGCCATTTGTGAGTTTGCCCTATTCCAAGTGGCTGTTTGAGTGGAGCTTGCTATGGCAACCCTGAGCTGCCAGGCCATTTCAGGTTCCCGGTTGCATTCTTCACAGGCAAAGGAGGCTGAATCAATTCCCGGATCCACAGTTTGCATCTCACAATTTCTCCTTTATTACCTGATTGAGCCTTGGAGTAGGGAGAGTATTAGGATTCTTCCTTAAAAGGAACGGCCCCCATTCCAAAGAGCCAACCCATTGGAAATGATATCTCAACTCAGCCCTCATTCCTGCCACTTGCAAGTTGTGCATCCATATGGGAGGGTGGGAGAGTGGATCCCCTAAGATAGCATACATAGCAAAAATCATCTCTAGTAGACAGCCTCAGCTCCCTAAACCCAATACTTTCCAAAGAAACCAATCTAGAAAGAAGATTTTGATATACAGTTGGTTTAGACCTATTTAAACTTCCAGGAGCCAAGCTGATGGAATAAGCAGTAAGTCCTTCTCACTCTCCCTGATAGAGTTTGAAAAACACATAGAATGTTGCCCCAAGAAAAATCCTGGAATAGTAGAGCCAGCGGAAAGCCAGATGCAGCAGTCTTTTAGCTTGGGCGGCTAGGAGGATCAATGGGAAAGGTCCTTCTTGCTGTGGCTGAAGGGGACAAGTACAAGATGGGAGGTGTCCCAGCAAGCCAGCGGCAAGCCCCACATCTGCAGACCGGCAGGAGATCCTGAGCCCCAGGGTGATGGAATAAACAAGCACCAACACCAGACACACACCAGCCACCACCAGCAGCTCTAGCTCAGCACCAGATAAACTACCAGACCACTACAACATCCAGCTGCCAGCACCTGAGGCCCCAGCACAGAAAACCAGTAATGAGGCCCCTAGCCTCCAGCACAAGAAGTCTGGGACAGTGCCCCCTGGGCCCTAGAATCAGGGGTCAAATTTTAAAGCCAGATAAAAAGGCAAACAACATGAACAAGAAGAAACAAAGAAAAACAATGACCATAGAGAAATATCTTGGTGACAGGGAAGATCAAAACACAAATCCAGGAGAGACCAACATGGTCAATATACCCACAACTGAAACCTCAAAGGGGAATATGAACTGGTCTCAAGCCCAAAAAACCTTCCTGGAAGAGCTCAAGAAGGATCTTAAAAGTCAAATAAGAGAGGTAGAAGAGAAATTTAAAAATACAATTGACAAAATGGAAAAAAAAGCACACTGAAGAAAACAACTCCTTAAAAGTAGAATTGGCCAAATGGAAAAGGAGGTACAAATGCTAACTGAAGAGAATAATTTGTTAAGAATTAGAATTGGGCAAGTGGAAGCTAATGACTCTATAAGACATCAAGAATCAGTCAAACAAAATTAAAGAATGAAAAAATAGAAGAAAATATAAAATACCTCATTGGAAAAACACCTGACCTGGAAAATAGATATACAGTTGGTTTAAAAAGAAATAAAGAAATCCATATCAGCCACCAAGATGATTACTGCTGTCCAATGCAACGCCAACCTTAGAGTCAGGTAGACCTGGATTCAAGTCTTAACTGACACACTCTAGCCCAGTTACCATGAAAATTCATTTAACCTCTCATTGCCCTTGTCAACTCCCTAAGACTACTTGAGGTACAGATGAGTTGGATAATAACATATGGGGAAGATAACCCACCTCCAAAAGGGAAAAACTATGTATCAGTAATGGACAATCTTTAAAAACAAGGTCTCAGGACACTACAAGTTCATCCAGGAGTAGACATCTAACATTGTAGAGCGTCCTTCACAGGTTTCTATTACAAATAATAGAATGCAAGGTCCTTGAGGGCAGGAATTATCTTGTTTTCATCTGTATCTGACTTCACGGCTAGCATCTTACCTTGTACCTAGTAGGCATATAATAAATGTTAGTTGAATTGAATTGAATTAAACTAAGAATTTTGACATACACATCACACAAGGTCAACACAGAGGCACCTTTAGGCAACTGTCAATCAAGACAATGGTGCTTGGGGAACCACCATTACCTACAGAAGGATTTGATCTCTGGTCTGTGTTTGTAGTGGCAAGCAAGCTGGAATCATGGTGTTAATTAGTTTAAGAGAGTATTTTTTTCTTAACTACCAAATGCACATCTGAACCCAAGGGACCTCCCTGGTGTAGCATTGTTTGTTTGTTGTTGTTCCAAAAATTGAGAGCCTCTCGGTTATCCTTCTTGGGTTTTCATTTGGCCCATGTGGCTTTTTAAAATCCACAGCACTCTATATAACTCCTAAATTGTTCTGTCTCTGTAGCTCTCATTTTAAACACTCTCGATTTGCCATGTGACCTTTAAGAAAAGACTAGAAAGTAAAGATTTTTCCACAGCACAAACGCATGCCTGTATACATGAAAGAAATTGCAGAATATGGACTGGGAAAGCATTCAATTAATGCCTTCAACTGCTTCAGTTCTAGCTTCTACTAAAAAATAACTGGCTTGAATTTTTAAAAACAGCCAGTGCTTTATGGGAATTATTTGTCAACAGTGGTTTTCCAATCTACTTGCCTTGTATCCCCAAAAACCTTTCTGAAGGATATTTTTTACTGCTTTTTCTCAGTGCTGACCACCACTGTGACCACTACCACCATTCAAGTCCTCCCCCAAGGCCACTTTGTGGTGCTACGGTGACCCTGGTATTAGAAGGCTAGTTATGCTAGCATAGAGAAAGCTATGAGAAAGTCCTGGAATGTCCTACCACACTGGACAGGTTACCAGCATGAGCCCAGGGATGTACTGTCTGTCTGTGCTCTAAAGACTGGACTACATAAGTTCTAACAAGTTCATCACTAAGTGGGCCATGAGATAATAAACTTTTCATCCAAAGGAAAAAACCTTCTAAATTATAGGATCACAAAGGCCATTGAATCCAACTCCTTCATGGTAAAGATGAAAAATGAGGTCCAGGACAGTTAAAAGACCTGCGCAGAATCACACAGGTGGTAAATAGCATAGGCAGGATTCAAACCCAGATCCTCTTTCTACAGAGCACGTGTTCTTTTCATTGTATCATACTGCTTTCAGCCGCATTAGTGGAGGGAGCAGCCACAGCAATATATTCATGGATTTTGGACAATAATAACATAATTCTGGATAACAATAGCAATAAGTCTTTTATCTCTTATCTCGTTCAAGCCTCATAACAACCCTGAGGGGTAGGTGCTGTTATTATACCCTTTCTACAAACGAGCAAACTGAGGCTGAGAAAGATTAGGTGACTGGCCCAAGTTACACAGCTATTAAGTATATGAGGCAGGATTTGAATTCAGGTCTTCCTGATTCTAGGTCCAAAATTCTGTCCACCTAGCTACCTAGCTCCCTACTGGAGCCTCACAAATAAGCACAGTCTCCTCCATTCCATGTTTTGAAAATGTTATCTTTAGAGTAATTAGCACCTGTGTACTGAAAGGTGACAATTATTCATCTAAACATACTTAAATGGTGTTGTTGTTCATTTTCTAAGAGGACCGGTGATATCATCTTGACTTGCAAGTGAATTGGATTTAAGTGAGGCAGAGTTGTGCAAAGCCATCACTTTCCATCTCTCCACCAATCATCAAAATCTAGCAACAAGACAAAAGTCAAGACAACTTGTGATGGTCCAAGACGCAGTCGATAATGTTGGCCTTTCTAAATTAAGGCCTTTCCCAGGGCTCAGTTTGAATGAGGCATATACATTGTAGATATGGGTAGGCGAGGCTGGGGATTGCCTTTCGAGAACTGTCCTTAAAACTGCTTTGTATTAATTTATCAAACCACCTACTCACTTACTGATTGCATGTTGTATCCCTCAGTCAAATGTAAGCTCTCTGAAAGCAAGGACTTTTTTTCTTTTTCTTCTTTTATCTGATTGTGTTTTTTTTTTCATTCGCAACATATAATATACTGTAGTACCTTGTAATAAATGGTCATTATAATGAATTGAACTGAAAGTTATCTAATAAAGTCAAAACAATCTTAGAAATGAAAAAGTTAATAAGTTCTCAAAGAGCAGAATGAAATCGAAATGAGAGATTGATAATACGGGAGAAAGAAAAGTGTGTGATTTAGACTAGCAGCTGTTTTAATTTTTGAAACTTTCCATCTTTCACACCATTCAACAAACAGTAGGCAACTGACCTTGTGATGAGAATTAAAATGAGGATGCTAGCAGAAGCACTTGGAGCTCCTTCATCTAAATGAACAGCTCTCTAAGGCTGGGCTGGGGACCCAAGACGTTTTCAGGACTTCTGTGATGCTAAAACTATTTTCATAAAAATACATTTTCATCTTTAATTTGGTAAATACTGATAGCTCTAACCCATATAAACAAAAGCTGGGGGTGGGGGAAAGAGGCCTCAATCATTTTAAGACTACAAAAAGGTCTCGAGACCCCAAAAGTTTAAGAACCACTGACCTAGAACAGAGGTTCCTGATCTTTTTTGTTTCATGGACCCTTTGGCAGACTAGTAAAATCTATGAATCCCTACTCAGAGTAATGTTTTTAATTCAATAAATAAAATGCATAGAATTTCAAAGGAGACCAATGATATTGAATAAAGTTATCAAACTTTTTTTTTAAATCAAGCCCATAGACTCCAGGTTAAGAATCCTTAGTGCTAGATAAATTAGATTGCAAGCAGGGACTTTCACCTTTCTTTGCATCCTCAGCACTTCTCACAGTGCCTGACACACAGTAGGTATGTAATAAATGTTCGTTGATGAATTAAGTCAGAACTTCTCTTGTGGGCAGAATGTGGATAGAGCACTGGCCTTGGAATCAAAGGGTTATTGGTTCAAATTGTGTTTCAAACACTTGTAACTTGTATGACCCTGAACAAGTCATTCACACATTTCTCGGATAAGAGAAACACCTACATGCGGACAGACACAGAAATTAGAGACAGCCACGGCAAGAGACATAGAGACAGAGATCTAATCTTGGCCCTGCCTGCTAAGCTATGTGAACTGGGGCAAGTCATCACCTCTGTGAGATCTCAGTTCCCTCATTTGTAAAACTAAGGGATTAGAATAGATGCCTAAGGTTCTTTCCAGCTCTCCAGTGCTATAATATGATACTGTGATTGACAGCACTATCAAGGACCTTTTTCTTTCATTGTCAAGGCCCTAGGAAACCCTGCTGCCCTTGCCAGTATCTAAGCAGCTGTCCTGAAATTAGGAATACAGAAACACTCCAGCTATTGTAGCATAATTCAGCCTGCTCTAAACCCCGCCGAAATGCCCGTCCAGGAAAGGTTTGCTTCCAATATTTTAAATTTCTCTACCAAGAGAGGCCCTTAAGATTAAGTGTAGCTTGACATGCGGCCCGGAGTGAAGAGGATTTTAGGAGGGGAGGGAAGTTGGGAAAAGAAGAGGAAGCCAGAGACACACTCATGTAATCAAACAAACAAATCATCCATCTTTCTGGCTCAGCTAAACAACTAGAAATGAGATAGAGTTCGAAATAGCCTTCTGTCCTGCACGGCCAGCCAAGAGGCGGCACAGGCTCTTTGTCAGGGAGAGAGGGGAGCAGATAAATTCCTTGTTGCTATCTGAACAATAAGTACAGAAGATGATGCAGTGTCAGTCTCATTAGGAATAATAGAGAGAAATTGCTTACAATAATTTCTGATGGATTGCCAGTTTTCTGAAGGGGGAGGCGACAATTAGGTTTTTGTTTTGTTTTTTTCAATTTTTAAACAAATGTAAAAAGTGATAATAACTTTCTGAGTGATGCTTTAATCTATACCCCACCCCCATCACCTTTCATTTTAAACCCCAAAAGCCAGCACCCAGCCACAATTAAAGCTTTCTACCCTTTCCACAGTTCAGGTATCATCCTTAGTAGAGACAAGAACAGGGTTCCTTTCTTTCCATGTCCCATCCACCCTCTGTCTCCTCCCCCCAAAAAAAGTTTTCATCCCATTCTATTGCTTGGACAAATCACTTTACCCCTGTTGGCCTCAGTTTGCTCTGCTATAAAACGGGGATAATAACAGTGTCTACCTCCCAGGGTTGTTGTGAGTAGCAAATGAGATAATATTTATAAAACATTCCACACAGTGCCTGGTGCATAAATCTTAGCTATTATCATCATCATCACTATTATTCAACAATTTACAAAATCAAGCAATGCCATTTCTGCAAACATTTATTAAGGCCCTACTATGTTCAAGACCCTATTGATGCAAAGACATTAGTAAGAACTAGCTATCATTATCACATCTACAAGTGGAGAAATTGAGTCATCTGGTCAGGAAGGGAAATAATTTGCTTATAATTTCTCAGTCAACCCCTGGGTAGAAACAGAATGAGAGCTATCATTTATACAGTTCTTGAAAGTTTATAGAGCACATAACATGCAATACCATTTAATCTACCCTGGGAAGTAGGTACGGGCACTATTATCTCCATGTTAGAGATGGGGACACTAAGCCTCACAGAGGTTAAATGATTTGCCCACGGACTCACAGCTAGTAAGGAGTCTGAACCCAAGGCTAACTGACCCTTTATCTAGGACTCTACCCACAATTCCATGCTAACTCCACTATGATTTGAGGCAGATAATGATTTACACCTCCATTTGCTCCCTTCTCTCCTCTTAAGAAGCTATCCTTGCTTCAAGAGAAGGACTAGACACTACTCTTCTAGAATCTGTGTAAGATGAGAGGTGTGTAACATTTAGCACCAGAAGAAGACTCAAAAGACATCTAGCCCATTTCCCTCCATTTGTAGTTTAGGGATCTGAGGCTCAAAGATGACAAGGGACTTATTTAAGGATGCAAGATTGATTCCCCATTGGAGTTAGAAAAGGACACATTCTCTTCCCTTATAGACTATTCCCCTGGGGTAAATGTAAGCTCTGCGAGGTCAAAAGCTATTTTTTTTTTTGTTTTATATCCCCATAACTTAGTACAATGTCTTGCATGTGATAGGCACTTTAAAAAATTCTTTTGCATTATTATGAACATGACAAACGGGAACTTTTTATCTGCAATGTGGATTATATATAAAACTGTGAATCTCCATTATAGCCTGATATATGTGTATGTATATATAGATATGTACATATTTTTCTCTTTTTGTTCCTTTTTCTGTATCAATAACAGATCACTCCTTAGACCCTCCCCCTAAATGTCCTCTTTTTTGTTAAAGAAGTATAATGGGTAGAAATTGTTTCCCAGCTTTCTGCTTTCCTTCTAATCTTGGTTACATTGGTTTTGTTTGTGCAAAGAACTTGTTAATTTAATATAATCAAAATTATCCATTTTCCATCTCAGAATACTCTCTGTCTCTTGTTTGATCATAAATTCTTCTCTTCTACATCCATCTAACAGGTAAACTATTCCTTGCTCTCCTAATTTGCTTATAGTATCACCATTTACATCTAAATCACGTGCCCATTTTGACCTTATCTTTGTATACAACGTAAGATGTTGGTCTATGCCTAGTTTCTGCTATAGCATTTTCCAGTTTTCCCAGCAGTTTTTGTCAAATAGTGAGTTCTTTCGCCAGAAGCTGAAGCTTTGGGGTTTATCAAACACTAAATTACTACAGTCATTAATTACTGTGTCTTGCATACCTAATCTATGCCACTGGTCCACCACTGTATTTCTTAGCCAGTACCAGATAGTTTTGATGATTGCCTCTTCATAATATAGTTTGAGATCTGGAAAGGCTAGGCCACCTTCCTTGGCATGAAATAGGTACAATCAAGCAAAATCAACCCATATGTCAGCCACATTTGATAATGTAAATACTTACACGTTTCCTCAAAGGTCTGTTGTTTTCTAGTACCTAGCCCTGTATCTTGAACATTATAAGCATGTAATAACTATTCAATTATTGAATGAATGAATTGGAGAAGGAGCTCTTTCTCTTGGCAATGCAGAGTGTAGCTGAGATACTGCTCTTTAATACCTGCATTAATACTCTTTGTGAGGTCGTGTGATAAGCATTTTAAAAGGACTATTTCTAATATAACCGTAGTGTATAATTCAACAGAGAAACATGCTCACTTTCAGTGTTCATCAGGGTCTTGCGGAGAATTTAAATAGTATAGCCTGTTGGCAGTGAGATCTTCCAAATGCTCCTTTGGATGAATGTTAGTGTACTAATATCAATGAACCACAAGACATTAAAAAGGCTGCTTGGTGAAATCTGGCTGTCACTGTCCTACTCAAGAATCTTCCATGGTTCCCTATTGACTCTAGGATAAAATCCAAACTCCTCTGCTTGCCATGCAAAGTCCTTTACAGTCTGGCTCTAACTTATGGTCCCAGGCAGATTTTATGTTACTATCACTCTACATTTCAGCTAAACCTTGGCTTTCTTGCTGTTCCCTGTACCCAACATTCTCTTTGTGTCCCCTGTGCCCAACACAGCAACTGAGATACATTAGGTGCTTAATAGAAGGTTTTTGAAAGAAATTGACTTTCAAATCTCTGCTGTGCTATATTGCCCCATTTTAAATGACAGCTCAACGCAATCCCCAAAAGACCCGTCAAGCCCCTGTTATGTAGAAAGTACTGTGTAAGGCTTGGAAGATACCAAGACAAAACAAAAATCAACCCTTGCCCTCAAGAAGGTTGTATTCTACCAGGGGGAGGGGGAGCAGGACGCAGAATACAACTTGTGAAAAGGAATTTAAGGGCAAAAAAAATGAAGGAATGAGAGAACATGGAAGACCCTCTGGTCCTTATAGTTCTGTCCAACAAACACCATCTATGTTCTCTACAATTCCTGACTCTAAGGGAACTGTTATACATCCTCTTTACATGTCAAAATAGCTGTACATCACCTTTGGGTAGAGACAGTAATAGCTCACATGTCTTTATTCATTAAGGTTGACAAAGAATTTTCCTCACTACAAGCCTGTTAGATAACACAAGGGTTAATGATCCCACTTTACAGAGGCAGAAATGGGTTCAGGAAGGTTCAAATGATTTGCCTACGGTCGCAAAGGGTCAGTTGAAATGGAACCACAAGTCTCTTCCAATTCCAGCATTCTTTCTGCTCACCTCTTGTCTGTCACTATAACCATAACAGCTAGAATTTATAGTGATTTATGGTTTGTAAAGCATTTTACATATTGTATCATTCAATATATAGAACAAGCCTATGCGGTATTGGTAGGTGCTGTCATTTCCACATTTTACATATAAGGAAACAGGCTGAGTAATGTTAAGTTCTTTGCCCAGGATCACACAACTGCTAAGTGTTTGAGGCAGGATTTGAACTCAGATCTATCCTGGGACCAAGTTCAACACACCATCCACTAGGCCCCCTATGTGCCTCCACAAGGTAAGAACTGGACTCTTCGGTCTTTTCCTGACCCCTACCCCAGTCCTTGGTGCCATTTCAAACCACTGCCTCTCCCGTTTATATAGTACCCCACTCCCAATACAATATAAACATTTTAAGGGCAGTGACTGACTTTCATTTTTTGCTTTTGTATCTGAAGCAACTAGGGAAGTACCTAGAACATAGTGGTTTAAAAAATGCTTATGAAATCGAATGGAATGTTTAACCAAAATGCCCAGTTTAGTGCAAAGCACCCAGATTAAATGGTATCTGACTCCCTATTGCAAAGCACACAGGCTAAGCGGCATCTGACCCCCTAATGCTAACTCTTTCCTAAGTAGAAAGACTGCCTTCGATGTTCAGAACCAAACAAGCTTTCCCCCTTCTCTGGTTCCTCCATTTCTGGAGGACTGAATTTTTTTTAATTTCTCCAGCCAGGATCCCAATGCAGATGTCTGGCTAGCCTTGAGTGATCTGAGAAGATACAGAGTGGGAAACAGATCCGTGGGCTCTTCAGGGTCATCCTTAGAGTGTGACTGTGCTTTAGAATTGCCGAACACATGGTTAAATTCAATCAAGGAGAAAAAAGGACAGAGGCCATTCTCTGGGCCTGGCCCCTCTTTTCTGCCCCAGCAGAGGGAGGCCCTGTGCTCCCCTGGCTTGGGGATTATCTGGAAGAACAGAAAGTTACCTTTAAAGAAGCATCTATTTACCAGTCCTTTATTTCCATTACAGGCAGCAGCAGCCAAGTCTGACACCCACAAGGACCCTTTTCAGCAAGGGATTATATATCACACCATAGAAATACATAAAAGACAAATTATCCCTGAGATCATTCCGTCTCTGCTGACCTGCTCAAGGTTTAAAGGCAACTGCAATTAAATGTCATGGTCACAGATCTGCAAACAGCTTAGAGTGGCTGCATCTGCTTTAATCCTAGAGAATGGAACAGAAAATGCTTTTATTCCTTGCTAGAGGTGAGCTTCTGCTGGGTTCAAATAGTGTAAGTATGATTTAGATTGGTAGTGTGTTTTATTGGGGGGGGAGGGGTCATTTTTATTAGCAAGATTCTCTCTCTCTTTCTCTCTGTCTCTGAGTGGCTCTCTGGCTCTCTCTCTCTTCCTGGCCCTTTTTCTGTAGTATTTACAATACGGAATCTAATTTAGAGCTTAAAATTCTCATGGAAATTAAGTGCATTACTTTCCAAAATGCAATTGGGAAGAAATAGAGAGGAAAAATGATGTGACATACTACAAATTTACTATATTCATGCATTTGCTAGAGTTTTCCCAGCTGCTAGTGACTGACTAATCTCATGGAAACTAATCAAATATCCCTTCAATCAAAGCTGGTTTTCAAAAAAATGTTATGTATATATTGCACCTTTTTAAAAAAAATGTTTGCCATCAAGATGGGAGCACTGAGCCAGTCATGATACCTTGACTTTATTTATTTTCACACTTAAAAAGTTGCCCACACTGGGGTCGTGGGGTATAAGACAGAAACTATAGATATGGTAGAATCCCACTGGTGACTTTCCCCTGAACGACAGCCTGTGCCTTAAAAGAAGATGATATTGATAAAGATCTATTGGGTCCATATTCTCCCAACAAAGGAAAAAAGTGTTAATAACTCCGCCTTCCACCTTAACTGTCTAAGACATTGGGGATGCTAAACCCAAAAGCCCAAAGGGCATCTCTACTACCAAAGCTTGGATCTGTCTAAGCTTGACCCTAGAGAATTTGTTCCCAGGCCCTACCTCAGGGAACAGCCTGATGCATTAGATAAAGAGCTTACCTCAAAGCCAAGAAGGCTGAGGTTCAAGTCTTGCCTCTGACAGATATGAACTGTGTAACTCCAGGCGAGTCATTTGCTCTCTCTGTGTCTAGTCAACTTGCCGAAACTATAGGGTATAGAGAAGATGCCACATTATAAGAGGGAATCTTTGTTGCCTGGGAGTTCCCTATTTTAATGAAATCATGAGTCAAATCTCTATCGCTATAACTCAGGGGGCTAGCATGGGTTGGTGGGCTGATCAAAATATACCCCTAGGTGCTAATCAAGTGACTTGCCTGGGGTCATGCATTAGAAGCAGGTTTTAAATACCAGTCTTACAGACTGCAAGGTCCCTCCTCTATCATGCCACCCTGCCTCTCAGGATGATTTCTTTTGTATTTTTATTTTGTGAAAAAAAATTAGCAATCCACCTAAAAATATCACACCTATTTCAATGAGTCTTTTAAATATCTGAGAGTTAGTCTGGTATACAGGATAAAGAGTTGGCCCCAAAATCAGGAAGACCAGAGTTCAAGTCCCTATTCTGACATGTTCTAGCTGTGTGACCCTGGGCAAATCACTTAACTTCTATAAATTGCAGAGAAAATGCAGACTTGCATTGGATAAGGGAATTTCCTCATTTTGGATTTTTGTATACCAGTGAAATCGCAGATCTATCCCCCTATGTATGCCCTTTTAAATATTTATTAATTTCCCCACTCTCCCCCAACCACCTGAGGCTCCTTTCTGTATGAAAAAATTGCTGAGTCTATGATAATATCTACCTGGTTGAATCATGTATACAATATGTTTCCCCTTGGAAATTATGTGCTGAGCACAGCAATTCTCCCATATTAATGTAAAGTGGGTTTTTCACAACGAAAATGTGCAGTTTTACACACACACACACACACACACACACACACACACACACGGAACATACCCCCATCCAACCTAGGAAGCAAGTAAGAGAAAAAGGGGGAATCTCACTTATACCCTGCACTTATCTCCTAGTCTTAGATGATTTTCTGGGTCCTGGCTATTTTTATAAATCACAGGGAAAATGCACAATGAGTGAAGGGTTCCCCAAAGTTAGCGTACTAAAACCTCTCCCTTATTTCCTTGATTCATATTGGTTCCCATGGTAACAAAACCCATCAACCAACCAAACTGTCCTCTCTTTCTATCGCTCAAGTAAATAATATTCTCCTCAGGGAAGGAAGAGTTAATTATACATTTGTCCACTCTGATAAATAAAATATATCTCTAGGACCTCCAATAAAATGTTCACTTTTTTGTCTGCTTTTTCCTGTTCCCCAAAGGCAAATTGACAGTCTCTGGAAATGAGCTCTGATATAAGGAGGAGATGAATGGTGGACCAGACAAACTAGCAGGGGCTCCAGTGGAATAAGGGAAATTTTGCAATCATGGACCAGATATAAATTGTGATGCACATTCCTAAACTAGAACAGAAACATTAGTAAACCCTCCTGGGTAGAATGCGAAATTTCACCCTCGCCCCCAACTTCCAAACACAGTGAGTTCTCTTCCTCCCTGAAAGTATTCCTTCCTCAACCCCCAGGAATCCTCCCCAGTAACCCTTTGCCAAATGTCACAAAGGAAGTCCATAATCCCAAGAAAATTTCAGGCTACCTTCCTAGTCTCTTCATTTCAACAATTTAGTTCAACAAACATGGGTTAAGTGTGTCCAAAATATGACAGGAAGCATATATAGCTTAGGTGGACATTACAAATGGATGACAAGTCGGACCCAGAATCAAACAGGAGAATGAGAGTGAGCTGCATTTTTCGTGAGAGAGTATGGAATCAGAAATCTAGTTTTAACGTCTAAATATCATTTGGGAGATTGAAGCTCCACTGCAAAGATCCCGAACTTATCCCTGAGATGGCAGTCTTTTTAATGTCAATATTTCACCAGTGCTAATTGTATGGCTACAAGTCATGAAACCCTGCAGTGTCTGAAGAAGCCTAATTGAGTATCATACATAGGACAACCAAGAGATGCATGATGGACATGACTAGCCAATCACACATAACAAACAAAACACTGAGAAGAATAGCAAGAATAAGTAAAGCATGCCATCAAGGAAATGTATGATGGAAAAAGGAGGTGTCATGGTTACGAGTTGAAAGCACAGGCTAGACAATAGATATCCCATGTGCTCCACCAATGTCCATGATGACAGCAAGAGAAAGTGAGGTAGGTAAGAACTTAGCACACTGTGGTGAATTTATAGAAATATAATGGTCAAGAGCTGCATCAGAAGGGCACACGTAGCCAGCTGTAATCTTCATTATTGGAGGAAAGATCCACATTGATGAGCTCACAGTTTAGTTGAGGTTTTTAGTTCGTACAACACATTTTTTTTGAAAGTCAGTTGGGTGTTTTAATAAGTTGTCAAACACTGTCTCTGTATCTATCCTCTAGAATTCAGAACTAGGCATTGGAGCTTCCTCAACCCCAACCCTAGGATCTGAGACTTTCCCTCAGTCTCCAATGTTTGGTGACATAGGAGGGGCCAAGCGCACCCTATACCTTCTATCGTACAGTCAGACTCGAGTCCTTTGACACTACACATTTGAGTCCCAACTAGCAATGAAATGTTCCAGTTGGGACCACGGTAACCTGAAATGTGTCTATCCAATCCTCTACCTCCTCTTATCTATGTAACTTGAAAGCAATATATACATGTTAAAGCTAAAATACTCAGTCCATATTGTAGCATGGAAAATATTCAGCTGACTCATCTGACCATTGCATTTATGTAGCTTCTTCTCCATTGCTGAAGTTATCCTAAGTCTTAGAAGCTCTGAATGTCACTATGGCATAAGGTGCCTGAGCCCTTCTGTGCTGGTCTGTAGCTCTTCTCTGACTACCATCTCTGCTCTAGACACACAAACCCCTCATGTCTTGTACCTCTGTCCTGACCCTTCTTGAAAATTCCCTGTGCCTTCCTTGTTGGAAATCTCCATCACTAATTGACACAGACAGGGGCCTGCGATAGCAGAGGTGGAAAACCATTCAGACGAGCCTCGTTGAGACCCCTACTCTTCCCTCAGAAACATCTAACCCTCTTTTGCATCCCAGGGATAGCCTTGATGTGTGCAATAGTCCAGAAGTTCTCGCACTGATGGAGTCATAGTGTTGAAAGCCTGACAAAACATGGGTGCTGGGTTAGGAGGAAGCCTCCTGCATGATCCTCAGCCCCTTCATCCTCCTACCAGAGCCTAAAGATCACCTTACCCAAGACCTGAATACATGTAGACATATTCTCCAGAGATCCAGCTGGAGCCTCATTTTTCTAGTTACTATGACCCAGATGTGTCCTTGCTCACCATCTTTCCTTGTCTCCCTCCTCATACCCTCCAGACCCCAGATGTATCAAGTAAAAAAAATCTTCTCTGGCAAAAACTAAAAGTTGCCTGTAATAAAGGTCTATGGCTTTGGTATCATTGGCCATTTTTCTTCTTCTGTGGAAATCTCTAAGTCCCAAATAAAGCAGCTGCAATGGACTGGCACGTTTTCAAAGGGACAGATTACTTTTATCACTGCTGAAAAGCATTTTCCTTTCATACCCATGCTCTATACTCTGTTTCTCTCTCTCTCTCTCTCTCTCTCTCTCTCTCTCTCTCTCTCTCTCTCTGTGTGTGTGTGTATGTGTGCGTGTGTGTCTGTCTGTCTGTCTGTCTGTCTTTCTGTGTGTTTGTCGGTCTTTCTATGCTGGTATCTCTCTCTGTCTCTGTCTCTCAATCATGCTTTCTTGTCTCTGTCTTTGTGTGTCTCTCTCTGTCACTTTGTTTCTGCTCTGTTCTATTTCTTTCTATCTCTGACTCTGTCTCTGCCTCTCTCATATCTATACACACACAGAGAGAGAAAGAGAAAGAGGGAGGGGGAGAGAGAGACAGAGAGAGAGACAGAGAGACAGCCAAAGAGGAAGAAAGACCAAGAAATTCAGCAAAGGAAACACTCAGGATGAAAGACAGATGAGCCTCTGTTCTTACTCTAATAGTTTGTCAGTTTAATAGAAAAGAGAGGCAAAGAGGTGGAAGCCACTGAAGTCTACACCTAAGCCTACACAAGAGATGCCCTTAAGGCATTCCCCCAGAGTGCCACAACTTTTAGTAAACAGTTGAATCAAGTTTTGCATAAGCTTGGTACTTTTAGTAGGATATTTAAGGGAGCCAGATCATGGGAGGGTGTTGGCCTATCTCATGGATAAAAGTCCAGATCATCTCAGGGTGGCTAATGAGAAAGGGAAAAGACTACAATACCGAGGAAGCGAATATGATTATCATTGCCATGCTTCATTAATATGAAGAGTCACATACCAGCCAAGTTTCTGGGAGGTAAAATTCTCCAAGATAGACTTCTCTCAGCAAGTTTTTGGCTAACCCCCAATATACCCTAGGACATCCCCCCATTTCAGTTCTTCTTGGCTTAGAAATAGATGACTGTGGTTATTAAAACTCATGTGCTGGGGGGGTGGAGTCAAGATGGCAGTTGGGAAGCAGTGACTGGCGTGAGCTCCCCACCAAGTTCCTCCAAAAACCTATAAAACAATGGCTCTGAACCAATTCTAGAGCTGCAGAACCCACAAAGTGGCAGAGGGAAGCAGGGCTCCAGCCCAGGACAGCCTGGATGGTCTCTGGGTAAGGTCTGTCCCACACGGACCTCCCAGCCCCCAGCCGAGGGGAGCGGAGCTGAGCCTAGTGCGCAGGGTGCGAACAGACCAGACACGGACCTACCAGACCAGGAGACGAGTGGAAAGTGCCCTGGCATCCTGAAATACTGAGCTGTGGCATGTACCAGACCTCTCAACCCACAAAGAGCAAAGACATCAGAGAAGGTTAGTGGGAAAAGCTGCGTGACTGAGTTTGCGGTTCTGGCCACTTGCCCCTGGGGCAGCGGAGGTGGGACAGCTTTAGAACTAGGCTGCAGTTGCTTCTG
>CM053623.1:339166897-339218924 GCA_028646595.1 Phalanger gymnotis | reverse complement strand
AAAAAAAAACTCATGTGCCTTAGCCCTCCAACCAGCTACATGGGCATTGGAGAGCTTGAGGGATCCCTGGGAGAAAGTCCCACAGAGATAAATTCATGGTTAGTACCAGGATCAATTTATTTCTGATACAAAGGATAAGTCAACCATTCAGCACCTCCCTGAGAGATGTCGTCGGAAGAAGCCCTGTTCAGCAACTCTCTTCATATAGTGTCTCCCCAACTTTCTGCCTTTGGGGATATGCTAGGCCCTGGATAGGCCAAATGTATTGGAGAGCACTAGTGAGCCATGACCTTCAGACTCTGAGTGACCCATCCTTCTCTGGCATGGAAAGGTTTCATATGCCTCTGAAGGCTTGGATGGAAAAGTACAAAGGAGAAACATCATATTCTGGTTCATTCTCTTGGAATTATCAGTCTCCCTGAGCTAGTGCAGCATTGGAGAGTTCGAGTTGCAGGGTTGGAGAGGAGGAAGCAAAGAAATATAAATACATCTTTCCCCAACAAGGGTCAATTCAGAAGAGATTGGGTGATGATAGCAAGGAGATCCTTGAAGGCAAGGAGTGTTTTATTTTTATATTCATAACCCCAGCACCTATTACAGTCCCTGACACTGTGCTTAACAAATGGTTGTTGGTTGAATGAACAAATGAATGAATCATTGTCTTCTAATATCCACAGGGGTAACATTGGAAAGAAGAATGAAACTAGTTTCAGAGGAAAGAACGGAAGCTATGGGGGGGGGGGGGAAGAGTATCCCAGAAAGGCAGATTTCAGCTTGACACAAGGGAAATACTTCCTAACCATTAGAGGTGTCCAAAGTGGAATGAGCTGTCTTGGGACACTGTGGTTTCCCTATCACCAGAGATCTCCAATTGGAGGCTAGGTGACATAGGGTCAGGGAGGTTGGGATGCTGTAGAGAGAATTTCTGCTGAACTGTGAATTGGGCTAGATATCCACTGCCTGACAATTCTGATGTTCTATGAATGAACAAACCAACCCTTTATCATCCCTTCACCCCTCTTTGGGCCATCAAAAAGAAGGGGAGAGAGAGGAATCACATAGTAACATTAAAATATTTCAATATGGTTGATTTATGTTATAATAATGTCCAAAAAAGAGTCAATCACTCAGGCCAATTTCCAGATTTTGATCATGTGCTAACTCCTATAAGAAGCCTTTCCTGACCTCCTTAGTTGTTTAAACCCTCTCTTGCCACCTCAAACTATTATCTGTGTATTTACTTAACCCGTCTATATATCGCATCTCTCCCCGATCCACCACTGTAAGGTCCTTGAGGGTAGGGTCACTTGTTTTTTGTTTTGTTTTGCCCTTACATATACCCAGTGCATAGCACATAGCAAGTGCTTCATAAAAACTCACAGGATTGGATGGGATCAGTAATAGCCACCAATTTGATCTGTTACATACCTGCTGGACCCGGAGGATAACGGATTGTCAGACTGTTCCTCAGTCCTATTATTCTCTGTCTCACTGTTTCATCTTGAAAACGTGTTGTCCTTTAGAGGGACGTAGATTTGGAACAATGACAATGCTGAAAGTAACTTAAAAAAAAACAAAAAGGATAAGCACTGCATCTGGTACGCACCAGAGGAAAATAATTTGCCAAGCACAAGTTTGCAAACTTGATGCAAAATAATCTTCAGAGACTCTGCAGCCAGATATTGTCAATCAGCATTCCTGTCACGTTTGTTCATTAAATGCTATGCAAGTCAAGCAGGTCTTTATCGTTGTTGAAATAGCAAATCTGCACATTTTGCGTGATTCAAAATATTTGTAATGGAGCTGCTTCTAAATATATAAGCATGACATTGCTCCGCCCCACCCCCAACAGACCGCAATTCTTTCCAAATATTCTAAGGAAGTGTCATGCCTGACATTGTAGCTCTGGGGAATTTTGACTATATCTTTGCATTGCTTCCTGGGAGGAGAGGAAGAGATGGGATATGAGACCCGATTTGCAGAGAGAGAGAAAAAAAAAACAAAACACCACAGTATGAAAGGAAGAGTGTTTTGTAGGAAAAAAGTAAGGGAGCTTTGTGAGAGTCAAAGTCAGGTAACAGGACAAAAAAGAATAGAATCCAAAAAAAGGGAAACTAACATTCTCTCTCATTTAAAGTTAAGCCAAAACAAAGTCTTTTAGCCTTATGGCTATGCACAAGCAATTATCAAGGATTTGAGTCAAATAAACAGCCAGCTGTGGGGGTGGTGGTGGGAAGAGTTGGAGAAGGGATTTAGGCCAATAACTGGTTTAGGTCTAAGGTAGCTGAACAGTGGCTTCTCCATCTTTAACTTTGCCAGTATCAATGTAGTCTAAACAATCAAATATAGTTGGATAAGCATTTAATTATGGACTACTTTCTGAACTCAGTTTTCAAATGTGTCACTGCTCTCTGGCCATTGAGGGAAATCAAAGGATTCCTTTCCCTTTGATTTCTGCTGCATGACCTTGAGCTCTAATGGATCTGTGATCTCATCAGTGATGGAGGCTCAACCCATCCGTACTTGCCCATCTCGTTGTGACTCTTTAAGTGTCCTCCCATGTAATCGATCCAAGAATTGCATCTACTGAGGAGGTAGGGAGCACCTTCCTCAAATTTTCTTGGCATTACCTGGGTAACAACATCTGTCACATTCACCATTAGGTAAACCCCCTTTTTCTGATCACACATTTCTCTGGTGACAGCCTTTACACAACTTCTGTGTAGTTCCTCTTCCATAACAGTTTGACTTTGGGATTATTTCAATATCATTGTGGTTATATAAATAACAATTCCATGCCAGTTTTTACTTCCATTTTTTTCCCACCATTTATTGCCTACTTGTTCCTCTTGTCCTTATTGTCTACTTGTTTTCTCACTATATAAAAACCATCTGTTTGTCTCTCTCTCATGGGTTCACTTTCCTTTTCCTCCTTCCCTTCCTTCTATCCCATTGGCCTTCCTCCTTTCCTTCCCCCACCCTCATTCTCTTTCTCTATCTATTTAATTTGAATCCTCACATACCCAAGGAAAAAGAAAACTAATTCATCATGCAACTCAGTAAAAAGATGTCCTTGAGAGTAAGTATCCTGGAATGATTATTCCTTTTTTACACAGAAGAGAAAGGGTGAATGTCCTGTTTTAAGCACTTCCTCAGTAAGACTAGAAAAAAAAATCTCAACTATTCTCAAATGAACACCAAACATTTTGGTAAACATTCCAATTCCAGAAGGCATCTTCCAAATTAGAAAAGAATGAAAAGATTGATGGGAGGAAAGGTTCAGTCACATAGTCAGAGAAGACAAACTTCACTGGGCTCTGATAAGAACACAGTGAGATCTGATTTCCCATTCAAACGGTCCTTTGAATATTATTTGATATTAAACTCATTGAACTCTGACTAGGAGAAATATATATATATACACATATTAAAGCAAAAATTATTCCTCTTTGAAAATGTCCACCATCCCACAAATCAGCAGGAAAAAAGGCAATTACCAGTGTTGGCCAAAAAGAGGATGTGCTTGATTTTAAACTAGTTAAGGGTGAGAGCCAGATCTTTTTTTATAAAGATCATCTTTATTTTCTTGCTTCCGATGCTGGTGCCATGACTGCTGTCTTGCCAAGAACATTTAATTTTATTCAACCACTCTCCTTTCCTCCTTCCTAACTGGTCAGCAGTAAGAAACAAATTATATCATAGTACTTTATTATCAACCACTTGAAGGCCAAAAGAAAAAAATGCTTCATGAATAGTGTCTGGAGGGGTATTAATCAGACCTTCTCTTTCTCTCTCAGGCTCCAGCCCTCATAACTTTCCTCCCCAGATAAGACCAGTAGGTGGTAATCATACCCTCTGCCAGGGGAGCTTAATAGGTATTAACTGCACTTCCTCCTAGATGGCCCCTTCCTTCCAAAAGGAGCAGCCTTTTGGCTATTCTGAATAAATAGTATGCAAAGGACACAATCCCTCATTTTGTCCATTAGCTGAGTGAGGCTTGTATTTCACAGGTATGATAGTCTGTCTATTTCTCCCTTTCTTTGGCTAATGATGCATGGAATGAATAGCTGACTCTTAAAATGGCAGCTTAGCCAAGTAATAGCTTTTAAAAGTTTGGGGCTTTGGAAAAGGCGACCTTTTCCTCATACTCCTTTCTCAGAAGTAAAATATGTCAGGAACAACAGTGGCTGAGCAGAGACCAGTTACCAGAGGCAGAACTGTAGGTTCACAAATTAAAGAGAGATTGCCAAAGGACACTCAACATTTTGTTATTAGATGATGACAGGAGGTAGTTATGTGGTGGGATGGACTTGGGTCAGCAAAATCTGAGTTCATATCCTGCCCCAGAAACTTACTAGCAAAGTGCCTGGTAGGCCTTTAGTAAATATTTATTAGCCGCATCTTTTATTATGCTCCTTCTCCCTCATGACTCTACTTTTAAGCCAAACTGGACTCCTTGCTATCTCCAATACTGGATATTTCATTTCTACCTATGGGCTCCTCCATATGCTGTTCCCCATGTGTGAAATCTTCTCCCTCTTCAAAGTGGCCTCTTAGAATTCCTAGCTTCTATCTATAGTCATATGAAAAAAAATGCTCTAAATCACTATTGATCAGAGAAATGCAAATTAAAATAACTCTGAGGTACCACATCACATCTATCAGAGTGACTAATATAACAAAAAAAGAAAATGTTAGATGTTGGACGGGATGTGAGAAAATTGGGACACATGCTCTGTTGGTGGAGTTGTGAACTGATCCAACCATTCTGGAGAGCAATTTAGAACTATGCCCAAAGGGCTATAAAACTGCATACCCTTTGATCCAGCAATACCATTCCTATGTCTATGTCCCAAAGACATCCCCCAAAAAGGGGAAAGGACCCATTTGTACAAAAATATTTATGGCAGCTCTTTTTGCGGTGGCTAAGAATTGGAAATCAAAGGGTTGCCCATTAATTGGGGAATGGCAAAACAAGCTATGGTATATGATTGTAATGGGATACTATTGTGCTAAGAGACATGACAAGCAGGATGATTTCAGAAAAACCTGGAAAAGACTTACATGAAGTGATGTATGGTGAAGTGAACAGAACCAAGAGAATATTGTCCACAGTCACAGTAATATTGTTCCGTGAAGAACCTTGAATGACTTGGCTATTCTCAGCTATCCAATGATCCAAGACAATCCCAAAGGACTAATGATTAAGCACACTATCCACCTCCAGAGAAAGAACTGATATTGACTGAATACAGACTGAAGCATGCTGTTTTTCATTTTCTTTCTTTCTTTTTTTTCTTATATTCAAGTCACCTGTACAAAATAACTAATATAGAAATGTTTCCATAATTGCAAATGTATAACCTGTATTTGATTGCTTACCATCTCCAGATGGGAGGGAGGAGGATAAAACTTTGAATAAAAATGCTAAAAGATTAGAAAAAAAAGAATTCCTATCTTCCTTCTGGGCTTCATTCAAGTGTTACCTTCTATTCAATGCCATTCCTAAACTAAGCTGCCAATACTCTCCCTCCAACTGAAATAATTTTGTATTACTTGGCATATATGTTACACAATCCTATCCGTTTATATGTTCTCTTCCCCACCCCACCTCACCCCACCCCCACCCTTTGCTTATAGAATGTAAACTCCAGAAGGCAGAGACTATTTTGGTTTGGTTTTGGTCTGATTTGTTTTTCAGGTTTTTATTTAAACTTCCAGCACCTAGTGTGGTGCCTGATGTGTATTAGGCATTCACTAACTGTTTGTTGAATGAATGGATGAAAATGGATAAAAAGTACTAAAGGTCTTCAGTATCGTGGTGAGAACTGCTTTTGGACACAGACCTTAACCCAAGTACTATACAGAGAACTCCCCACGATTCCTATTGTGGGCAACTTTAGGGAAACAACAGAAAGGAGAAGAATTTCAATTCCCAAACTTTTATTAAGTGCCTACTATGTGCAAGTCACTGTGCTTTTCCAGACTTAAATAAGAAACCCACAAGTCTGGGAAACAAAGTAGCCATGTTTAAAGACCTGAAAAATCTGTCTTGGCAACCCCATCACTAGCCACTCCTACTTGAGTTCTTCAATGATACCCACTATAATGTTGGGATTCTCTGGACCACAGTTCTGTCCTCATAGAGGTGGGTGAATTCTACACTTAACTCGTAAGTTAAATACAGTAATTTGTATTGAATAGTCTCTTTCCTTCCCCTTGAAAACAGTTCAAGTCAATTCAAGAAACTTTTTTTAAGCACTTATTATATCCAAAGCTCTGTGCTAGATAATACTTGTTTTTATTTATAAACTTTCTGGGGATTCATTTACACATACAATACCCCCCATACCCCCCCCAAAAAAGACATATTTCAATTTGAAATTGAGAATCTAAGTTGTAAAAATTTTGTAGGCAAAGGAGTTTTCAAACCAAGTAATTCTTTTTCTCTTTTGTTTTTTATCCTGACTCCTTTTTCTCTTTGTTTTTTATCCTGACTCCTTAGTTTTGCTTCTGGGACCCCACTACAAGAGACCAGGGAGTACTATCAACTCAATGGGCAGAGGTATGCAACTGTTAAACTAAAGAGATCATGCCACTTCCTCCTTCAACAGCCATCCTTCTCCTTGCCTTCGTACACATAGGGAAGACTTTGCTTTCTGTCTGGCTGCCTGGTCATTTGTGTCAGGCGCTCATATTAGGGGTGATGTGCCTTTCCATGTGTCTGCTGTCTATATTCCTGTGTACAAGGAGAACTTCAAGGAGGTTGTTGAAATCATCCAGGTGTAAGTGAATGAATAAAATGAAAGAATGAGCATTTGTCACTTACTATGTGCCACATGCTGTGCCAGGGATATCAAAACAAAATCAAATCAATCCCTGACTTCAGTAGACTTACATTCTGATAGGGTTGATGATACATAAGGTGGTAATTAAGGAAGGGTATTTTGATCTGGGAATTCAGCAGGATGGGAGTGAAGTCATTTTGTTTTGCTGTCCAGTCATTTTTCAGTTGTGTCTGATTCTTCATGACCCTATTTGGGATTTTCTTTGTCAAAGATACCAAAGTGGTTTGCCATTTCCTTCTTCAGCTCATTTTCCAGATGAGGAACTGAGGCAAACAGAGTTAAGTGACTTGCCAGGAAGATGAATCTTCCTGACCCCGGGACAGGCTCTCTACCCAACATGACACCTGGCTGCCCAAATGTGAGATCATAGAACAGTTAATTGACATCTTTAAGAAACAATGGCAATGCTATTTTGATTATCGTTCCCAGAGCAAGGTATACAAAGTGTGTAATATTAGTGGTTTGGGAAGAGCCAGAGATGGAAACAAGTAGAATACATTAATGTTGATGCAGTAGGATGACAGTCAAGGTGAAGAATAATCTAGGGATATAGGACCCATAGCCTATGTGAGCATTCACCAAGCAAAATAGCATGGTTCCTATTTGGGAAGTGGCTTAGCTCCTCTAGTATAAAGTTATGGTTGCTGGGAGGTGCCCTTTGGAAAATACAGTAGCAGCAATGGAGTCTGCAGAAGCTTCATTCAGTGGCAGCCATCTCAGAAAGATGACTAGGAAAAGCATGAACAAGGATCTAGGATTGGCTAGAGAGAATAAGCTGGGTGAGCATTCACCAATCAGGGTACAATCTCTGGGTGGAAGTTACACAGTTGAGTAGTTTAGCCCCTTCTGGGCATGGTCACTGGAAGTCCAATTGTCAATAGGCAAGAAGACAGACAGATTGTAGATAAGTACCTGAGCTAGAGTGGTGGCCAGGGAAATAGAAAAGAAAGAATGGATGAGAGACACATCTTGAAGGAAGAAGCAAGAGAATTTAGCAGCTACTTGGATAAACACAGAAAAAGGGAGGATACAAATGATATAAATTGAACTCAAATCCAAAGGAGAAGGAGAAGGGTGATTATTTTCCTTCATTCATTCACTCAAGCAATCAATATTTGATTAAATGCTTAATAAATGCTTCTTGTGCAAATAAGTCATTTTGACTGTTATAAAAACTCTAACTACAAAGGAGATATGAAGGAGGACACTATCTGGATTCAGCGTAAGAACTGATAAATAAAAGTATGTATAGAATGATTTTTCACACATATACATATTTGTGTCTAATGGTATACAAGGAGGGGGGAAAAAGAAATTTACATGATAATTTTTTATATATTTAAAAGGAATAACAAGTTGTACATAACAGATTTGCAGTTTCATATGCAATCATCTTTTTATTATGCTATGTTATGGAAATGCTTACGTTATTCCATAAATTAAAAATAAAATAAAACATAAATAATAAAATAAATAAAAATAAATGCTTTTCGTCATTGTCATTCAGCCTCAATTTCAATACCTGCAGCAAGGGAGAACCTGACACCTCCTGAGACAGCCCATTTGATGTTCATACAACTCCAGTACTTAGGAAGTTTTCTTATGTTAAGCCTAAATTAGCCTCTTTGTAATATCCATTTGTTGCTCTTGGTTCTGTCCTTTGGGACCAAGTTGAGGAAATCAAACCCTTCTTCTACATGACAACTCTCCAAATATTTGAAAGACAACCACTTTCTAAGCATTCTCTTCCCAAGACTAAAAAACAAAATCCTCACATGACATGTGCTGCTGTCGTGTCCCCATCCTGGTTGTTCCCCTCTGAATGTGCTACAGCTTATTGATCACCTTCTTAAAATGTGATTGCTGGGACTGAGCCCAACACTACAAATGTGGTCTGAGAAGGGAAGAGTATGGCAAGACCACCACCTCTCTAACTTTGGTTGCTGTGAATCTCTTAATGCAACCCAGAATAACATCACTTTTTTTTTTGCTTTAAACTTGAAGTCCTCCCAAATTTTTTCTCAAAGATTACTGTTTAGTCGTATTTTAAATACAATGGATATATGCAAAGAAGATCAAAGAAGAAATAGGTAGATGAAATGATAACCATGAGATAGATAAATGGCTCAATTCAATTTTACTTCTGTTTTCTCTGAACAAAAATTATCAGCAGCAAGCTGAAATCTAAGATAAAAGATATGGGTTTGATGAATGCACTGGGGAGGTGAATGGATATGTCAGCCAATCTTCTAACAAGTAAGTATCTCTGTTTCCAAATCACTGTGGGAAGATGGTGGACATCTGGAGAGGCCCTTCAAATAAGCAGCTCCCCCTTTATCTTGGGTTTCAATTTGCTAACTATTTTTGTTCTTTTTCCCAATCAAAAGATCATTCCACTTGGCAGAGACAACTGAAACAAAATTGAGTTGTCATTCATCTTTCCATCTTCCATCCACCTGTGAGTAGCAGTCCCATCTCTACTTTGATCCTCTTTGAACACTTCCCAACCATTTCCAAATAATGCTGCTTATATTCTGTCCACTGTCCTCACTCTCTTCATCCCCCTCCCACCACAACCTTGAACTCTGATCCTGCTCCCCACCCTTGGTTTTGACTCTGATAGGTGAGCATTTGCCTTGTCTTGCTGGACTGAAATTTCCATATTACTTCAGACTATTTCCAAGCTATGCCACTATGCACAGGCCTCCCCATCACCACAGGCTTCCTCATCACCCCTCCAAGTTCTCCTTATTCTTGTCTCTACCCAGCAGAATATAACCTTCTTGAGCAAAAGGACCATCTTGCCTTCTTATATGTGTATCCAAGACTGAATACAGTACCTGGCACCTGGTAACCACTTAATAAATGCTTTATCATTCGTTCATTGTTGCCCCCAAAAATAGCTTTAAAAAATAAATGTTTGTGTTCCCCTTGGCATTTATTGCCAGCTCCAATGCATCCTGGATTATAAAGCTCTTCTTACTACCATGTTAATGTTTCCATCCTCATTCACTTACTTTTGCTTTAATTTTTTAATATTACCTTTTTTAATCTGATTTTGTCAATAATTTCCCTATGAAGCCACATTGCTCTTTTCAGTAGCTCATCTTTTTCCTGGTGTTTGGAATCATTTCCTTGTTTCTTCTGAATTTCAATCTTGAGAGCTTCCTATCCCTCTTATGTCAAATTCCCCCCTGTATAACATTAGGCCCCTTTCCTTTCTCTGAACCTTAAAATCTTCTTTAGTTGCACATGGTGGTGGCACATGCTTGTGTAATCCCTGCTAATGGGGAGATTGAGGCTGGCTGATCTTGAGCTCATGATCTTCTGAGCTGCAGAGGGCCAGGTTGATTGAGTGACTGTACTAAGTCTAGAATTAATATAGTAAGCCTCAAGAACAGGAACCAGCAGATTGCCTAAGAAGGAACAATCTGGCCCAGATCAGAAATGGAGCAGGTCAGAACTCCCATGCTGATTAGTGATGGAACCATTCTATGAGTAATCCTTGCAGTTACAGTCTGGCCAAGGTAGGAAGACAGATAAATACAGTCAGACAGAAAGACAGACAATGAAGGAGGAAGGAAGGAAGGAAGGAAGGAAGGAAGGAAGGAAGGAAGGAAGGAAGGAAGGAAGGAAGGAAGGAAGGAAGGAAGGAAGGAAGGAAGGAAGGAAGGAAGGAAGGAAGGAAGAAGGAAATCCTCTCTCCTTGAATCTCTGATCTCCTTCTCTATCTTGAATTCTTTATTGGAAGGAACAGATGCTTGTGCCAGCGTTCCTGCCTTTTCTTTACCTGTCTTCCTCTGAGTTTGCAATATTTGGGTCAAGAATAGTAATTCCCCTTTTTGCCTTCTCTTTGAAGAATTAAATTATCACCAAATTAAATTATCACCAAAGCATGTCAAGAATTTATGGGCTCCTTTCTTTTGGCAGAGAGAGTTTTTAACAGATGTCAAGATAATGGAAGTCCTCCATTCTATATTATGCCTTTATTTCAGTTTTCTGATATTTCTTTGTCTAACAAATTGTTCTTTCCAGGTAATCTATACTATTTCTTCTTAATTCAGTCAGTCAATAAACATTTATTAAGTGTTTACTGTGTATCAGGCACTGTACTAAGTGCTGAGGATAACAAAGAAAGGCAAAATATAGTCCGTGTTCTCAGGGAGCTCACAATCTAATGGGGGAGGGGGGAGAGAATGCAAACAACTACAAAGAAATGAAATATATGTAGGAAAAATTTGAGATGATTAGCAGAGAGAAGTCACTAGTATTAAGAGAACTGGAAAGTTTCCTGTAGAAGGTGGGATTTGGGCTGAGACTTGACAATATCAAGACAATATCATTTGTTTCTTCCTCCATTTATTCTCACTCACATCTTCCATTATATTTCTACTAAAGTGGGTTTTTTTTTAATTTCTTCATTTTCAATCCAGTCAAATGAGCATATTTTAAGGTCCTGCCTCATTCAGTGCCCTGTTCTTAGCACAGGGAATATAAATGTAAAGGAAGAAAAATAGTCCCTGTCTTCCAAGAGTTTACATTCTATTAAGTATAGCTACATCTATAGCTATTGGTATAGTTAAATAATCTTAAAATATGCTACTCTTAATGCTCCCTCTTACCTATTCCATTTCTCTTAAATACAATATACCTTTCCAGAGTCATATTGTAATCATGAGTGGCATCCCACCCAGTCTCAGCCATAACATAGCAGAATAGATTCTCTTTGAGGGCAGGGACTATTTTACTTTTTCATTTGTAACCCCAATATCTGGAAGAGTGCCTGACCTATAGCAGATAGTTAATAAACACTTGCTGGTTAATAGAATAATGTTGAAAAGATCAAATTTGCCTACTTTTATGAAGCTCACTTTCTTCTAATATTCTTTCTTTTTTAACCTGCTACGATTTATAACATCAGGCTTGGCATATCTACATGGGCAGTTTTCTCTTTTCCCCTCTATTTTCAATTTTAAACTCTATCAGATTCACTGGAATAAAGGAAAATTGAAAAGAAAGTTGTTTATCCTTCCTTTTCAAAGAGGACCAATGGCTTCATGAGGTGAAGTCTTGACTTGTGTGTGAATTAGATTTAAGTGAGGCAGAGTTGTGCAAAGTCATCAGTCTCACTCTTTCTTCCAGAGTCTAAGTCCAATGAGTGGCAAGACAAAAGTCAAGGTGCCTGGTAATGGCCTAGGATGCAGTGGATGACCTTGATGTCTCTGATGGCATAAACATAAAGTAATTTCAAAAGGAAGAAAGTACTAACAACCAGGAAAATCAAGAAAAGTTTCATATGGGTGGGAGCACCTACTGTGGTCTTTGAAAGAAGCTTGGCATTCTACCTGTGAGCAAATGGTTCTACCAAGTCTTCCTTTCTCTTCTGAATCTAGCTCTATTTAATACATTAGTGAAAAAAAAATTTTTTTTTTCAAACTCCCTAGTTTTCTCACAAGAATAAGCCATGCTATTTGATGGACTTCTCTGTACAGTTCTACTAGAGAAGTTTTTTCCTGACCTGATTTGTAGTGCTGATGTCTAGCGATATATGGAGGTCTAAAGGTTTCTGCTCCATAGCAATTACTATAGATGTAAATGTTCTTACTCAGATACAGAAAAAGTCTAATCCCACTCTCTAAATAGCCTGGGTTAATTGCCTCATTGAATATCCTGTAGCAGCAACTTCTACAACCTAATTTAACATTGCTACTGTCTTGGGGCAGGGCAGTGGAGGTGGGGACTTCTTTATTAAGAAACTTGATCTTTGAGCAGTATCTTGAGAGGACATATTAAAGAGAAGTATATATTAAATATATACTTACATTTATATATTAAATTAATATATTAATTAACATACAATAATAATTATATATTATATATTTATATATTGTTGTAGTGTACTATACATTTTATGTATTATATACATGTTATACATAATTATATGTATTATATGTTAATATATTATATATTAAATAACAATTAATTTAATTAATATAGTAAAATAAAAATATATTAAATATATAAACATATAAGAGAAGTATATATTAAATAAACATGCAACTCCTGCATATTTCTTTTCCCCACACTTCCCCACATCTTTACCTTCCCTCAAAATAAATGTTATTTTTGCTAATATACTCTAGAGAAAAAAAATAACTAGGTTTCACAGCACATTTTCCATTCCCTCTTCTCCCAGATCCACCTGAACCTCCTTACCACCAACAGCCTTTTCTCTTTGGAGATGTCTTTGTTCCTACTGTTCCTTCTTCTGATTGGTAAGTACACCCAGAACTACTATTTAAGGCAATTCCCAGAAGATCCCTTGAGGGTAGGTTGGCACTGTCTTGTTTTGCTTGAATTTGTATTCCCAGTGCTAAGCACAGTTCCCAACACATAGTAAGTGCTTAATAAATGCATGTGTTGTATCTGCATATGGTCTGTGTATCTATGTATTGTCTCACACCTGACAGGTATCCCATTGAGTCAAAGATAGCATGACAAAATGTAGATGAGCAATCTATTATTCCTGAATATAGGTTCATAGATTTAGAGCTAGGAGGGACCTACAAGCATCCTCATTTTACAGATGACAAAATGGAGACCCAAAAAGGTCAAATGACTTCTTCAACTTCACACAGGTAGTAAGTAACTGAATCAGGATTTGAACCCAGGTCCTCTGATCTGGTTCATCTAGAACTCTTTCCATTATGAGCAACCATTGCATGACACAAATTATGACTTGGTCCCAAGATAAGATAAATTCAGATAAGAATTTACAAAATCATTTTGAAATGATGAGAAAGTATGGGGGCTTGGGAGGAGGGCAAGAATCATAATATTCTTACATAGCTAATCTCAGGAAATGAGCTGAACTCATACCACCTATAAAGTTCCCTTCTGTAGAGCAAACAACTCAGCCTCCTTCTTCTTTGGAAACTGCCCTTACAGAGAAGGTATGGCAAAGCCATCTGCTGTTTTATCATGATGGTCTACAGACCAGTTCAGTGGTCCAGCTCTGAAATTGCACTAATCACAGAAACTATGAACTCAGCCAGGAAGCAATGGGTGCCAGAGATGGGTGAATTTAGACCTGCACACACTGGAATGGAAAGCTTAGCCTGGGATTGATGCACAAGTGTATTTGTATTTATTGATCTGGCCTGAATGCAGGTTGTCTGATGAGGGGGATATGACAGATTTCATCTGTCTCACAGCCAAGTCTAATTGTATTTTCACTCTGGAATGACCAAAGACAAAAGTGCTCCAGCCAAGACAGCGACTTCACTATAGTGCCATATGGAGTGTTAGTTACACGGCTGTGGTCGCTGGAAGCATTCACTTCAATAGCTGGACACAGGCTGTATCCTGAGAAACTAAAGCAACAGGAAGGAATGTTTTTCACTTTTATCTGAATCACTAGGACATCTGATTCTACCTGACTGTGAATAGGATATTTTGGAGTATACCTTTGATTGCTTTGACACTTCTGTGTGTGTGATTTAATTTTTTTTAATTAGTAGGACAGAATTCATCTGGAACCCAAACTCAGAACCATAGCTAAAAGTTTTGTTGCAAACACCATGAAACATACTCCCAAATCAATTTTTAAGACAAATTCATTTGTGAAAGAGTAATCCTTGTACACTAACCCCTATGAAGCCCCTGCAAATATTGGTTGGTGGGAGTGGGTGAGAGCAATTCATTAAAGCTATTGTTACTCTCCATCTTTTCCTTCTGACGATCTCAAAATGAATTTCATGTCTTATCTGAATATGCTGTATCAGAGTTTAACTGGAGTGTGGCTTCCTATTTTAACCAGTTATTCTTACTAATTAGAGGCTGAGCTCAGTTTTTTCTATCTGTCTAAAGGTTTGGAAGTGCTGTAAGCATCCTCTAAATTTCGATGCTCTGGGGCAAAGCCCTTGTCACTCAACCCTAGTTACAACTCTACTTAAAACATCCAAGTCATAGAGTTCTATAAACTGTTGAACATTGTCCACAGTGATATTCATTAAAATTGTGCTCAATTGTCCCAGGAAAACATCCAAGCAATTGGAAATTTAAAATCTTATGCTTTAGCTTCATTCCACACTTTGGACAAAGTAAATGCATACCTGGAGTCCCCTAGTACTTGAGGGAAGCCTCCATGATACCTAACCCAACTTTAGAAGGAAATTGCCTTGCCAGGAACTGTAGGCAGTCTTAATGAGCCCAAGCTTCTTCAGTGAGTCCAGCTTCACCCTTCCCTCTACCTTCCTGCAGGCTGAGTTCTCATGGTCTTCCCCAAAAGAGTACTGAACCACTACCATCATCAAAAATCTGTGATGTGGGTCAGGAAGAGACTAGTATATGTAATACACCCTGGCAAAGGCTGCCTTAGACACTCAGGCCTGGCTCCTTACTCATTCTTAGGGCTTCAGGGGATTCCAAGATACTTCCAAGAATTGCGAAACGTAACCATAAAACCTCCACTTTTATAATCCAGACACTACTGGAAGAATTGGATAAGTTTTAGTTAAAACAGCCTTGTTGTGCTTTGTGGAAAGGCAAAACCCATGTTGTGCCTTTCACTGATCATAAACCAGCCATTGAATTTTGTTGTCTGACATGCTACAATAGTCTATCCAATTCCAGTCCAAAACTGGAAACTAAAAGGGTGTCCTGTTGGAGAAGGATTAAACAAATTGCGATATATCAACACAATGGAATAGCATTGTGTCATAAGTAATGATGGAATTGAGAGTGTCAGAGGAAACTGAGAAGATCCTCATTAACTGATGAGAACAAAGTGAGCAGAACCAGAACGATTTATACAATAACATTATAGAAGGAAAAAAACTTTGAAAGACTTTAGAACTCTGATCAGTACAATGATAAACCACAATTCAAAAAAAAAGTGAAAGTGAAATAACTCTTCCTGACAGAGAGGGGACAAGCTAAAAGACAGAGATATACATTTTTCAGATGTGGCTAACGTGGGAATTGTGCCTGAATGTGTATACATTGAGGGATTTGTTTTTGTTTTATATTTTTAATTTGCTCAAGAAGGGGGAGAGATGTAGTAAGAGAGACAAATTAACTTTTAAAATGTTTATTATTCAAAAACAAAAGAAAAATTTTTTAAATATTCTGTACAATTCCACAAATATTTATTAATCATCTGCTATGGGTCAGACACTGTACAAGGTACTGGGAACCCAAAAATGAAAACAACATAGTTTTTCCCCTCATAGAGTATTTAATCTAAGACAGAGTATCCAACACACACACGCACACGCACACACACACACACACACAGAGAGAGAGAGAGAGAGAGAGAGAGAGAGAGAGAGAGAGAGTATGATAGTATGATACAAGAGAGACTGTGATAAAGGCAAAAGAGAGCTCTAAATTGAAGATCTGTTTATTTTCAAGGGGGAAGATCCAGAAAGGTTTCATAAAGAAATCCTTTAGAGAGGAGAAGGGCTTCAACAAATAGAGATGAAAATCAACATAACAATGAGTTTTAGTGAATGATCTTGAATTTTGAATAGCTGATCTTTAACCATCAGCTTTTGGCACTGTTGAGCACCCTACTCTTTCTTGCAACCCTCTTCTCCTTGGCAGCCAGGATATTATGCTGTTCTCCATCTCCCCCACTTCCTCTCTAAGTCCTCCTTCACTTCCCTATTTCAATTAATGGCATCACTGAACTCACAGTCTCTCCAACTCAAAACTTCAGGGCCATCTGTAACTTTCTGTCTCCTTCCCTCTTCACAATCAGTCTTCAAATTCTATTGCTTTTTCTGACTCTAGTGTTTCCAGATGTTTTTTTTTTCTCCCCATTCCTACTCCCATGACTGTAGTTAAGGTCTTAACTCTCTACATCTAGATATTACTTTTATTTCCTAACACCTACAGATGAGGAAACTGAGACCCAGAGAAGTTAAATGATGTGGCTATGGTCACACAGCTAGTAATTGTCTGAGGCAGGTCTTTCTGTCTCCGAATATAATACTTTGTCTCTCCAACATCTAGCTGCTTGGTTGACAGCAAGGAGCATCATATATTTCTTTTGTTTCCCATAGTGCCTAGCAAAGTATTAAGCACATAATAAACGCTCAATAAGTCTTTGTTGGCTGATTGACGAATTTAAACTTCCTACCCTTCAGTTGGTGAGCTGGTACAAGGATGGAAATGGAAGGGCTTCTGTGGACATCTGGCCCTACCCCTACACGAATGAATTCCCCCTCCAGTATAGAGCTTTTCCTTGAAGGCTGCAGTAAAGGGAAACCCATTACTTTCTGGGTCAACATATTGCAAGTTGAGATAGGTCTTCCTGTTACAACCTAAACTTCCTCACTTTAACCTAAAGAATGCTCTGACTTCTGGGGCCAAAAAGAACAGGTCTATTCTTTCTTCCACGTGACAGTCTTTCAAATGCTTGAAGACAGGCATCAGGTCCCCATTTAGCCTCTTCTTCTCTAACCCAAATATCTCCATTTCTTTCTTGAAATCCTCCTGTGGAAAGAGCTGGATGCCATTCCACATCCGCTGAATATTCTTCAGTTTACCAGCTTCTTTTTGGACCCAACCCATGATTTCATTAATATGGAAAATTTCATATAAGGACATTCAGTCTGTCAACTCAGATGTGCATCTGATCTTTAAGGTATAGTCTTTAGAAAGTTGCCTGTGGCATTGTAAGGCTAAGTAACTTGCTCAGAGCACACAGTCAGCATATGTCAGAGGCAGGACTAGAACTCAGGTCTTCCTGGCTGAAAGGCTAGCTCCCTTTCTAGTCCACTGCCTCTTGACTGAGGCTGAGGTAATATAGCTTACTAGTACCTTTCCTAAAATAGCACGCTTAAGATTGAACACAATACTCAATCAATTAATCAACAAGCATTTATTAAGTACCCACTCTGTGCCTGGAGCTGTACCAGGTGCTAGAAATTCAAATGCAAAAATGAAACAATTTCCACTCAAAATGAGCTCACATTCTAACAGAGGAAACAAGTGATATAAAAATATATATCACAAATATAATATTAATAAATATAGTTAACACCTTTAAAACTTTAGTCAACACTTTAGCAAACATTTATTAAACATTTTCTATATACCAGGCACCATGCTAACTGGAACAGAATGTTGTGGCGCTATCACTCAACTCTGGACTTTTCCATCTCCTCACCCTGGAGATATCTCCACCCTGAAGCCTGTTGTCCTAACTGGTAACTGTCTACTCCAGGCCACCATTACGAAATGGGCCCCAGTCAAACTCACTTCACTTCCCAACCACCTCTCAAGACTTCACCTTCTCTCTTGCTACATTGCTCTCTTATGAATACAGTTCTCCTTCCCGTACCCTGTTCTCTAGCCCCCTTTATTTTATATTTTGTCTTTCCCCCACCTATTAGAACCTCAGCTTCTTGAGGGAAGACAGTAACTTATTTGCTCATAACTGTATATTGAGCACTTGACACAGTGTCTGACAGAGAGAAGCACTTAAAAACATTTTATTTATCGTTTATCTATCCATCCATCCATCTAGCTAGCTAGCTATCAATGTATTATTCTATCTATCCATCTATCAATGTATCCATCTATCTATCCATTTATCTATCTATCCATCCATCCATCTAGCTAGTTAGCTATCGATGTATTATTCTATCTATCCATCCAGTGTATCCATCTGTCTATCTATTTATCTATCTATCCATCCATCTATCAATGTATCCATCTAGCTAGCTAGCTAGCTATCCATCTGTCAGTCAATGTGTTTATCTATTTAGTTCTCTATCCAGCCAGTCAGCCAACTAGCTAACTAGCTAGCTATCCATCTGTCTGTCTATCTATCCATGAATCTATAATGTATCTATCTATCTAGATCATATGGTTAAGGGACTTACCCAGGATCACACAGGCAATATGTGGCAGAGAAAGGACTTGACCCTATGTCTTGCTGACTCCAAGGTCAGGTCTCTGTCCATTACATTGTCCTGCCTTTTCTTAAGTTAAAACCCCTAGATTTGTTTGAAATGAACTACCCTGTAGCCACCTCCAGTATTTAACATAGTTCCCAGCATAAAGTGGGTGTTTAATAAATGTTTATTGATTGATTGAACGACCTCCACCCACTTTGCATTTGTGAAGTTGATTTATTTTAACCCAACTGTAAGGCTTTATACATTGATTCCCTATGTTGTACTGAATAACTCTGTAAATTTTGCTAAGAGTTAAATATAGTTAAAAATTATAATGCTTAGAGAAAATCAAAATTATAGAACCTATGAACAGAATTCACAGGATGAAAGCAATATTTAAATCAGTTGTCAATGTAACCTGGCTGGCACCTCTAAGTCAAAATGTTAGGGGGTCAAGTTCAATCAAGAGAATTGGAAATGTTAAAAATATGAAAGTTTATTTTCTTATACAAAACACTTTATGGTTCTTTGTGCATTGCTGATTTTTCAGTATCTTCAGTATCTCCACTCTGAAATTTCTATTGCTTCTCTTAGAAATCTTTTTTAACCATTTAATTGTTTATATGTGGGGCTCTAATGATAGAATTAGAAAGTATAGACCTCCCCTGGTCTCATGTCAAAGACAGAACAGCGTTTTCCCTTCCTATCTTGACATAACCACCTCAAAAAGAAAAGAAAGTACAAAACATCAAGCCAATTCCTCACAGTCCCTCATCAATTTTAGCTTCTAATGACATCTGCTCTTCAACATTTTAGCCCAAGGGCTCTCAGGCCAAAAAAGTATTTAACTTATTCTGCTTGGTCCCAGAGCAAAATACCAGCAGCAGTAAACAGAACTTTCAGAGGCAGATTTTAGGCTTGATGTAAGGAAATATTTCATAAAAAATTAGAGTTGCCCAATAATTAAAAAAGGTTGCCTTAGCAGACCGTAGATTCCCTATCCCTGGCAGTCTTTAAATAGAGAAGGAATGATGACTCATATGACATTTTATGAGGCTGTTCTTCCTCAGCAATGGTTGGATTTGACCACCTTATAGGTACCTTCCATCTTCAAAAACCCAGTTTTGTAATTCCCTTACACATAGCCCAATCAAGTGCCTGGGCTAACATTCAGTTCATATCATGCTCATGGTAGGTAATCATTCATATATCATCATAGATTTAAAGCTGGAAGGGATCTTAGAGGTCTTAAAGGCCAACTCTGTCATTTTATACCTAATGAAGTTGAAGCTCCAAGTGATTAAGTGAGTTGACCCAAGGTCCTAGGGTTAATTGCCAGGACTGATATTTGAACCCAGATCCTCTGACTGACTCTAGTCTGTCAATCTTTAGTTCTATTTAAGGGGATCACTTGGGGAAGGATATTCCAGGGACTAAAATTAACCTCTTTCCCCTACTGCAGAGAAATTCTCACTGGAGTCTTATTACTTCGGAAAGCCTCCAAAGCCAACCCTTCTCTTATAGAAGGGTAATGAATAGGTCAAAGAAAATATCAACAAAACCAGGGAAATCGGGGGTGACATAGTCTAATGACAAAAAAATGAACAATAATAATAGCTCATATTCATACAATGTTTTATTTATGCTTTGAAAAGTGCTTTACATGCATAATTTGACCCTCACAAAAACCCGTGAGGTAAGTGTTATTATTATCCCCATTTTACAGATGAGGAAACTGAGGCAGAGAGTGGTTATGTGATTTGCCCTGGGTCACATAGAAAGTAAGGGCCTGAGAAAAGATTCAAACCCAGGCCTTCCTGACTCTAAAGTGACCATTCTCCCCACTATACCAGGCTGCCTTCAAGCACGAAATCCAGGGATTGAAGTCAGCAATCACTGTCCCAAGTCAATGTCGGAAATTCCCAGGAGCTGAACATATGCATGGAACTAGGCAGGAAAATCAGTCCCAGTTCAGAAGCAATGGATCTAAAATGAAGGGAGAATCTGCACAAAGGAAGATCAGGAAACACCAGGGAAGAAGAATCTTGTTTCAGAAATGAGAAACATCTCGAGGCCATTTTACTTTATGACAGTAGCTCTCATGAGCAATGTCCCCTCTTCCTCTTCCCATTGAACCAAAAACTCCTACAGCCACCATTTTCTGTTCTAAAACCCTGAGGGATTTGGGCACTTAGGTTGGAGAGATGACTCTCACCTCATATTTCTAGTCCCTTTACCTGTCAAACTTCCACAAACGATCATCCCCAAACCACTTGCTTCTGTAGCCTCATTACCCCATTCATGTCTCAACAACTCCCAATCTGATCTCCCCTGAAAGTGCTCTCTCCAAGGTAACCATTGCTCTCTTAACTGCTAAGTCCAATGGTCTTTTCTCTGGCCTCAACCTCCTTGACCTCTACGCCATTGTTGACACCATTCACTACCATCTTCTCTTCCTTAACATTCTCTCCTCTCTTAGTTTCAAGTCCTTCCCGTTCTTCCATTTACCTGACTGCTCCATCTCCTTCTCCTTTTCTGACTGAACATCAATCATTTGTTCCTGTTATTGTTTGTATTATTCAAGAAAAGGTTATTCCAGGTGTCAGATCCATCAGACAGTTTGATGCATAAGGGAGAAATAGGAGGAACCTCATTCATCCATCCATTAATTCAATGAACACTTACCAACTGCCTACTTTGTGCAAATCATAATGCTAGGAAATTGGCTGAATACTAACATAAAGAAAAATCCCAGTGGTTCTCTCCTTATAACCTACTTGGGAGGGAATCTCTTATTGTTTGGATATCCTCTAATTGAGGAGGAATGGGGAATATTCAAAATCTATCGTGAACCTTTAAACCTTGGAAATCAGCAAATGCTACAAATCATTGTTTTGTTATTTATTATTTATAATGTAAATTGGCTATTATAATTATTTGTTGTTTATTATTTATGAACATTTATTACTGTTTTGTTTTCTAGACTTAAGAAAGTTCTAGAGAAAATATTAATAATGTACATTAACTTAAAAGTGTGACTGTCCTAGGTACATTTTTTTTCCTGAGGGCTCCTTTTTTGTCTTTGTAGCTCTACAGCACAATTTGTGCAGTGCCTTACGTAGAGCAGGTGCTTAATAAATGTCTGTTGAATTGAATTCTTAAAATGAATTTAAATTCATAAACTCAAGTATGAAGCTAGCATGAAAGTCAAAATCAGATATCGTGGCTAAAGTAGAAGTGTTAACGCTTTAAGTGAAATATTAGCAAAGAATAATTTTCCTCACCATCTGGCCCAATTTGCTGCCATCTGACCACCTTTATAGAGAGAAATTTTAATAGATTACTATTTCACCTTTGTTCAGCATGAGCGTTTTACAAGGTCTTGCCCAGAATGCTGTTTCCATCGGGTATGACATCTGATCCAAAATAACATAGGAGACAGCTAAGATATAGAGATATGCTAAGAGGATGGGATGTTAGCAGCTGCCTAGTCTAACATGTATCAGATTTCCATATTGAATATTAAATTGTGCTTTTGTCCTAGAGAATTGGAAATAATCAAAAAGTGATTATGGAGAAGCTATTTGCAAGATGGGTGGATGGAAAAGGTTATTCCAGGTGTCAGATCCATCAGAGAGCTTGATGCAGAAGAGAGAAATAGGAGGAACCTCATTCGTCCATCCATTAATTCAATGAACATTTACCAACCACCTACCTTATGCAAATCATAATGCTAGGAAATTGGCTGAATACGAATATAAATAAAAATCCCAATGATTTTCTTCTTATAACCTAGTTGGGAGGGAAACTATGAACATAAATAAATGCAATACAGGGTTGCATAAGATAAATATTGAATAAGCAATATAGGGCTGATCAAGGAAGCCTTCATGGAGGAGGTGGGTGTTGAGTAGGGTCTAGAATTATGAGTAGGATTTGAGCAAGGCAGACTGGTAAAGAAGTTAATGACATGAGCACAAAGGCCAGGTAAAGTACAAGTTATGTTTGGAACAAGGTAAGTTGGCCGTTCTGTGGCATTAACATTATCCATTGCATTTGACCTGAATTTCACTGGTTCCTAGTGTTGCCTTTATTTACATTGTTGTAGTCTTGTATATTAGGCCTAGAATGGAGGGTATATATAAGACTGAGCCTGTTGCTAGGTCCTAGCTGACAGAAGTGAGGACCACTGATTAATTTTTCTCTATACCCAGAAGTTATGTACCTGACAACTGGTTCGGTTCAGCTATATTTACACAAGGTTAGCAAACTATTAGTTTATCAACCTTTGTCCAATCCAGGAGTTTAAGGTTAACAAGCTTTAGTGAATAGTGTTCTTGTGATTAATAAAGGGGGAAGAAGAGATTGAAGTCCCTACCTTCCACTTTTTCACTTCCCCTCACATCCTTCCCAATCAATACCTCTGAACCTTCCCACAATCATCAGAAATAAGGGTAGAAACCCAAGAAATCTGGACTCCCAATCAGGGTAGAATCCTACAGTATGCTTAAGCTACCATCATGTGTACACCAGTCTACAGAGTGAGGCAGCTCACACATTTACATGCCTGTGAGTAATAAACAGCTTTCTCCTTTGAGCACTCATACTCCTTAATACCTTTTCCATCACGATCCCCTCTTATCATATATAGGGAAATTGTCAGGTACGAGGATGGAAATGTAGCTTGGAGTCAGATTATGAAGGGCCTTAGATGCCCAGCTAGAGAAAATTCACTTTATCCTGTAGGCGATGAAGAATCAATGAAAAATTTTGAGCAGAAAAAATAACAGAAAGTTAAATAAAATTAACATCTGTCCTAGATAAAGATCCAAAGGGGCTATTGTCTGTAGCAAGGAAAAGCTAACTATTCTCAAACTATACTCTAGTTATCCATCAAAGAAGCCAATTGTTTGTTTCCCAACATGTTATGCCTTGATTATGTGCCATTAGTGACTATTAATAAATTAAACTGTGTTTGCATTTCAAAATTGTGTTTGAATTTCACAGTCATGAATTTACACTGGAGAGCCAAGCTCAGTCAACACTTTCATATGGAAGTGTCTCTGATCAAAGCATAGAGCATGACTTAAATTGTCTTGGCTTTTTGAATGAAAGTCTAAATCAGAAGATTCATGAATGTGTTCACTGTTTTTCCCTTCTGGAGTCATTGACTGGTTTTTAGCCATAGCATAGGAATTGTCATAAATAAAAAGTTTTAGAACCCTTCTAAGCATCCTAAATAACTGTCATCTCAATTGAAGTAAGTTTTAATGCCCCTCTTCATGGGGTTAAAAGGTTCATTTTGGAGTTCGCACAGTTGTGCATCCATCTGTGTGGTTGTGAAGCCCTGTTAAACAATTCCTTTTCTATCAGATTTAATGGCCAAAACTGGATTATAAAAAGCTTTTACGTCAAGTCTGTTCTCTGCCTTCCTCCATCGTCCAGTGAAAAAGTGAAACTATGCCCACTATATAGTGAGATTGCATTAAATGCATATGGTTATCATTGAACCCTCTGCACAGATTCTTTTTTCTTTTCCTTTTTTCCTTTTGACCACTTGTATTTGCCACATTGTGTTTGAACACAACAGATATTGCCCAGAAAACACCTAAACAAGCACCTCCTCCCTGAAATGTGTAATGAGGTGTTCAATAGCCCGTGTTACTTCCCACTTCTGTGATTTACTAAATGTTAACAGAAAGGAAACCCACGTGCGTTAACTTTCACAATGTGCTATCATTGTCCATATTGTGTCCACAACGTAGTAGAATCATCCGTTAGGTTTGACCTACATTTGTCTCGTTCTTAGTATTGCCTTTATTTATGTGGCTGTGATCTTGTATGGTTTTTTGAGGCTTCTTCTCTCTTCATGTTACTTCACATGACTTCCCATGTTTTTCTGAATGCTTGATATGTATCATTCCTCATGGAGACACAACGTTTCATCGTATTCATAAGCCATGGCTTGTTCAGGCTTATCAGTGGGTACCTATCTTATTTTTTGTTTGAGGTTACATCCAGCGATGTTGTCATGAACACATCAGTGCACGTGGGTCTCTTCTTGCTATCGTTAACCTATTTAAAGTATTTTCTCAGTAGACAGATCTCTAGAACAAAGGCAGCTATTTGGACAGTGGATAGAGTACTGGACCAAGAGTCAAGAGGACCTGAGTTCAATTCCCAACTCAGTGACAACTGTGCGACCCTAAGCAAGTCACTTAACCTCACTCATTTTCCTCATCTGTAAAATGGGGGTGATAACAGTATGTACCCCACAAGATTGTTATGAGGATCAAATGAGATAATATTTGCAAACTTTAAAGGGCTATATAAATGCTGCTATCGTCATGAACAATTAACAACTCTTCTTCCTCTAAATAGAGTCTTGCAAACTGAGTTAATTATTATGTATCTGGGAGTCAACAAAGCTCCAATATAAAAAGAGAGCTGGCCAAGCGGGAGAGCATCTCACAGACAGAATGAAAAAGGAAGAAATGCATTTTCTCAGACAGGCTCAAGATCAAACCTCACACAAGGAAGACACAAGCAATGTGTGAATTTAAAATTAATTTGCTTTATTATTTCCTGCTGCAGCTCAACAAACAATAGATTTTTGGTGGTTGGAGGTTTTTTTATTCATCCCTTCAAAAATATCCAGGTTGGTGGTGGTTGTCACCATGAACATCCAATAAATGATTAATTCTTATTTGAGTAGGACCCATGGGGAATGTTGCCAATAACGCAGTTCATTTCTTATCTTCACTTCTCTGCAGAGAAGCATACTCTTCTCTATTTTCACAAAGAATCATAAATTTTTCAGTTAGTGTACAAATAATAACCCTGTGTGATTCCATTTGGTCTCGATTCCTCCAGGCCTGAGCTGACGAGCAGGGAAGCTGTCTGGATCAACGGCACGCAGGCTGATTTCCACAGCCTGCTGTGAAGGTCCTGGAGGAGAGCGCTCGAGCTATGTGCACAATCCTCCATCCAAAGCTGCATATGGGATTTAGCCAGATGACTCCTATTGACTTTACCCACTTCAAGGCTATGGCAGGGAGCTAGAATGCCTCCCCACTGCACCTGCAGCGCTCTGAGGCATTCAGACAGCGAAACCGAGGAAGGAGATTCAGAAGCTTGACCGCAAGTCAGAAAACCTGAGTCTCTGTCCTGCCATTGACTAGGCCCCTATCTTCCTACAAAAGTGCTCAATGCCCGCACCACCTCCTACATTTCCTGATTTTCTTAGTTCTCAATCCCTCTGGAAATGAATGCATGTTTTCTGCTCTATATACCTGTTTTGAGAGACTGTTGTACATGGTTCTAGGAGTCAAGACATCTGGGTTCAAGTCTTCCCTCAGATACATACCAAGAATATAGCCTGGGGCAAATCACGTAGGCTTTCAAATCTCTGACATTGTAAATTGCAGAACACTGACTGATCCGCATTGGTGGAAGGCATTTCCTCACCAGGAGCTCCCTACATCCATATAATCATAGGTCCGACCTTATGCCTAGTGTGCATATAGGATACCCCCAGCAGAATGCAAACTTCCTAAGGGCAGGGGCCAATTCATTTTTGTCTTTCTGTTCTCCCAGACCTAGCACAGTGCCTATATGTAGTAGGCTGCCTATTACATTGAATCGAATTGAATTGAATTGAACTGAAAATTGAAGTGAATCGAATTGAGATTACTTCCTTGCTTTGTGAAATGAAAAATCCATCACAGGCATCAGAGTAGTTTTCCACATGACTGAATAATCCCTAACTCACAGAACAAGAACTCCATCCTAGATTCCTAACACAGTCTCAGTCTAGCATCACTTGTAAGAAAATCATCATTCAATGACCCCGAGCCAAACATTTAATTAACCTCTATTAAATGAGAAGCTCATTTCACAACAATTACAACATGTAATAAATGCCCCGTTAGCTGATCTCACATAGCAGAGAGTCATTAATATAGATGGTCTCTAAATACTCACACATTCTTTTATTCTTTCTCTGGTCCTCCCACATTTTTTTAAAAAAAATCTAAAATAGATGAATAATTAATAATAGATTAATAATATTTTTAAAAATCTAAAATAGATGTAGCAAAAAAAGGTGAGTGTGGCTTAGAAGTGGATAGAGCACTTGACTTGCAGTCAGAACATCCAGGTTTGAATTCTGCCTCCATTATGTCCTAATTACATGAGTTACTCTCTTAGAATCTCAGTTTCCTAATCTGCATAGGGGGAATAACAACGTTCCATCCTGACCTCATAGGGATGTTAGGAGGAAAGCACTTTGCACAAAGCTCAGCATGTTATACAAACGTTGAACCATGACCGTGGCCTTCCTCTCCAGATGTTCTGGGAGCAATATTTGTATGCCTTTTCCGATATGTAAATTAGGAATGAATATTCATTATTCCCTGCCTTTCCCAATATGTAAATTAAGGATGAATATTCGTTCACCCTTTGTCCATACCTCAGTAGTTCTATGACCTAATCAATTCCAGTCCTTCCTCCACCAGTACAGGTCACAACCCGCCCACACCTTCTCTTCCTGTGTGATTTCTGTTCATGTTCTTCAATGGACCCTCCCTAACTGATAGACTCAAAGCACTGGAGCTCTTTCTCTGGGGTCTTTAGTATTTTACAGATACCTACACAGCAGTCAGGCTCTCCAGGCTGCCTCTCACTCTCACCAGCCCACATCTCTTTTGGTCATTCATCTCCTAGATGATGTCTGGTGTGCCATTTCTCTGGTACAAGTCATGACCGATTATGTGTTTTACTTAAACCCATCATGGGTCTTTCCATAACTCTATGGGTCATCTGTCATTTTAATGAGGTTTTTTTTATTCATTCAGCAAGCAGGCAAGCATGTAGTAAGTACCGACTACATGCAACCTATATTTTTAGGCAAAATAGTCCCTTCCCTCAAGAAGGATACATGCTACCTAAGGGATACAATCTCCGAGCCTCAGTTCCCTGGTCTTAAAATAAGGAGGTTCAATGAGCTGACCTCTAATTATAGGATTGTAGATATAGAATTAGAAATTACCTTAGAGGTCATCCATTCCAACCATTCCAGCAGCTGAGTCATGCAGTAGATAAAGCACTGAGCCAGGAGTCAGGAAGGCCTGAGTTCAAATCCCACCTCAGACACTTATTTACTAGCTGTGTGTCCTTGGACAAGTCATTTATACTCTATTTGCCTCAGTTTCCTCAACCATAAAATAGAAATAATAATAGTGCCTATCTCCCAGGGTTGCTGTGAGGATGAAACGATGAGATGTTTGTAAAATACTTAGCACAGTCCCTGGCACATAGTAGGTACTATGTAAATCCTGGCTATTATTATCATTTTAACGCTAAAGTTAAGTGACCCACCAAGGTCACACAAATTGTTAAAATGGTAGTCAAGATTCAACCCACATTGTCTGACTTCAAACCCAATATATTTTCCACTACACCTCCCTGCCTTTATAACTTCGTGACTCTCAGATGTATGATACTATGATCCTAATAACATGCAAGTAGAGAAATACGTGCAAATTAATTTGTGGAAGGAGAAAGCACTGACACTTAAGGAGATCAGGTAACACTCCCCATAGGAGGTGGCGTCGAAGTTGATCCCTGAAGGATGCTAAGATTCTAAGAGGTGGAAGGGCAGAGGAGGTGTAGTCCAAGAGACAACCTGTGCAAAATCACAGAAGATAGACTTCCGAGCTCATCGCAGAGGTCTATTTGGCTAAAAGCGACAGTACAAGAAGGAGAGCGTGGGAAACAAAACAACACTCAGGAAAGGTGAACCTGATCCAGACCGTGAATGGCTGTGATAGGGAGCCACTGAAGCTTCTATAATCAGGTCTGTGTGTCAGGAAGACTGTTCTGGTAGCCATGTAGAGGGTGGATTGGAAATATGAACAGGAAGAGCAACTAGGAGGCTCTTTCAGGAAAGAGGTAACAAGGGCCTGAATTAGGGTGACTATAATGCGAATGGAAAGAAGAAAGGAATATTGGTATTAAAAAGAAAGTTTTGGGCAGCAGCAAACAAAGAGTAATCATTCAAAGCAGAATGAAATTTCTCAAATGAAATCCAGCCCTATTTCCTCCCTCCTATTAAATTTTGACCACTGTTCATCTGCAATGTCTGTTCAAGATATATCCACTAGTAGACCAACTTGATGGGTTATCTGTCCTATTGTAACTCATAATCTGGGCAATTGGTATTCTGCATCCACATGATTTTCCAAGTATGGATGGTTAGGGAAGTTTCTTTCAAGTTTGATATGTATCTTACTGAGGAAGCCTGTAGTATTCTGAGACTTGGCATACTCAGCACAGGGTCATCTACAAATAGTAATACCTAGAATATGTTACCACACGTAGAAAATCTCACTTTCATTTGAATTTTGCACAGGACATCTTCCATGGCTCTTGTGAACAACTTTGGTTCCCATGTACATCTAACAAAAGAATGAAGAATATGTAAAAAGAATTTTGCTGTTTTTATTGCTGAGTCATTTCAGTCATATCTGACTCTCCATGACCCCATCTGGGGTTTTCTTGGCAAAGATAATGGAGTGGTTTGCCATTTCCTTCTCCAGATCCTTTTATACATAAGGAAGTTGAGGAAAACAGGGTTCAATGACTCGCCCAGGGTCATATAGCTGGTAAGTGTCTGAGGCCAGATTTGAGCTCAGGTCCTCCTGACTCCAGGGCCAGCGCTCAATCCACTGTACCTCCTAACTACCCCAAAACAATGTTACTGAAGCTCTATTAAATCTTACAAGTTGAGGCCCTAGGTAAATTATGCATATTGTTTCATATAATCTCTAAGAAAGAAACTTCCACATAGCTATGTGATAATACCTCATAATTGCAGATATTTTTTCTTTTAATAAAAGTTTTGTTTTTGCTTTTGCTTTGTTTGCAAACCATGGTGGTAGGGGTGACAGGATGATGCTCAGTAAAGAGATTTTCACAGGTTTCTGAGTGGGAGGCAGAAAAATGAGATAATCATGATTATTAATGAATATAATAACAATTTCTTTCCACTTTCAAACTATTCCTGCCTCGGTTGGATTTAGAGACAAATTAGATCCTGAATACTGGAAAGAAAAAAGGGTAACTCAGAGAGCGTCTGGTGCTCTGAAAAGAACATTGCCTCTAGAGTCAGAGGAATTGAGTTCAAAATCTGCCTTTGCTGTTTACTACCTAAGGAATGCATGAAAGTCATTAAACCTTTTGTAGCTCAGCTTCTTCACCCATAAAATGAGAAGATTGGACAAATAGCCTCAACTTTCAATCCTATAACCTCTCTAGACTTTTAGTACCCACATACATCAAATGGAAGAGATGGACTAGGTGATTTCTATACTTCTCATGATGGTGATTGTTAACCAAGTCTAGTATTCTATCCAACATGCCAAGCAACCAAAAGTCCCAAAGTTCAAAAAAATTCTCATACTACTGACCTCTCTACCCACTCATCCCCCGAAAGTACCATAAAACATTTATTTGTTGTTCTTTTTTAAAACACATAATAGAATCATTTTTTTAATCTTTAGACTCCCTTGAAAGCTTTGCTTAAGAGTTCATCAACCTACCCAGCCATCCCCTGAATACTCCGCAGCAGATAAACGTACTTCTGAACAGAATACTCGGATGTTGACTTACCAGGGCAGACTTCAATAGCCTGTCCCCAGACAAATTTTGATCACTGTTCATCTGCAATGTCTGTTCAAGAGATAGCCACTAGTATTTATCTGAATTCTCATTAAATCAAAGAACCCTAGTCCCAGACAAGTTAGGCATGGAGCAGAAAGATGAACGGCCCTCATAAAGACATTGGTCCAAAGGCCCCTTTCACGAGGAATGACCACACTTCCTAGGACATCTTAAAAGTAAAATCACTTCAACTATCGGGACCCGCAGGGTCTAATGTCTAGCCACAAAATTTAGTGAGACAGCTACTTACCTTGGACACAGAGGCCCCTGGGCTGGATTCCTTGCTCTGTCTCTGACTGGTTGACCAGTCCCCTGACCTCCCAGGGTCTCTATTTTTTCATTTGTAAAATGAGGATAATAACACATGACCCAGGTAGAAAATGTTTTGTGAATGATATGAATATTGGCTCTGAGGAGCTGGAAAGGCTATTCTTTCACCCTAACTGGCATTTTGACTCGGGCATCCTTATTGACCAATAGAAATGGATTCTGCTGCAATGCAGGCCCAGATCTCTGCCTCCTGGTTGCACTATCCCCTTTGCCATGATTTTTCTCTACATCTCAATTTAACCAGCACTTGTTCACTCCAGGAAGCTGCAGGATCATCCTCTTCCTCAAGTCTAAGATACATCAGGGTTGTTGTTGTGTTTGTCCTTTATTTATGAAGAGGGCCATGGCATCAGGAAAAGATGACGTGACTTGCAGTTGACTTTGATATGAGTGAAGGAAGGCTGTGCAAGGTAACCAGCCTCACTCTCTCCTCCAGAGCCATCTGGGTCCAGTGACCAGATATTCACCAGGATGACTGGAGATGACCCAGGATGCAATGGGAGACCCTGGTCCTTTTAAGCTAAGGCCTTTTCAGGTACTGACAGAGTAAGAAAATGCCCATTCTATGAATAGGCATCTTTAAGAAGTGAATCAAGGGATGGCCCCTTTAATTAGAAAAAGAAAAAAATCCAGCTCAGGAGGGGAAGACCCTCAAAGTTGCTGTTCCAAAGAGAAACAGTTACCATTGATATCCACTCTAAGCCAGGAAGGCCCAAAAACACAACCTATGAGTAGACAGAGCTGCCTGAATGGGGACCCATCTAGTTGGGTAACTCAGTCGGCCCTCTCCCTCTCTCTCTGCTTTTCCTTCTCCTCTCCAAAGAAAGGCAAATTTTGATGGCCAGAAGCTGTCCACTTACCTTGGGTTTTACTGGCTAGATCTCTCCTTTCATCCTTCTTTCCTTTCTTTCTCTCTTTCTTTCTTCCTTTCTCTCTTTCTCTTTCTCTCTGCTTCTCTTTCTTTCTTCCTTTCTTTCTTTCTTCCTTTCTTTCTTAAAACCTTAAACCCAGTTCACTCTGAAGCTCATATATTGAACCACAATAGGTCCCTGCCCAAGACACATCAGGGACACAGTGGGACAAGGGACTGAGTCAAAATCCTAATTTGCTCTGCCACTTAGAATCTGTGTGAACTTGGGCAAGTCATTTACATCTCTGAGCCTCAGTTGCCCTATTTGTAAAGTAAAGTAAAACCTCCACGGTCTTTCCTTTCTCTAAATATATGATCCTGAGCCCATGCTCTGGAGCCTTCTCCATTATCCAGACCACATTTTCCCCAGTATAAGCCAATTTTTCTTTTATTTCCCCTTTCATATAGTACAGAAACATTCTATCTGAGCCACAATTTGAAGTAATAAGCAGCTCATCTCTTTGCAGGGGAAAAAAGGCAATTTCTTAGTAACCTTTGGAAACATCTAAATAACCCACACATCTTTATGGTTCAGTGACTCCTTGGATTAAGGAAACTTTGGAGCTTGTGTTTGCAAAGATTTCCATTAACATCTTTGAGCAACCTCTCATCTCATTTTAAAACAACGGTATCATTCAATAGAAGCGAATCTGGCCTCTCTGTTCCCTTCCTCATCCTGCCAGCTTTCCTAATCACTCATATGATATGCTCCTGAAACCCTCATTCAGGCTCCAATGGAGAATTCTCACCCAGAGGTCACAATGTTCTGGGAGTGGAGGCAGAAGGACCTTTTCTGTCTGAGGTTAGAGTCTTATTTTGGTCTCATTTAAAATAAACCAACATTTCTCCCTCCTCAGCCCAGTCCACCCCCTCTCTTCTCTTCAGCATGGTTAACTCCCAGAGGCAAAAGAAGATTGCTTTTATTTCCCAGGCCTCCATTCCTGCTATAGGCCCGCACTGTTTTTAAAGGGCTTGTTCTCATGAGAAAATGCCATAAGCTATATTTATCTCTAACTAATCCATTCCTATCTCTGCTCCAAGATTAAGGAATTAATGACTGCTACAGCTGCTGTCCTTATCACATTAATTACTGTAAATTGGCTGGAGTCTCAAAAAAATCTATTCACAGACAGTGAGAGGGCAAGGTTCTCCTTTGGAACATTGGGTACCAAACATAAACAATGAATCTGTAGGGTAGACAGTTCTAGTGAATTTCCACAGGTAATAGATGCGTGAATGAACCTGTGAATTTATAACAGTACATATACACATAAAGCTTCTTGGAGTCTTAGCCACACATTTTGGGTATTTCTTAAGGAACTGTGGCCCTTATCCAGATTGTTAACTAATTTGGATCAAACATTGGAAAAAAGCTATCTAGTGATCGTGGGGATGAAGCATACATAGGTCCCCAAAGTGGGCAACACCACCCCCTGGGGAATGCTGGAACTTTCCAGGGGGGTGGCAGTAGCAATTGGGAGGCACTGAATAAAAATAAGGGGGCAATGGAAGCATAAGGAGAGAAAAGAAAAAAAAATTTGAAAAATTATTCATACATGTTTCATCTGTTGTGTGATAGAGTTAAAGTTGTAGTGATTACATCATTTTCCAAATAAATGCACAAAATGCAACTTATAATCGATCGATGCTCAATTTCACCAACAGGTCTTAACAAGCATGTTGCACATTGTTGGGAAGTCCAGCATGCATCAGCAGGAATATGTGTGCGTAATGACTTGTTTACAATATGATACTATACAGTTACATGGCGCAATATTGCATCATCAAAATTTCAATGCAGGAAAAAACCCACAAATTTTCAGTAAATTATTAAATTTAAGATGCATCATTTTTTTTAAAGGAGGCAGTAGGCCAAATGAGTTTGGGAACCTCTAGTGTAGAAGAAGGAGTGCTAGATTTGGAATCAGAGAAACCTGGGTTCAAATTCTACCTCTGAAACCTACTGTCTGTGTGATTCCGGTCATCACTTGAACCTCAATTATCTCATCTATAAAATGGTGATCACATTGGCTCCTACCACATAGAGTGATTGTGAGGTTCAAATGAGATAATGTATGAAAAGTGCTTTACGAGCATTAAAGTGCTCTATAAATGTTAACATTACTTATAAGCCCCCACCCAAGACTTATGCAAGAAAGCTAATGTCACTTTCAACCATGCCTAGGAATCAAGAGGACAATGCTACTGTTCTCTACCCTGTTAAATCACACCTGGAGTATTGCATTCAGGTCTCAGCCTCACATTTGAAGCAAGACATTGATAAGTCAGAGAGGACCCAGAAGGGGTCAACAAAGAAAGCAAAAGGCTTTGAGATCATCCTACATCAGGACCGATTGAAGAAACTAGGGATATTTTGCCTAGAGGATAGACGGGGTGGGGACTTGATAGCAGTCTTCAAACATTTGAAAAGCTGTCACATGACAGAGATCATCTGACTTGTTCAATGTGGCCCCATTGGGTAGCAATAGGCAGAAAGTGAAAAAAGTAAATTTTGACTTGAGGTAAGAAAAGAAAATGTCCTACCATTTAGAGCTAGCCAAAAGTAGAATTAGTTACTTCAGAAGTTTGTGGGTTTCCCTTAATCAAGCCTAGGCTGGATGACCCCTTTCTGAATGGGTTACAGAAGAGATTCTTATTTGTGTTCCATTTGGACTTAGATGGTCTCTGGGGCCCCTTCTAATTCTGAGATTTTCTTAAGTTTTTGAATATGGAAATATGCAGGGTTTTATCACAACCTGTGTATAGACGCCAATCTTATCTCAGGAAGTAGTCAATTTCTTCCCAGTGGGAACCCATCAAGCTGCAATCCCATGAAGGAAGACGTCAGCAACTTCCCTTAGTGAAAAGGGAAATCACCATGGGATCGTATCATATTGGGGGACCATCTGCTATACCCTTCATAGCAATGTGAACTATTGTAATGTCTTTTGGTTCCCAAACATCTCCGATTCCAAGTCCCTGTGGCTGAGGCTTCCATCCAAGCTGTCAGTTACATGGTCTTAGAGAAAGATTATCAGGCCAAGTTGAAAGCAATTATCTATTCTAAAAACAACCACCAGTCACATAATGGGATATTTCAGCAATATATTTGCAGGGGGGTGGAGGAAGGAGAAGAGTTAATGGAACACATAGCCCTCATGGAGGAAAAAACAAAGAGAGGTATGAGGTATTTGCATGCCCTTGGTTCTTTATGAGAGTCTTTCAGAGTTCTAATTCTAGTCCACTGTTCTGTTCACCGTCCAACTTTTCACTAGGGAGTCCCACATGTTTTTAAAGCTTGGACTATTCTTTCTCTGCAGGGATATCACCAGAGTTGTTGGCAAATGCTTGACTGATTGACTGACACTCGATACCAAAAACCAGTCCCAGAGTACTAGATATACTAGCTGACCTCAGCGAAATCAATGATAAATTGTACCATTGTATTTCTTGAAGTTCTAGAGCAATCATAAAAGTCCATTGACATAGGTCTCACCCAGGCTACTAGAACAATCTTTGGAAGCCCAGAGTAGCTGGGAACCTAAGAGATGAGCAGAGCAAAATTCTAGCAGATGCTACAGAGAGGAGAGTTTCCTACTTGCTCCTCATCCATTAGTCTCTCTTCCCATTCTTATCTCTGCTGTCTCAGAAGAAACTACTAGAGGTGAGCAGCATCTGGTAACTGAGGTAGATACTTGAAAAAGAGAAGGGAATAAGCATCTATTAAGCACCTACTATATGCTGGGCATTGTGCTAAGCAACTTAGAAATTTTATCTCATTTGATCTCAGCAACAACCATGAGAGGTAGGTCCTATTGCCTCCATTTTACAGGGAACTGGGGGCAGAAATATAAAGCACCTACTCTATAGCAAACATTGGGCTAACCACTTTATGAACATTTACTATCTCATTTACTCACAACATCCCTGGGAGGTGGATGCTATTATCATCATCATTTTAGAGTTGTAGAAATTGAGTCAAACAGAAATTAGATGTGCCCAAAGTCACTCATCTAGTAAGTGTTTGAGGCTGAATTTGAACTCAGATCTTCCTGACTCTAGGCCCAGAGCTCTACTCACCACACTACCGGATGTGGGGCTGAGAGCTATTCACTGAGCAAGTACATAGCTCCATCAATAGCTCATTTTCATCTTCCCTTCCAACATACTTATGGGGGGACCTAAAATTTAAACTGTCCTCCCTATGGTCCAATGAAAAGAATGCTAGAACTGGACCTTTCAATCTGGTCTTCACTAGTTAGTACATTTGTGACCTTGGACAAGTCACTTCCCATGCCCCTGATTGGAGAAGGTGGGGGGGGTGGACAGTAGAGAGCTCCTCCCAGAGCTTCCACTTAAGGAGGGTGCACAGGACAGCCACCTCTTAATCTCCCACTTGGCTGCACTCCTCTGAGCTTTAATGTCGTGCTCTTGAGCCAGGTACCCTCCCTCCAACATCTACCCCACTTTTCAGCTTCTTTTTATATGCTATTTTCTCCATCAGGTTGTGAGTTCCTCAAAGGCAGGGACTGTCTTTTGCCTTTCTTTTTATAACCATTGCTTAACACAGTGCCTAGCACATAGTAGGTACTTGATAAATGTTTATCAACTGGCTGACTAATTCGTCTCTCTGGGCTTTGGTTTCCTTCTCTGTAAAATAGGGAAATTGTACTAGACGACCTCTAAGATCCTTTCCAGTTTCAACTCTATAATCTATGATTAAGGCCTCTTTCCCATTCCCCATTTATTAGAAAATCAAAAATGGGAATTCATTCTGTTGAACTCTATGGAAAGACATTTCTTAAAGTGATACACTTCTTTCTCTACGTCTCGAAGGAAGACACAAATCTTTAGTAGGTGAATGTCTACCTGGGCATAAAGAACACTTCAACCTCAGTCCATCTGGATAACAAATCTAATTGTGGTGATCTGACCTGGCCCGAACAGTTAGGAAGGAAAGAAGAACGAATTGCTATTTACATGGTATATGTGCCAAGCTTTTTTTTAATAATGAAATCCCCCCAACTAGGGAGTTTCAGAAGAAACAGAAGAAAGGATAGGCCACAGAACAAAAAAAATGACCAGTGTTTGTTGGCCCAAGAGGTTGTCCAATAAGTTGGAAGAAAACTACCCAGAAATAAGAAAAGCCACAAGGGCTGAAGACTTTCACAGTTAGACAGGACCTAACACCTCCTACACAAGGTCATTCCTAATTCTTCCAAGTACAAGCAAGACCCCCACTTACTTTGTATATATTTTGTACATATATATGTAAGTATATGTGTGTGTGTGTGTGTGTGTGTGTGTGTGTGCGTGTGTGCATTCTTGTTCTTTAGTCATTCAGTTGTGTCCAACTCTTCATGCCACCAGTTGGGGCTTTCTTGGCAAAGATAGTAGAGTGGTTTGCCATTTTCTTTTCCAGCTCATTTTACAGATGATGAACTGAGGCAAACAGGGTAAAGTGACTTACCCAGGGTCACACAGCTAGTAAATGTCTGAGGCCAGATTTGAACTCAGGAAGATGAGTCTTCCTTACTCCGGGTCTGGTGTTCTATCCATTGGGCCACCTAGCTGCCCCCTAAAAGGAATCCCTGTATAATATGTAGCCTCTACTTGAAGTAAAGGGATATAAGGAAATGAATACTGATGTCCAAGTCAGAAGCCCTATGTTCAAGTCATAGTCCTTCTACTTACACCCTAAATAACCTTGAGCAAATAGAATTTGAGAATCTGGACAATGATTGTTTACGTACAGTCATGCAGCCTCTCTCCTACGTCCACCATTTTTCAAAGATATCTGACAGCAACTCCACATCATGTCAGCCAGTTCTTTCATCATCTTAATAAGTTATTTCTCTGGACCTGGTGACTTGAACTCACTGAGAACAGTTAGGTGTTCTCCTCCACGTTCCCCACTTCTCTTGGGCTTCAACTTCCTTTTAACTATTTTGTCCCAACTTTCTTCAGATGAGGATGAAGGTAAAGATTCTCTGTGGCAGAGAAAACAGAAGCAAAATCAATGTTGAGTAGTTCTGCCTTCCCTTTGTCATGCATTATCATCTTCTCATACACCTGGAGTCATCGATATGCCTTTTTATTCTTCCTCTGAACACTAACATAGCAAGAAAATAAATTAAGTCTGGAAGTGGACCTGTACTGGTAACAACACAAAGAAGACAGGTTCTGTAAAGAGTTACAAAACAGATCACATTTATACAGGGCTTTAAGATTTACAAAATTCTCTCCCTACCTCTACTTTGTGGGGAATTATTGTCCCATTTTACGGGTGAGGAAAAAAAAGTCCTTAGAGAAGTTAAATACCCTTGACTCTGACACAGTAAATGTCAGAGTCAAAACTCAAACCTATATCTCCTGACTCCAAAGCCACTGTCTTTTCAACTCCTACCAAATTGGATAGTTAGGGGAAGGAGGTGATTCATGGTCTATGCCACAGAGTAAAAAATCCAACTTCACAAATAAGAGTAATTCCAGATATTGCAAATGATGGAGAAATTTCTAAAAATGAATTCAAATGGTGGGAACAAGATTGCTTAGTGGGAAGAGCACTGACTGCTATCATAAGACCTTGATTCAAATCTGACCTCTGACCTTCACTGACTGTGTGATCTTGGTCAAATCATTTAATTTCCATAAGCCTGAGTTTCCTCATCTACAAAATGAGGGGGTAAACTAGATTGCCTCTGAGATTCCTTCCAGCTCTAGAATTATGACCCTGGAATAAAAAAATTCCAAGAGAGATGAAGCTTTTAGGTGACCTAAGAAAAGAGCTAAGATAGGCATTTCAAGTCAATATGAACATAGCCTGAAGTCCTGGTGGATAGCTCTTCTAGAGGCCAAAGAGGGAAGGGTCTTTCTTTCCCAAGAGACAAGAGTAAAGCATAATATCCACTCATAGTCAGAGAAAGTCAAATCCTTGCCTAGAAGAACATAGGGCAAGGAAGTCTTAGAAAAAATAAGCATAGATTGATGTCAAGGGCTTGCACACACAAAAATAAGTTTGAGAGAAGGGTCAGTTTTGCCAAGCCAAATCCTTTGGCAGGATACCAAGAACTGAAATACCATCTAGCCCAGGGATTGGAGTGGTGTGACCTGACATAGAGGACAAGATCAAAGGAAGGGCAAGAGGAAAAATGAGAGGAGCAGAAGTAAGAGTTTGGCTAGGTTCCCTGTAAATATGTCTCAAACCCTGAAAAGACCTACATAACTTTGTGAATGTTAAGAAAAAATCCTTATGATGTAGTGAAACATGGTAAGCCTTTTCCAAGGAGCCTATATCCTCTCCTGCACCTTCATCTGAAGGCTGAGGAAGAAATGTGAAGAAGAGAGGTATCAACCCAGTGAGACTGACAGCACCTATAGAATTATCTCAATTTTGCAGAAGGAAGAAATGAGACCAAGATAAGTGATTTGCCCAAGTCACACAGATAAATAAAAGTCAGAGCAAGCACCCGAAGCCAAACTTTCTTACTCCAAGACCTCTTCTGACTTGTGCCACCCAATAGGACAAATGAGGACCCTATGCCTTGAGAACATAGCACAAGGTAGGGACCATGGGCTGGGGGTGGGGGGAAGAAAAACTCAGAATCACTTGATATTAAAAATATTCTTCCATCTGTACAGTAATGGTTGTAACTATTGTTATATATTTTCCATCTGTACAGTAATGGTTATTACTACAGTAATGGTTATATAGGAAAACTAGAATGCAGGTTAAAGCAGTGTTTCATAACCTGGCTTCCATGTATCCTCAAAAGGTCTGTAGATAGTTTTGAGTGGGGGGAAAAGCAGCACATGAACATGGAAGGGGAAAAAAGTCTTTATTTCAATATAATTAGTTTCCTTTGAAATGCTGTGTATGCGGGTAAGGAGAGGAATCTAAAAACATTATTATTAGAAAAGATAGGCTTCACTGGCCTTCCAAATGGATCCCTGACACAAATAAGGTCAAGAACCCCTGGTCTAAGTGGATATTTCACAAGGATAATTTCTTTTGGTAATTCAATTTGCACTCATAAGAAAAAAAAAAGTCTAAATACTCAACTCCCTTCTTCCTAACCAGAAAGAAGAAAGACAGACAGATGGACAGACAGAGAGACAGGCAGAGATAGACAGACAGAGACAGAGATGACAGAGAGAAAGAAAGAAAGAAAGAAAGAAAGAAAGAAAGAAAGAAAGAAAGAAAGAAAGAAAGAAAGAAAGAAAGAAAGAAAGAAAGAAAGAAAGAAAGAAAGAAAGAAAGAAAGGAAGGAAGGAAGGAAGGAAGGAAGGAAGGAAGGAAGGAAGGAAGGAAGAAAGAAAGAAAGAGAAAGAAAGAAAGAAAGAAAGAAAGAAAGAAAGAAAGAAAGAAAGAAAGAAAGAAAGGAGGGAGAGAAGGAGGGAGGGAGGAAAGAAGAGGGGGAGAGAGAGAGAGGGAGGGAGGGAGGGGGAGGGACAGAGAGGGAGGGAGAGAGAAAAGAAAAGTTTTGCAAGCTTTTTTTCTAAAATGATGATTTGTGGCAATAGTTCAGCTCAATATGGTGAGCTGTTAAATAAGCATTTACATCAAACTCTTCCAAAGAATGGAGATGGTTTTTCAATGGTTTTAAATTGCATGAAAGTAAATTGAAACCATGGAAAACAAATCTGCCTTTTTCCAAGTTTATCAGCTTTGGCTCTATCGATAGGAAGGTAGCCTGCCATTAAATCATAAAGTGCTGGTTCTCAGAGGGTGTGCCTTGAGTTTCATGTTTCCCTTAGTGTACCAGAAAGTCTGCATAACAATCGCATGGGAATGCACGTCTTCTAATTCTTCCATAAGATGCCCAGATTTCTCCTGGAAAAAGAGCACTATCATGTGATGACCAAAACATATTTAAGAATCATTGTCCTAAAGCATGTGCTTCTCTTTTTAATAAACTTTGCTCTTCACTGTGCACACTACAGGTAGTTCTCCTTCACAAGATCGACCAAAGGCCCAGAAATGGAATTTTCTCTGATTCTTCTGATTTACAGAGCCTCTTTTGGTGGCAGGTAGCATCTGTTCTATACTCCTCTCTTTTCTCCCTAAAGACACCAATGCTCTGCCTTTAATATTCCAATAATCCTTTAATATTCCCAGATCGAATTTTCCATTACTGGAGTTTTCATGCCTCATGTGGAGGAGTGAAGGGAGATCTCTGACTCATTCCCAAGCATCTCCCTACAACCTTGGGGGTTGAAAACCAATCAGATATGGCCAACAGAGAAGTTGTATGTTCTTATAAAACCCATAATCTTTTCTTATATCATTGAGCTGCCCAGGTGGGGAAGACAGAGCCTTGGTATCCCATGTCAAAGCAGAAATAGTGATGAGAATTTGTGTAACCTGAGTATGTCAAGCCTGAGATCGATATCTCCCCAAACCATCACTGACCACTAATTATCACTTTCTTTCTGCTATGGCAGGTGGAGTGAGTTTTCATGCCAATGAAATCATAGGTCCTGGGCAGATAAATCTGATTCATGTTGGCTAGAGAAATAGCACGATGTCATAGCAAGAGCACTAGAATTTACATCAAAAGATCAGAGTTCTTATTCCTGTGAGATGACTACAAACAGGCCATTTCACTTAGGTGAGTTTGAGTTTCCCCCATCTGTATAATTGGGGTACTGTCACACTAAACCCCTGTATTGGCAATCAGGATGGGCTTATTCAATCAAGTGCCCTTAAAGAGTGTGGCCTTTGTTTCCTTGATTAAATTAGGAGTCCCTGATGACCTCTTTGCCTCAAGGGAAAGCCTAGTTTACATGGGTTTGAGTGACATGTTTGTAACATCAGAGGCTTTTAGACCACGTGGATTTAAGTTGCATTTTTGTGACACTTTTAGGTCACATGGGTGAATCACATGTGTGACTCACCTTTGACTCTGAACAAGATATATAAACCCAGAGGTTGGCATTCTCGTGGAGGCTCTCACTCCTAGAGGTGCGGGACTCTGGGCAGCCATTCTAAGGGCCTCCCAGCTGAACTCAGATGTTGATGGTTTCTTGGTAACTATGAATTGTATTTGGTCTGTTTATAAATGTATGTTTCTAATTTGTTTGTATTTGCTCTGAAGTTTGGGGTGCTGGATTTTCCCCCTGAACTAAGTAAATGATATTTGCATGTTGGATTGAAATGAGATTGTTAAAACCCTTAATGTTGCTTTCCTTAGTAAAGCAGATCAAAAGAACCTGTGCTTGCAGCATTCTTGTTGTTGGACTTGTATTGGTTATCACCCCCACAGTAGCTGCTAGCTACTAGCAAATTGTTGCAACATCTCCTCACCCAAGAATTATTGTGAAAATAGACATTTTTAGGTCCTGGAGCATTACACAAATGTCAGCTCTCAATATTTTTTCACTCAGGTCACTGATTTTTTTTAAATTTTGAATAAATTATGACCAAAAGCAGAGTCCTACAGAACACTACTAGAAATGCATCTACAAAGTGCCAGTGATCCCTTCAACACTTTTTGAAGGGAAACTTAATTATATCTTTCCCCAACCAGTGACTGAGATCCATCTATTCCATCCATCCATCCTTCCTTTGCACCTTCTCTTTCATGCACTGACCCCTGGGTATCTTAAGGTAAGTCTTAGGTAGTTATAAGGTACCACTATTGGTTTTAGCATCACTGGACAGTCTGACTTTTTTGTAAAATGCCTAAAGTTCCAAAACTGCAAAAATGAGATAGAAATGGGGGAACTATATATACACATATGTGTGTGTGTGTGTGTCTGCGTGTCTGTGTGTGTATGTATGTATGTATATATGTATAATTATATAGATATAATTAGATATCTAATTATATTATCATCCAGACTATATCTTTCTACCATGCCTACAATGAAATAGTGAGAGACTGTTAAACGTCTGGATAAGACCAGTAAACCCTCTCACAAAAGCTTTCCCCAATTTACCGTCTAGCAACACGTACCAAAAAAACATAGTTTCATGAAAAAATTAGGACTTGAGATCAGTGCTGTAGGTTGACTGGGAAGTTGGAGAGCTAGAGAGAAAAAAGGGGTTATCCCAATAAGTGAAATTGAACAAGCAGAAACTTAAAGATAGAAGTTGTCAGAGGGTTCATGGGACCAAAGAAAAGACTGGTCTAGCTGAAGCAGAGTTCAAATTGGGATAAGGATGGATAGGTAGGATGGAGTCAGACTATGGCAGATCCTGCATGTCAGACAGCCTGAGGAATTTTACCTTTATGCTGAAGAGCAGGAGAATACCACTGAAGAAGGCTTTTGATCAGGAGAATACCACAACCAGACAGTATGTCATAATGGTATACTGAATAGAGTAAGACCTGTGTTCAAATTCCACCTTTGATGGTTACTAGCTGTGTGGGAAATTTCTATAACCTCTCTGAGACTCAGTTTCCTCATTTTTAAAATGGAGATCATAATTCCTATAGTAACTACCTCATAGAGCTGTTGTGGGTTCAAAGGATATAATGCATGGAAAGTGCTTTGAAATCAAATGCTGTAGAAATGTTGTTGCTACTGCTGCTACTGCTGCTGCTGCTGATGATGATGATGATTGGTCTACTTTCTATGTGTTCTGATCGAATGAAATAGGGAGTGGCTAGAGGCAGAGGGACTAGTCTGGAAGTTATAGCAATAATCCAAATGTAAGATAATGAAGACGTGGACTAAGGCTGTGGCAGTAACAAAAGAAATGTGGCCATCAGAGACATCTTTAAGAAAAAAATGTAAAGCTTTAGTGACTTTAGAAACAAAACAGAAATCAGGAAGAGAGGCCAAAAGGCCTCTCTTCCATGGTGGAAGGCTGGTGAGCAGCAGGCAATAGATCCCAAACTTTATCTCTGGGTTTTAAGCTCTTGATTGTTTGTCTTTCTCTTCTTCATGTTTCTTCCTATTGGAAAACATTCTGTTAAACTGATCTGAGTAGGTTTCCATCCTCGTGAGAAATCTGAGGCAGTATGTCATCCTAAACATTATAAAGCTTGGCATTAAAAGCCTCCCAAAATCTATTTTCCCCTGGAGTCAGGTGCCATTTGTCATTTGCTCACACATTCTTTCTGGCAGACTGCTTTATGATGTTTCCCAAGGGCTGGTATGGGCTGAAGAGCATCCTTCCTAAGCGACTCCCAGCAAAGCAAAGAAACCTGCAGATACCAAGAGAAAACCACTTCCCCCAGTTTTTTTCACTACGCCTTCCATTTGGGACAGGTAAGTTATAGTCTTCTCTTCCAGTTGTTCACATATCTCATTATGAGATACTACAAAGGGTCAAAAAGCTCAGGGTCACTCAGATTTCATGCTTGGGAATTCTACAGCCTTGGCTGCTCATTCATACAAGCCAATTTTCTGCTCTTCTTGGGGTGTTTGCCAAAATGTGTCTGTCCTCGAGAGCTTCTGAGTTGGGAATATAAGCATTTACTCTGTGGGAGCAGGAGGCATTTTGAAAATAGAGGCATGAGGATGGGGATTCTAAGGAGCCTTTTAAAAGAGAATCAAAACTATATATTCTCATACACCCTCTAGAAGAACTTTCTCAGGAATTATAGTCTGTTTTTGAACATGTGTTTGGACTGTAAATAATTGTATCGGGACAAGCAGGCAGGGAAGGGTATTCCAATTTTATAATCCAATGAATCCATTGATTTTGCAAAGTAGCATAAATTTTCTCTAAACACAAATAAAATTCACATGTGTTTTTTAAAAACAAAAAAAAAGCCTTCTTTAACCCATAAGATATACATATGACGGTGGCTTGAAAAGTGTCTAGTCCAGATCTTTTGGGAGCTGGTACTTAAAGGCAGAGGAAGAGCATGGGTAATGTGTGAGTATGTGTGTCTGTGTCTGTGTGTTCTGTGACAGTCAAGAAAAAACAAGATCTTTCATAAGTTATGAGAATAATGCACCCTAAGGCAATGCTATATTTGAGGAATTAACCTATTAGCTTTGTATGATCTCTTCTTCGTCACACTCTGACAATCAATTTGGTATATTTTACCCTTGGTACACAATGATTAAATATTATTTCAGTTAATGATAATTGTTCAACATCAAGGAAAAGATATGTCCTTCCATTTAACTATTCAGCTGTTGCTGTCTGTCCTGCGTTTTTGAAGAGTACCATGACATCAGGGAGGTGATGCCATGATGTGCAAGTTAATTGGACTTAAATGATGGAGAGCTGTGCAAAGTCACCAGCCTCACTTTCACCTCCAGAGCCGTCTGGGTCCAGTGGCCAGAGATAGATCAGGACAATTGGCAATGGCCCAGGATGCCGTGGAGAACCTTGGCATTTTCAAGGTAAGGTCTTTTAACAGGTCTCAGTTTAACTGAGGCAACACCTATTCAGAGATTAAGATTTAATAAGAAATGAGGCAGGGAATGGTCTCTTTACCTAGTCTAAATAAATAAAAATTAAAATGAAATCTATCTGGGAGGGAAAGACCCTCAGGGTTTCTGGCTAAAACAGAAACAATTTGCTATTTACACGCATTCTAAGTCACTTGTGGCTGAAACAATGACCAAGTAGGGCTTGACCTGGGACCTATTGTTGGCCAGTCAATGAGATCCCAAGTGATTTGGGGTTAAGGCTGGTTTTAGAGAAAGAAAAAAAAAATTCAGAGATTAAAATTTCCATTCCCTTTGAGCACAGCACCCTGGGTAAGGGTCTTCCTTCCTTCCTTCTTTTTTTCTTTCTTTCCTTCCTTCCTTCCTTTTTCCCTTCTTTCCCTCCTTCCTTCTTTCCTTTCTTCCTTCCTTTTTTCCTTCCTTCCTTCCTTCCTTCCTTCCTTCCTTCCTTTCTGTCTTTCTTTCATTCTGTTCACTATTCAGCTTATGCTACCATAAAGATGAGAAAGTCCTAAGCATGTATGCTATTGTTTAGGCAATGTTATTTTTTAATTTTCCAGAGAGCTAATTCTGTTACTAAATATCTCTATTTTATAATAATAATAATAATAATTTCTATAGCTAGAGAAGGTTGTAGACAGAGCTATAACTAAGGCAAGGCTACAAGGACTTTAACCTAAGGTACTGAAATGTAAAGACTGAAAAAAATTAATATATGTACTCCTTCAACTCCTTAGAAGCAAGTAGATTTATCTCACCCTCATTCAGCCCCCTTCCACCCAATGGAAATTGTTTTAGCTACTTCGTGTATAGATTTCACACATAAGTATCAAACTGTTTTGAGAGTACATTTTGTGCTTCTCGTCCTGTTTGTCCCAGGAACCAAAGTTTCAAGTCATGGCTGTAACTGCAGAAATGTTTCCTGCTCTGTAAAAACTCAAGAAGAGGCCCTCAACTAGTAGATCGGCTCTTAAATTTTTATCTAGTAGATTTTTTTTCAGTGTTATTAATTTATTTTTAGCTTTCAACATTCACTTCCACAAGATTTTGAGTTCCAAATTTTCTCCCCATCTCTCCCCTCCCCCCACCCCGACAGCATGCATTTTGATTATCCCTTTCCCCAGTCTGCCCTCCCTTCTATCACCCCTCCCCCTCCTTTTATCCCCTTCCCTTCTGTTTTCCTGGAGGGCAAGATGATTTCTATAGTCCATTGCCTGTATATCTTATTTCCCAGGTGCATGTAAAAACAATTTTTTAACATTCATTTTTAAAACTTTGAATTCCAAATTCTCTCCCTTCTTCCCTCCCCACCCACCCTCATTGAGAAGGCAAGCAATTCAATATAAGTTATACTGTGTACTTATGTAAAACACTTCCATAACACTCATGCTATGAAAGACTAAATATATTTCCCTCTAGCCTATGCCACTCCCCATTTAGTCTGTTCTCTCCTTTGACCCTGTCCCTCCTCAAAAATGTTTGCTTCTAACTACCCCTTCCCCTGATCTGCCCTCCCTTCTATCATCCCCCTCTCTTCTCCCATTCCTCCCTACTTTCTTGCAGGGTATGATAGATTTCCATACCCAATTGATTGTGTATATTATTCCCTCCTTTAGTCAAATCAGATGAAAGTAAGATTCACTCATTCCCTTTCACACACCCCCTTCCCCTACAATGTAAAAGCTTTTTCTTGTCTCTTTTATGTGAGATAATTTACCCCATTCTACCTCACTCTTTCTCCTTCTCCCACTACATTACTCTCTCACCCCTTAATTTTATTTTTTAGATATCTCCTCATATTCAACTCACCTTGTATCTATATACGTGTGTATGTATGTACGTATATGTGTATGTATGTATGTGTGTATATATATAAGTATATACAAGAGTTACAAATATCATCTTTCTATGTAGGAATGTAAATGGTTCAACTTTAATAAGTCCCTTATGATTTCTCTTTCCTGTTTACCTTTTCATGCTTCTCTTGAGTCTTGTATTTGAAAGTCAAATTTTCTATTCAGCTCTGGTCTTTTCATCAAGAATGCTTGAAAGTCCTCTACTTCATTGAATATCCATTTCTTCCCCTGAAGGATTATACTCAGTTTTGCTGGGTAGGCGATTCTTGGTTTTAATCCTAGCTCCTTTGACCTCTGGAACATCATGTTCCAAGCCCTTCGATCCCTTGATGTAGAAGCTGCTAAATCTTGTATTATCTTGATAGTGTTTCCACAATACTTGAATTGTTTCTTTCTGGCTGTCTGCAATATTTTCTCTTTGACCTGGCAACTGTGGAATTTGGCTACAATATTCCTAGGAGTTTTCCTTTTGGGATCTCTTTCAGAAGGTAATCAGTGGATTCTTTCCATTTCTCTGGTTCTAAAATATCAGAGCAGTTTTCCTTGATAATTTCTTGAAAGATGATATCTAGGCTCTTTTTCTGATCATGGCTTTAAGGTAGTCCAATAATTTTTAAATTACCTCTATTTTCCAGGTCAGTTGTTTTTCCAATGAGATATTTCACGTTATCTTCCATTCTTTCATTCTTTTGGTTTTTTTTTTAATTTCTTGATTTCTCATACAGTCATTAGCTTCCATTTGCTCCATTGTAAATTTTAGGGAATTATTTTCTTCAGTGTTCTTTTGGACCTCATTTTCTATTTGGCCAATTCTGCTTTTTAAGGCATTCTTCTCTTCATTGGCTTTTTAGACCTCTTTTGCCATTTGGGTTAGTCTATTTTTAAGGTGTTTTTTTATTCAGTATTTTGGGGGGGGTCTCCTTTAGCAAGCTACTGACTCATTTTTCATGATTTTCTTGCATCACTCTTATTTCTCTTCCCAATTTTTCTTCTACTTCTCTTACTTGAGAAGTCTGGAACTGCCACAGCTGCTAGTGATTCAGTGCCTCGAGGCGTGCTCCAGGGGTGCCTAGTCCATGCAGACATGGCCAGCATTTGGCTATGGACCTCTCCCAGCCCAGTGCAATAGACCTTTCCTGTCAACCTTCCAGGTTGACTCGGGCTGGAAATTTGTTTCACTCTGCATTTTGTGAGTTCTGCTTCTCTGGAATTTTAGAGTCATTTGGAGGGGTTTGGGGGAGAGCTCAAGCAAATTCTTGCTTTTACTCCACTATCTTAGCTCTACCCCCTCCAGCAGATCTTTGGGCTGGTTGCTGCCACTACCATTCAACCCACTCCACCATGAAGTTTATCAGGGTTTCTACTTGGGAGGGAAGCAGTTTGGAACTATGCCCAAAGGGCTATAAAACTCTGTATATCCTTCGATCCAGCAAAACCACTGCTAGGCCTGTATCCCAAAGAGATAAAAAAGGACCTATTTGTACAAAAATAATTATAGCAACTCTTTTTGTAGTGGCAAAGAATTGGAAATGGAGGGGATACCCATCAATTGGGGAATGGCTGAACAAGTTGTGGCATATGTTTGTGATGGAATATGAGAAATAACAAGCAGGATGATTCCAGAAAAAACCTGGAAAGAGTTACATGAATTCCAAATGCTCTCCCTTCTTCCCTCCCCACCCACCCTCATTGAGAAGGCAAGCAATTCATTATAAGTTATACTGTGTATTTATGTAAAACACTTTCATAACAGTCATGTTATGAAAGACTAAATATATTACATGAACTGATACAATGCGAAGTGAGCAAAACCAGGAGAATGTTGCACACTGCAACAGCAATTTTGTATGATGAAGAATTGTAAATGACTTAGCTGTTCTTAGTGATACAATGATCCAAAAAAAAAATCCCAAAGACTCGTGATGAAACATGCTATCTATCTCCAAAGAAAGAATTGACGTTGATTGAATACAGACTTAAGTATACTATTTTTCACTTTATTTCTTTTTTTTCTTCCTTTCTTTTTTTTATGCTTGAGTCTTCTTATATGAAATGACTGAGAAGAAAATGGTTTACATGATTGCATATGTATAGCCTATATCATATGATTGCTTATTGTCTCAGGGAGATGGGAAGGAGAGGGAGGGAGGGAAGGATAGAATTTGGAACTCAAAATTTTTTAAAATGTTAACAATTGTTCAAGTATGTAATTGTGGTAAAAATTAAATATTTTTTAAAAAAGTAAGTACAGCTAGAAGCATCATGTCCTCCCCGTTCAACTCACAGACTAGCATCTGCCTCCTCACTTTCACTCCTACTCATGAGTAAGTCACTTCACCTCTATGAAGTTCAGTTTCTTAACCTGTAAAACAAGAGATAATAGTACCATTAGCACTTCCAGCATAGTTGTAAGACTCAAATGAAATAATATATGTAAAATATTTTGTAAACATATATGTGTGTATATATGTGTGTATGCCAACTACTATCATGTTATTTTTATTTTTATATGTTTTAAGTATCAGTAAATAAATATTCATTAAGCACCTACTATGTGTCAGACACTGATAAGTGATGGAGATACAAAAAGAGACAAACTACAGCTCCCACCCTCAAGGAGCTCACGATCTAATAGATTACATTAATGGATCTATCTAAGCTAATGGATTTAGTTAATATATTAAATATATATTGATTACTTATCTATATGACCCAGGAGAATGTAGCCTCTTTGAGGACAGGAATTATTTCGATTTTGTCTTCATATCCCCAGCACCTAGCATAGTTTATTATACTGATATTAATATACTGATTTAATAAATGCCCATTGAATTAAAATGAATTTAACTGAATGTTGAGATAAATATGGCACAAATAATGCAAATTCACAGAGCATCTTGAAGCTTTATTTTAGCCAGCAGTCAACCTTTGCCCAGAGCAGTTGAGAAGGCACCAACTGAAGTGATTAGATTTTTCCCTTCCTCTTACCTTTACCTAGGCCCCCAAAATGTATGCTAATAAACAGTGAATTGAGTAACCTGTAGGTAGAAGGAGGACACCTGGATAATGAACAAACTGGGAAATCAGTCCCCAGACAATCAAGATATGGCTGTACTGCAGACAGAGACATGCATCTAATGGCCATTAAAGATCCTAATATATTCTTTAAATACTCTGCTTCTAATTAGCTGCATTGACTTGACACAATCTTTGCTGAAGATCACTCCTAATGTGACTGGCCACTAGCCACTGATGCTAAGTTAAAATGCCATCACTCTTCTGTCTTACCTAATGACCTCGGTCCCCAATGTACAGCAATCTATTTCAGTGGTGAACAAAAAAGCTATTTCCTGGGCAATTCCTACTAAAGTCTTTAATTTTCGTTTCTCGAATTGATGGTTTCTTAAGTGAACAGGCACTTTACTAATGCAGTCTTCAGAGGCCCCTGTATCCATCTGATCAAGTTCATAACCCATGTGTTGATATATGAATAGAGGAAGAATCTGAGTATCTAATATACGAAGTCCTTCCACTAACTCATCTATTACCTCATAGCTAAGTCCCAGAAACTTCCTGAGGCAATTAAAAATTAAGTGATGCTTGGAGGTCCCATAACTAATGAGGGTCAGAAGCAGGATTTGAAGCTGTCTTTCTGATTATCAGTCTAAGACAGTATGCACTGTGCCATTGTCCTCATCTACAAATGCAATGTTCAATTAACCTAAAATTCGGAATAAAGATATTAACTCTTTAAAACCTGGGAAAAACCAGTGTCCTTCTAGTAACCTCTCATCATCACTGTAAGATCCACAAATACCATATACACATACACACACTCATGCATGCACACACATGCACACACGTATAGATATATCTACACATATGCATTCAAGAGTTCACATATGTACATGTATACACAAATACATAAACTTGCTCAATGTCTATAGTTTGATCTAAGCAGATATTCCTAACCTATCAGGTTCAATTCAAATTTTGGAAGGGGAAAAAACTGAAAGAAAAACTCTTTACAGACATTATGAGAAATATCATTCATCTAAAATTGTTTTTATTTGGGGGCAAGTATCATAAATTGACTGACAGGAATATCAACTGCCTTGACTTTTTAAGATTCTCTCAGGCTGCTATCTTTTGCAAAATAGCTATAAACTTGAGATTGGTTGTTCATATGGCTCCTCTCCCCTCCCCACGCCCCCCACAAATCCGAATAAGATAAATTGGTCTAAACTTCCTTTGTGCTGTATTGAATAACACCCAGTAATAAAGCAGGCTCAGGGAACAGATTCTAATACCAGATGCATGACATATCTTAAAATATCTTCTGTTACACTGGATGTCAGATTAAAATCAGGCCCTAAACCAAGAGATTCAAATTGCCTTTTCTAGACCATTCAATGAGAGAAAGGCATTTGTTCAGCTGTGTTGGGGGAAAGTGTGGGGGCTTTCTTTTCACATGATGATAAAACGAACATTAACTAGGTGTTCTTCCAGTATGTTTGTTCCCAGAAATGATTTCCATATTCATTACTGCAGGAATTTTTGTGTCAATAAACTGGAAGCAAAATGAGTGCCCATCATTTGAGGAATGGCTAAAAAAAAAAATGAAAACGGTAGGAATTGGAGCTAGGGGTAGTGACTGAAGTTGTAATTTCATTGGCATAGGGAGCTCCTTGTTGAGGAAATTCCCTCTACCAATGCAATTTGGTACCATCTCTGCAATTTAGAATCTTAAGGAATGGCCTGAGCTCTGAGGGGTTGCGTGATGTGTCCACAATTCCACAGCAAGACTTAAACCCTTTCTATGCCATGCTGAATATATTAGAATGTACTTGTGCTCCCAAAGTTATGAACGTGAGGAGCTCAATGAAAGTTGGGAAAATATAGGAATTGATACAGAATGAAATAAGCAGAATGTAGAGATGATATCCAAAATAATTGCAAAAAAGTAAAAGAAAACAATACTAAAATACATTAGAATTCAAATCAATGCAATGACAGGTGTTGACTGCCAATGCTGGTTATGAGGAAGCACAGGGCTATGGAATCTACATCAGTGGTGAGCACTTGTAGTAGGAAGGC
>CM053623.1:339123243-339166397 GCA_028646595.1 Phalanger gymnotis | reverse complement strand
CCAGAGACCATTGGTTCCCGAGCTGGCCCTTCCTAAGTCACCAATCCACACCCACACAGGTTTCACACCTGACAGGGCCCTGGGCCTGGGGCTTAGCACTTAACAGCTGAAAGTACTTCCACTCAAAAGAAACAAAAGCCATGCTAATGAGACAATTTTGCTTAACGACACAACTACTTATCTTTTTTTAAAGGGTTCATTGATTCCTATGCATTCTAGTGTTTTTCATAAAAATGAGTGTTGTATTCTGCTAGGCTTTTTCTTTACCTATTGATATAATCATATGATTTTTGTTATCATTATTATTGATATGGTCAAATATTTTGATAGCATTCCTAAAACTGAACCAGCTCAGCCTTCCTGGTGTAAATCCCACCTAGTCATAGGCTATGATCTTTGTGATAAATTGCTGTAATCTCTTGGCAAGTATTTTATTTAAAATTTTTGCATCAACATTCACTAAGAAAATTTGCCTACAATTTTCTTTCTCTGTTTTTGCTCTCCCTGGCTTAGTTATCAAAACTATATTTGTGCATAAAAGGTATTTTGTAGGACTCCTTTATCTATTTTTTCAAATAGTTTACATAATGTTGGGATTAATTTTTCCTTAAATGTTTGGTAAAATTCACTTGTGAATCCCTCTGGTCCTGGGGACTTTTTTTCTTTGGGAGCCCATTAATGGTTTGCTCAATTTCCTTTTCTAAGATACAGTTATTTAAGTATCTCAGTTTCTTTTCTGTTAATCAAAGTAATTTATATTTTTGTAAATAATTGCTCATTTCACTTACATTGTCAGTTTTACTAGTATATAATTAAGCAAAATAATTACCAACAATTGCTTAATTTCATCTTCATTGGTGGTGTGTTCACCCTTTTCTTTTTGATACTAGTAATTTGGTTTTCCTCTTTCTTTTTTTATCAAATCAACCAATGATTTATCTATTTTATTGGATCCTTTTTTCATAAAACTAGGTACTAGTTTTATTCCATTTTTTTATTTCAATTTTATTAATCTCTCCTTTGATTTTCAGGATTTCCATTTTGGTGTTCAATCAAGGCTTTGAAGTTTGTTCTTTTTCTAGTTATTTTTTAGTTGCATGTCCAATTCATTCATCTATTCTTTTTCTGTTTTGTTGATGTAAGAATTTAGAGAAGCAAATTTTTCCCTAAGCACTGCTTTGGCTGTATCCCATAAATTTTGGGCTGCTGTCTCATTGTTGTCATCCTCTTTAATGAAATTATTGACTATTTTTATGATTTATTCTTTGACTCATTCATTCTTTAGAATTAGATTATTTAGTTTCCAATTAGCTTTTAATCTATACTCCATGGCCCTGCATTAAATGTAACTTTTATTGCATTGTGGTCTGTAAAGGGTGCATTTGATGATCCTGCTTTCTGTATTTGGTTGCGAGGCTTTTATGCCATAATATATGGTTGATTTTTTTGTGAAGATGCCATGTACAGCTGAGAACAAGGTATATTCCTTTCTATTCCCATTCATTTTTCTCCATAGATCTATCATATCTAGCTTTTCTAAGAATCTATTTATCTCCTTGATTTCTTTATTTATTTTATAGTTAGATTTATTAGCTCTGAAAGGAGAAAGTTGAAGTCCCCCAGTAGTATAGTTTTACTATTTCCTCCTGTAATTTGTTTAATTTTTCCTTTAAGAATTTGGATGCTATACCATTTGGTGCATATATGTTTGATATTTATATTACTTCATTGCCTATGGCTCCTTTTAGTAAGATATAGTTTCCGTGCTTATCTATTTTAATTACATCTATTTTTGCTTTTGCTTTGTCTGAGATGATGATTGCTACCTTTGCTTTTTTTTAAATCAGCTGATCCATTGACACAGAATACATCTACTAGGTCTATATCACAAAGAGATCAAAGAAAAGGGATGAAGATCTATTTGTATAAAAATATTTATAGCAACTCTTTTTGCAGAGGTAAAGAATTGGACATTGAGAGGATGTCCATCAATTGGGGAATGGCTAAACAAGCTATGGTACATGATTATGATGAAATATAAGAAATGACGAGCAGGATGGTTTCAGAAAAATCTAGAAAAACTTATGAACTCATGCAAAGTGAAGTGAGCAGAATCAAGAGAACATTGAACACAATAACAGCAATGATGTAAGAATGATCAACTGTGAAAGAGAGCTACTCTAATCGAGATAATGATCCGAGAAAATTCCAAAAGAGGACCCATGATAAAAAATGCTATCCACCTCCAGAAAGAACATGGATAACTCTCAGTGCAGAGTGAAGCATTTTTTACTTTAATTGTTTTATTTTGTTTCTGTCTTCTCTTGCAACATGGCTAATGTGGAAATATGTTTCAATGGCCTCACATATGTAATCAAATTGCTTGCCTTCTGGGGGGGTGGGTAGAAGGTGAAAGAGAGGGAGAGAATTTGGAACTCAAATTTTTAAGAAACAATTACTTGAAAAACTTTTACAGAAAATTTACAGACAACAGATGGTCAGTGAAATAAATAAAAATATCTTTAAAAATAATGAGTGGCTTGATGCGTCCAAAAAACGATTGAGAAGCCCACCTTAAAGAGCTTTGTTTATGTGAATTTTATCTATTGAGATTTACCATATTCAAAATTAAAATGTCTTGGTAATGTTATGAAAATAATCTTCACTTTGCAAACCCCCCGAAACAGATTCAGAGACGTGGTAGAGTTCCCACGACAAACTTTGAGAACCTTGGATTTAGTCCTACTTTCCCCAGCCCCCTTTCCTTCCTCATTTTACCAGAAAGGAAACTGAGGCTCAGAGAGAAGCCCAACATCACTCACCAAGTAAAATATGAAACTGGAATTTTTGCCCAAGTCCTCTTAATTCCAAAGCTATCATACTTTTTTGCTATACCACATTGTCCTAACATTCTGTTCAGCTGCCTACCCAGATGTAATTAACAGCATGCTTGCTAAGTCTAGAGATGATAAAGGGGACTGAGAATTTTAATATGTGTGATTCCTCAGCCTGAGGTGAAAAAGAACAAAAGGAGTTTCCCTTTCCCAGGCTTTGAGGAGTAAACACTTATGTCTGTAAAGTGATCTACAACACTACTCCCCTGCCCCTTCCCAGAACTCACAACAAGCACACACTCAGTTTCCTGGGCACAAGGAAATTAACAAGATTCAACAGAGAAGGGTACACTTATTGCTTTTTGTTGTTGTTTTTGGTGAGGCAATCAGGGTTAAGTGACTTGCCCAGGGTCATACAGCTAGTAAGTGTCAAGTATCTGAGGCCAGATTCAAACTCAGGTCCTCCTGACTCCTGGCTAATGTTCTATCCACTATAGCACCTAGCTGCCCCATATTCCTTTGTCAAGGCAGAAAGATTCCAGCTTGAACCATTCAGCCTCCCTTTCTGGGGCTACACTATTTTATGTTGAACTAGAACTCATGCCATTTTATCTGGTCTCAAAAACTAAGCAGCACTGTGCCTGGTTAGTACTTGAATGGCATGACATGTACTATAGGAAGACCTTGGGAGACATCCTGGTATAGTAGAGAGGAAAAAGCTGAAATAGTCATGGAGATTTGACAATCAACTAATTAAATTAATATAGACAAGTGAGTCTTTTAATATTATAGAATTTTAAAGATGGAAAGTGCCTGAAATGCCAGGTATAGTGGAAACGGTGCTAAATTTGGAGTCAGAGCACCTGGGTTCAAATACCAACTCTGTCCCCTTAATATCTGTGTGACTTTGGGTAAGTCACTAAGTTTCTTTGTTTTTCACTTTCCTCATCTGTAAAAAGAAGGAATTAGGCTAATTGACCTCTAAGATTCCATATCACTCTAAATCTATGGTATCAGTAACTTCTTATTTCCTAGTTGTATCTACCACCAAGACAAAAGTGCAGTAAGTAATAGAAGCCAGAGGAAGTTTCAAAATGACCTCCCCATTCTCTGCTTCATCTCCATCTTTTTCACGGGTACACACCTCCCTGACATCTAATCAAGACAAATCTTCCAAACAGTAATTAAAAAACTGCTCATTTTCAAGGGGAATCGAAAGAAAAAGCTGAAACAATTAGCTGGCTCTGACAAACAGCACGGCTCATTTTCCTCTCTCTCTCTCTCTCTCTCTCCCTCTCTCTCTCTCTCTCACACACACACACACGCACACACACACACCATTTTCCCCATTTCCCTCCCTTTGCTTCTGTCTTCTTCCCCCTTTTTCCTCTTCCTCCTCTTTCCCCTTTTTTCTTCACCCCCTTCTTTCTCTTTCTCATTTCTCTTCTTTTCCTCTCCCTTTCTTCATTCTCCCCTTTTTCATTCCCTCTTTTCCTCTCTCTCTCCTTTTCCTCTCTCCCTCTCCCCCTCTTCTGTCTTTGATAATTTGAGCAAGGAGAAACCTCTTTCCAGCTAAAAGGCAACAAACTCAGCAAAAACAAGCTAATAAATAAATAGTTCAATTGAATGACCTATGAGAAAAATCCAGGTGAACATCAGATTTCCTACAAGGCTGGAAGGGCATTAGCAGAGAAAGAAGAGCAAAAGAGACTCACTCATCTATTGCAGTCAGGTTAGAAACAGACTCTTGCATTAGCATGCCAAAGGACACAGTGCAAAGAGGAAAGACATTGCCGGGTGAAGACTGCAGAATGGAAATGTGGATTTGTGTAAGTAATGAGTCCGAGGGAGAAAAATGAACCCTTGTGAGGCTCTATGTGCCTTGATTACATTAGCACTACTTGGAATATCATAACTTCATTTTTGCTGTCTCTGGTTTTGAATAGCTTCTAAAAGGCCAGTGTTGTATTTGGCCCGCTCAGCCTTCTGCCACCCTTTTCCACAGTCTTCCCGCCCCCTCTCAGTATTAGCATTCAGCTTTCCTGAAATCTTTCAAAGACCGCTGATGACTGCCGACAGTCAAATGAAATGCAAAGCCTTTACTGTAGCTCCAGGTTTCATCCATCTAATTTTCAGAGGCGGCCCAAAACAGCTCCGATCTCATTTGCAGCTCAGCAATGAATATCATCTCCTGACAAAGCCATGTCTAGCTGACATATTCTTTTGAAGCTCTAGAAAAAAAAAATTACACCTGTGCCTTTTTTTCTGGTGAATGGCTTGAGGGAAACTGACAACAGAGAGTGTATGTCCTTGCTCTCTCAGAGACAGTGCGACATAATGGGCGGAGGGTTGGACTTGGTATTTAGGAAGATCTGAGTTCAAATCCAGACTGTGACACTTACTAACCTAAGCCTTGGTAAATTGGAGGATAACAGATTTAGAGCTGGAAAGTACCTGAGAGGCCGTCTGGTCCACCCCACTTTCCAGCTCTTGATCTAGGTAGCCCCAGAGGTTATGAGTGGGGACACAGGACAATAGATTGTCATTCCTCATAATTCTGATTTTGAATATTTTTCCCCGGACAAGGCAAGAGATGGAAAGTGGAGGAGGGGTAGATGAATGATATACACATGGAAGTAGAGTAAATGTGTCACTCTGGGTAGGTCCTGTTATCTTTGCAAATGGCTAGATGAGAAGAAACAAATCACGAGGAGAATATGGGGGTGACAGAGGAAACTGGTGTAGTGGCAAGGAAATAGGGTGAAAATAACCATGTCTCCTACTTTTTTATACATCCATTTCCTAAGGAACAGAGAACTAGTATATAGTGAGAGGGGTGCAAAAGAAGATCACCAGCTATACCCAATCCCACTCTAGCATTGCTATATGTCTCCTTGAGCCTTACAGAGGGTTCCTGGTAATTTGCATGGCCCCAAAGGTAGTGGTGATATGAGTTTAAAATAATTTGCTCACCTCTGCCTATCAGGTGGGCCTGGGGATCTTAGCACTGTGGGTGGCAAGTGAATTTGAGACTAGGGTCTTAACAACCACATGATGGACCCCTCCATGTGCTGGCCAGTGATGGCTGTGGGCCCTAGTAAGTAAAGAGTGATAAATGTATTGACAATCCATAGGCCCATTGGCAGGGAAGTTTTAAACATAATAATGGTGCTTCCTTTGGAGGACTAGAAGTCCCAACAACAAATGACAGACAGTTCTGCCAGATATGAGCAGCAGGTTAACAGAGAGAAGGAAACCCTAATTCTAGATGGAAATTCCATAAGACAGTAGGAGTGGTTGAGCAGAAAAGCAGCAAATGGCAGCTTTGAAGGCAAAAAGAACCAGCAAAGCAACTCAAGAGGTGGAACAGAGCATGAGCAAGGCACAGTCATTGCTAGGAAATGCTGACAACATAATCTTAGAAGTGAGTAGCCCTAGAAGAATTTGTCCCACTGGCGTGGTCATCTGTGGAATACTGGACCCTTTTGTGTATGGGGTGGGGGGATGGGGTGAAGAAGATAACACCAATGCTCCATTTTCCTTGACTATTTACTTTACTGTTATATCCTGTCTACTTGGGTGGTAGAGAACGTATTGAGTGGGGACTTGAGTTGAGTTTGTATAGTTATAATTGCCTGAAGCATCACACACTGTAATGGTAAGAGGTACTAAAGTTAGGTAGGAATCCATGCTAGGGTGTGCTAGAGACAGTTTGAACTGGCTAAAAAGAGCTGATTGCTAAATTTTCAATGTGACCATTTACATATCAGAAAGTAACAAATGCTACAAATGCTCTTTTGATGACTGTCTAGACTTAAGAAAATGATGGAGAAAATGTTAATGGTTCAGATTAAACTTAAAAGTGTGTCATGTGTACATTTTTCCACTAGAGAGCCAGTTGTTAAACATTTTCCAGTACACTGCTACAAATTCCTATAATAGGAATTATACTATCTACTACTTAACTACCTTATAAGATTAATGTAAGTCTTAGAGAGGCTGTCCTTTACTTACCTGTAGAAGTGAAATATGGCATGAGAAAGTCAAACCAATGATGAGAGAAGTCTGAGGGGAATGCTTTGAGATTATGTGGCAAAAAGGAAAGCTAAATAAAAATGCACATATTATTTGTCTGTGCTTTTTTGAAAAGTTTAATTTTCTCTCTTTTTGATGCATAGCAATTTAGATCCACAGCCATAATTATACAGTACCTATGGGAAAGACAGCTAACAATTTGCAGCTAAAATCTGAAAATTTACAAGCTCCTTCTCTATCTCCAAGAGGGTATTTGCTGCCAAAGGAGGTGGTAGAAATCAAATTATCAGGCTGAATTAATTTGATTAATAAAAGGCATAATTTTGTAGCCCATTAGGCAAGCGTTTAGCTAGGGGACTTTAGCTAGACCCAAAACAGAGTTAATCACTCATCAGCAGGCCAAGTAAAACTGGCAATCTAATCATTGACATATGAGTTGGAAGAACTGTGTTCCTAATTCTTATAATGAGCTAAGCCTAATTGTGGGTCTCGGCCCCTAAATTTCTTACTCCACAGTCTCTCTCATACCTGACAACAACATTTACAATTTATAACTCAACAAGTTGTAAATAATTTGGAGTTTACAGACTTGAGTATGATCTCTTTTTTAAATGTTGTCAATTTAAGTGTTTGCTTCAGTCGGTGGTCACTAAAGTGGGAGGGAGGGGTTAATATAAAAATTATTGAAAATATCTAATGAATTTTACTCATACACATACACAGCTCTTACAATGTAAAGAATACCACCTGCAGTCAGAGAGCTTTTTCCTACCCAAGTGAATTGAACGAATCACTTTACCTTCTCTGGGTCTCATTTTTTGGGTTGGGCTAGGTGACTGTGAGGTCCTTTCTAGAACCATATCCATCATCAGTCTGTGATCCTAGATTCTTAGGCCCAGAGAGAAGAATTCAGAAATCTCTATGATAGGAAGTCTGGTGTCCCAACACTTCACTGGCACCTGCTCTCCCTGCCTGTGCAGCAATTCCCTGCGCCCATTCCTTCTCACTGACTTCACCCATAAAGAAATGGGTTGTGCTGAGGCTGCTAGCAGAAATGTCCAACCTGCCACACTGGATTGTTGTTAATTTGAGATTTAGCTATATAGAATAAAAAAATAAAATGGTGTCTGGTGGTGGGGCAGTGGTGGCGGTGGTAGTAGTGGTGAGCGAATACCCCCTCCTGTTAATATGAGAAAATGCTTTTAAAAGGATGTCTGGTTGGTGGTAGTGGTGGTGGTTGTGGTTGTGGTTTTGCTTGATGGTGGTGGTTGTACAACACCCTCTCCTGTTAATATAAGAAAATGTTTTTAAAGGGGAGTCTGCTGCTACTGCTGGGTGGTCACTATTGTTGTATAATACCTTTTCCTGTTAACGTTAGAAAATGCTTTTAAAGGGGGTTCTGGTAGTTGTTGTTGTTGTTGTTGTTGCTGCTGCTGCTGCTGCTGCTGCTGCTGCTGCTGCTGCTGCTGCTGCTGCTGCTGCTGCTGCTACTGAATAACACCTCCCTCCAGTTGGCCCACAGCTTGGTACAGCAGAACTAACTCTGGATTTGGAGTCCCAGAATCCGAGTTCAAATCCCAACCATGCTATTCACAGCTTTTGTGAGCATGAACCAAATGTGTTGCTTCTCTGGTCCTCGGGTTCCCTACTGTAAAATGAGGAAGTTGGACAAGGTGGCTTCTCCGGTGCTCTCTACTTCCAAATCTATGATCTTTCAACCCACCCCATCTACAATACAATAAAAAATCGTATTTGTAGAAAGAGACTCTTAAGAGGAAAATACAAAATAAAAATAGAAAACCAGCTACATTCTCACTAAATCTATGACATAATCACAAAAATCAAGAGATAGTTATAGAGTGCCTTAGAGTTTACAAAGCTAACTTTACATATATTATCTTTGAGCCTCAAATCAACCCTATGAGGTATTTTTATCCTTATTTTATCCCCATTTTAAAGATGAGTAAACTGAGACTCAAAGAATTATTGACTTACTGAGCCAATAAATGTCAAAGGGAGGATATTGGACCCAAATTTTCCAGACTCCAAATCAAACATTCTGCTAATTATTTGATGTCATCTCTCAAAATGCAAAGTTATCATCTGAAATAAAAATACATATACATAAATATAAGTTCAATTTAATTTAGCTCAATAAGCATGTATTCAATCTATTCAATCACCAGGTGCTGATCTAGCTGCTGGGGGTATAAAGACAAGAAACAAACAAAAAGCAGTCCTTGCTCCCCAGGAGTCTTCAGTTATGTAGATTCTTGCAGAAATTAATAAGCAATAAATTTTGTTCCCATCTTTAACAAATATGCTAGCCACTAAATCCCATATTTCAAATGGTATTTTAATTTCATGGTCTTTTAAAAAATTTAACTCCGCCTGTGCTATTATAATAATTAGAATTAATGATCTTCCTTAAAACAACAGCAGTAGGGCCATACATTTCTGGAGCACGCTGATTGTAGATTTCTCAACCCAAAGCAGAACAAGCATCTGTTCTTTTGCTGAAATTTTTAGCAAGGATAGAAAAATTCAGCTAGGTATTTAAAGAACTATGACCAACAGTGCCCTCTATCTCTCCTTTCTCTTTTGCTGACCTTCACACTCTTCCCCTTCCCTCTTCAGTAGTGCTCATGTTCTCTGTGTATGTTTTATTTATGTCTCTTGATTTTTATACAATTCACTTCCTACTATACTTTGTTGTTGTTCAGTCATTTCTCAGTCATGTCTGACTCTTCACAACCCCATTTGGGGTTTTCTTAGCAAAGATACTGGAGGGGTTTGCCATTCCTTCTCCAGCTCATTTTACAGATGAGGAAACTGAAGCAAATAGGATTAAGTGACTTGTCCAAGGTCACACAGCCAGTGTCTGAGGTCAGATTTGAACTCAGGTCCTCCTGACTCTAGGGCCAGCACTCTATCCACTGCACCACCTCACTGCCTTCATTTATAACAGAGAAATAAGTAATGTCCACTGATACAATGCTTATATTCAGTGCAAAATTCCCTAGTATAGTCTTCCAACTATAATCTTTTCATCATCCTTCCTTGGTCCTCTGGGAACAAAAGTTAATCACTGTATTTGATCTGCATGACTTTTGGTGATGTTTTCTTTTACATCTTTGTAGCCACTATTTTTGTTGCTCTTCTGGTTCTTGCCTTCCTTGTTCTGCATCAGTTTGTACAAGTCTTCCTGTTTCTCCAAATTCTTTATATACAGTATTTCTTATGGTACAACAGGACTACTTTATATTTATTGAAGTAGGTTGTTTTTAACTCCGCAAGGCCTGGGGCAGACATGAAATGCCTTGTATTTGACTACTGGGAATTTATTTGCACTTTTTCTCGTATTTATTCTGTAGATATTTTCAGGAGTACTTGATGGCTCTCTCACTGCAGTTTAAGCTCCTTGGGAATGTGTCAGCTTTTGTATTTGTATTCCCAGTGCCTAGAATAGTCCCTGGGATAGATTGGGTATTTCATAAATGTTCGTTGATTGATTGATGAAAGCAGAAAAGTAAGACTTCATGGGGATCAATAAATTAGACTAAACTTAAAATAGATTCTAAATGCTCATATTACAGATTATATATTTCACTATATGTGTGCCTTTCATATTCATTTTGGTTCTGAATAACTTTACAGATGGCCAAGTCCCAATAAAATCTTACAAAATGCACACTGTATGCTTCAGATGTCTAAAAATTCTTCAGAAAGCAATTACACCAAGTGCCATCTAATAATATATCCAAATGGACCACAGTGATGCAAACTGCACTCTTAATGTCTGAACCCCACCTGACTCTGAGTTTCAATCTTCCCTCAAATCTCAGCAAAAGAACAGATGTTCTGCTCTGGGTTGAGAAATCAGCAGTCACCACTCATATGTTGCAGAAATTTAAGGCCTTGCTTCTGCTGTTTTAAGGGAGATCATTAATACTGGCCCCTTATGCTACAAAATTATTTAGGTTTCCATCAGTTGAAATCCCACAGGAAAGCTGTGTAGGTACATCTTTTGAGTGGCCATGAGAAGAAACAACTATAAAATGTCTATTTGTTCCACATAGAGAAGCAGGAAAGGTCCTTTCTATATGAACTGCTTGGCATATACCATCATGCCTTGGAATTTGTAATACTTTCAATTACCACTCACTTCAGTTCAAAAACATTCCTAGGTACTCACTATGTGCTAAGTATATTCCATTGCACTATGTTTTTAAGGGCAAGGAGTCATTAACCAAATAAAACACAACAAAAACATTAAACCATTTCCAAAAGGCCAGACACCTCCTCGTTATAATTGGCAGAATGTTGCTAGTCTTAAGAACCAGCTACTGAACTTACTTCACCAAAACTAACCAGGACACAAAACAGTTGGTTAGAGGCAAAAACAGCATGATTTCCAAGGGCCAAAACCATAAAGATCTCATGAAATAATGAAGGAGGCCAATGTGAAACAGGCCAAAATCTAGGGGAGAAATCTTTAGCGACAATAAAATAAAGTGGCTTCTTCAACCAGGGGACCCATCCCCAGAGAGAAGATTAAGAAACAAGTTCTAGAAAGAGTAAAAAATTCTACCAGATCTAGCTGTACCGATGACCAGAATCTGTTTTGTACCAGGGGCCCGAATAGGTAACATTCCAGCTTCCTGCCCAGGCATAACAATTTTAGGAATAAGAGTGGAGACTGGAACCCTCGTATATAACACCAGCCAAGCCAAGCTATTTCTAGACTTTGGCTACTTCAGTATAAGCAATCTTGGCTCTGTAAAATCATCATTTGTAGGTCTTTGTATATCATTTTATTTTCCCTTAATTTCCTGGAGACATTTGTCCTTTTAAAAAAATTCCAATGATGTCTTCACTAAACTAACAGAAGACAGAGACTTGTCCACAACTGTTACAAGATAAAAGAAGAATTGGATTGTTATAAGAGACTAGGTATAGTGGGAAAAGCCTGGACAGAGTAAGTTTAGCAAAGACTGATAGAGCAGTAAAAATTCTAGATATGAAAAATTGGGAATCACCCATAATTGTTGGTTCCTTCTCATCTAGGTGGGGAGAGGTGGTGAGTTATCTCACGATGCTTTCTTTGTTTTTTTCATCAGCCATACGTGAAAAACTACTGGCCCAAATTCAGTATACAATAGTTCCAACCTAAATCATTCAATTCCCCAGGTCAATTTTCAGCTCAGTCAACTGATGCCATCTTTGATTAAGTAAACTGGTATATTAAACACAGTGTTACATGAGAGTAGTGCCATGTTACAGAGGATATTCCTCAGTTCTTATATTGGGCATGAGCTATATCTCCAACTAGTGACCTTCCTTTGAAAATAAATAGGGCAATGAAGCATAAGATATCACCAGTGGCAGATGGTAGGAAATCCAACACTGGATTCATACCATCAGCAGCTACAAACACTTTGAGCAAACACAAATACATGCACATAGGTAAAGTGGGCATATATTCCATATATGAGTTGGATAGATACATTATACATGCAAAAGACATCTACATGTTTTTTTTTAATAGATGCTAATCCAGGGTTAGTAAAGAGTCATCCCAGCACTCTTCATATTTCATTTTAAAATGGCAGGAAAAAATAGCTTTTGGCAGATGGGGCAATTTGACAGTTGTCACAAGTCCATCTTAACAAGGAAACTATATTTCTTCTTTGCATGCTTCTCTGTTCACATGGCTTCCATAACACAACACACACAGTGCTTTAAAACTCGGAGGTTTGTGTTCCCTTTGCAACAAACTCAACAATCATACAAGTTTCACTCTCTTTGGAGCTTCTATTTATATTTCAACATATTAGTAACAAATTCCGATAAAATTCTCCACTTGTGTCATTAATTAGCATTTGGCAGTGAGCCTGATTAAATGCCCTTGGCAGTAAAATGAATTAAGTATCCAAAGGGTTATATTTGTCATTTACTAAAACCTCCTGTTGTTAGAGAATGAGTACAATGGACAGCTCCATTTAGGCAGACTCTAAGGAGAGCCTTTGGCTTCTTAATGTACCTCTTCAATGATTATTGAGTAGCTGTCACTCAGCATTGTCAGTGGTTCCTTAAAAATGAGGAAAGCTTGTCTGGAGAGCAGCAAGTCTACAGAGACTAAAAGAAATAAAGGAACAAAAGGCAGGTCCTCTGATATATTCAGTCTGGTGCGTAGGGAAGTTTGGGGGTTTTCTCCCCTACATTATGGACTTATGGATGCCATACATAGGGTGGAGGGAGAGAAAAAGCTTTGTTTTCTGACAGAAGTACTTCAAAAGAACTTCCATTTCTCTCACTGTAGACTCCTTTCCATGAATTATTGGCTAAATTTTGGCCATAATATTTGGCTATATTTTTTCAAACTTGTTTTCTAAATATTATCTTTTTTACATTTATAGAACCTTGTAAATAGCCACTTGCCCAAGAATATTGACTTCATTTAGAGTATTACCTGCATCCTTCCTAAGGGAATAAGAAGATAGATTAAATGAAAATGTTGTGCTAATAAATATTTTCCCTATTTATTTAAAATATTATTTTATGACTCCTTTTGAATATGATTATCATATGAGGCAGACAATAGGGAGTAGAAATGTTTAGATCAATTACTATGTAAATTTTGGAAAAGTTCACCTTGCATATAAGCATTGTTTATTCAGTTGCTGAGACAGAGCCATTTTTACCAAGTTTCTGTAACGATGGACAAAGCAATGGACCAAAGGAATTGTGTTTTTCCTTAAATAATAAAAATTGACACTGACTCAGTGAAGTAATCTTCAATAATAGCTTCTAGAGTTGGAGGGTTTTGAGTTCTAATCCAAGACTGGATACCTTCTGTCCATGGGACCTTGAACAAGTAGACCTTTCTCAACTCTGGTTTCTTCATCTAAAAAAGTGAAAGAGTTGGAATAGATCTTCTTTAAGGTCTAAGCTCCAAGGTCTAGCTCTAAATTCTGTGATCTTATGAATGAACAACTTAGCTAACATAGTGAGTGTCATAAATGGGGAAGTCCTGCATAATATAACTGAAAAGACTTGCTTATTATTAATTATCTAATAACTCACAGCTCCGCTGACCTTGTTAGAAGTAGAGACCAAGATACTAAGACGAAGTTATCAGTCTTCCCTATCATCCTCAAACATTCATAGGGCATATACAATATGATGAGGAAAATGGGGTACAGAAAGAATACAAAGTGTAATAACATATTGTTCCTTTCCTCAGGAACTTAATAATCCATTTAATTTCATTAAATCTCTCATGGCAACATAGCCAATCTCGAAGTCTGGAAGACCTGAGTTCAAATCTGCCTCTGACACATATTAACAATATAACCCTTGATAAATCACTTAACCTCTCAGTGCCCCCAGGCAGCTCTGTAAGGTTACAAGTTAGTGTCTATTTATTGATCTATCTAATTATTTATTCATTATGAAAAGATAGCCAGAGATGGGGGGGAAGTGAAGAGTAAAACTATCAACAAAAAGAACATATGTGAAATAAATAAAATTGCCTGTCTCGTCTCACTAAGTTTCTGGGGCCTCTTGGAACCTAGCCCATGTCTGAGGGACATCAATGCTCAATAAATGCCTGTACTTTGATTGGAGGTGGTCTGAGTCTGAATTCTTTGTGAGGACCACACTATATACCATGAAACTGCAACAGTAGGACAAAGAAAAACTACTCAGACACAGAACACACCATGATCCTGGATTATAGCCCTTTGATTAAATCCCAAGAAGCCACATTTTGCGAGATTAATTCAATTAAGCAAATATTTATTCGGGATCTTCTAGGTGCAAGGTGCTAGACACTGAGGATGCAAAGATAAAACCCAAACAACAACAATAAAAAAGTCCCTGACCTCAAGGATCTTACATTCTACTCAAGGAAATCACAGAGAAATGAGAACAAATCCAGATAATGTCCTCATACTCAAAATGGCTTGGTGATAGGGAAGGGGCCACAGAGTTGAATCTAGCCAGATGATGAGCTGTGAACCAAAATCTTTTTTATTTAAAAATAACCAGCGGTTTTGCTGAATTCATATATGGGTCAGAGGGTTTTGAACTAGTTGTGTATAAACCATATAACCCTGCCAAGACTCAGTTCAACTGGCTATAAACAAATCACAGCCCATTCCATTTAACAGAATGGATAAAGAGGTTCAGTCTTGGAATCATTTGAAGTCAGATCTTCAGATTTTGTCTCTGACTGTGACCATGGGCAAATCTCTTAACTTCTCGATGCCCCAGGCAACTCTAAAACGAATTGTCTGTCTACATTAATTCAAGGAGTTTCCACACCAAGTAGGTGAAATCATAAATTAGGACCCACCCACTACCCTGAAAACAGCTATTTCTTAATTCTTCTTTCCCAGGTGAAATCTGTTGCCTTGGGAGTCTTTATCTGAAATAGCTTTTCCTTTCATGGTTTTGAAATCCATTTAGTGCTACTTGACAATTCTGTGTAAGAAGCTCCTAAGAACTATGTATCCACAAGATGGGTACAGGGTGGTCACAGGTGCATTAATTATGTGGGACAAACCTATTGCCTGTGAGAGAAGGAAGTGGAGAGCACTTGAGATCTGAAGGAGGGACAAAGACATCAATGAGTCTTCACATTATGGTACAAAGATTTCCATTAAAGCTTTAGAATACTTTGTTTCCCCAAAGCTGGAGATCAGATACCCAGAGATTTTCATTGGCTCAGGTACTCTGGCACACTGTGAAAAAAAGCTGCATCATACATTTGCTAGAACTTAAGAAAAAAAACTTTTTCTCAAGTTCATAAATAATAATAATAACCACACAAACATATAGCACTTTAAGGTTTGCAAAGTGCTTTACCAGTGTTATCCTATTTGAGCTTCACAATTTATTTACAAATTTGTAAGTAATCAGACAGCCAACAAGCATTTATTGAACACCTACTCTGTGCTAGACATTATGCTAAACGTTAGGAATACAGATAAGGGGTGGGGAGCCCAAATTCCCAGTCTAATGGAAATGTAAATAAAGAGAATGAGAGGAACTAGACATGAAAGAGGTCATTGTTAGAAGGTCGGTGAGAAGATAGGCATGCTAATACACTGGTAACAGAATTATATATTGGTCCAACTCTTCTGAAAAGCAGTCAGACCTTCAGTCAACCAGCATTTACTAAATGCCCACTATGTGCCAGGCACTGCGCTAAAGCAATTGGAGAAAAGTTACTTAAAAAATCACCATCCATACTCCATGTTCCAGCTGTCCCACTACCAGGCATATATTCATAGGAGGGCAAATACAGAAAAAAGGGTCTCAATATACCCAATTATTCACAACAGCACTTTCTGAGGTGGCAAAATACTAGCCACAATGCAAACGTCCATCAATTGGGGCAAGTTGTGGTGCATGAAGGGAGAGGAATAGTATTTTGACATAAGAAACAATGAAATAATGAATTCCAAGATAAAAAGGGAAGACTTATATGATGCAGTGACTTCACTGATGCAATGAAAAAGAAACAGAGGTAAGAGAACAGTATGTACATTGGCTACAATAATGTAAACAAAAGAACAATAAAAGGAAAGAATTTCCAGTATCTATACTGACCAATATTAGTTAACATGTTACAATCTTAAATTATGAAACATAGCTCCCTCTCTCAGCAGACAGGAGTGTTATGTGCATAGAAGGTTGCATGCATGCTGTCACATAAGGTCATCGCATCAGTTGGTTTTGCTTTACTGCTTTTCTTTACAAGAGAGCATTTACTGTGTGGGAAGAAGACTGCTTTCTAGAAAGTATTTCTATTTAAAAATAAAAAGCATCAATAAAACAAAAGATGACAGGAGAATAACAATTTTTTGTAGAGTGTAGTATCCACATGAACAATGAAATCAACCTGTCAGCATTTGCATTATCAATATATAGAGAGAAATATGGCTATAGATGCACATATATACACACATTATATAATATATTCAGACATACATATATAATATACATACTTATAATATATAAACACATACTATATAGATAGATATATGCATATAAATATATTACATATACAGATACACACATATATATATACACACACGCATATAAAAGATGCAGATACATACAGATATATGACATTAGTTAAGTGGCATAAGCCTCCCATTTTTGGTGCTTGAGTTTGTTGGGGTTTTTATCACATAAACATAGAATCTCAGAATTAGCAAATACCTTAGATGTTACCCAGTTCCCTAAACTGAGTAACGAACGCATCCCCACTAGTCATGATAGCACTAGGTTTTCCTCATTGACAGTGTAAGAAGTACAATTCAACATAACAAGAGAATCATTTTGCGGCTGAAGAGGGAGAGGCTGAGTGGAGTCACTGACTGCCTGAAATCACCTCGCCAGAACCAGTTGATCCCAAACTTTCTCTTCCTACCTGTGTAACTTTCTACAAGTCACTTAACTTCTCTAGGTCTCAGCTGAAAATAAAGAGTTTGGATTTGATGACATTTAAGGGATGTCCCCCCACTAAAGCAATGATCCATGGAATTACCAAGAGATGACAATATCAGAGGAATTTAACTTACCAAATCCTTTTTCCACAAATTTTTTTCCAATGATAAAGTAAAAACTTGATTTGCTAATTATGGAATCCTTTTTAGCCAAGGAATACCTGAGTTGTGTATATCAAAGATTACTTGCTTTCTGGCAGAAAGGGAAATCTGCAACAGTATCATGGGGTCTTGCGATTTCATCTCTCTCCGGTTCTGATTTACAATGAGTATTTTTATAAAATTGAAGAAACTGATCCAATGAGATCATGCAATCTATTCTTTATGGTTGTTGGAGTCTCTTAAACATTCTTCCAGCCAGTTTGTTGTTTTGTGGCTACTTGTGATTATTAAGTTATGTGCCCTCTATAGGAGTGTAATTAAGGCAGCATTAATGTAGTAATGCCAAGGAGAAGCTCATTCACTACAACTGTACTTGCCATTTCAGCAACCCTACCTAACTACTTGGCAGTCTTGGTATGTCCTGCAGTCAATCTGTGTCTGAGGGATAGAAGTGAGTGGGCAGGACAGGGCAGTTTATCTTAGCAGTCTTCTCATTTATTAGCACATCGCTCAGTCTTGTGACATTCCTCAGCCGATCAAAATCAGTCTCCACATTTCACTGGACTGGGTCAGTGGGATAAAAGGCAAAGCACATTCAGTCATCTGTCTCCTTGAGAGTATCTGTAAGTCATCGTCATTGATCTGGTAGAGATCCATATCCCAAAATTTAGGAATGGCTCACCAGAGACTACAAGCATCATGTTCTTTTCTTTTGCTAGAGGACCACATGAATTACACATATCTTTGTGTCCCATGAATATTCTTGACTATCAGATGTCACTGGTAATATGGTGCTGCTATTTATTCAGGGTGCAAATTCTTCTTCAGCCAAAGTTTCTGGGGCCTCCTTTCAGGTCACAAAAAACATCCTGGTAAGAGCAGCTTTGTCCAAGCCCACCATCTTGTCAATGTAGCTAAATCAAAAGAGAGACACAATGGAACCAGATCATAACCATGCCAACTTTTCAGAGCAAGGTATGTGCCCCTACCATGAAAGAGTGAAGCAAAGTCGTTTCACTAACATCCTGATACTATGCTTCCCAGCCCCATATCCCTGGTTTGAAAGTTTTATTCTAGCCTAGGCTTTCCTGCTCATGTATCTAAGAACCTGTGACACATGACCCTGACTAGCCCCTGGTTTACATTCATCTGGCTCTCCATTGTTCCCCTGTCTTGCATTCATCCAGAAGGGGATCTTCTCTTGGGCCCTATGATTGTTCTAACCACCAACATCACTAGCAAACATTAGAGCAAGCATCCTCCTTTGGGGAAAACAAAAATCATCCAGGCAAAGACTTCTACATATGAATGTCTGACTAGAATGGCAAATTCATCCTAAACTGTTGATGCCAATGTAGATTTTCTGTTCTCTCTCTGTCTTTCCCACAGGTTCCAAAATAAAAAAATAACACAAAGGAGAAGAAAATAAGGAAGGACAAGGGGAAATAGATTAGGAGGACTGTATCTCTAGAAGACTTCATTAAGGGTTCTTAAAAATCACTGGAATCAGCAAGTTGGAATTACACTAAGGGAAAGATGGGTGGAAAGGGCAAAGGAGAGCTTCTCTGTTCATATATCAGAGATGAAATAGTACATAACTGTAGGGAGGTATATTAACTCCAATTATATCCTTGAGATGTGAGGAGAAAGCAAGAAAGTTTCCCAGTGCAATGATTTGGTAGACTCCTAAGAAAACTACAGGCAAGAGCTGCATAGCATGGACAGATTGAAACTTCTATCATTGAAAAGAAATACCAAATTGTACTGCAGATCCATTATAGTGTCTCTATTCCAAAATTCGAATACTATAGTGAGTCTTTGGTGGTATTCCTTCAGAACATCTAGATATGTGATGGATAGGAAGACAGAGAGAGAGAGAGAGAGAGAGAGAGAGAGAGAGAGAGAGAGAGAGAGAGAGTTAGAAACAGATTTAGATACATATATACATATTTAAGACATACATATATACATACAACATTTATTACATGCTTACTATGTTCCAGGTGCTGTACTAATCTCTGGGAATACAAATACAAGGGGGAAAAATGCAATCTTTGCCAAGGGTATGCTAGTAAATAAATGTTTAACAATTGGATGTCCATAAAATGTACACGTAATATTCTTTTAATCTTTATTATTTTTCTCTATCACTTAAGTCTAGACAATCAAAAAAAAACAATAAATCAAGCTCTCATTTGTAGCATTTGCTCATTTTTGAGGGTTACATTCTCACGCTGAAAATTTAAAAATCAGCTCTGGTGAGCCAGTTCAACTCCAGCACATTGGTGTGTCTTACCCTTAAAGAACTTACATTTTAATGGGGGAAGACAACGAATAAAAGAGAACTAAAAGGGGGAAGTATGAAAGTTACCTACTTAAGGGCAAGGTGGGAGCATCTGGAAAATCAGGAGTGGAGTCAGGAGAGAAGTGAACATAATAACCTGGGCGCTTCCTGAAATGGTGTTCTTGGGTAGGAATTTACCAACTGAGGAAGGGGGCCACAGGGATAGAGGTGTCCCTGAGATGAGAAGTTCTGCTGGCATAGAGATGTAAAAATCTGGAGGGTTAGGATTGGTGGTATAAAACAAGATGATGAGAGAGAAAGAGAGAGAGAGAGAGAGATACAGTGAGAGACAGAATTGAGAGAGAGAGAGAAACAGAAACAGAGACAAGAGAGACAGAGACACAAAGACAGAGACAGAGAAACAGACAGAGAAAAAGAGACACAGAGACAGAGAAGATGAAGAAGAGGAAGATGAAGCTAATTTTATGCTGGTGATGAAGAGATTCATAGACTTTAAAATTAGAGAGAACCTTAGAAATTATATAATCCAATCCCATAATTTTACATATGATGAAACAGAAGCCCCAACAGATAAAGTGACTGGCCCACAATGGAACAGCTAATAAGGAATCAGAGGTGGGCAGCCTGAGACTGTAGCCAGCAGAGGCAAGACAAGCACCCAGGTCTCATGATTTCCAGTTCAGAGCCCTTTGCCCACTATCACCATATACAACTTAAAGTAAATCCTTGTGCCAACAAGACAGAAGGAATTCATCATCCATTCACATTGTCCTGAAATAATTGGGGCTTTGCAAACTGTTCCTCTGTACTGGGGCAGCAATATCTTTTAACACAGTCATTAAATGCAAGAGCCATGGCACAACAGCCATGCATAGGTAACGGCAGCCTGCTGAAAAAAAAATGAGGGAAATCTCCAAGTGTGGCAGCAGACAGGCCAGGCTCCCGGGGCTACCTGACCCACCTCAGGCTTCTAAAGCTGCCTCTTAGATCTGATGCAAATGAGAAAAGTCTCTCAGTCCCACCTGAGTGTCACTGGCTAAGCATGCAATCTTCCTTAAGTGTAAGAATATCTGCACCATAACTCCCACTCAATAAACCTCAGTGGCTCACTCTTACTGCCTCCAGGATCAAATGGAAAATTCTCGAGTTCCCATTGAAAGCCCTTCACAACCTGGCCTTGGCCTGTCTTTCTAGAATTCTTATATTTGAATCTCCTCACATTCTCTGATCCAGTAACACTAACCTTTCGGCTCCTACTCTCACTTAATGCTGCATCATCTCCACCCTCCAGATGGAGTCTTTTTGCTGGCTGTCTCCCTTGCCTGGGATGCTCTCCCTCCTCATCTCCACCTCCTACATTACCTGGTTTCCTTCAAGATTCACTTCAAATCTCACCTCCTGCAAGAGGCCTTTCTCTGCCCCCTTCCTTCTTCTCCCCACCTCCAAAATTCCACAATTCCTTCCTTCAGATATTACTTCTCATTTACACTGTATTATTTAGTTTGTATGTACATAGACTGAATAGTTGTTTTCTTCCCCATTAGAACTGAGCTCCTTGGGGGCAGCTACCATGCCTTTTTTTAAGTTTCCTTGTATTCCCAGAACTTAACATAGCACCTGGCACATAGTAGGTCCTTAATAAATGCTCGTTAATGAAGATGATAATGTTGCACTAACTGCACAGCAGAAAACACCAATTGGTGTTGAATCAGATCAGTGCCTTTGGGTCTTCTTAGATGGTTGGAGATGGGAGGGAGAGGGAGAAAAGAGGAAAATGATAGCTCAAGAAAGGAGAAACAAGTGAACCTTTCCAGACAAGGTCTGTACAAACTAAACATTTTTGTGGCAGTGAGATTTCACTTAAGAATAAGTCATTTGAGCAGAAACAAACCAGAACTAGCAGACCGGAGTCAAAAAGAGGTCACTACCTCACCCATAGAGGAAGCTCTGGGCAGCACCATGGATAGAACCCTGGTCCTAGAATCAGGAATACCTGAGTTCAATTCTGTAGTCAGCTATATCACATAGCCACTGCCTGCCTTGGTTTCCCTATCTGTAAAATGAAAATAATAATATCATCTACCTCCCTGGGATGTCATTAGGATCAAATGAGTTAATAATAGTAAAGTGTTTAGCATAATGCCTGGCACACAGTGGGCACCATATAAATGTTAACTATTATTAAAGCACTATAAGTTATCTACTACCACCATCATCATCACTGTAAACTTTAGCATAACCACCAAGCAAAGAAGCGACATGGTGTAGTGGACAGAGAGATGACCTCATAATCAGGGACACCTGAGTTTGACTGCTGTCTCTGATTCATGCTGGCTGTGTGACCCAGAGCCATTTATTAAACCTACCAATGACCTAGACATATCCAAGACTATAAGTCACAGGCAAGTATCAATCTGCATTGGTAGAAGGAGCCTCCTCACTGGAAGTTCCCTATTTCAATGAAATCACAGCCTCAGTTCTATCCTGCCACTGCAGGAACAAAGGACCAAAACAACTTCCCTGTGCAAAAAGATTGTCTCCCCTCCCTTCATAGTACCCCAAGAGGAAGGGGCTTCAACATCCCTTGTGACAAGAACAATTGACATTTCTATATGTCACTTGAAAGACTGCAAAGCACTCAACAGTCGCATCTCATTTGATCCTCATGATAACTTTTCAAAGTAGGCACTGCTATCATCCCCATTTTAATAATAATTAGTAATTATTATTTAATAATTACATAATGCTATCATTTGAAAATATATATATATGTCATATATATATATCATCGCATTTGATCCTGACAATAGCCTTGTGAGGAAAGTGCTACAGGTATTATTTCCTTCCTTTTACAGAGGAGGAAACTAAGTCACAGAGACAATAAAAGAATTGGCAAGAGTCATACAACTATCACAGAATCAAAGAATCTGAGAGTTGGAAGAGACTTCAGTAGCTGTCAAATCCAACTCATACATAAAAGAAGCCCGTACTAGAAAGGAAATGGCAAACCACTCTAATATCTGTGCCAAGAAAACCCACATGGGGTCACAAAGAGTCGAACATGTGCAAAAACTATAAAGTACCCAACAAGTGATTATCTATTCCCTCCTTGGAGACTTCTAAGGAAGGGGCACCCACCATCTCTCTAGGCAACCTATTCTACTTCTGTACAGTTCTAATTATTAGCCTCAAGCTAAAAAAAATCATAAGCATCAAGAAAGGATTTGAACTGAGGTCCTCCTACTTCTGAGTTCAATGTTTTAAACGCTGTGCCCTAGAACCTTAGGATTTGGGCTGGAAAGAAGGATGGAAGGCATTCAGAGCATTCTCATGGATTTGCAAAGTGCTTTACATTTGTCATCTCAGCTGATCCTCAGAACAACCCTTCATCTTTCAGAAGAAAAACAAGTTAGACGAAAGTGATTTCCCCAGAAACCTGGTCCAGTGTTCTATCCACTGTACCGCCTGGTTAAGAACAAGTCATAATTAAAATACCTGGATAGATAATAAAGGAATCTCTCCGTTTCTGTCTCTGCCTCTCATTCTCTCTGTGTCTCTATCTCTATCTCTCTGTCTCTGTCATTGTCTTTCTCTGTCTTTGTGTTTCTCTGTATTTCTCTTTGTCATCCCATTCCTCTCCCTCTCTATCTCTGTCCATCTCTATCTCTCTGTCTCTGTCTCTATCTTTGTCTCTCTTTGTCATCCCAATCCTCTCCCTCCCTCCCTCTCACTATCTCTCTCTGCCTGTCTCTTTTCTGTCTCTTTTCCTCCCTTCCTCATTCCCTCCCTCCCCACCATGAAACAGAAAAGAAACTAAACTGTTCATTTTCCAGGTTTTTATATTTCCTTGAGATAATTACTAATTCTCTGAAATGGTGGAACACTGACCCTTATGTAAAAGAGAGGCCTATTTGACATTTATGAAGTGTGAGTTTTCTATAAATATAGAAAGGCAGTCATCACAACATGACTAACTCCATCCAGGGAGCAGATCAATAGTGAAGGTGAACACACTTCTTTCATTGAAATTCAGAAAGCCAAAAAAAAATCTCTTTGGTGATTTAAGATTGTAGCAGTGACACAGAAAAAGAGAAATTTTAGGATGAAAAGAATCATAGGTCAATGTAGTCTATTTCCTCTCCTCATAGAGATGTCTCTATAGATAGAGGGCTGTGAATGCCTTCAGAGGCAGATAGTGACTGCCTAGCTGCCATTCACCTTGTGATCTCTTGTTTAAAAAAATTCACAAACAGTAGTTGGCTGTATCACAAAATAAGCCATGATAGCTATCACAAAATTTCTGGTAAAGGAGATAAGCTTCAAAGAGTGATTTGGAGAATATTAAATATAAATTGTGTTTCCATTTTCGAGTGACACTTCTTTTTCTCCCAGAAGCTTTGAGGAAGGTTGAGACAGTGGCATTTGGCCTTGCTGATAAAGAGAAAACCATACAAAAGGAAATGGAAGCTTCTGGGAGGATTGAATATGAGTGGTAGAGATCTGTATTCTTGGGGGCCAGTCTTGCAAGTTAGCCCAAACTGCAAAGCCAGCATCTTGATGAGCCAACAGGGTCAGCTATGCACAGTCTCTAGAAATGCAAGAGACTTTAGAGGCCATCCAATCCAATCCTCTCATTTTACAGAAGAGGAAACTGAGTTCAAAGAGGTAAAGTGACTTTCCCAAAGTCACACAGGTAGTAAATGGAAGGGCAAGGATTTGAACCAGAGTCAGAGAGTCATAGATTTAAAGCCAGAAGATCCTCAAAGGCCATCTAACCCAATCCCTTCATTATACAGATGAGGAGAATGATGCCCAGGGAAGTTAAGTGAATTGCCCACTGTCACACAAATAGTAGTAAACATTGAAGGCAGGATCTGATCTCCCATCCTCTGATTTCAAATTCAGCATCCATCCCATTGTGCATGTTGGCTACCTAATAACACAAATTGGTATTAGAATGGAGATCGAGAAAATGTAGGATATCCCTCAAGACCAGACATTACTAAGCTAGCTATTGCTCTCACTCCCTTGAGGTTTAAACATCTTTTAGGTTTCTTAGGAGACCAGTGATTCACTTGACACTCCTCCAATAAGTCAATCCAACAAGTCACAGGCATTTATTAAGTGTAGTGTTTACTTCATGCCAGGCACTGTGCTAAGTTCTGGGAATACAAAGAAAGGCCAAAAACACAGTACCTATCCTCAAAGAGCTGAGATTCTGGTAGGGGAGACAAGGTATAACTAACTGTGAAGATTCAAGATACATAGAATGAATGGAAGGCACTCTGAGGGGAGTGGTCTTCCCATCTGGGGGAAGGGAGAGGAGATGGAAAAGGATTCATTGAGGAGGAGGGATCTGAGGTGAGCTAAGACACAGGGGTAAAATGGGCAAAGAATCCTAGGCACAAAGACAGCTAGTGCAAAAGCATGGAGATAGGTGAGACGCCATGTTAGAGGCCAACGTTGGAAGATAGAGTACCTGGGGGACAATAAAGGTGGAAAGCGGTTGGGTTATGAAGAGCCAAAAGAAGAAGTTTATAATTGATCCTACATGTAATAGGGAGCCACTGGAACTCACTGAAGTGGGGGTGACATGGTCAGATCTACCTTTTAGAAAAATCTACTGCAGCCCTATCCCCTTCTGCAAGTATGTAATAATGCCATTGGGAGATCTGAGCTCTTGGCAGTTGTCCAGCAAGTTTGTCTTTGCAGATAAATGCAACTAAGGTCCTGACATCTAGACCATGATGTTGGGCAATTTCTGGAATCCTAGACTTGACTAGATCTCCTGAAGAAAGTTTACCCCCAAGTCATAATGTTTGGGGTTTTGTTTTTTTCAGAGGAGGAGAGATTTGCAAGAAAGGAAATAGCCACTCATGAAAGCTTGCTGCTAAGGTCAGTGGAGAGGGTACCCATACTAAAGAACCTCATATGTCTTTTTTAAGCATTGAAAAGATCTGGATTCAGATTCTGAATCTGACACCAGCTATGTAAACCATGGCCAAGGCACCTCATCAGTAAGTGCCTCTGGCAGCTACCTAAGCTTTATCTACTGTCATAGACAACTTGCAATTTCGATTGATTAATAATAATAATTACCACAATTGTTATTATTATTATATATAGTGCTTTCCTCATTTTATTCTCACAAAAACTCTACGAGGCAGGTGTCATTGTCATCCTCATTGTACAATTGAGGAAACTGAGGCAGAGACAGTGACTCACCCAAAGTCACACAGATAGCAATCACCTGAAGCAAGATTCAAGTTTAGTTCTTCCTGACTCCAAATCCCACATCCTATCCAGTATACTAAAGGAATTTAATTCAAGTTTTTATTGTGTGCCTTTTATGTGACAGACGCTCTTCTAGTCATCAGTACACAGTGGCAGAAATGAAACAGTCCCTGCTCTCAAGAAGGTTATATTTGCCAGAGGAAACAAAGTACATGCAGATAAGTAAATATATATACATAGATATATTTAGTATATATTTGTTAAATATGTATTTGTGTTTACTACATAGATATTTATATTTGCTAAGCATGTATACTTAATAAACATATTTATATGTATGCATTTAGTCGATAAACATTAATTTGTTAGGGGGAAACAAGAAGTTGGGAGGAATCAGTTAAGACCTCTCTCTGAAGGTGGCATTTGAGCTGAGCCTAAAAGAGAACAGAGGTAAGGAGAGAAGAGAAAAAGGCTTCCAGACTTGGGACAGTCTGTGCAAAGGTATGAAGACGGGCTGGTATTCTGGGACCCTTAAGTAGGCCAGTCTGGTTGGAAAACAATGTGTGTATGGAAGGACAATGTGAAATAGGTTTGAACCAGAATGTGAAGTACTTTCAATGCCAAAGAGGAATTTGTATTTTACCTGTAGACAATAGCCACTGGAATTTTTTGAGCATCGTCAGACCCATGCTTCAAGAATACAAATTTGGTTCCCGCATTGTCAAATGCTAAGTACTACACTCTCGAAATCTCCAATCCTTACTGTATTTACATAAAACAACTAAGTCCAACCCTGTAACAATATGGTGTTCTGTGGAGTGTAACTCAGGGGTACTACAAAATAAAGGAAGCTGGTTTGGAAAGGGGCTGGGGATGAAGAAAGGTGAGGAGGGAACATACCACACATCCTACCTTTCTAAGACCAAGGATGTAACAACAAATAGACAAGGATTCCTAGACCTCTCCTAGCCATGCTGAGACTCAGCTTTTGAGTTTTCATGGATTTGACCTCCACTCAGTCTTTTTTTGGTGTTGTTGTGAAATTACAACCACCACGCTTCAAAATATGCAAGAAATGACTTAGGCATCTACAGAAACTCCAGATATGGGCATGAGATTTAAAGGGCCATTGATATTGGATAGCAAATAAATCTTAACCAAGGGAATGAGCCTGTCCCTTCTCAAAAAACAAGCTTGCACATGCTTAGATCTCAGATTGATAGATGCATGCTGCTACTGTGTATGCCAAGGTGACCCCAGTCACTCAGCCTGCTATGGCAGAGATTCCAAAATAAACATCCCCAGCTGATGAAAAAGACTAAAAGTAGTTCTAAAAAGCCGATTTCATCATCTAAAGAAGCATGAACACACTCAAAAGATGTGTCCTATACGACAGCCAAGGCAGACCAACTCTGGGAAATTGATGACTTGGTGGGCTAGGAATGATGAGTCACTCTTGTCAAGGACTCCCATTGGCTTTCATAAAAATATGGTCCAACATGAAGATGCGCTAGGCTATTCCTAGAGCAGCTATTCCTTACCCAAGAAGACTCTTATCCCTAACTACAGACAGAAAAGTATACCAAGAAGAATGGGAAATAAAGCTGTGAGGAGGAAAATGCAAAGCTTGAGAAGAAATATAGATAGCATGGTAACATTATATTATTCTGAACCTTAACCAGGAATTGCTGAATAGAGGATTCATGCAGTACACAAGGTAGAGGCATTTACAAGTAAATTTTTTGGCCAACAAAATAGGCATTGCTGCATAATCCTAACATTTCAACTTGATCCAGCAAGCATTTATTAGGCACCTGCTATATGCCAAGCATTGTTTTATGCTAGTGACATAAAGGGGGAAAATGTCCCTGCCCTCAGATAGCTCACATCCTACTTGGGGGTAAACAACCTATACACTGATAAGTAAATACAAAATATACACAAAGTTCATACGAAGTAATTTCAGTAGAGTTGGGGGTAACAGCAAGGACTACAGAAGAGAATCTCCATTCAAAGATCGGAGCTAAGCTAGGCAAAAGCAGGCCTTTTATGCATAGCATGCTTACTTCAAGCCAAGGTAATGCCTTCTCTATGATAATGGCTCTGGTTGCTGGATGCGTGGTTTTCTTGACTGCCCCATTCTGTCACCAACTTGTAGAATACCTGACCTAGTTCAAACCTAAACTTCACCAAGGTTTTTGGGAACTTAATGGATCAGGAAGCTCTCTGCCTAAGAATATTTATAGGTACTTTCATGATCTTCTTCATGCATGGAACTCAAGACATCTTATAAATTTTCATCTCCATTACCAAACATCCTTCCCAGCCCTCCAGTTCCAGCAGTGTACTGATAACAGGTCATTTGGGGTGGAGACAAATACAGAAGAAAACATTTTCACTACTGATCAATAGAGCATGATGGAAACATTCCCTCCCGAGGTCAATGAGGGCTGAAAGTGAGGGGAACTGGGAGAGTTCCATGTCTCGCAAGCTATGCAAAGATCAGGTTTCCTTCTGAGATAGGAAGCTAGCTTTTCTTTGCCTTTTCTCTTCCTCATTGCCTTAGGTTGGGGCAATACAATTTTAAGCACCAAGACAGGCACTTTGTTAAGCGCTAAGCAAGCTGTAGTCTTTGATGAATTTTGTAAAAAATGTTCTTTGTTGAATCTGCAAAGCTATATTTGGGGAGGATCATGATTTTCACCTGGACATGTGGGACTGCATTAGATCATGCCACATTGACTGTTTGGAGAATCTTATATGGCCCTGGGGAAATAAGTGAAGAGGCAATGCGTATGTCTCCCCAGCCCTTGAAGGACTTCCAGATTGGGGATATGTATCATATTTTCAGAATGTACTCCAGTCAATTTGCTGAGTATGGCAAGGTTTTTTTTTTTTTAAAAAGGAATAGGGGGAAGGAGAGGGAGAGTGAACAGACAATGAGTCCAGTCCTTATGAGCGAACATGTGGTAGTCATAGCACAGGGCTGGCTGCCTTTCTCCCACCCCTTGGGTAGGAGCCTCTCTCCATCCCACTTGGGTAGGATCGAGTTTACGTCAGGAATGATGATGATGATGATGATGACAATGACAACTATGACGACTGTGAGGCTGGTTATGATCCCATCCAACAATACCAATAGGATCATTTCAGGAGAGGTGAAGATTTCATTGGTATAGGGAGCACAGGATGATGAAATACCCTCTACCAGCACGTACTGGCAACTATTCTGCAATTTATAACCTTAGATTGTTACCTAGGGGCACTGAGAGGTTAAGCAGTTAGTTACACAACTAGTGTGCGTCAGGGCTTGAACACAGGTCTCCCTGACTCCAAGGCAAGCTCCTCATCCATCCACTACTGATGCTTCAATGTGAACCATAGGATCAGATTTAAAACCAGAAGGGGCAACAGAGATCATATGTTCTAATGCCCTCATTTTATAGATGAAGAAAACGATGCCCAGAGAGGTTAAGTGACTTGTTTCAGATCACACAAGCAATAAATAGCAGAGTCAGGATTTGAAACTAGGTCCTCTGATTCCAAATGCAACATTTCTTATATGTGCTTACATTTTTATACAGCTGAGCAGCAACAAAGCACACTATACATACATATATTATCTTTTTTCATTCTTACAACCATGTACTTCCAAAGGTAATACGAGAAATACCATTCTTTTTTTTGCAAGGGGGAAGGCAGGGCAATTGGGGTTAAGTGACTTGCCCAAGGTCACACGGCTAGTAAGTGTGTCATGTGTCTCAAGGCCAGATTTGAACTCAGGTCCTCCTAACTCCAGGGCTGGTGCTCTACTCACTGTGCCACCTAGCTGCCCCCGAGAAATACCATTCTTATCTTATATATTAGGAAATGGAGGCTAAAGGCAACTTATCTGAGGTCACATAGCTTCAAGAGCAGAGCCAAGGTTCAAGCACAAGACATCTGACACACCAAGATATCAAACCAAAATGCAATGTAATAGTGCCAGTAAGGCAGACTTTACATGTGATTTTTTTTCCAACTCTGTGATTTCATCTCTGATACTCCATCTACCAATGCAATTCAATAACCCATACTTAACTATTCAGCTTAGAGAGCTGTCTGAGATATTGAGAAAATGTATACAACTAACCCTTATCAGTAGCAGCTAGGTGGCACAGTGGATAGTGCACTGGACTTGGAATCAGGAAGACTCATCTTCCTGAGTTCAAATCTGACCTCCAACACTTACTAGCTGTGTGAGCCTGGGAAAGTTGCTTAATCCTGTTTGCCTCAGTTTCCTCATCTGTAAAATGAGCTGGAGAAGGAAATGGAAGACCAATCCAGTATCTTTGCCAAGAAACCCCCGATGAAGAGTTGGACATGACCAAAAGGAATGAATAACAAAGTCCTTGTCAGAGTCAGAACTTAAACACAGGTTTTTCTGATCCCAATGCTATCTTTTTAGCCACTGTGCAAGGCTGTTTCTAATTCATTTGACACCAAATAAATTCATCAGTTCAGTGAATCAGGCCAGTTTTTTAAATATCAGATCCAAATTTTGGTTAACTAACTAGAGTTGTCACTTTTCAACCAGTTAGCATAGGATGAAATGTCAAAAGTCAGTATGGAATATAAAGTATCCACAGAAATTCTTCCATCCAAAAATGTGACCTTCTTTATCTCCACATCCCTCAGACAATAGGTCAACACTATCTCAGAGGAGAAAGGCATATCCACCAACTTTATTCAAACTCAGAGAATAGCACATCAATCTGGCTTTTTCTATAAAACTCTAGCAATTTAGCCCACTCCAGATTTTTCTGGAGGTCAGGTGATATATGTTAATCATTAAAAATTAGTTTAAACCCTTTCTGAAGTGCTGTGATTATTTAATAGGGAAGACATGCCTAGCCTAAAGATCATGCAAAGGAGAACAAGCAGAAGGGTGAAGGGTTTCTAATTCACACCACAGAAGAATCAGATGAAGGTACTGGGTTTAACCTAGAGAAGAGAATACTTAGGAGAATTATCAGTCAGTCTGTAAGTATTCATTAGGGACCTAGTATGTGTTGGGCATTTTGCCAGGAGACACAAGTACAAAGAATGAAACAATAACTACTCCCCAGGAGTTTACAAATGTAATGGGGAAGTTGAAGATTGTCTTCAGGTATTTCAAAGACTGCCAGGCATAAGAAGGCAGAACTGAGAGCAATGACTGGAAAATGTAGAGGGAAAAACAGACATAGCATAAAGAAAAAGATTTGAGTTTTCCCAAAGTAGAATGTTCTACCTTGGGAGGTAGTGGGTTTCTCCTCAATGGAGGTCATTGAGCAAAGCCTAGATGACTATCAGTATGATTTAGAGGTGATCTTTCTTCATATACAGGTTGGACAAGATGACCTCTGAGGTCCCTGTAGCTCCAAGACTTTGTCATTCAGTAATATAGATCTTATCACTGCTCTCGTGGCATTTTTTAAAAGCCCTATTCTCAAAAGTCCTATTTTTAAAACAACTGGTAAATAATCCATTGTTTGCCTGAATTCAATTCCTTTTCTTTCTGGATGCTTTTTGTGAACCAACAGCAGCAGTGTTGTCAAGCACCGGAGCCCGTGCCTAATTTAAAGCTTTGTAGATGTGATTCACTCAACTCCCTCATGAAGTAAAAAGACAGTTAAAAGTCAGCACAGGGAAGCTGTATCACCACCCCAAACTCCTTCCTCCACAGATCAACAAATAACTCTATTTAGACAGACATAGAAATTCATTTATCCGCTCATTCAACCAACATATATTAAGTCTCTTTTGTACGCAATTTTCTAGATGCTGGAAAAAAATAGGGACAGCCCTATAGCTCTATACTATCTAAAACTACATGCACATAAGCCTTCAAGAAAGTTACTCTATGATAATTTCCCATTAATATTTACAAATTATTCAATCCACTTTGTTCAACTAATAAAGGCAGAGCATAACACAACCTTTCATACCAACTTTCTTTTTTTAACTCAATAGGTTTAGACAATATCAAGAGGGGATGATATCACTTTAGGAGACTGATGCATTTTCTTTTCCTTATGATCCATCTTCCCATCCAGAATTTTGGTAATTAAAGCCCAATGAAGCAGAGTTGTATTAGGTATATTAGTGCTGGATGAAATCTTTCATATTCGTTTTGTTTTAAAATTCTCAGCATTTTCTGGGTAGGAATCCAATTTCTCCTTATAAAATACAGCTAGTAATATTTGTACTATGGTTCAGAAGAAGATAAATCTTGTTCCAAGGAGGGAAAACACCCTAAGATACAGTAATGAGTGGTGTGGCAATAGGGAGTCTGTACTTTTCTGTATGCTATGCAGGTATGGTAAAATCATCCAATGTCTATATTGGATTCCCAGGAGACTAGTGCCTGGGAACAAGAGATATTTTGTCACTGTGAAGAAGGAAATTCTGGAAAGAGAAAAAAGGATCAAAAACCCAAAGGGGAGCCTCATGGAGAAAGAGATGCAGACATGACATCTTGGAAGTCCTGAGACACTGAGGATGATAAGCTAAACCAAAATGGATGCCTAGATTTACTTCTGAACAAGACACCGGTTATGAGGAAGTAGGGCAACAGAAATGCAGAGATAGCTTTAGCAGCAGCCAGGAGACCATGGCAGCTGTGAGTTAAAACTGATAGGGTTCATGGCTGCCAAACTTCTATATAGATTACCCCTGATTTGCAGTTAAGGTGCTAGCAAAAGCAGCTTTGTCTCTAGGACATACTGGGTAAGTAGAGAATGGGAATGTACTCATTTGGAAAACGATCATTTATCATTTTTCTGGTGTTTGTTTTATCCAATTCTGTTCCATTCAATGTTTAACTGACTCTATGCTGTGGTGACAGATTCTTTGCTACCTGGTAAAAACCAACCATCCAGACCCAAATTGACTTAAGAGGTCCCCAGTTCCACACTGAGGCTCAATTCACAATTGAAACATACTTTCCCCTCCCTCCCGCACCAGAAATACCTTCACGTTGAATTGAGAATGCGTAGGAGTTCCAGAGTAGAATTTAAAAGAGACTATGGTCTGTGGTTCAGTTGTTATCAGACTAAGGTTCAGTTGATATCAAAATTGCTTTTATTTCATTATTTGAACACTTCCAAAGATCTGTGATTTTATTGAGGTGAACACTCACTCCACATATATAAACTTTCTACAATTCAGCGGCCAATTTCATGAGTTGCTGTGGCCAAAAAAAAAAATTATCATCTAATGATCAGTTTTATAGTGAGGAGCCTCTTTGAATTTATCTGGGCTAGTCCTCAGATAATAGACATATAGTTGGTCATCATCTTCATATTAGAATCTTTTCCATTTTCCTAGGTTTTCTAGAGTTTGTAATCTACACACATGACATTTGAGACCTGGGGTCACCTCCACACTTGATGAAGCACTGGAGAAGAATTTTAGTAACAATACCATATCCCTAAAACAAAATCACTTCTTTTAAATGCCTGTAGTATACTCATTTTATATGACAATAAGCTATGGAACTATTATAGTATAAAAATTTTTTAAAGCTAGTATCATTCAGGAGAAAACTAAGCATCTAGTGATTCAGGCTACAACGCATCGAAAATAAGCAACTATGGAAATTAACTAGAGTAAAGAATGTCATCAAAGAAATGTGTAATGAAAAAAGTCTTGAAGATGTTACAGATGATAGTGGCTTACATTTGTGTGTATTGTTTAATTTGATTTTCACAATAGCCCTGTGAGGTAAGTAGGGCAATTGTCACTGATCCCATTTTACAGATGAGGAAATATGCTAACTGGGGGTAAATGAGAAAAGATAAGGCATGAAGGTGACAATGAATTTGGAGTCAGAGGATGTGGATTCAAATTTTGACTTTGTTGCCACCTTGTGACACCAAACAAGTCATTTCCCTCTCTCTGGGTCTCCATTTACCCAACTATAAAATAAAAAGGATGGGCTACATCAGTGATGTCAAACTCAAAAAAAACTCACAGATTAACTAAGAAAGCCACAAAATAATAATATCTATCTTGCATCGTATCATTTATCTTGTTAAACAATTTCCGATTATATTTTAATCTGATTCCATACCTTTCTGGGTAGTTTTCCAGGACCTCTTGTGTTCTACCTCTTGATTAGGCTATCTCTATGAAACCAACTAAATAAAAAACAACTTTGGAACAATCAAGAAGGAACCTGGAAAGGAAGGGGAGAAAAAAGAAAGCTGAAAAAAAGTTGTGTAAAGAGATAACAAAAATATTTGTTTGTAATAAAATAAAATCTTTTTTACCTTCAAGACAGAAGAGCTACCACAACTGGATTCTAATATCGTAGTCACAGATATGTTTAATGAAGATATAAGATAATGAAGATAATCACACTAAAGAGAAGAAAATAGGAAAAGCAATTGGACCAGACCAAGTGTACATAGAAGAGATCCATGTTGAAAGTGACGCAAGTATAAGGACAATGAAGGTTCAATTTACAAGGTATCTACTGGAGAGGAAGTTGTCAAAGACAAGGGGGAAAAAGTAAAACAAAACAAATAAAAAAGACTCTCAACAGCAGTAAACCTATATATCAATTTTCCCATCTATATCCAAGTTTTAGAAGAATAACCTAGATATATAGATATATGTATATGTATGTGTGAGAGAGAAAGAGGGGAGAGAGAGAGAAAGAGACAGCGAGAGAGAGACAGAGAAAGAGAGAGAGAGAGAGAGAGAGAGAGAGAGAACATCTTCCAAGGTGTTAGTAGAAAACAGATTTTCCCAAGCAGTATTCCAGAGTAGATCACATCTTTACCATCACATAATTAAATTAAATACATAGTGGGTATAAGATCCCACTGTACTTATTGCTTATTAAATTTTTTTAAATGATTCAGTAGAAAAAGTACCATCTTAAAATTTCTCTCATAACAAGAGTTCTCCTATGGATGCATCAAAAATTATGCACTATTGCTTGAAGATGGTAAGGTACTCCAGATGTTCTTGTTTGCAGATGATATTATGTTGGTTGTATCAAACATCAGAACACTGAAGAACCCTTTAGATGAAATCAATAACCACTCAAAATAGTTTGACATAATCACCCAAACAAGAAAAGTCAAGTGGATGAAGACTATCTATTGTTCATATTATGACATGGAACCAGATGACAACCTATAGCAGTCATCCATCAGTCTAAATACAGTTTCTCAGTATATAAATATGCAGTTGCCTCATCTATAAAATGAGGATAATAATAAGATCTCTGAGGGTTGCTTTGAGGAACAAATAAGACAATAACTGCAAAGTGCTTAGCACCGTAGCTGGCATATAGCAAACACAATCTAAATGTTAGTTGTTATTGTTGCCGTTCTTCTTATTATTGTACAGATGACACAGAAGTAGATAGGACTAACACAGAAACTGAACAATAAATTGTAGCCAGGATTAAGAAGAAAAGGAAGAGCAGGATGAATTGCCTTCAGAAAATTGCAAAGCTCCTTTAATGGCCCCAAACATATCCCTAAACCAAAGATTTTTTTTAATGCCCGTATTATACTCATTTTGTACGGTTACAAGTGACAGCACTAGTATAGTCAGTGAAAATTTTAAGATGGACATCGTTCAGGTTAAAATGAAGACTCTAGAGATGGATGTGAGCAAGCTGTAACACACTGAAAGCAACCAACTCTGAAGATGAACCCAAATAAAGGATGTTGTCAAAGGAACGTCTAATGAAAGAAGATGGGCTTATTCCCTAAGAGTTAAGTGTTCAAAAGACTGGAGCAGTTTGTGAAAAATTTGCAAGTTATAAGTTGCAGAAATTACAATGTGAAAACATACTCTAAATTAATAATAGTAAGAGAAATGTAAATCAGAATATTTACAAGATTTTACCTGTCATCCTGCACATTGACTAAAATGACCGAAATGTACGAATAGTCGATATTGGAGAGGCTGTGGTAAGAAAGACACACTAATTAATGCACTGTTGGTAGAGCTAGGCACTGATTCCAATTATTACAGATAGAAATTTTGAATTATGCCCAAAAAAGTGCCTAAACGTTTCCCATCCTTTGACCTGACTGATACCTCTGCTGGACATATGCCAGTAGGAGGTCAAAGAAGGAATCAAAGGTGTAATATATGTTAAATGTAAAGGCGTACTATGCACTAAAATACTCACAACACGACTCGTGTGATAGGGGGGAACTACAAGTGAAGTGAATCTTCATTAATAAGAGAATGCCTAAAATGTGGTATATGAATCAACCAATCAATAAACATTTATTAAGTACCTACTATATGCCAGGCACTGTGTTAAACTCCATAAAGGTATGAATGGTAATAGAAAGTTGTTGCCATTCAGTTGTTTCAATCATGTCTAACTTTTCATGACCCTACTTGGCATTTTCTTGGCAAAAATACTGGAGTGGTCTGCCATTTTTCCCCCAGCTCATTTTACAGGTGAGGAAACTGAGGCCAACAGAGTTAACGACTTGCCCAGAGTCACACAGCTAGGAAGTGTCTAAGGCTGGATTTTAACTCAGGTCTTGCTGACTCCAGGCCCAGCATTCTATCCACTGTACCACCTAGCTGCCCTAATAGAATATTATTGTATAGGAAGATAGGGATATAAAGCGTACAGAGAAACAGGAAATTTTTTTTTAACTAAGGCAGAGTAAATGGTAAGTGGGGGCAGCTAGGTGGCCCAGTGGATAGAGCACTGAGCTTGGAACCAGAAAGACTCATATTCATGAGTTCAAATCTGGTCTCAGACACTTGCTAGCTGTGTGACCCTAGGCAAGTCACTTAACCCTGTTTGCCTCAATTTCCTCATCTGTAAAAAGAGCTGGAGAAGGAAATAGCAGACTATTCCAGTATCATTGCCAAGAACACCCCAAAATGGGGTCCCAAAGAGTGAGACACTCCTGAAAGACTCAACAACAATAAAAATTTTAAGTGGAACCAAAGCAATAATATGCACAATCATCATTAAGAGTAGAAATGAAAAGTTGGTATAAAGAATCGCAAGCTCTAAGTCAATGAGAAATCAAAGATGGAATTGAAGCTTTCCCCTTTATTGTGTTTTGTAAGTCATAGCCAGATCTCTATTGCCACATCTATGATTTTATTGACAAGTGGATACTCCAATCAATTTAATTCAACAAACAAAGGAATTAAACCAAGTACTAGTGATATAACTACAGAACAACCCCCACCTTCATGAAGCTGAGTTCAATAAGGGGAATCTTACGTTCTATGACTCAAGAGATAAGGATGTCTGTCTCCTTTTGACAGAAAGATGGGGCAAATCATGTTAAAGTAGAATGATGTATATATTATCAGATATAGTCACTCTATCAGGCGTTTTGGCCAATTCTTTTTCTTTATTTCAAGGAAGGGTTTGATTGGCAGAGGGAATCCTGGTGTGGTAAATATACCTATAAATGACTTTAGATATTAAAAAGCATCAATAAAACTTATTTTACATTTAAAAAGGAAAGAAAAATATGACTTTATCAAATGGCACCAACTAGGGAAAAGCAATGGATAGCTGTTGATAGTTCTGTTCATAGTCTTGCTAAATCCAAAAAAAAAAAGTTGTGAAAGAAAACATAGACCAAAAAAAAGACCTAAAGAAAAATAAAGTTAAAGAGATAGATAGATAGATAGATAGATAGATAGATAGATAGATAGATAGATAGATAGATAGACAGACAAATCCCCCCAAAAAAGTGGCAAAGTAGATGGAGTCTCTGTGGAGACATTATAGGGAAAAGCAGACAATAGTTAGATGAGACAGCCCAGGTGCTACAGTGGATAGTGTTGGGCCTGAAATTTGGAAAATCTGAATTCAAACCAGCTTCAGACACTCACTAGCTTTGTGACTTTGGGCAAATCACTTAACTTCTGTCTGCCTCACTTTCTTCATCTGGAAAATAAGGATAATAATAGCACCTGCCTCCCAGTATTATTATAAAGATAAAATGCAATAATATTTGTAAAATGCTTCACAAACCTTAAAACATTATAAATACTAGCTAGTATTATAAAACTTGCACAGGATGAGTGGGCATGAATGGGTAATTATCTGAATCATTGCAGGAAACACCTGCCCTGTTGAGATCATACATCCAATGGCGCATTTGAGTATATGCGCATAGGGTGGGGGTGGAGGGAAGAGGAAGGAATAAGCATTTATATACTGCCTATTATGTGGTAGGTATTGTGCTAAGCACTTTTACAAGTATTTTCTCATTGACCATGACTTATCCAAGGCCGCACAGTTGGTAACAGAACAGGTCTTCTGACTCTAAAGTCAAGCCTCTTTCTACTACAGTATAATACTGCTGGACTTGCTACCAATTGAACAGTGTAAGACCTAGGCTTTGTTCACAATCATTGATAAGATGGCAAGTCCTCATTTCAATACACAGCTGCTTCTAAGGGAGGGGGCAAATGAGAGAGTCAAGCAGTGGTCAATGTCTATTTTTCCTTTAAGTAAATTCATTTAAAAGCTGATATGAAAGACTTATTTCGTGCCGTGTGTTTTTAGATGCCTACCGCTGAACTATTAACGCAAAAATAGGCCAGCAGGAATGGCCCTGTGTAATGATAATGAACAGAGAGCAGACTGGTTTTTTAAAAAAAGAGAGAGAGAGCCCAGAGACAACTCTTCCACCTTATGGACTGGCCCCATTAGCACAGCAAGGAGAAAAGGGATCATGCTTATGAGTCATGCATAATGAATGTGGCATATTGAGGTGTGCAATCTCTCCTTAATTATTGGTTTTCTTTTTTACCAATAGAAATATCAGATGAAAAGCCGTTGGACTTAATAAGCATATATTTGGTTCCATGGGGGAATAAGAGGCCAAGGGCAATATGGAAGCATTAACTAAGCTTTATACCTTCTCCCTATCACAGTCACAGGGCAAAAGAGTTTAGCAGATGGGCATCTATAATGTCAGCAGTGTCCCTGGATTATATTGGAGCATGAATTCTTCATGACTGTCAAGATATCTCTGCCCTACTTTGAGTGAATAGACATCAAGAGGATTTCACAGAGCGTAATCCAATGATTTTTCACATTTCATCTATTGGAAAGAAATAACATGCAGCAGCTTCCTATTACTCCGTGCTGCTCATCTGACATAAAGGAATTATAAGGTGCTCCTTTGTTGTCTTTTTGTGGGTGTTAGTCAGATTTCCATTGCCATATCAATCAAATTATTTGCAATCAGGGCCTCCAATTCAACAAACAAAGGAATTAAAGTAAGTACTAGGAAATCAAAGACAGAACAGAAAACAGCCCCTAACTTCAAACAGCTGAGGGGGAATTAGGGGAATATTACATTCTAAGTTGTAGTAAACTAAAGATGGCCTAATTCTGTTCCTTGAAGAAAAAAGACAGGATTCTACCTGGCTAGTAGCAGGGTCAGCCTCACCCAAGGGTAGGAAAAGCCCTTTTATTCAAAAATATTCCCCACAGTACCTGAAATTCTTCACTTCATTTTATCTGAAATTCCACTCATTAAAGACTCATTCTAGTCAAAAATTCCTGATTTAAAATGCAAAATATCTCTAGGCAGATAAAACAGACTGTCAGTCATTCATACCTTAGTATGAATTGGTTTGATTTGGGGGTCTAGTTAATAGAGTTTGAGCAAGATAAGGGTGGAAACAGAAGAAAGAAGGAGAGGTACATTAGTGTTTGAAAAACTACATTGAGCTCGTTCAAAATGAGTGGTGCACAACAGTTTGGGGCACCCTGGAGGTTAGAAAGGAAAAAGACGGTATGGAAACCCAGTTTGGCCTGCCTTGACCAGAAATCTGGGCTTCTTTTGCAGTCACAAAATTTAGCATCCTGACACAATTATATGTTGAATACCTACCTAGCAAAGGTAGATATTCAACATCCCTCAGTCCAGAAACTGAAACACTGGTATATAAAAAGTCAGTTGATTTAAGTAATTGAAAGGATTTTGGAAAATTATCACATCACTTTGCTATTTCTAGGTTGTTAGATTTTTTTAAGTCTATTTTGACATAAGTTTTAGGACAAAACAAGGAGGCTGTATCAGCCTAAGCATCATCAAATCAGACAGGAAGTCTCAATTCTATTGTTTAGCAATACTAACAGTACTAGTAGCAGCAGCAGCAGCAGCTGCAGCCCCAGTAGGAGTAGGAGGAGGAAGAGGAATAAGAAGAGGAGGAGGAGGAGGAGGAATAGAAGGAGGAAGAACCATAGCCAATCAGTTCCCTGGTCCACAGAATAGAGCTCCATCATATGGCAGAATACCAAATGTACTAGTCTAGCAGTTCATTGGTTCTTAACAATATTTCAGTTCTCCAGTTGATCTCAAATATTCTCTTCAGTGATGCATTCACAGGCCATTGATGCCTACTCATACTGTATAGCTCTAATGCATGTCCATGTGTATGAGGTGTTCTGGGAGGACCAGCACCTCTGGTGAGAGGGCTCTGCTGAGCGCTTTTCAGGGCTACTCACCCACCTTTGGTGTCCACCTGTCACCCAACTCTCACCCGTGGCTCCAAAAAGCTGTAGCATGCACAGCAGCCACATCTTGGTAAACCATCTTGGCAGATGACCTGAACCAGGTTGAGGGTACCCTATAGGCCTCAAACCTATTGGTGAGTTAGAGGGATGTCTACCCCAAGCATGCGAACATTTCCCCAGCAGAATGGGTGGATGAGAACAATTCATTCCAACAAGCCATGAAAGCAGCTTGAAGCAGGCACTGTGGAGCACTCAGAGCTTGGTAAGACATCAAAGATGCCAAGGTCATCCACTGCAACCTGACCCATCCCCAGTTGTCCTGACTTTTTTTCTTGCCACTGGACTTTGATGACTCTGGAAGAGAGAGTGAGTGAGACTGACAATTTGCATGAGTCTCCCTCACTTAAATCCAATTCGCATGCAAGTCAAGACAGCAGTCCTTCGAGATATCATTGGTCCGCCAAAATGACAAACAACAACAATCCATGTCCTTTCATAAATTCACCATAAGTGGACTTTCTTCATATTCTCTTGATGTTTCACCCACCAATGGGTTGTACAGATTGTCCCTGTTCCTTGCTGGCTTCCATGGTAAGTCATCTTTTTAAAGGACACTTCTCCAATAGCATCTTTGGTGCTATGTAATCCCATATTTACAATGTATTGTAGCCTACTCAAACCCACTTTACATTTTTCCGTTTCCCTTTAGGTGATTTTCTAATGAAAGTTTTCAAAGTTTGTGATATTCCTTGGCTCACAAAGCTGGAGCTGGAAAACACTTTAAAGGTCATCCAGTCTGAGTCTCATTTCATGTATGAGGAAACTGAGACCTGGAGAGGTGAAGTGACTTCCCAGCATCCCCTTGACTCTTGCCATGCACAAATACGAGTCTTTGTTTCAGGGAAAATCTTGGGGATCCTGAAGAATTTGTCGAACTGAATTTTAGTCCTATATGAAGAGCATAATACAGCAGAGCATGTTGGACTTGGGGTCAGAAAGAGCTAGGTTTGAATCCCACTCCAGATACTTACAAGCTTTGAGATTGCGGACAAGCCATTTCACTTTCATGGGTCCCATTTTCCTCATTTGTAAAATGAGAAGAGGGGACTCAGTGATCTCTATGGTCTCTTCTATCTCTAGAGCTATGATATTTTTCAGCTGGCTCATATAGACAAGACCTGAGGATTTCGGGTCTGTAAGACCCAAAGGCAGGGGTCACTTTAAATGAAAATTCAATAAAGAAAAGTCTACACATCAGAGACATCTTATCTCTCTTAATATAAGTTTCATTTTCTCCCAGAATTGTGAGCATCAGCTAACCATTAAAAAAAAACTTACCTCTCAATGACAGCCCTGGGGTTTAAACTCTTCAAACAGTACTTTCGTCCTGCTTGGTTTGCAATAAAGAAACACTGATACTCTAGCTCTCCAAAACGATCTTCTAATAATTTTTTAAATACCTGACCTGCCTTGAAGGAACATTGGTAAGATGAATTAGATAGTGTCTTCAAAGCAGTCCTTGCAAAAGGGCACAATAGAAGGAAAAGATATTATCCTTCTTGTCATCACTGGCAACGTTTCATAAAGCCCTTCTTTGCTTGAAAAAGCTGCCCTTTTTCTGTCATATTAGAGTAGGTGAAAACATGATAGAAGAAGTTTACAGTGTAAAAGAGTGCATAGCCAACCACAGACAGAGAACCCTGTGACTGAATGAATAGAGTTATTCCACCCAAGGGGCTGATTGGTTTAGCTGCCAGTCATAACTTCCAGTTTCATAGAAAGGGAAGGGAGCATCTCTAGCCTTCTCAAAGATTCTATTCAGCCTTTGATCATTCAATAAGTACCCATATATACAAATACACACACCTAGTAAGTTTGGGGGTACAATTCTATAGGATTTGTTTTAAGGAAAAATAAAGATTAAATTTTATAAAAGTTAAAAGTAGGTGACCTGAAGATGGGTTGTTCTAGGGCAATGAAGGAAGGCAGCCAGTTTGGGAGTAATCCCAGAGTGAAGAAAGAAAAAAATAGGTAAACAGTTTGCACCTTATAGCAACCTCTTGTTAACCCTTCCTTGACATTTCTGAGCATGAAAAGAGAAAAGATTGCTTAAAATAGAGCTCTTCTGTGACTCCTCCAGGTCAAGAGACCTTCTCCTTCTCTCTGTTAACCCCTCTCATCCCTGATCAGATTCCCAAATATAGGCATTGAAAAAAATGCTAGAAAAATACAGGGAAACTTGGATTACATTCTGCCCCTCCAGTCATGCAGCCAGGGCCCATCTAGTGGGAAGGGGGGGAGAGAGTAGCAGCTGCAGCAGGATTGGAGGGTCCCCCCACTGGCAGTTGCCCCAGTGGCCCTGTGCCCCTGGGCATCCTACAGCCCACTCCTCTAGGCAAGCCTGGGGGTATCACCCAGGTACAGTACATCCTGCCCACCCTGCCCCAGCAGCTGCAGTTGGCCCTAGCCCCAGCAGTGCCTGGCCCCAAAACTGCAGCTGTTAGAAGTCAGGCCCCATGGCCAGCATCTGCTTTGCCCTGTGTAGTAGGAAGGCCGAATTTATGATCTCAAATATAATCATGTATATGTTTGAATGGTCCGAAATC
>CM053623.1:339094664-339122743 GCA_028646595.1 Phalanger gymnotis | reverse complement strand
GCTCTGAAGTTCAGGGTGCTGGTCTTTTTCCCCTGAACTAAATGAATGATATTTGTGTGCTGAATTAAAGTAAGCTTGCCAACCCTTTCGCCTTGCTCTCCTTATTAAGGCAGATCAAAAGAACCTGGGTTTTCTGGGTGCTGGCAGCTTTCTGGGTGCTGGCTGTGGGTGGATCTTGCACCCCCACAGAAGCTGCTAGCCAGATTGTTGAAACAATGATATATTTCTGTTGTTATTAAGTTGTTTCAGTTGTGCCTGACTCTTCATGACCCTCTTTGGGGTTTTCTTGGCAAAGATACTGGAGTGGTTTGCCATTTCCTTCTCCAGTTCATTTTACAGATGAGGAAACTGAGGTAAGCAAGGTTAAGTGACTTGCCCAGGGTCACATAGCTAGTAAATGTCAGAGGCTGGATCTGAACTTAGAAAGATGAGTCTTCCTCAGTCCAGGCCCAGCACTCTATCCATTGTATCACCTAACTGCCCATGGAAGTGACCTTAGAGACCACCTATTTATTCCAAACTGAGGCCTAAAGAAGTTAAAGCGACTTTTCCAAAGTCACATAGGCAGTGACAGAGGTTTGAACTCAGGAAGATGAGTCTTCTTGACTCTAGGCCTGGCACTCTGTGCATTGTGGTACCGCTTAGCCACCCTCGTTTTGTATACATATATATATGCACACACACATATATATACACACAGACGTATATGTATATATACATATACATACACACACACACACATCTCTCATGCCTGTAATCTCAGAGCCTTGTCAAGGGATTTAAAAGGAAATCTTCCTGGATCCAGGACTGACACTTATTCATTAAGGCTGCATTGCTTTTTTAATGCCGTAGGTCCAGGTCAAGTATTCTTAACCTTTTATATGTCATGGGCCCCTTTGGAAGTCTGATGAAGCCTATGGATCCATTCTCAGAAAAAATGTCCAAAAATGCATAAAATAAAATGCACAGCATTACAAAAGCAACCAATTATATTGAAGTGATTGCTATGCTGCAAAACAAGTTTATAGACCCCCAGGGAAAGAATGTCTGCTTTTGGTGATCAGAAGCTCTTGCTCCTTTGATAAGTATTAAGCATGTGCCAGTTATCATGTTAGGTGCGAGGGATACAAAGGCAAAAAGGAGACAGTTCTTGCCCTCAGGCTTCTTACATTTACTTTTATATGAGAATCAGGAAATTTAAAAAAAGTCAACGAATAGAGAACATTCCCCTGGAGAAAAGACAATGGCATTCTGTCTTTAAAGGAAAGCAGAAGAATCTGATTAGTTTTATCTCTACTTAGGTGGTACAGTAGATAGGTCTAAAGTTAGAAAGAGCTGAGTTAAAATCCAGCCTTAGACACTTCCTGGCCGTGTGACCCTGGGCAAGTCATTTAACCCTGCTTGCCTCAATTTCCTCATATGTAAAACGAGCTGGAGAAGGAAATGGCAAATCACTCCAGTATCTTTGCCCAAAATGGGGTTATGAAATAGAGTAGGATACAACTGAAAAAGACTGAACATACTACACTACTTAGGGGAGCTCACTCTGCAGGGGTGAAATATTCATAGCCCATACCCCCTTTTCATTTACTAACAAAAGGTGCTGCTCTTTGCAGGAGGTATAAGGTTTGCTTCTGGTAATCTTGACTATTTTCTTTCTTCCCCATAATCCTAGCTGCTGCTTTTTCACCTAAAGGGGCACTTTAAATCAGAGACTTGAGGGTAGAATTTATTGGACTTGAAGGTCCTTGAGGGTAGAAGCCATGTTTTCGACTTTTTTTTTCTTTTTTTAAATCTCCCCACCTTGCTTAACATAGTGTTAAGCTTAGAGTACTCCAATTCTTCAGACATTATCATGGAAAAAGGTATAAGAAGATCGAAGTTCAAATATTGGCTCTGATGCCTCCATGGCCTTGGGTAAATTGCTTAGTGTGTCTGGGCCTCAGTTTCCTCATCTGTAAAGTGAGGGGTTTGCATCAGTTGGTTGCTAGGTTTCTTCCTATTCTGAGGCCCTTAAAGGTTCCTAAATCTATGAATTTGTTCCTGAAGGCATCCTTTTCACCAGTGCAGAGAGCTATCCCTCTACTCCTCCATTGGTCATCCTCTGGGGGTTGGGATGAGGCAAGAAAAATGATTGCCTTGGGATTAAACTTCTGCACTTAGCTAGGCTGCTTCTTGCTTGGCAGATATGTGGCTCTTCGCTGGGCTTGGACTTGAAGCATCTTCTAGCAGGTAGGACCTGGTAGGACTTCTCTTTCATTGGCATAGACTTTGAGAGCTCAAGGTCACCTCCAGGCCATAATCATTGTTGATATTTATATATGATATCTCATTTGACCCTTCCAACATCCTTGTGAAGAAGATCCTACAGATATTTCTCTCCTCGTTTTATGGATGAGGAAGGTGAGGCCCAGAGAGGCTGAATCATTAGCCCATATTCACATAACTAAGGTCTCCTCTGACACTAGCCCTGATACTCTTTATCCCATTGCATTGACTTGTCTCTGATGCCATCATGGAGCCTCAAAGGGGCCGCCTGTGGATGGTGGTCGACTCTAGTAGATGTGCTTAATAAATCACTATTTGTTGACTGAGTAGGCAGTGGCCAGGGGAGACAGTTGGAGGGGGTGAGAAAATTATCTTCCAGAAGTGTTCAATGCAAATGAATTCAACAAGGGTTCACAGAACACTAATTCTGGGCTGATGAATCATAGAACATTCTGTTAATAAATACCAGGAAGCCCTAACACGGACTCCTTTCTCCTCATCAGGGGAAGAAGAAATATTTTAAAGTAAAAGGTTTTATTAAAAGCCTCTTAGCTTGGGGGGGTGGGGGAGGGGGAGAAGCCAAATTTAGCAAATGCAATAATAAAACCAACATTTGTTAAGCACTGCAATTCACAGTGCTAGGCATAGGAGATACAAAGGTGAAAAACAATACCTCCCTTACCCTCAGGGATTATAATCTGATAGGAAAGACATAGGATCATAGATTTCAAATTGAAAGGGAATTTAAAGGTCATAGTATCTGACTCCCTCATTTTATAGTTGACTAAAGCTGAAGCACAGAGAGATTAAATGGTTTGTCCAGAGTCACACAGCAAGTAATTGTCTAGGGTAGGATTAGAAATCAGGTTTTACTAACACTAAATTCAGTTCTCTCTCTACTATGTCATGCTGCCTCCTGGGTATACAAATAAATATGAAATAAAGTAGATCATAGTGTGACAGGAGGAAAGAGGATCCAGAGAGAATATTGTGGAAAGACCAGAGAAAGGAGAGATCACTTTTATTTGGAGGGGAGGCAGAGATGCATCAATCAAGGGAGGCTTCATGGATGAGGTATAATGTTAAATGTTTATTTATGGCTACTATTTGTACAGTGCTTTAAGGTCCTTTACATATAATGATTCATTTGGTTGTCCAAACAATCCTGTAAGGTATGTGTTAACATCATTGACATATTACAGATGAGGAAACTGAGAGCAGAGAGATTAAGAGACTTGCCCAGTGTCACATAGCCAATAAGATCCTCCTCACTCCAAGTCCTGAGCTCGAGCTTGTGAGTTGGGCCTTGAAGGATTTCAATGGATGGAATAGTAGAGGGGATGCTTTTCAGGCATGGCGGACAGCCCTCACGAATACATGGAGGTGAGATAATTCAGGACAATTTTAACTCAGCTAGCAGCTCAGTTTGGCAAGAGTATCTCTCTCTCTCCATATATACACACATAAAAATATATAATGTCTATTAGTATTTTAGAATTCAGTAAGAATATATATAGATATATAAGTATATATGTACATATATAATGTATATTAATATTCTAGAGTTTGGTAAAAGCATATATATTATAGATAGTATATATAATATATATTAGTATTCTAGAGTTTGGTAAGAGTATATATATATATATATATGCACATATAAAGCATACACACACATATATAATGTATATATAAAGGATCACAGAATCATAAGTTTAGAGCTTGATGGGGCCTCAAAAGTCATCTAGTTCAACGTCATCTTCCCTTACTCCACCACCATTTTGTGGATCAGGAAACTGACATCCTTAGGGGTTAGATGACTTGCCAAGGTTACACGGGTAAATAAGTAGCAAAGTGTGAGAAATTATTCATTTGGACCTCTACTATATTCCAGTCAGTCTGACACGATTCCATAGGGGTAATGATTCTAAGTTCCATATATTAGGCTCCAAAGCGGTGAATTGCAGATTGTAAGGTTACTTGCTTAATCATAGAAAACTAACTAGAGGTCCCCCCCCCCCCCCGCATGTTCCTTGTTTTCCCTTGTTATGGTGACTAAGCCCAGTATGGCGGAAGTAACTCAATTACATGGAAAGTCCCCCAACACTCTCTGTTGTCTAACATGAACAGGTGACCATCTTATTATAACCACTTATTTAGTGGGGATGCCCCATGCTTCGCCCAGCCTGAGGCCCCATTGCTGATATACCATTTCTAGATGATACACCATTTTTGGCAAGCTCTATCAACCAAGAGGATATTCTATAATTTGTATTGCCTCTCTAGAATGTTCAAGTATTAAATCTGGTATCAAGCCTTGTAAAAATAAAGCCCTGAAAGAAGGGGGCATCTCAGACCATGAGGAAGATCTGGGGTCCACTTCATTGGAGGAGACCATCATGGACCCTTCACTAAAATACCATTGTCTCAGAGCTCTGTCTCAGTGGCTTTTCTTGCAGATTGGGCAATTATAGTTCTCACAAAAGTCAAGATTTAAACTGAGTTCCCCTGACTGTATTGCACTAGATTCTGTGTAGTAAAGATGAAACAAGATGAGTGGGAGCCATATTGTAGAGGGCTTTAAATGCCGGACTAAAGAGTTTCTATCTTATGGGTTTCAGGGACCCTCTACAGAATGTTGAGTGGGGAGGGACATGATCAGACCTCTTCACTCTAATTTTATAGACCTTAAGACACTAATGCTTATTCTAAAATGTAATGGTTAATCCTTTCTTTAAAAATATTTTTTTATACACATTTATTACATTTCCCACTCCCTCCCCCCACTGAACAAACAAAAAAAAATGAAAAATAAAGCCCCCGTAGCAAAAATGCATAATGTAGCAGAAAAAATTCCTGTGTCAGCTATGACAAAAAATGTGTCTCATTCTGCATTTTAGCTTTGTTTCCTCTCTGTTAGGAAGTGGGCTGCATTCTTCACCTTCAGTTTTCTGCACTCATAGTTTTTCATTGCAATCATCTATATTCTTAAATCTTTCAAAGTTGTTTTTCTTTATAAGGTTGCTGTCAGGCAACCTTATTTCCCTGGTTTTGCTCACTTCACTTTGAATCAGTTCACAGAGGTCTTCCTCTAAAACTGTCTATTTCTTTATTTCTTATGGAGCAAAAATATTCCATTACATTCATAGCTTATAATTTGTTCAGCCATTCCCCACAAGGCGGGTACCCTTAAGTTTCCAGTTTTGGGAAATTAAAGATCTGCTATAAATATGAAAAGACTTGCAATAAATATTTTTGTACATATGGGTCCCTTTCTTCTTTCTCTAGTCTCTTTGGGATATAGGCCTAGTGTGGTATTGCTGGGTCAAAAGGTCTGGACGGTTTAGTGATTTTTTGTATGTAGTTCCAAATTGTTTTCCAGATTGACTAGAACAATTCCCAGCTAGTGGTTAATTAGTTCTTGAGGCATGTGTTTATTTTTATATAGGCAGATTGGGGAGGGTGGAGGGACTTACTTAGACATAGATACGCATCATCTGTCCTGGAATAAATCAAAATTTAGGTAGGGCACAATTAAATTCTCTCTGTCACTGTCTCCCTCTGTCTCTCATCTTGGATGAACCTAAGGTGGTTAAAAAAAAGCTGGCTAGTACATTTGTTCTGTTTATCTGCAAAGCTGGTGAGTGACTTTAAATCTCCAGATTGGCACACCCAAACTCCCAGGCTATCTTTTCATGTAGCTTTTTCATGCACTGCTCTTAGTACCCCATTTCCAATAGACAAACTGAGCCCATCATTTCCTTTCCAGGCAGACCTGGAGAGGGAGAGAGAGAGAGAGAGAGAGAGAGAGAGAGAGAGAGAGAGAGAGAGAGAGAGAGAGAGAGAGAGAGAGTGTCTGCAGAGAATGAGTGACGTTTTGAAGGAGGCTGCTGCATATCCTCTTTATTTTAGCTCTCCCTCTTTTGGGGTAATGAATCGGGGTGTCATCAGCTGCCTGCCTTGTGTTCATCACTGTCAGCCCTGGCAGGGTAACATATAACTGGATAGATTCAAGGCCACCCAGGGAATGGAGCCTGACAGGACCTCATTCATCACTTCCCTTTTAGGGGGTCTCGGTGGAGAAGCCCACATCAACACTGTAATCCAAGCTCACAGGGTTGCACAGGGGCCAGGAAGGGTTGCTATGCCTTGAAAATAAACTTGAGCTGTCAAATCTGTTTTGTAAATGAAGTGCTTTTCTGGAGACAGCAGGTTTATAATTGTCATTCCTCATGTTTTCCCACAGTGAATGAAATCTGTTTTTTTTTTTTTGCTGGCTCCCATTTTCTTAGAAATTTATAATTTCATGGTAAAGGAAAAGACATATTTAAAAAACAAGTCCTTTTGGTCTCTGGTCTCCCTAAATTTGTTTCCTATCCTTTTGGCCCTAAAGATTCAGTCTCATTGACCTTAAGGTACTCAACAAGTCTGTCATTTCCACAATCATAGGCATACAAGGAGGCCAGAGATATTTCTGGTCAGGTGTGAATCTCAGGTATTCAACCTCAGTGCCATCCTCACCTCCCATACCATACTACGGAACCACTCGGTTGCCAAATCTCGCAATTTCTTTCTCTTTAACATCTCTTCCATCTTGCTGCTTAAAAAGTCACCGCCCCAGTTCAAATCCTCATCATCTCTCTCCTACATGATTGCCGTGGCCTTCTAATTGGATTGCCTGCTGCTCCAATCCATCCTTCACACAGCTGCCAAAGCAATTTTCCTAAAGTGAAGGCCTGACCCTGACACACCCCTCCCCCCTTGCTTAGTAAACTCCTCTTAGCTCTAGGATCAAATATAATACTCTGACATTTGAAACTCTTCAAAATCTGCCCTTCTTCCTATCTTTCCAGTCTTTTAACACATTATTCCCCTCCACTCACTTCTCCCATCAAGGCATTCTGGCTTATCTCTATCTCCTGTTTCTTTGAACTGGCTGTTTCCCAAGCCTTCAAAGCTTCCCCTCTCAGCCTTGACTCTTAAATATCCTGGCTTCCTTTAAGACTCAGTTCAAGCGCCATCGTTTCCAGGGAGTCTTTCTAGGTCCTCACAGCTGTTAGGGCCTTCCCCTCCCAGGCTGCCTTCCGTCTTCTCTGTATTTGTCTTGTGTACACTGCTTTACGTAGGTTGTCTCATTAAGAATGCAAGGTTCTTGAGGGCAGGGACTGTTTTTTATTTTGACTTTGTATCCCCACTTAGACACCCTTAGCAGAGTGTCTGGCACATAACAGGCAATTAACAAATGCTTGTTGATTGATTGTTTAATCTGTTCCCTTTTGTCTACTCTACTTTCTCCTTATTCCCCAACATTTATCTTTTATTCTAGCCAGGCTGCTCCTTTTGTTGTCCGAGAATGAGAGGACTCAGATTTAGAGCTGGAAATGACCTGAAACCCAAGCTTTTCATCTTACAGATGAGGAAACTGAGGCTAAGAAATTTTTAAGTGACAACCCTAGGTCACAGAGATAGTAAGCAACAGAGTGAGATTTGGACCCAGGCTCTTTAATACAAAATTCAGAATTCTCTTCACTGCACTCTAAGTTAGTTTCATAAAAAGAATTACAAGGATGGGATTAGGGACCTTTGAAATCCAGTGCAAGCCTCTCATTTTACAGGTGAGGAAAATAAGGCTCAGATGAGTTAAAATATTTGGGTAAAGTCATGAAGACAGTGAGTGGCAGATTGTAAGCTCTTCCTGCCTTCTAATCCTGTGAGATTTTTGTCACGTATTTCTATACATTTCTGTAGATGATAGACCCCACGGACTTGGAGGTCATCCTGGCAGGGGTGCCAATGCAGCCCTCAGGTAGCCTGTTTGTTGTTGTTCATTCTCACCGCATGACTCTCTCATCTCATTTTTTGGACATGTTTTTTGGCCAAAGATTACATCTTTCAAGTCATCATTTGTAAAATGCTAAAACTTGCTTAGACCATCATGTACCTTCCTTTTGTCCTTTAGGTTACTTGGAATATTGAGTCTTTCAAGAATATGGGGTTTTATGATATATGATGTATATATATATATATATACATATATATATATATATGTAGCAGCATTGGAAGGGATTCTTATTGTGGGAGGGAGAGAGAAAAAAAGAGAGAGAGGAAGGGGAGGGACAGAGAGACAGAGACAGAGACAGAGACACAGAGACAGACAGAGGTTGAGAGACAGAGAGAAACATAAAGAGACAGAGAAAGACAGAGAGACAGGCAGATAGTTGCAGTGTGTCATGCTAGAAAGCCAGATTAAGCAAAAGATATACCAAGTATAGAGTGGTCAAGGGTTGTCTGTTTAACTTTGACTAAATCAGACTGAGGATTTGAAAAAACCAAACACCAAATAGACTTGATTTCCCCTAGGACAGAAGCATCTATAAGGATATAGAGAAGTCTTTGTAGCAAGGATGCGAGGGGTGGTAATTGGTAGTGAAATGGGGCAGAAGAAAGGAGGCAAGGTGCTAGTTTGGGAGAGACAGTGGGACACTTTGAAGCATGTCATTCCTCCTCAGTGGCTAAGAAAGGGAGAAAGTCGTTAATGGACTGAGAAAATTAATAGAAACCATACCAGACTTTTAAAGAGACACGAAGTTTATCCCCTAAGAATTTGTTCTTTTACTGGCACTGGGAAGCTCCCCTCCAAAAAAGAACCCCACCTCCAAACCCCAGCAAACCAGAGGCTGTCCTGTCATCATAATGATATTTGCTTTTTCTATAGAATTCCAATTCATTTGCACAAGCATTTATTAAGCATTAACTGTGTTACAAAGCATTTTGTTAGATGCTCAGGATATAAAGACCAAAGAAATCCCAAATAGTTCCTGATCTCAAGGAGCTTATATTTCCATTGGGGAAAGTACTTTATGCAACTTATTTGATCAAAGGAGGTAATTTATATCATAACAACCCGGTGACTTGCCCAAGGTCTCATAGCTAGTAAATGGCAGAGTTGGAATTTGAGTTCATCTTCCTACTCCAAGTGTGCTTTCCAAAGCACCAGAGCTGTACTCACTCATGGGTTGTCATTACTGTTGATGACAATGATGAAAAGACTAGGAAGAACTTTCTGAATTTTTGGTATTGAGAGTTATGGTTATTTCTCTCTTGTATTAATAACTAATTATTGAATTAGGAGCAAAATTTTTCTTTTTTTCTACTTCCTCAGCCAGAAATCAACCAGTGTGGGAAATCTTTCTCAAAGACTTATCCAGGAAAAGAAATTCTAAGTTTAGGTTAATTTCTGCTCATTGTGTTTACTTAGACAGGTCTTGGAAAATGTGGATTCTCCCTTTTGTCCGGTATGTGATATGGAAATTGATAAGTCTCTTTGACTAAGATGCAGGTGATCCAAGTTACATACCTCAAGATCGTCATTGCAATATAGCCAAGCTGTCATTGTAATATTCACTTTCTCATTAATTGTTAACTAATTAGAGTTGATTGCCACTCTAAAGAACATCCACTCTTCCAAGAATATATAAACTGTGAGCCCACTACCATGAGAGATCTTTGGCATTTGAGAGTGCCACTGACCTCTTTTATTAATAACATGCTAGCCTTACTAATAAAATGATTAAATTACTCAGGAACTAGGTCCCTAGAATTTTTAAATGTCACACACGGTACTATTTGTAGGACACCAGAAAATATACTCTCCTCCTTGGAGATTAAAAAAAAAGAATTTGGAGTTGGCATCCATCTCTGAAATCACTTTGCAATCCTGCCCCTATGTGGGAAAAAAAGAAAGGATGAGGTGAACCTCCAGACTTCTTACTAATCTTAATGTGCCTAGAAAGTCCTGAGTCTATCTAGGTCAGATACACTTGAGGAACAGCCTTCCCTGTGACAGTCTGGAACCCTTCCCTACACTCTCAAGCAGCATCATGAGCACAGAGGGCAACGAGATGAAAACCATCCAGCAGGGATTAAAAAGATATCAAAATGTCCCCAGTGACATATCAAGTGTTAGGGATGGCTTAATGTGGTTTCACTTTGAGCCTGAAGATTAAGCTTGGGGTCAGTTCTCGTCATAATGAGCTCAGTCACTCTTAGAAGCCTCTCATAACTGCCAGAATAAAAATGTAAGTTTTGGGAGCAAAGCCTCAAAAAACTTCAAGAAGGTCATTACTGGGGACAAGTTATCATCCTAGCCAAAACATTCTGGGAGAATACTCTAACTGCAGTCTCTCTTTCTCTGTCTCTGTTTCTTCATCTCTGTCTCTGTGCCTCTGTCTCTTCATTTCTCTCTCCATCTCTTGTCTCTGTCTATCTCTGTCTCTTCTCTGCCTCTGTCTTTCTCTCTGGAATAAAATAGTTAAAAGTTGAAAAACATTGCTTTCTCTAGCTTGGGGATTATTTATATCAGCTTTTAAAAAAACCTGGCCAACAAAAGCATCTGTTTAGCTACATTGCTTTCTGCTGTAGGGTGATGGTGGAGGATACATGGTTAGATGATAGAATAATAATTGACATTTACATAAGGTTTTGAGATTTGCATGGTGCTTTGCATATATATGGGTAGCTAGGTGGTACAGCAGAAAGGATACTGGACCTGGAGTCAGGAAGATTCATCTTTCTGAGTTTAAATCTGGCTTCAGATACTAGCTGTGTGATCCTGGGCAAGTCACTTAACCCTGTTTGCCTCAGTTTCCTCATCTGTCAAATGAGCTGAAGAAGGAAATGACAAATCACTCTAGTATCTTCGCAAATACCATGCCCCCTAAAGGGTCATGAGGAGTTGGATATGACTGAAAATGATTAAACAGCAACAAATTACTATTACTATTAATTGTACTTGAAAAATTTGGGTAGAGAAGACTTTCAGCTGGAATAAGGTAAGGTGTCATAGAGGAGATCATAAGATTTAGAGCTGGAAGGGATGTTAGAGACTATAATGAATGATAGAATATGGGAGCATTTCTTGATTTTTTTTCCTGTGTTGGAAACGTCGGTTGACTTCAAGACGATAAACCATTTTGTGGGTATTCTTGATGGGCACAAGTTATGACCCATCTCTAGTACAAGACATAGCACTGAACACTTTCCTTAGTGCCAATGACAGAGAAACCAAGCAAACTGAGAAGAGAGTGAACTAAAGGGATAAAATGGACATAATAGGGATGGATTACACACAAGGTTTGCAGAAAGATGCGGTGAGACAATCCAAGAAGAAGCCAACTTACGGGACATGGCTCTTTTGGAAAAAGAACATTTTCCCTACTTGGTCCTTCCTACTGTCACTTTGCTAAATAAACTATTCAGTTGGGACCAGCGCTCTAATGATAAAGCTTTAAATAAGGCTATGGGAGCAACTGAGACAAATGATAGCCACCCTCCACCATAATATATTTCCATAATGCAGAGCTGTCTCCCATTTAATCAAGAGATTGGCAGGATGGGGAACAAGTTGGTAATTTGCAGTTGGGATGTTATAAAAATGTCATAATTCATGGATGAGACACCCCAACTACATTATGGATGATGAGTTTAACTTGACTTATGACTTGTGATGGAATTTAAGCTGTCAAATCCGACCATATGCAATGACTTTTATGGTGATTTAATGAGTTGTTGGGTGAAAATAAATGTTGACAAAGTTACACATTTCCCGACCCTTGTCTGGTCTGTTCTCATTCTCCGTTTGGATGCCAAAGCTGGCTAACTGTCTTTTAGAAAGTCCAAGATTAGCTATGCTCAACAGTCCTCTTGCTACCCTTCCAAATGCTGGGTTGCATCCTTGGTGACAGGCAGGTTTTCCTCTCTGTGTGTGCTTGAGCAGAGAGGACAGATTTGGGCAGAAGGAGCCATCTTTATCATATCATATTCATTAACTTCTGGTAGATTAAAAATGATAGTATTAGGCTGCTGCAAGTGTGGGCCCTGCTGTTTTCTGTGTATCCTGAATATGTCTCTAGGTCACTGGCCCTCCTTTTCTCCCAAAGTAACTCTTTGTATCCTAAGCACCTTAGGATGGTGTTAGACTGTCCACTTAGTTGCCCTTTGTTTCTGCTTTTGTTGTGTGAAGAGACCAGATCACAGTGTTCTAGTCTGATGGTCACAATGACAACTTGGAGGGTATATAGTTCTGGTGGAGGTCCTCCAACTGTTGTTGAAAACCAGAGACCTCCCTACAGCTAGAGAAGACTTGCTGCCATTGAAGGCTGTGTTACTGCTATCAAATGCACTGAAGTGAGAGTAATAGTGTGATAAAAATAAGTATTGCCCTGAACTTTGCCAAACATGCTGTAATTGCAACAGACAGATTATATGCTCACTAAGAAAAGTAAGGAAGAGCTAATTGGCTTATACAGTACAGTTAATTGGTCCAACTAGCATCTAGTTATGGCATAAAGGAAGAGGTAAAGAATTAGATTCTGGGAGTTGGTTGGCCCATAGGGATTATCTAAAATTTCTTTACATAATGAAAATGATGTTTATTTCTGAAATTAAGCAGTCACGATAACTAAATAAACAACTTATAATCTATCAGGAACTGCAGGGTTAGCGCAACCAATTAGCCACAGCGAGCAATAGTCCCTTGGAAGCAAAGTATTCAGAACTGTGTAAGGTAGATGCCCTTTACAGGCATTTGATTAGTCTGAAAAATCATTAAACTATTAACCCTCGAAGCAGGGGTTCTTAACATTTTTTGTGTCATGGACCTCTTCTTTAAAAATGTTTTTAAATGGATAAAATAAAATATGAAGCATTATAGATGAAACCATTTATATTGAGATCAGTTTTCAAAATTTCCTTTTAAAAGTTTATGGACTCCAGGTTAAAAAACCCCTTCCTTAAAGAAACTCTCTCATAGAGATAGCAGATTTTATTTATTCCCACATCTATACTAGAATGAGACTAGAGTTTCAACCAGGTTATGACTAAGTCTACCCATAAGAGCCATAAATAGGGATTTTTGTGTCTGAGACAAGTGGCACAAAACATGCTCTCAGTTATGTAGGGAGGATAGAAATCCAGAGAACTAGTGCCTGTGAAGTGGACTGGGGTAGTTGAGGAGAGTTAATCCAGTCTACAGTATGGTCATTTCCTTTTTAAAAGTAAAAGTATTTGCTAATGATGTGCTAAATTTGTTGTTTCTATGCTGATGAAGGACTGAAAGTGCTGTCTACACCCTCTAAATTTGGTACCCTGGAGCAAAGTCCAGACTGTGGCACCCTAGTTACAGCTGTGCTACATACTAAAAGTGAAGTGGAGAATTGAAGAAATTATAGTCAACATTCTGGACCCTACACAAATTTTTCTTTAACTGTCTTGATATTTCAGTCAAAGATTTTACTGGCTTAAATTATAATTGCCTTAATTCTGTTCTTCATGTTATGTGGGAAGAATTGATTATGTTACAGGAAGGAAATGCCTTCCGAAAATTTTGAATGTCTACCAAGTAATGGTATGTTAAGAATGAAAACGTCCTTGATATACATTCTAATGAGGATTGCTGAATTTCTATTCCTTATCATTTATTATTAAAACACAGGCTTTAATATTTAGATCAATAGATACGCCTCATTCTCTGAAAGCTGAAAAGGAGAGGGAGTTATTTTCAGCATCAGAATCCTGAAGGTGGATGAAGGATTGGATTTCTTGGTGAATGCTGCCCTAACCTTCTTCTATGGGACAGAACAAAAGCTGATGTCACTAAACTATAAGCTCCTTGTAGGCAGCTCCTCTCCTTAGCTCTAGTAAAGTGCTTTGGATACAGTGGGAGATGAATAAATGTTCTATAGTAATGCTACTTTTGTTGTATCTATTGATCGCTTGGCTTGTATGTTTTCTAAGCTCTTAATTTGTTAGGATTCATCATCATTATTTGTGTTTGGGACATGGCTAGCCTGTAGGTATTAAGAGACTGGTGAAAAGATCAATTGTACTTCAAAGACAGAAAGCCTGGGTGCAAGTTTGCTTTGACATTGGGTAAGTATCACTATCTCAGTTTTCTCATCTGTAAAATGAGGCTAATACTGCCTGTGTTACCTACTTTACAGGTTTGTGAAGATCAACAAAAAATGTGTACAAAATTGTTTTGTGAGGTATAAAGCACAATTTAAATATAAATTAGCATTAATTAATTAATTAATAATTAATACAATTAAAGAACAAAGAAATTTAGGAGGGAGTCAACAAATAATGGTGAATTTATTTATATCTTAAAATACTTTATTTCATAACTGTGAATAAAATGTTACCAACTTTATTTCCCCTAAGCTATGTTCACTTTCAGATGTGGTCATGAGGGTTTATATACAAACATACGAGGCATACATATGTATATATACACACACACACACACACACACACACACACACATATAAGCACGTCTATGCATAGTATATATACAAATATATGTGCATAAATACATACATGTGTATATATACGTATATATATATATATATATACATATATAAATTAATATATAAAGCAGCTAGGTGGACAGAGTACTGGGCCTGGATTCAGGAAGATCTGAATTCAGATAGTGCTTCAGTCACTTATTATCTGTGTGACCCTGGGTGAGTCACGTAACTTCTGCCTCAGTTTCCTCAACTGTAAAATGCAGACCCTAAATTATTACTATTGTAACAGCACCTATCTCCCATGGTTGTTGTAAGGATAAAATGAGATAATCCCTGTAAAGCACTTAGCCCAGTGCCTGGCACATAATAGTTACTATATAAATGCTGTGATGATGATGATGATGATGATGATGATGATGATGATGATGATGATGCAGGAGGTGGATATCACAGATATATAATGTCCGGGACACATGAAAATTCTTTGCTGCCTTGTATGCAGAACACTTGGCCCTGATCACCACCTCATCTGTTCTGCTGTGCTCTGGACAGATCACTCAGGTCATATTGTATGTTCATGATGCCACATTCTAGGGAAGATGGTTGACATCTAGAGAAGTTGACACTAGATTAATGAGGTGTGTGGAGACTACGCCATAAAGAGTCATTAAAGTAAGGAGGGATTTTTAGCCTGGAGAAAAGACTTAGTGGAAACTTGACGACTGTCTTCAAAAGTATTCGAAGAGCTACCACGGGCAGCAAGGATAAGACTTGTTCCACTTGACACCAGAGGGCAAATCTAGAAACAATAGGTCAGAGTGGCAAAGAGAAAGCTGTGAGCTTTAAGTAAGGGAACATCCTTATTTCGTCTACCCGTCTTTCTTTTCTGAGGAAGTGACTTACATATTTAGGCTCAAGAGAATTGCCTAAGTTACAAACGAGTTGCTGTCTGTATTGGTAATCACCGGATCACCAAGCATTTATTAAATGCTATGTGCCAGGCACTGTGCCAGGCACAAAGAACACAAAAGCAAAGAAGAAACAGTACCTGCCTTCGGGGAGCTTCCACTATTGGAGTTTGTGAATGGCTTAGAAAGAAATAGAAAGAATTCCCACAATGGGGGTTCCCATGCTGACAAAATCAGAATTTCTTGATGTAATAATGTGGAAGGTCATGAACAGTAACCACTATTTGGCTTAAGTAGAAGTCAGGGAAATATGCATGAGCAACAAATTGAACAGATAAATTAGGTCCAAATTTCTGGTCCTTGGACAAAAGATGTTCCTACAGCCCATTGGCTTGTATATGAAGTCTTTCCAGCTTGGTAAAACCCACAAAACTTACGATTCTTTGGTACAGTCTTTGAGAAACCAAGGTTTTTAACCATTCCAGGTTAAGGTACTGGAGGAGGACTTTAGTAGAGAAACTACTTTATCTCTAGGGAGTAGCCTCTAAAGTGTATTTTAAAATTCACTATTAATATAAAATGCCAACCAATTATTAATGTTAATGCTAATTAAACTATGAAAAATACATTTCATGTGTTTAAAATGATTTTAAGTATAATATAATAATATCAATAGCTGATCTTTGTATGATACTTGAAGGTTTATAACTGTTTTACATACATTATCTCATTTAATCCCCTTACACCTTTGTGAAATAGTTGCTTCAGGTTTGATTAAACCCGTTTCATAAATGAGGAGGTTCAGAGAAGTCCACTGGCTTGCCTTTGATCATATAGGATATAATGTACATGATATGTAGAAGTAGATGTTTCTTGACTTTAGGTAGAACGTGCTTTGCATGTACCAGAATCTATCTGCATTTACTAGGCCACGTTGCATAACACTGGAATGACTGTGCATACAGTAATAGGAAACATAGGGAAAATTCTGGTAATATAGTATTGTTATTACTGTAATTATAATCAATATTATCATTGTTATCATCATAATTATGATTATACTGTTAGAATAATGAGGACATTGAAGGATAGCTTACTCTGTGTCAGCATACTGTCTTGAACTACTAGGGTGATTTAATTTTGTTCACACACAAGGGGAGACAAATATTCAGCCAAACGGATGTGGATCACATAGAAATGAGCTGAGTTCCAAAGGGACTTCAAAAGCTAGAAGAGAGAGAGAAGAGGATGACATTAATATCTGCCTCTAAAGTAATCACCACCAATCACTTAATGTGGCTACTCATGATTGGATCGCTGTGCAAATCCGTCTTGTGTGATCTCCCCCGGCAGGGAGTCCTATGAGCAATATCGTTACTAACGGCACAATTGGATTTTGGCTAAATCTCATACATTTCTTTCATATCACCCTTTGTTGGAAGATTTCAAAGTACTGGAGAAGCAGTAAGAAATGAAACTCCATCCATCTCTTATCAGAAAAGAGGGAAGACAACATTGAGAGGTGCAATGAAAATGAATAGATATTTCAGAATTACATTTGTGCTGCTCAGAAAAACAACCCTGTACCGAGAAGGCCCCCAAAGGAAGGTGGTGCTTTTCTAGGCCGGCATTATCTTCCATGGCACCATTGTTTGTAATTATCAAGGTAAATGTGTTCCTATAATAATAATACTAATACTTCAATATGTTATGGGTGATCCTTAATGGTGCCGACTGCAGTCCCTCCAGACCTGCCCTTGCGTGACTCTGGTCCATGCTTTTCTGTAAATTCTCCATTGGAGTTTCCATCATGGACCTTTTCTTGAAATTGAGTAGACACAATGGAGTCCTTACACTCTCCACTGCAGGTTATCCTTTGGCTAGCTGACTATATATTTTCCTTTCCTGGATGACTATATCTTTTAGGTCACCTCTCCTATGGGATTCGTAGCTGGTAATGAAGTGCAGCTTATTCAAATTCATGATTGACAGTATCATTAGAAGAATATTGATGTTAAAAAAGAGATAAGCTTTGGTTTCAGATAGGAAGTTGGGATCACTAAAAGCATCGTATGTTTCCCACGTTCAATCCAGCCCTCTCCTCCTCTCATTCAGTTCTAGTCTCTGTTCATCATCCGTCAACAGTGTTTTTTAAGAGCCATATGGACCAGTTTGACAGATTGTTCACCTAACTGCTTATTATTTAATTGGTAGAGCAAAATACCATATTAAATTTTGTCCTCCAATGAGGTGTCTTCCTTGCATATGTTAAAATTGTACGAAATCTCTCAAAAGATAAAACAACAGAGATAACTTTGTTTGTTCTGTTTGTTTATTGATAATGCTGAGTGAGGCTAAAGGTGCCTCCTATGGTCATGTAGGATATTCATGCAACCACAGAATTTAGAGTGGAAAGAGTCCTCAGTAGCCATCTATTCCAACTTATACACAAAAGGAATTCCTACCATAATGTTCTTGACAAGTAGTCATCTGGGCTTTGTCTGAAGGCCTCCAATGAGGGGAACCTACCACATCTAGAGATGGGCCATTTCATTCAGACAATTCTCAATGTTAGGAATTTCTCTGCACTGATTTCCAGCTTAAATAAGTTTCTTTCCAACATCTACCTATTTCTCCTGGTTCTGCTATTTAGGGCCAAATATTGAAGATAAGTCTCATATCTCTCTTGTCTCTCTTATCTAGGATAAATATTCCCATTTTCTTCAATTGATCATTGGCCCTCCAGGGAAGGGGGACCCACTACTAGCTCCCACAGTATCCTATTCCACTTTTGGATGGCTCTAATCATAAGGGAGATTTTCCGAAATAGGGGCTTGTGATTTCTACTACTTTTCCTAGTTCTGTTCTCTGGGGATAAGTAGAATGCATGTAATTCCTCTTCTACATGACAGTTTTCAAATATTTAAAGAGAGCTTTCATGAACTCCCTGTGTCTTCTCTTCTACAATCCTTCTGACTCTGAAGAACAGTGATTTTCCCATGATGCTCTCCTTATTTTTGACATCGAGCCACTGTTTGGTGAAAGCATCTGCTGGTTTCTTTGAATGGCTTCAGACTGGGATAACTTCACAAAGCAGGCCAGCCGAATTCACTAATGCCAGGTCCCAAGACAATATCTATGGGTTTTAGGTCACAGCTATTTTCATTTTTTTTTCTCAGGAAAAGTACAAAATACTGGTTACTTAATCACTTAATAGGACTACTCCAGAGGGTACTGTTATGTGAGTCTGCTGTCTTATAGAGGTACCTAAAATGCTCATTTTGCCCTATTATTGGGGAAAAGGGGCTGAGAATACATTGATACCGCTTTCTTATTTGCAATTATAAAATTTAAAAAAGTGTAGAAAAAGAGATCCTCTTCTAGGGAGAGGGACTCAAGCATGGATCCATAATGACTCATTATTCCTGAGACTTAGAAGTGATCAGGGCAGCTCTGTACTGAAGTAGGTAGAGAGGCAGGATTACCTGAGTTCAAATCCAGCCTCAGACACTTATTAGCTGTGTGACCCTGGGTAAGTCACTTAACCTCAGTTTGCCTCAGTGTGAATTGTAGGGTTATTGTGTGGATCAAATGAGATAATATTTGTAAAGCACTTGGCACAGTGCCTGGCACGTAGTAGGTACTACTTAAAGGCTTATTCCATTGTCTTCCCTTCCAATATGTTGAGGATTTACTAGTCGTAAGTCATACCTCATAGTTCAATTCTGACACCAATTAGGGGACTGGGTTCACAAGGAGGAATGCAGGTTCAGAATGATGGAAAAGAGTGAAATTTGGGATATGATCCCTCCCCTCTGATTGGAGGGCTGGAGGGTGGTAGTACCAAACTCCTCCGGATGCCTGCTTTTATAGAGGGTGGAAGCTGGACTCTGAGCTCACTCCACTTTGCATCTGCTGCTCTGCCTGGTTTCAACTCCACAGAACAAGATGCCTCTGGTGTCCCATCACCCTTATCCCTTTCCTGCCTCCTTTTGTGCATTGTCTCTTCTGTGAGCTCCGTAAGGGCAGGGACTATTTTTTTTTAAAAAAAATTAATTGTATCTCCAGTGTTTTGCACAGTGTCTGGAACAGAGTAGACCTTTAATAAATATTTATTGGATTGAATCAGGTGGTCAGCCTCTATATACTTATGGCAAAATTGCATGAGAGAGCATGAGAAGGCTCAGAAGTCCTTGTCAAGGATGGTATTGTCTCCCAGCATTCTGTTCCCAAAACCTCAGGCAGCCCAGCCAACACATGATTCTCAAGTACAGAGCAGTTCTTGCCCTCCTCCCGGCATAATTCAATTTTTTGTCATCTGCAATGGTGCTAACAGTCATGTTGTGAGGAGCAGTGAGGATCTCAGACTCCAGGAGGACTAAATGACCTCAAGTTACATAGTCTAAGGTCTACTTGTATGCAAGAAGTGATTTAATACCTAGGAAACTCCGACTAAAAAAAATCTGTTTCAGGATGGGAGAAGTAGAGAAAGAGAGAGACAGAGACAGACAGAAAAAAGGAGAGAGGGAGACAGAAAGAGAGGCAGAGGCATAGAGACAGAAAGACAGAAAAAGAAAAGAGAAAAGGAAAGTGGGAGAAAGGAGAAAAAGTGAGTGGGAAATGGGGAGTGAGAAGAGAGAGAGAGAGAGAGAGAGAGAGAGAGAGAGAGAGAGAGAGAGAGAGAGAGAGAGAATACATAATTTCTGAGGATCAGAATATTGAAACCCCTTAAAGGAGGGCTTCTTAAACCAGCATCCACAACCCTCAAGGAGTCTATAGATAGATTTCAGGCAAGTCTGTGAACTTAGATGGGAAAATTACATATTTATTTTCATTAACTTTTTAGCTGAAATTTAGCATTTCTTTTAATTATTAAAAAAATATTCTGAGAAGGAGTTCATAGATCTCTTTGTCAGAGTAGTAAAGGGGTCCATGAAACAAAATAGATTCAGAACCCCTGCCTTAGAGGAAGGTTGAAATGGCAAATGTATTGAAATTAGAAGTCAAGGGGTAGAGATCACTGACAGGGAAAACCCTTCACTGTCTGTGGCTGGAATACGGTGGGGTGGAGGTCTAGAGAGGACCTTTCCATGTCCCAGATTGGAGAGGTATCTTGTGGAATAAGAAGACTGCAGTGTAGAAATGTCTGTTTGGGACATAGATTCCTGCCCCCTGAATGGGATGGATAATTGTAAAGACTTCACAGGGTGTGTCTAAGGGAGTAGGAGAGGTTTTGGGATTTGGCTTCGTGATTTTGGAAGGTCAGGGCCTGGAGCTGTGGGCATGCCTTTCCCTCTCTCTCTCAGATGTTAGAAGATAATGAACTTCCTGTGAGCTATTTGTTCTCTGCTCCAGGAAGGTCTCTCCTCCCACCCACCAACCCCATTTCTTCTCCTAGACTTTCAGACGCCACCCTGGCAGTTGAGTTCCGATAGGGAAAAACCTGAATGGACCAGATCAACCTTGGTCCCCTGTCTAGTTTTCGCACCTAGACTGTAAGCCCACTTCCCAGCCAATGGTGAGAAGGGATAGAGGTGGGTGCAAATCTTTTCATTAAGAGTATAAATTAAGGCAGGTTCCCTTTTACCTCGCCTCCTCCATTATGGAGGTATGCCCAAATCTTGCAAGGTTTGTAAAATAAATTTACTTCGTTTCTCCTAAAGATGTCTCTCCTATTATTTGAAAATCCTATTCCAGACACCCCTAATTGAAAGTTAGAGATGTAAATTTGGAAAGTCTGAGACACTTGGCTAGGCCAGTTGGCCAGAACTAGAACTAAGCTAATACCACCACTAAGAGCTGAGCGCTAGACTAAGAAAAATAGCTCCAGTGACAGAAAGGGTGCTCAGAGGTCACCTAGTCCAGCCTACATCTGATCAAGAATTCCTTCTACAACAAACCAGACTCACGAGCCTTCATCCTTCACTTGAATAACCCCAGAAAGGGGGAGCCTTCTGGTTCTCAAGGCAGACCACCCCTTTCTAAGATAGCTCTATTTGTTAGAAAGTTTCCCCTTACATAGAGACCAAAATTGCCTCTCCTTCCGCTTTTATTCTCCCCATGCCCACCCATCAAAAAGATTGGATTTCTTTGAAGTCCTGTTGAGATTTTGACCCTAACAATGAAGTTAAGGAGAAGAAATAATGCTTCTCATATGAATCTAGGACTCTCCTTTTGTCTCTTTATTTTGCTCATGATATTTATGTCTCCTTTCTAAGTCTTGGAACATCAGACAGTCCACTTCTTAAGGAGATGCATTCCACCGCTGGCTCCCTCAGTCTGCTCAGGGCTTGATCTCTACTTTTTCTTCCTGTATTATTTATACCTTTGATGGTAAAGGTCCTTGGGGCAGGGACTTTGTTATTTGTTTGGCACAATCTTATTTATTCCTAAGCACTCTGTGCACTTATAGTATCATATAAATATTAAAAAATAATATTGCTGTTTCTGATTGAAGGGAATTTATACATAGCCACTTATTATAAATGGAAGATTGGTTATTTGATTGCGTTATTTGGAGAGAGGGCATGAGTGGGTCCCGGAACTGCCCTCAAAGGTACATGTAGACACTCTATGAGGCAAATGGGCTGGGGAGGGGGCAGCAGGAGAGGTGGGATGTTTTTGTTTTTTGAGCTTACAGGAATTTGCTAGTCTGGAGAATTCTTGTTACACTAAAGCATGTATCTATTTGGTTGAAAGTTTTTTTCCCATTGGTTTATTATTCAAGAAAATAAGCTGTCTATGGATGGATAGAGAATAAGGCAACTTTATAATGGCAAATATTTCTTTTAAAATACTTTTGATGCTATCTTTTGTTTGTGCATTGCATTCATTTCTTGGTCATGTCCCTATCATTATCCAGATGAGCATTCCTCAACAAAGAATAGAAGAGAAAAAGAAAAAAAGTTTAAAAAGTGTCACTAACACATGAATAGAGCTTAACAGTATATGCAGTGTACTACACCCATAGTCTCCCACTTCTGCAAAGAAGGGAAAGAGGCTTTGAAGCCATTTTCAGAGTCAGAATCTCATATGAGAGTTGAAAGGGATATCAGTGGTCTAACTCACTCATGAAAAGAATCACCAGTATATTATATCTAACACATTGTCATCCATGACCTCCTTTTTTATTGTATTTTTCCCAATTATATGTAAAGACAATTTTAGCATTCATTTTTTGCAAAATTTTGAGTTCCAGATTTTTCTCCCTCCCTCCCTCCAGTTTGATATAGCAGTTTGATATAGGCTATATGTGTGCAATCATGTAAAACACATTTTTATATTAGTCATAGTTGGGAAAGAAGAAATAAATCAAAAGGGAAGAAAACCATAAAAAAGTGAAAATAATATGCTTTGATCTGCATTCAGAGCCAATCAGTTCTTTCTCTGGACGTAGATAGCATTTGCCATTGTGAATCCTTTGTAATTGAATTCGATCATTGCATTTCTAAGGAGAGCTAAGTCACTCCTAGTTAGTCATCACAGGATGTTGCTGTTACCGTGTACAGTGTTCTCTTGGTTCTGCTCATTTGACTTTGCATCAGTTCATATATGTCTTTCCACATCCATCGTCTTCTTGGAGACCTCCAAAGAGAAAGATTCCACTAATTCTCAAGATAGCCCATGCTACATTTGGACAGTTTTGATAGTTGGGAAGTTTTTTCTGACACCAAGCTTCAATCATTCTCTTCAATTTTACCCACTTCTCTAAAGCAATGGAAACATGACTTAATGGTTAAGATGCTATTTTAGGAAAAGGGATGTGAAATGTGTTTTCAGTGTGTACTCCAGCAACACAAATGAGAACATTCTTTTATACAATATGGTTCATCCAATGATACATTCATTTATTTCCTACCAACTTGGACATTCTGGAAACATCAGGGATACATCATTCACTGAAACTTTGTCTTTATTTTTGATCACTTAAATTTTGAATAATCTCTGTACCTCTCAAGGTTTTAAAAATGTATTTTATTTGACTCTGTTGGAAATAGAACTGACTATTGGGAGAAGAAGAAATCTTTAACACTAGGGGTGAGTTAAAATCTAAGAGGTGAGAAAATACAAATAGGTGAAAATGAATACTCAGCAAACTGAAGCATAGTGATTTCTTCTATTGTACAGCCTAGTAACATCACATTTTTGAGACTACAGTGGTCCTATGATATCAGGAAAATGGCTTCTCCCTCTGATATGTATATATATATATATATATATATATATATATATATATATATATATATATATACATCCTATCCCATTCAAGCGTGCCTATCCTATGTGACTCTTCCCCCATCTGCTTCGAAATCTATTGAAAATAAGTAATGTTTGTATGTTACTTTAAGGCTTACAAATCTAGTTCTCACAGAATCCCTGGGAGAAGGGTAGTGAAAACGTTATCTCCATTTTTCAAACGAGGAAACCGATGGCTAGAGAGGTGAACCATTTACCAAAAGTAGTCAGCCAAGGCAGAATTTGCACCCAAGTCTTCTGGCTCCAACTTCAATTCTCTTTCCCCTACAATATTTGCAATAAGGCGCTGATGTAGTGGGAAGAGCATTGGATTTGAAGGCAGAAGACCTGGGTTCACGTCCTGCCTCTGACACTTGCTATTTGTATGGGCAAGTTACTGAGACAGGTATTAACAGTTCAGTGTGCCATAGTCAAATAGCCAGTGTCAGAGTCAGGGTTTGACTCTTTCCCCCACAGTATTGGCAATGAGCTATTGCATGTAGTAGAAAGAATACTAGCTCTGGAGTTGAGACCTCGATTCAAATCATGCCACTTTCTACCTCTGTGACTTTAGTCAAGACACTTAATGTCATTGGACCTCAGTTCTCGTGCTACTAAGGTGAGGGATTGGACTGGATGGTCCCTCCCACTTCTAAGGCTGGCATCCTACCATCTCTTATAAGTCTCTGACACCAAGCTCAGCACTTATTCTGCTAAGCCACCCTTCCTCTCTGTCATGCTAATGCGGATGGTATGTTAATCAGACCAAACATGAAAATAAGAATAATCCCTTTGCTAGGTGAGGGATAGAAGGCAGAGAAATGGTACTGGTCCTGATTTGTGTTAGAGAGTTATGCTACATTTAGAGGTTAATTCCAGAAGCTTCCAGAATTGAGAGTCAATCACTGTGGCATACTGCTTGTTTCTGCTGAATCAACAACATTTAAGAGTTGGAATAGTCCTAAGAACATAGATGTGCTGGTGTCAGCCCCCCAGCTTGAGCCGATTGTTAAATTTTTAGTGTGAATATTTATACCTCGGATATCAGCCAATGCTACAAATCAGGGCTTGAGTTATTGTGTTGTTGTTGTCTAGACTTAAGAAAGTGATGGAGAAAATATTAGTAATATAGATTTAACTTAAAAGTCTGTCCTCCGTACACCCCCCTGCCCCACCTCAAAAGCTGATTGTTAAACATTTGCCAGCATGATGCTGCCTAAGAGTCTAGGTATCTAGAACAAGCCATACCTGAACAAGGATTCCCTCTACAATAATCCCCAACAAGGGGCCATTTTAGCCACCATTAGAAGATACCCAGGGAGATTAAATTTCCTCCCTACCCAGGTAGCTCATTTCACTTTTGGATAATTCTAATTATCAGAATGGCTTGTCTTGTTTCCAGCCCAAAGTCATGGTAGAGCTGAAGGACAATAACTGCCAAGCATAGCATCTGCATATTGGATTCTTAGATCTCAAGGGTATTAGAGTTTCAGTGTTACGTAAGTGATACTTTTGAGTCTGTCTCCTTTCCTGGGTCTGAGGAGAAGGAAAGCTACCATGCCAGGATTGGTCCAGTGCTCACTCCACGGCACCACCTAGTGATCATAATAAGTCACTGTTTTAGTTTATGCTGTTCAAGACTTTATTTTTTTTTTTTGACAGCTGTCATCAATTGGCTGGATCTTGCCTGATTGGTGTTCTTAGCCCCAGTTTAAAGATGAGAAAATTGAAATGGAGGAAGATGAAGTGATATATACAAGGTCTTGTTCATGGCAAGACTAAGATTAGAAACATAATCTCCTGACCCATTGGCCAGTACTTTCCTCATTCTACTGCCGGCTGCTTGTGTGCGATGGTAGTCAGTCTTACACAAAACTCTGGAAGAGATAAAGCTTATCTCTATCTACTGCTTCATCTCCATCACTCCACTTCACTGTGCCTTCTCCTCCCTAAGCATCCTATGGTCTGCCCTCTCTGATAATTCTCCTTAATGACCTGGAGTCTGCTTGAAACTTTAGAGAACAGAGTTGATCTTGGGATTAGAGTCAATTGGCTTATTTGACCGAATTCCACCAGAGGAGAAGTGACTGTGACATAGTGGTTAGTGTTCTGGGCTGGGAGTCAGGAGCACCTGGGTCTGAATTTTGCTTCTAATACTCATCCCATGTATGGTACTGGGCAGGTCACTTAACCTCAACGAGCCTCAGATAATTCCTTAAGACTTATCTGTTGAGTTATAGACAAATTGATGATCTGCCTTGGTGGGAACTTATTCTTATACCACCATGAAACAGAAAAAGAAAATCACAAGCCCGATGATCACTTGGGAAAAAAATCCTATTCAATCTATAGTATGCTAGAATTTCTAACTGTGGGCAGAAGTTTCAAAGTATGTCTGAATTTTAGTGCTGGCACCAAGAGGGTGAATCATCTAATTTTTAACAATAATTTATTGAGCCTAAGAACTCACATTTGTATATACAGTGCTGTATGACTCACCCTGCCCTTTTCATACATTGTCTCATGTGATCCTGACAGCAACTTTCCAAAGGAGGCAATAGTAGGATTATTATCCCCATTTTACAGATGGAGAAACTAAGTCTCAGACAAGTGGAATAATTTGGCTAAGGCCACATAGCTAGGATGTATTGGAGATAGGACAAGAATTCAGGTCCTTTTGTTCTGAGGTCTGATGCTTTTTCCACTGATGCAAGACTTTGTGAGTGGTATGTAGAGGTATAAGTCATAGTCCTTGCTCTGAAGGACTATTACCTCATTAATATTTGTGTATGATGACTATCTGAAATTTTGTTTCTCTACAAAAAGGTTTGTAAATCAGATTCCCTTTTCATCTGAACAAAAGGGCAAAAGGCTGAATAATGTAACTGGGTACAGAGCTGAGAATGGATGCTAAGAGTTTGAGGTACCTTCTCTTGTAATGTCAGCATCCAGGTACCCACAAAATCCTTGTGGAATGTGGTTAAGAATTAATGGTCCTTTTTCTTTTGCCAGGCTTTTTCCTTCTTAGGCTTAGCTTGAAACTTATCTATGGATTTCTTTATCCTTTCTCTTAGGAATATTGGCAAACAGGGAAGCACTGGCTTTTTTCATGCAAAGGACCATAGAAACTATTGAATACAATCCACACTTGAACGAGAATCATCATCTTCCTCCTCCCTTGCCTTTCCATAAATATACCTAACAAAATGGCGGCATGTTGTAAAGATAGAGCTCTGGACTTGAAATTGGGAAGACCTGGATTCAAATACCACTCTAGACACCCAGTAGAAAGTGACAACTTCTCTGAGTCCAGATTCCCCATCTATAAAATAAAGGAGCCATAGCTGATGGCCTCTATGTCAAGATGGCTCTTTTTAGTTCTCAATCTAGGTACCTCTGAACATGCCTAACAAATGGTCTTTAATTTTTTCTTGACGACCATTAGTGAAAGGAGACCCACTGCCTCCAGAGATAGTCTGTTGCCTTTTTGATGAATTTTACTTGTGAGGAAGTCTTCCCTTACATTTAACCTTTAGCTTCTTCCCTCTACTCCTAGGTCTGTCTTTTGGGACTGTAAGAGATGGGAGGAGGAGTTTTGTTTCCACAGAACTGAAGGTGTACTTCTCCCCCCTCCCCCACCCCAGCTTTAGCAAAAACCAGGCCTCAGGTCAGTCAGGTGAAAGGTCAGAGGCTTGTGCACATGCTTAAATGAGCCATTTGAGGAAAGCATGAGTAGGCAGTCAGGGGAACTAGAGAGGCCAAATCGGTTGAACCAGTTCAAACTTACCAAGGGCCTGGTCTTGGTCAAGAGTCTAGGCCTACTGATTTGCATAAGATGCATATGTTAAAGAGGGAAGGTAGGTGAAATAAAGAATGTAGATTAACCCTAAACTCAGACAAGGAAAATCTAATTAACTTCACTTTTGCTTCTGTATCCTTATTATCCTACCTATATAAACTGTATAACCTAGGAAAACTATGTAAAAAGTGAAGAATGTAAACTAACCATAACTCTAGCAGGAGTGGAGGGAATGGTTACTCCCCCCCCCCTCAACGTGGCTCCTGCAGCTGTATCAGTGTGAGCGTTTCCAGTGAGCACTACACCTTCTCTCTCTCAAGGAGTATAATAAATGCCTTCCTCTGCCCACTCTGGTCCTGAGTTCTTTGAGGGAGAATGGGCAAATCACATGGATCTTCCCAAGGTCATGGGAAAGGAAAGCAATGAGCTGCGGAAGCACGTCTTGGGCTAACTTCCTGACCCTGCCTTGGGGAGTCCTGTGATCCCCACTGCAGTGTTAAGAGAACTACCACTCAGGATTTCCCTGGGGAACCCTGTGGTCTGCACAGCCTTCTTAAGGGGACA
>CM053623.1:339071363-339094164 GCA_028646595.1 Phalanger gymnotis | reverse complement strand
AAGAAGGAAGGAGGGAAGGAAGGAAGGAAGGAGGGAAGGAAGGAAGGAAGAAAAGAATCCCACCACAAAGAATTGTTACGCTGAAAGGGACGCTCAAAACACAAACCCAAAATAAGAAAATGACTCCAAATCCTAAAAGAAAAATATGGCTCAAACACAAATGCAACTAGGGTTCCAGGAAGAAATAAAGTGAGAGTTGATTTTTAAAAAGAGCTAAAAACTATTCTGAAAGCAAAATGAGAGTGCTAGAGAAAAAAATGGGGAAAGAAATGAGGGCCATGGAAAAAAGATTTGAAAAGAGAATGAACAGTTTAGAACAAGATGTAACAAAATCTTATACAAGAAGGAGAGAAAACTCCCTGAAAATGAGAATTCACCAAACAGAAGTTAATAACTCCATGAGACAATAACATTTAAAAAAAACTCATCAAGCTTCTCTGGTGCAGAAGTACCCATTAAACTTCCCTGGTATAGAGGACTCAGGACACCAGCTGCCTGCCACATCAACTCCTAAAATTAATGAGGAGCTGGTAGAACTGCTTGTGCCAACCCTGGTGGCTACCTCACTTCAAGATCATTATAATCTTACCTTTTTCTTTCTAAAGTAGCCTAAAGATCATCATGTCTAAGATCTGTCAGCCTCTCTGGCTGCTGTCCTTCTCCTTGCTGGGTTTCTCTTATTAAGCTTTTGGCCTTCTCTGGTGGGAGGCAAATTACACTGTAATAAAGGCTTAATTTCTCTGAACATTACTGACTGTTTGGTTCTTTTGTGAAACCTTCTTTAAGTCCTCAAACTGCTATAATGGACCCGGACCAAAACTGGTACCAAGAGTGCAGTATATTTCACAACTGACCAGATCAACTCAAATTCTCCTTTCTACTGTTTTCTTTCTGTTGCAGTCTTATGACATCGGCGGCTCTTTTTATCCCATTCCACCCCTACCCCCTCCTTCTCTCATCCTCTCTTTGATCTCTTTCCCTGAGTATATTCTTTGTCCTTTTCTTTGGATGAATGTGTACTTGACAAAGAAAAAGAAAAATGAGGCATAGTCTCCTATACTGAGATGGTTGGTCATTTTTTAAAATTTCCCAATAGCCCATGAAAATTTGTAAAAATCTTGGATTATGTTGGTTGATGTTGTCAGCCCCTAGTCTAAGAACAAAATAAAAAGCCTTCACAGGCCTTCATCACAGACCTAGAGGGACAAATTGAGATCCAGACTCTCCATCAGCATTCTACAGACTCCCCAGCCTCTTTAGCTCCCACTCTAGAGGGTCAGCACAGTCTCACATCTGGAAGGCTATTTTTAAGTTAAATCAGAGGCTTCTTCCAAGGCCCAATGCTGTTTGCACTCATCACTTTGTTTCTCACTGTTACATGTTCCTTTCTTTCCTTATTTTCTTTCACTCTTTCTTCTTTGGCTATAGCAAAGGGCATATGTATACTTGTCTAAACCAGTTTTTTATATTTCTACTTTCCAGATGAATTTTTTTTTACTGGTTTCCCTATCTGTTCCTTATTGGTTCTCTAATACCAGCTGGACCACTTATTACTCTCATGACCGTGAGGAAGTCACACTGCTGCTCAGGGTCTCATTTGGATCATCTGTTAAATGAGGAAATTAGACTAGGCAATCTCTAAGGTCCTTTACAGCTGGAGAATGTATGATCTCTCTTTGTATACAATGATCCTAGAAGTAGTCCTGTTCTTCAGGCCTCAGCACGGCTTAGCTATATTAGTATAAGTCACTCAAACTTCCAATGCTCTAGGAAGCTCTTAAAGATTCCAAGTTATGGATGAGTCGATGGTCTATATTGATGGAAGATGTTTCCATACTAAGAATTCTTCACCCTAGTGAAATGACAGTTCCAGACCAAAAAGAAAAAACAAACCAAAACAACAACCTAAGCATTAGGAATGCAAGTATAAAATAAAATTTTTTCTGCCCTCAACAACCTTATATTCTACTAGAATATAGGCAACTGTCAAAGTCTAGCACATCATAAGTGAGCTATGATTCTCATTCAGCAGAGGGAGTACACACACAAAGGAAATCATAAATCAATGAAATATTAAGGTACAGACCTGTGGTTTCATCAGTGTGTGGAACTTCCAATATGGAAACTCTCTTCCCCAATGCAACTCAGCAGTTCATCTCTAATTTTTAGTCTTAAGAAAATTGCCTAGACATTAAAAATCAAGCAATTTAGCTATGGTCAAACAGCTAATACATTTCAGACACAGGACTTGAATCCAGGCCTTCCTGACTCCAACGCCAAATTTCTATATGATTAGCACATAGTAAGCGTTTAATAAATGCTCGTTGACTTGACTCTCTAAGACTGTGAGGTAGATCAAGGAACAACTTATAACAACTTTTTGTATTAACAAAGCATGAGAAATGTAGTAGACACTCATCAGTTTGGAGACTGGCTAAACCAATTGCAGCATATGAATATAACTGAATATTACTATGTTGTGGGAAAGGATGGATTTGCAAAAATCAAAGACTGATGGGAAGACTTAAATGACCCAATAGAAAATACAGGAAGCAGAACCGGGAAAGCAATATACACAATAAGTAGAGTATAAATGAAAAAACAATAAAACTATGCTGAATGCTATATAGTTACAAGTATAATTACTGTATAATTAACTGATTAGATTGTAAATTCCTTGAGGGCAGGGACTGTTTTTTGCTTCTTTTTATATCCCCATCCCTTAGCACAGGGCCTGACAAAGAAGACACTTAATAAATGTATACTGATTGATTGATTACAATGAGCAAGCTTCCATCCAGAATAGAGTTGAAAAAATGAAGCTCATTTTCTTCTTTGAAGAAAGGGGTGAGTGGGGGAAGAGAAGGGAAAGTGTTAAAACTATGGGTGTAGACTATTACATATATTCTCAGAAACAGCTGATATGCTAGATAACTTCGTTGCACTGGTCTCTTTCTTTTTTGTTCGTTGTTACAAGGGATGGTGCTCTGGGTAGGGAAGAAGGAAGGGATATATTTAGAAATTGAAGTGATAAACTAATGGTACATTTTTTTTTTTAAAAAAGATAATTTTATAGCACAAACATGCTCCTCCCCACCTCCTCCTATTTCTCCCAGCTCTGTAGAAGAGAAGCAAACCTATCCCTTACATATGGTGAGGGCAGGGCCTCAGAGAAACCACCAGAAATCGTCTAAATTGCCTGAAAAGAACGGAGCGAATACAAAAGATTGTCTCTTCCCTGCTATTTGCTGTCATCCTCCAAATCGAGCTCCTTTAAGAGCATCCCAGGCTAACCTCACAAAAGAGATCTCTAAAGAGTCCACTCCTCTTTGTGAAGAAGATTCTTATTAAATAAAACATAAATATTGTAACTCATTCCCTACTGTCTCTGGCTCACAGAAAAACATAACTTGTAAAAGAAAGGTTTAAAGATCTGTTGTCACTTAGCCTTCTGGATTTGGAGTCAGATGATATGGGTTTGAATCCAGTCTCTTCCAATAACTGCCAATAACATTGATCTGATCCAGGGGTGGGGATTCAGTCAAAGGGCCACACTTGAGGACCTCAGAGGGCCACATGTGGTCTTAAGGCCATAGGTTCCCCACCTGTGGTCTAATCACTTCTCTCCCCTCCCTTCCCACTCTCCCCACCAGTCTGAGTTTCCTCATCTAATGAGTGAGCTGGTCCAGATTAATTTGAAGGCCTCTCCCAGATCTTATCTATGTCCCTAGGAACAGTGTCCACTCCTAGCCAGGAACTTTCCAGCCCTCCCTTGCCATAAGTATCTGGGCTGTAAAGGAAGCTGTTTAGCAAAACAGATAGATAACAGGGTCCCCTGGAAGAAACCCGAGAAGCATTATTGAAAATGGAGGCTGCTGGAAATGTGGCTGGAGGAAATGCTCTCCTGGAACCTCACCACACCAGTCTCGGAAGGCATTGCCCTAATGATAGCACTTAGCATCTAAGCGATAAAACACAATTCTCTCCTAGGCCCTCAGGCTGCCTTTTCCCTCCTCTAATACAGGCAGAACTGAACAAATGACAGAGAGTACAGAGCTTTCCGCTGGATGACAGGACCGGGGAATTCCCAGACAAGGGACATCTATAGCCTAGAATCATGGGGCTCCAGGGGAGCTTGGAAGGTTAAGTAGTTCATCCTCTAGCCTTCAGGCAAGGTCTCACCTAAACTACAACCGAATGAGGGCCATCCTATTTTTAACACCTCCTGAGAAGAAGATTCAAGAGCTCAAAGCCTTCCTTATCCACAGAGGTAAAGAGAAGGTTAGAAAGTTTACAGAAGAGAACTTGAGCAAACTAACACAATTAAAAAGAAGAAAGCAGCCTTGTGCAATAGAGAGGGTGCTAGGTGTGGAACCAAAAGGCCTGCCTTCAAATCCAGGCTCTCACTGCTACCTGAGTGACCTGGGGCAAAATGCCTTCTGTGCCTCAGATCCCTCATAGGGCAAAATGACTGGGCTGAACTAAAAATGACCTTTAAGAGATAAAACTGTGGTCCTAGGTTTTCTATTATTTAGGTATGGGGAATGGGCCTGTGATTTCATTTGTATACCAAACCTTCTGGGCAAATCTGGACTATAGATAGATGACAGAGAGAGGCAGAGACAAATGGGCAGGTAGGCAGGCAGACAGAGAAATTATTAAGCACTAGAGATCGGAATACAAAGCAAAACAGCCCCTGCCTTTGAGATTATATCCTAATGGGGAAAGATAACATGCAAAGGGGAGTTGAAAAGGAGATGAAGGTAAGGATGTCCAAGGGCACACGGTCAAGAAATATCCGGGAAATGGGTAGAAGCCATGGTTGGGACAAGATCAAGTGAAATCTCACCCATAGCCCCACGATGGACAAGGTCCCAGTTTCTGGATCGGGACTGGATGTAATCAATGAAATTCAGTAGCTATAAAAGTAAGGTCCCTGCACAAATACAATTTAGCCAGCTACCATCAAAAAGCGTCTTTGTGAAAAGGTAGTCATTTTAATTGGCTACAAGCTCAGTACGAATCAATAGTATGATGTAGCAGCCACAAAAGCTAATGTGAATAATTTAAACAGAAAATAACACTAAAAGGTTGCATTGATGGTCCCTCTCCTGAGACATCTTCCCGTGGTTGGATATAGGCTTAGTCCTCAGTGATGGGAAGACCTCCAGAATTTTCTCTATCTGTAGGGGACACAGTTCTGCCAGCCAGGGAGCACTAGGGATGCCATACCAGACAAGGGATCTCTTGACTATTCCCCATTCCCACTACTCCCATGGACCTCTCACTTCACACAAACTTGCCTGAAGAGCAGACCCCTTCCTCACAATCACACTCCCACAAAGAGTCCCAGTCATCAACTCCAGGGTCAGATATGGTGACTCCAAATCTTTATTTCCTTTCTCCCTCAAGCACTCTGGAGGGGTGTCCCTTGCCCAAGGAAATACTCCTGCCTGGTTCAGTAATGTAAAAGCACAATCATTTCTCCTTTACTGTCTCTCCTAAATCCCAAAGAATCTCTAAGGAAACTGGGTAGGATTATTAGGATCATCAGAAGCAATCAGCCAAATGACAGTAAAGGAAAGGAGTGGGGGAAGCTGTGTATTCTTTCAGTTTTCTAGCATGCATTTTTTTCAGAGAACATGATTCCGTAGGAGGAACAGGATTACAGAAACCTGTTTCAGAATCTGAAGTCTTTTAGGCCAACCTCTCATTTTAAAGATGAAGCCCAGAGAGGTGTGATGACTTACCCAAGGTCACACAGGTAATAAGTAGCAGAGAGAAATTTTGTACTCAAGTCCCCTGACTACACTCTTTACAATGTGTCACAATGAGTGGTTCACACTCTTTAGTGTGTGAATTTGAATACATGGAACTACTTCAGAAGATTCATTGTTTTCACTACTCAGTACCTAGCTATATGTGTCAGGAATGGGACAGTTAGGTGGCACAGTGGGTAGACTGCTGGATCTGGACTCAGGAAGACTCATCTCCCTGAGTTCAAAACTCTTTTAGAGAAAAGGTGATTCAGGGTGAGGAAGGAACACAAGAGCTGTCTGTCTTTAAATATTCGAATGACTGTCTTGCAGAAGAGGAATTAGATTTGTTTTGTTTGGCCAACTCCAGAGGGAAGAATTTGGTGCCAAGAGGTGGAAGACTCCAAGAAGCAGACCCCAACAGAATAAAAGACTTCCACAAAACTGAAGTCCAAAAGGAATGGTTGCTGCCTTGGAAGACAATGAGTTCCCCCTCCCTTGAGGTCTTCAGAAGAAGACTGGATGATTCCTTCTTGGGCGAGCTGTAGAAAGGATGTATGGTTTGGAGCAGATGACCTCTGAGGTTCCTTCCAACTGTAATACTCTCTGATCCTCTCATTCTAATCCCCTTATGTGGTCAACAATTATTAGCACATTCGTTAATTAGGGTCACTGGTTAGACTTCTTTTGTCAGCTCTTATCATTTCTGGGTTTGAAGGAAGGTCTTCAGTTTCTCAGTCATTACTATCTGTCAGGAAGAGATAATGAGCTTGAATGACAAACTGTGTTTGTGAGTGAAGGAAGGCTTTTCTGAGGAATACCCCAGTTGATACTTTTACAGAATGATGGTTGTCAGGAAGACACAAAAGCTTTCTTTCAGCTACCAAATGAACAACCTCCACTAATAAGACCCTAATTAATGAATTTATAACAAACATTCTCTCTTAGAAAGTCAATATGAAATAGAAGAGAGAGTCACCCTTAAAGTGAGGAAGACCTGGGCTCACAAGCTTCCTGACACATTGTTATTCAGTCATTTCAGTCCTATCTCACTCTTTGTGACCCTCTTTGGGGCTTTCTTGGCAAAGATATTGTAGTGGTTTTCCCTTTCCTTCCCCAGCTCATTTTACAGATGAGAAAACTGAGGCAAACGAGGTTAAATGACTTGCCCAGGGTCACACAGCTAGTAAGTGTCTGAGGCCAGATTCGAACGCAGGGAGATGAGTCTTCCTCAGTCCAGACCCAGCACTCTATTCACTGTACCACCTAGCTGTCCCATTCCTGACACATACAGCCAGGTACTGATTAGTGGGAACAATGAATCCCCTGAAGTAGTCCCACGTATTCAGATTCACACTATTCAAGTTACATAAAATATAGTCATCGGTCCAAGGCCAGTGGAAATATGCAGTGTGAATTAAAATAATTCAACCACTTCAAGGGATTCATTATTCACATTAATCAGGACCTAGCTGTACTAGTCGCATGACTCCATCAGGGCCTAAGTGTACTAGGTATATAACCTAAGTCACTTCATCTCTGGGTGTCCCAGATAACTCTCTTGAGATTTTTTTCAGTGTAACCTGTGGCCAAGATTTAGGCTTACACAGAAAGGGTCTGATTTGGAGACATCTCCAAAAATCATAACTTTGGGCTCACAGTGCCCCTGTCTCAGTGTTGCCTCTTGAGAATATAGATCAAATATATTTCATATCTAGATCTCCACATACATAAATGAAAGGCTACTATGAATCCCTCAAGTTACTTTTGCATTCCTTTTGTAAGGTAAAATAAGAACAGTCCTATACTCAATATTCAGTGTTACCTTGAATACTTATATAGGAGATCAACTGGAGGGTTAAGCTCCAAGTATATGAAATGGCATGATCAAACTTTTTACATTCCCCAAACATTTTCCACCAGGGATGCCACACCAGACAAGGGACTTCTTGTCTATTCCCTTTTTCCACTACTCCCACGGACCTCTCACTTCACACAAACTTGCCTAAAGAGCAGACCCCACCACCACCACTACACTCCCACAGAGTCCCAATAACCAATTCCACTCCAACAGAGTCCCAATCACCCAATCAACTCCAGGTTCAGATATGGTGACTGCAAATTTTGATTTCCTTTCTCCCTCAAGTATCAAAGCTCACTTTTGGGTCTCTTAGTCTCTGACCTGTCGACAGAGAGGAAGAGAGAGAGAGAGAGAGAGAGAGAGAGAGAGAGAGAGAGAGAGAGAGAGAGAGAGAGAGAGAGAGAGAGAGAGGAGAGGGGGGAGAGGAGAGGGGAAGAGAGAGGGAGAGAAAGAGAGAGACAGAGACAGAGACAGAGAGACCCTATAAAATCTGTGGTGGAGACTCTCTAGGCCTGGCACAAAGGGCTGACTCCATCCAAGTCAACCAATTCTATCCTGAACTAATAAATTTATCTCTAATCTATGAGACTTGATCACTCAGCCTCAAAGAAATATGAATGGTATAACTGCTCATGGGCATACCACTCCTTTCATAGAGAGATGCAAAGTCCCACACAAGGTCTCACCTCTCTGTAAGTTCAACAAGCTGTTCAAAAGAATTTCCTGATCGATTCCCTGTATCAATTACAGAAGAATTGTTGAACTGCTTCAGTAGAGGGAATATCCACTCTGGGAGTCCTCTACTTAGCTGAAATCATAGACTTAGACCAAAGAAGAGTAAGATCCGCTTTCAGAAAATTCACTCAAGTTCTCTTCAGTAGGCTGAAACATAAACAATTATGCAACATTGGCATCCTGTCTGAGACTCTGCAAGAATACCTAGGCACCGAATGTCAGTGAGCAAGTCTTGAGGACAAGAAGTCATGTCATTTTCTATACTAGGAGTTCTACTTGGCCTCTTCTGCTGATCAGTGGGCTCCAAAGATAAATGTGCCCTTTGGTGGTTCTCCTGTCACTTATTAGTATTTGTTCTTTATAGGAAGGAAATAAGCATATAGTAAGTGTCTACTATGTGCCAGGCACTGAGCTAAGAACTTTACAAGCATTTCATTTGATCATCACAGCAACCCTGAGACATAGTAGGTGTTATTATCCCCACTTTACAGTTGAGGAAATTGAGGCAAACAGAATTTAAGTGACTTATCCAGGAAACACAGCTACTAAGTGATGATGAAGTTGATGATGCTGATGCTGATGCTGCTGCTGCTGATGATGATGATGGTGGCGATGATGATGATAGTAACAACTACCATTTACATAGTACTTACTGTGTGCCAGGCACTGTGCTAAGAACTTTATAATTATTATCTCATTTGATTCTCACAACAACCTGAGAAGTAGGGGCTGTTATTATCCCCATTTTATAGATGATGAAACTGAGACAAACAGATATTTAATGCCTTGCCCAGTATCAGTCAGCTACTAAGTGCCTGAGGCTGGAGTTGAGCTCAGATCTTTCTAAGGCAAAGCCCAGAGGTCTATTCCCTGCATCACCTAGATGCCTCAATATTTATAGTTTATGCATAGACAATGACAGGTAGCTTCGACCACGGGTAAATACACAACCACATGGACTAGGAAAAATAACTGATGTTTCTGTCACACTTTTTTATAAGTCATTCTGTTGTGATCTGTACCACAGAGCATGTATTATCATTATTATTATTCCCACTTTGTAGATAAGGAAACTGAGCTTCATAATGCTTGAATCCCATGCCCAAGGCTATACAGCTAGTATGGCTCAGAGGTGAAATCTGAACTCAGGTGTTGCTGATTTCAGGTGCAGCGCTCTATCTACCTCACCGTTCTGCCTTTTTATACTACAAAATTCTTCGGAAAATAGTTTTACCCAAAAGTTATTAGGTTTAGTGAGTTTTTTTTGAAAGTTTGGGACATTCTTCTGTATTTAACTTAGAACTATGGTTTGAAGCACTGTATGTTGTTAATAAACCTGTGATAACCTTGATAATTTGATGGATCTGTGATCTCATCTGTGTGGGTGTTCTTCCCATTGGTACATATTGACGACAAGCTGTGCATTCTCAAGATGGGCAACTTTTATCCACGTCCTCCCATCGCTCTTAACCAGGAGGTCCATCCAACATGTTGGGGTTATTTTGTCCATCTGTTAATCCTCATTCTCACCACATGACTAGCCCACCTTCTTTTCCAGTCACATACCCATCTGATGAGATCCTTTCTGATCCTTCCCCTGCACAATCCTTAATTCTTCGCACACCCTCCATGCACCTCTCGGCACATCATGAACTCTCAGAGACAGGAAGCCTTACTTTTCTCTGCTCTTAAGCCAAACTGAAGAAGTGAGCAGGGAGTTCTGACAGTCATCAGCAGTCCTAGATACCAACGAGTTTGCACAATGATAATGAGGGTCATTCTACAGAAGACTCACACCAACAATTCGACATTGTGCTTGGAGATTTATTGTGTTAAGGCTTATTAGAAGTGCATGGAGTCAAATAATGCTGATTATATCTGAGAGCTTACTCATCACTCAGAGGGACCGATGAGAATGATAGTATTCAATGAATTGAACTGAATATCAATATTTCTAAACCCAGAAGGTGGTGACTTTGAGCGTGAGGTGAGAGATAGTATGATGTAATGAAAAGAATGCTGGATTTGAAATCAGGAGACCTGAATTCAAATCCTGACTCTGTGACCTTGGGCAAGTCAATTAACCTCTTTGGTCCTCAATTTCTTCATCTGTAAAATGGAAGCATTGGACTAGAAGACAAGGAAACTTGCAGCTCTGCGCCTACAAATCTGACAAGTCTGTGAAATGGTAAACACATTAGATTTTAAGTGCAAAGAACTGGGATCAAGTCCTTGGTCTGCAACCTACTATGTGAAAGACCTTGGGAAAATCATTCTGGGTAATCCTTTCTGAACCTCAATTTCCTCATCTGTAAAAATGAGACCACTGGACAAGATGACCTCTGAAGTCCTTAACAGCTCTAACTCCTAGCTTCTAATGAGAAAATTGAATATTCTGCTAACATACATTCCAAAGGATGTGATTTCATCAGCATGAGTATTCCCTCTTCTGGCATAGATGGCCACTCCTCCTCACACCCCAGTTACTAAATCATGTTATGAGTTGTGGTAACTAAAAGATCCATCTCCTAATGGCTATATTCTGACAATAAGCCTTACTGTTCTACAGAAGAACTTCGGGGTAATATGAATCTAAAAGAAACTGAGAAGTAGGAATATCTTCAAACTTAGAGCCCTCCATAAGTCTACCTTAAGAATGGTATTTTCAGTGTCCCCACCGCTACCTCCCTGCCTATGGTCATTCTAAATCTCTCTATACTCCCCATGTCAGAGTCCTTCCCTTGACAGACCAAATACATCTCGCCATTCAAGTTCATCTACAACACCCAAAGGTCTAAGAACTCCCTGGCTCCTGCGACTCCCTGAAGTTCTTAGTATAGATTGTTTCTGGTCAAGACATTTCATGTCTTCGAGTCTCTGTTTTCTTATTTTTAAAATGATCACATTGCTTGCACATTGGAAAGAGCGCTGTATTCTGAATCAAACAGCCTGGGTCCCAATCCTGGGTTAAGATTCTGCTGTTGACTAACTGTGTAAGTTTGGGCTAGCCATATCACACATCACAGCCTCAATTTCCTCATCTGTAAAATGAGAGAATTGGACTTAGATGTACTTTAACAGTTCCCTCTGGATCTAAAAGTCCCTGAACTGCAGAGAGCAAGACACTAAAGAAATGCACAGAATAGGAAAAAGCTAGTGGTAAATATCATCACATAATTTGACTCAATCATTTTTCCTTTTAAAAATTTCAAGATACTTTCCACTGATTCTTTCATCTGCTCCACAGATGCAGATTTCAATGAGAGGGAAGGAAGGGGGGAGGAGGAGAGGGAGAGAGAAAGAGAAAGCAAGGAAAAGAAGGAGAGGCAGGATGGAGTAGGGAGAGTGAGGGGGGGGAGGGGGAGGGAGAGAGGGAAGGAGGGAGGGAGAGAGAGAATCAGAAAGTCAAAGAGAGAGAAAATCAGAGAGACAGAGACAGAGAGATACAGAGACAGAGAGAGAGACAGAGAGAAACAGAGAAAGAATCAGAGAGTCAAAGAGAGAAAATCAGAGAAAGAGAGAGAGAGAATCAGAGAGTCAGAGAGAAAGAGAGAATCAGAAAGTCAAAGAGAAAATCAGAGAGAGAGAGAGAGAGAGAGAGAGAGAGAGAGAGAATCAGAGAGTCAGAGAGAAAGAGAGAATCAGAAAGTCAAAGAGAAAAAATCAGAGAGAGAGAATCAGAGAGTCAGAGAGAGAAAGAGAGTCAGAAAGTCAAAGAAAGAGAAAATCAGAGAAAGATAGAGTCAGAGAAAATCAGAGAGTCAAAGAGAGAGAGAGAATCAGAAAGTCAAAGAGAGAAGAAATGAGAGAGAAAGAGAGAGAGAGAGAGAGAGAGAAAGAGAGAGAGAGAGAGAGAGAGAGAGAGATTTAGGACATTTAAGCCTCTAGACCAATAAATCTTAACTCTGCCCTCTCTGAGTGTGCGTGCTACAACATTAGTACATTACCTGGTTATACACTGCTGGACAATATGACATTATGCCTGGAAATGTGGAAGGATAATATGATGGAAAGGAACTGAGCTTTCTTCTATTGTGCTCCTTCTGTAAGGCGATAAATAAGTGGAATTGTGCTTTCCTGATTTATGTTTATGACTGTGATGATGATGATTTATTGGGGACTGCACACTGACAGGGAGCGGAGTGCTCTACCAGGCTCATAAGAAAAAATGGTTATGCCCTCGAGGCATGCAAACCAAGACAAACAATTCAGCCATAAAGCTTCACCAGCCAAAGGAGGCTCCTACTTAATCTCAACAGGGCAAGTGGGCTCCGAATTTCTGCTTGGGTGGAAGGAATTTCCTCTTCTCCTGGGAAGAAAAAGAACACCGCCCTTGAAAGACTTTGGGGAGAAAAAAAAAGAAGTGTGTACTGGGCAAGGAGGCAGAAGAATGAAAGGGGGGAGAGCAGAAAGCAATCTTGGAGATCATCTAATCTGGCTGCTTCAATTTATAAATGAGGAGCCAGACAGAGAAAGGTGAAAATAACCTGCCCAAGAGAGCCTGGCTGGTATTTATTAAAGTTTACTACCTGCCAATGATGGATTCGGCTCGATTGTTTCATAGCTGCTGAATGAATGAAGAGTAGCATTTATTAAGTGTTTACTTGTGTGCCAAGTGGTGTGTGCTGAATACAATGCCAAACCAAGACTGTCCCTACTTTCAAGTAGCTTACATTCTAATGGGAGGAACAGTATGTATAGTAAAATGGTGAGAAGGAAGGAAAGAAGGAAGGGAAAATGGAGGAAGGGAAGGAGAGAGGAAGGAAGGAAGGAAGGAAGGAAGGAAGGAAGGAAGGAAGGAAGGAAGGAAGGAAGGAAGGAAGGAAGGAAGGAAGGAAGGAAGGAAGGAAGAAAGGAAGGAAGGAAGGAAGAGAGGGAGGGAAAGAGGGAAAGAAGGAAGGAAGGATTTCATGAACTCTTACTATGTGCCAGGTCCTATGCCAAGAGCTTCATAAATATCATCTTATTTGATCCTCACAACAACCCTGGAGGCGGGTGCTATTATTATCTCCATCTTACAGTTGAGGAAACCTAGAAAGACAAAGTTTAAGTGCCTTACAGGGTCACACAACTACCAAGTATCTGAAGCCAGATTTTAACTGGAGCCTTCTTAACTCCAGGCCCACTGTGCCAGAGAGAAGTGACAAAGCTGGCGAGTGGGATGGGCACTTCATGGACACATCCTTTGTAGAGGCAATGATAACGCTGATTTTACTGTAGCTCCCTGAGGAAGAGGCTTTCCTGTGCTGCGTGCTCCCTGTGGAACCTATTTCTTAACTGCTGGAGAGAGTAATGACATAGCCCTAGAAGAGAAACACTTTTCATTTTCTTCTTTGAGAGAGACGTGTGGTTCTAGATTCTCTTTAGGAAAAGACTAATGGGGGGGGGGGAAGACTTTAAAAATAGAAGGCACATAGAGGAGCTGATATTCAGGTTATCTCCCTAGAGACTTAGAAAGGAATTTCTCCTTTGGATAAGATCAGGGCCTACCTCTTGGTTGAGCTGACTTATCCTGTCCCCAACAAGAAAGTTCATTCACTCTGTGTATTTTCTAATATGTTCTAATCTGCATAACTTCTCCAATTTCTATTTGGTATTTGCTTGGATAAATGGGTCTACTCACTATCTGTGATGTTGGTCTTTTGTGTACTAACATTTAGTGAGGAGTCAAGCCTTCCAGTATAAGCTTGAGGTACTCTCCTTTTTTAGGAAAGAAAGGCCAGGGTAGCCTACAGGTTGGTTGCTTTTGAATTTTGAAAAAAAAAATCTCCTAAACCTAGCAAAATTTAGGAAGGCAAAGAGATATAATTCTAATCTAGTGCCCATGGTCCTTCTCCAGCTATCCTCCAAGCAGGAATAAAAAATCTCCCTTCAATTTCTGCAGAAAAATCTCTAGAGATACCTAAGACCTTCATGATTGGACAATCCATGGAGATATACATAACCTACATGAGTAACACACATCCTTACATTTAGGAAGATGTATGCCCACTTTTACAATTCTCCAGTCAGAAAGATTCCAATACATTCTCTCAGTGCAAAGGTCAGATATCTACTTCATGGCAGAGATGGGGCTAAAAGCCAGATCTTCTGGCTCCTATTTCAGGGTCCTTTCCATTAACCCTTCCCGCCTCTCCAGGAAGACAGGTTGGGGCGCTATTCCTTTCCCACATTCTCAAACATTAAAGTTGTAAAGAACCTCAGAAGTCTCAATGTACCCAAGCAGAGAACAACCCACCGCCAATGAGTCATTCCTGCTGCCATGAAAAAATGAATTTCCATGAAACTTTGAAACAGGCTGTATACACACAGCCACAGTCCATGAAAATGCATGTAGGGATAATCAGTATTTTAGTGAGGCCCAGACCCACTGAAAAATTACAATTAAACTGGGTTGGATTAGTTGCCAACAGGACGGGAGATAGTGGTATTTTATATCTCTACACTTCAGCCAATTTCAGGCACTTGGGTGCTCTGTGTTTCTTCCTTCTCACCGAAAACAAAAGTTATTTCTGATTAATTTTGAAGACCAGCAGAATTACTGAACATTGTCTCCTCTGTGGCAGAAAGGTTGAAGTGGGACCAAGTCTGCTTATTGTGTTAGAAATGCCAAGAAGGGTCACTTAGCCTGCTCCTCGTTTACATTTTACAATTAGAAGATAATCAGTATGCCATTATGAGTAAAAATTGTTGGAATGACCTTTGGGCTGCATTTTTTTTAATCTAGCAAGTCTTTGGGGACTGCGTGATTGAAAGCATGACAGGAGAACAAGGCAAGTTATAGTGATGATAAATAAGAACAATTATCACACTTATTATCTGATAAATAACTGATCGTGGTTTGCCATTAATCCATCTCCAACAAGACCCTCATGGAGAAACACAGAACTTTCTGTCTGACTTCTTTCGAGGCCCTCCCCCACCTTTGTACTAGGTATTCTTGTTTCAAAAGCAGAGCCAAAAATGGTAACCCCAAGAACAGAAGAAGCTACCACTGCCAACTTCATTGTTTTATTCAACACAAATTATAGCTCCTCTCATTAATGGCAAAATAATTTCTTAGCCTCTGGTTTTTTGTGTTTTATTTTAACAGAGAGAGGCCATTTTGAGGAAACTGAGGCTCATATAAATATGCGTTTAACACTTCAAACTATAATTTTGGCTTTGGAAAAAAAAACTTTTCTACCACTCCAAAAACCAGTATTCCATCTCTCAGATTGGACTAAAAGGCAAGGATTTGATCAACACTCGTAGCAGATACCTAATATTAATCAATGTCTACCGTATCAAGACACAGCCTGGTGTTGTGGATAGGGCTCTTCTTGGAGTCAGGAAGATTTGGGTTCAAATCGTGTCTCTGACAGGTACTGGTTATGTGACTAGGCAATTGACTTAACCCTTGAGTGCCCCCAGGACATTCCCAATACTCTAAGTTACAGGGCAATTGCCAGTTCATTTTGGTAGAGGAGGTTTCTTTACACCAATAAATCAACAGTCTGGTAAAAAAAAAAAAGTAGCATACTACTATAATAGTCCTATACTATTCATGTATTCTATAATACTCATTAAACCCAATTAATAATGATGATAATAACAACAAACATTTCTGTAGTGCTTACTATGTGACAGGCACTGTACTAAGTGCTTTAGAAATATTATATGGTTTTATCCTCACCATAACCCTTGGAGGTAGGGGCTATTATCAGTCCCATTTTACAGATGAGGAAACTAAGGCAGACAGCCCAGGGTCACATGGCTAGCAAGCATCTGAGGCCAGATTTTGAGTCTTCCTGACTCCAGGCCTGACACTCTATATCCACTGTGCCACCTGAGCTGCCTTTATCAGCTAATTAATTGGGGTTTTTTTTAGCTTATTTGCAGGGGTCTAAACCTATGATTTCACTGTGTCAGAAATTCCTAGTGTAGTAACTCCCTCCATCAATGCTTGGGTCAGTGAGAAGTTAAAGGCCATGACTTCCTTATGGTCACACAGCAACCATGCATCAGAATTAAGATGGGGAGACTAGCCTTCTCAGCCCTCTGGTCACCATAGTATTCTGCCTTTCAAATCTAATTAAAAGGAATAATAATGCTATAATAATAATCACCAGCATGTGTGAGTATACACATACATATGTGTGTATGTGTGTATGTGTGTGTATACATATACATACGTACATACATATATGTTAAACATTTGAAAATTGCATAAATTTTCTCATTGGAGCTTCACAACAACTCTCTGAAGTAATAAAAAAATTATTATCCCTATTTTGCAAATGATGAAATAGAGGCAAAAAATGCTAATGATGTGCCCGTTGTCACACAACTAGTAAGAAAGGGACATTCAAACCCAAGTTCTCCTGACTCCAAGCCCAGAAATGTACCCACTATGCCACTGGATATCACAAAAACTATTCCAAATATTGAAAGCCAAAATATACCAATGTTTTCTATTGCATTGTATGCAATGGCAATTTCAATTGCAGTATGAATGTATTATTTTTAGCTCCTAGTGTATTTGATAAGTAATTTAGGGCCTTTGGAGATGCAGGTCCAATTTCCCAGGAGATGTTTTTAAATTGCTTGTCTGTTGATCTTATTTTTTCCTCTATGTCCTCAAATCTGTCCCCATGGCGATTGCAATTTTTTTTAAATGAGGCTATAAAACTAGATAGTTTGCTTATCTCTGTGTGGTTTTTTCCTCCACAAAAAAAAGTTTCCCTTATAATGACTATATCTGCTCTTTGGTCAATTATATGTGCATTTCATCATCTTTTTCTTTTAGCTTTTTCCTTTCTACTGCTGGTTGTTACTTTCATCTTATTCATCCATTCATCCCATCTATAAAGTTATACTTCTGTAATAGGATTCCAGTATCAATTTAGGTTTAATAAAATAAATATAATTAACAGGAAGATGGTATCACTATGAGAAGTGACAGACTGACATCACCGTGCTTCTGCTCTTCTGGAGAGTAACATCACCGAACCATAAAACCTCAAGGGTCTTCGAGCAACTATGATTTTATCAATGACTTGGACAAAGGCATAGTTGTATGCTAACCAAATTTACAGATGACACAAAGCTGAAAGGGATGGTTGGCAGAGTCAGGATCCAAAAATATCAAGACAGATTAGGGCATTGGACAGAATCTAAGTTGAAATTCAATAGAGATTTAAATGTAAAGTTTTTCACTTGTTGAGGAAATCACAGTATTTGATTGAAATGAGGAAGGCGTGGTCAGACAACACCCTGAAAATATATCTGATGTTTTAGCGTACTGCAAGCTCAGTATAAATCATCAGTGCAGTAGAGTAGCCAAAAGAGAATGTGTGATCTTGGTCTCCATTGAGAGGCGTGGTGTACCAAAATAGAGAGGAAGTATTGTTCTGTATCCTGTACTCTATCCTGCTCAGACTACAACCATCTGGAGTAGCTCTGCGCTCTCTGGTTTAGTAAGAACATTGATAAACTGGAGAGTATTCAAAATAACCAAGATGGCAGAGGGCCTTGAGACCTTGTCATACGAATATCCATTGGTGGAATTCAAGATGACTAGCCTGGAGAAGGTGTAGGCAAGACAGGATAGCTGAATCAACCAACAGAGAGGAGGATTTGACTTGTTCTATTTGGCTCCAGAGTACAAAACCAGAAGAGATATGGAGAAGTTTCCAAGAGGAAAATTTAGGCTTGTTATCAGGAGAAATTTCCTAACTATTAGAGCCATCCAAAAACTGAATGGACTGCCTGAGGAGATGGCAGGCCCCCTCTTCTCAGAGGTATTTATGCAGAGACTAGATAATCACTCACCAAATTTGTCGTGGTGGGGTATGCTTGGAATAGAGAGACAATCCATTCCCTTCTGATGCTAAAATTCCAGTGTCAATATAGTTCACTTCTATTCCTTCAGGCAAGAATTAAGGACTTCAAAGAGATTTTTTTTTCATTTTAGCCTCATGAGAGATTTCCTTTCCTGGAGATGGTCCTAAAAATTTATAGACTTTGACTCCATGTCTCAGCTGCATTTTCATGCTGAGACAGCCATCGTCCCCTGTGCCCTTCTCATGTGGCACATCAATCTGTCATACCAATCCCCCATTTTCCATTGGTTGGTTCCTCCTGGCGCCGCCATTTTAGGGAGAGGTTAGACAACTTTTATTGCCCTCCTAGCTGTGGTTCTGACTGTCAACCCTTTGCCTCAGCTACAGATTCATCCTAGAACCACCCACAGTGCCTGTGACCTCCTCAACTTTGAACATTCATCACCACCTGCAGCCATCTCACCCTGGAACATCCTTCTCCTATGCTCACCCACCACCAACTATTGAGTTCCTTTTGGGGCCTCTATTTGGGGAGGGGCCAGGCTGGCCAACTTTCACTCTATTCCTCCCTCCCCAATGGCTATGCTTCTGACTTCATAGATTTTGTCATTTCCACCCCTCTGAGTAAGTGCCTTAACCCCACCCCTTCCTTTCCATCTCCCATTAGACTGGAAGCCTTTTGAGGACAAGGACAGTCTTTCTTTTTGCTTGTATTTGTGTCTCCCATTCTTGGCATACAAATAAGACCTTAATAAATGTTTGTTGCTTTGCCTTGTTGCCTTGAGAGGTTGATTTATCAAATTATGCAAGTAATCTTTGTTAACTATCACTATCAACATTATCATACCTCTCACATTCTTATAGCACTTTAGGTTTGCAAAATACACTAACATTTAATTTGAGCCTCACAATGCCTTTGTGAAGTAGCTATCACAAAAACCATTGTGATCATTTTATAGATGAGAAAATTGAGGCTCAGAGAGGTTACGTGACTTGTCCAAGGTCACATAGAAAGTGGGGGTCTGAGGTGAGACAATTGGTTCAGGGAACAACCTGATGAGAACCCCACTCTACAAATATAGGTAAACACCTCTACAGATATGTTATGGTAGGCACTGAAAAGTTAAGTGATTTGCCCAGGATCACACAGCCATTATGTGCCAGACTTCAGACTTGAACCCAGGTCTTCCTAGACAGCTCTCTATTTATTGACCCTTCTAAAAGTGACTTTTCAAAATGCTCTAAATCACTATGGATTAGAGAAATTCAAATCAAAAAGACCCTGAGGTATCACATCACACCTATTAGATTGTCTAACATGACAAAACAGGAAAATGATAAATGTTGGAGAAGATATGGGAAAATTGGAACACTAATGCATTGTTGGTGGAGTTGTGAACTGATCCAACCATTCTGGAGAGCAATTTGGAACTATGCCCGAAGGGCTATAAAATTGACCCAGCAATACCACATCTAGGTCTATATCCCAAAGAGATCATAGAAACAGGAAAAGGACCTACATATACAAAAATATTTATAGCAGCTCTTTTTGTGGTGGCAAAAGAATTGGAAATTGGGGGGATATCCATCCACTGGGGAATGGTTAAACAAGTTGTAGTATATGAAACTAATGGAATACTATTGTGCTATAAGAAATGATGAGCAGGCAGACTTCAGAAAAACCTGGAAAGACTTACATGAACTAATGCAGAGCGAAATGAGCAGAACCAGGAGAACATTGTACACAGTAACAGCCACATTGTGCAATGACTGACCTTGATCGATTTACCTCTTCTCAGCAATACAAGGATCTAAGACAATTTCAAAAGACTTACAATGAAAAATGCTATCCACATCCAGAGAAAGAACTTTGGAGTCTGAATGCAGATGGAAGCATACTATTTGCTTTCCTTTTCTTTTATTGTTTTGTTTTGTTTCTTCTTTTTCATGGTTCCTCCCATTAGTTCTAATTCTTCTCTACATCATGACTGATGTGAAAATGCATTTAATATGAATGTATAAATAGAACCTAGCCATCTTGGAGAGGGAGGAGGAAAGGGAGGAGGAGAACATTTAAAACTCAAAATCTTATGGAAGTGAATGTTAAAAACTAAAAATAAATTAATTATATTTAGAAAAAAGAAAAATAGTCTGCATCATCAAAAATAATTTTTTTTTAAAAAGTGACTTTTCAGATAGTCAAATCTATATCCTCATCTTCTAGAGGGGTAAACTGAGGACTAATGAACATAAGAGATTTGGCCATTGTCACTTGGCCAAGACCTCAGGTTTCATGACTCCTAAGCCATGTCTCTTTCCTCTTTCTACTCAGATAGGTAGGAAAGAAAACTAGTAATTATGAGTTTTACATAATCCACTAAAAGTCAGCCTTTTAATGTCTTCCTCCCAGGCTTTCTCTGTGTCTTTCCCCAGATCAGAGAAACAGACCCACTGAGAGTGAGCTCATTTCATGCTTCCAACTAGAGTTTCCACACACCATGAGATATGCACCATGAGGGACAGAGCTCTGGTTTAGAGACAAAACCACCACCAAACATTTATTAAGCACCTATTGTATTTGGGGCATCTCTTTGGGCACTTAGAGGATTTGGTTGTAGTTGTTGTTCAGTCCTTCAGTCAATGGTTAGCTCTTCCAGGCACTTCTGTCTCCCAAAGTCTGTCCACCTTCATGTTTGTTGAATGTGTTGGACACCTTCTGACTCGAGGGGTTTATCTTCTGATGTCATCCCTTTTAGCATTTTAATGATGCCATGGGGTTTTATTGGCATAGATACTATAGTGGTTTGCCATTTCTTTCTCCAGTGGATCACCTTTTGACAGAATTCTCTTCTGTGACCTGTCCATCTCGGGTAACCCTGCACTGCTTGGCTCATAGCTTCATTGATCTATGCAAGCCTCTCCACCTTGACAAGGCAATGATCCAAGGAGGGGAGTGTAGGATACACAAAGTTTAACTAAAGAACAGTCCCTGCCCTCATGAGGTTTACAGTTCAGTAAGGATATAAAGTAGACCAATGGCAGCCTCTCACTTTAAGAAAGCTTTACTAAGAGATGATATCCCATATTTTGCTGATTTTCAAAGGTCCTTCCTAATATAACCTGTTATTTGATACAATCATATAATAGTAACAAAAGGTATCCAGGAATGAAACTTAGACTGAACCTCAGATTCCTTATCTCTAAAATGGGGATATAATACCTGTTCTTTCTTCCTCAATTGTTTTTTTTTTGGAGTGGAGAAGGCAGGGCAATTGGGGCTAAGTGACTTGCCCAAGCTCACACAGCTAGTAAGTGTGTTAAGTGTCTGAGGTGGGATTTGAACTCAGGTGCTCTTGACTCCAGGGCCAGAATTCTACTCACTGTGCCACCTAGCTGCCCCTCTTCCTCAATTCTCAAATGGACCTTTCTTTTTTATCTCTAATAACAAGAATGAGAGATAACAGATGGATGACCATGTATTCCAGTGATGCTTCCATTGAGAAAAAGAGGACATGAAATCTATCCAGCATATCAGACATGCCCTCTGTGGTAAATTTATGAGAGACGTATACAGGTGTCACACCAGACAGGCAAGCAAAAATGGACAGTGTGGTAATATGCCTATTTAGAAGGAATATTCACATTGAGGAGATAATAAATCTGTCTGAATATCTGAGTAACCGCCTTCCAGGTGTTGTTTTAAGGTTCAAATTAAGTAAACAACTAGGTTGTACAACAGAGCTCTAAGCCTGGCGTCAAGAAAGACCTAAGTTCAAATCCCTTCTCAGATATTTACTTAGCTGCTCGACCCTGGGCAAGTCACTTAACCTCAGCCTGCCTCAGTCTCCCCAGCTGTAAAATAAGGATAATAATTGCACCTACCTCCCAGGATTGTTGTAAGAATAAAATGAGATCATATTCCTGAAGTATTTTGCAAACCTAAAGCGTATAAATGCTAGCTCTCAGTATATAAAGGGCTTTGGAAACTCTAAAGCACTATTTAAAGTCAGGTCTTGGTGGTGCTAGATGTAGTGGCAGCAGCTGCCAAGAGAAACAGGTGAAATAAATGCAAATTGAGACAATAAAAGTTTCTGTATTCCTCTTGTCCTGAGCACTAGAATGTCTAGATTCACAGGGCAAGTGGCGAGGAAGGAAGAGCATTCACAGATACGGAGCCAATAGCCACCATAAATGAGAAGCAAAAAAACACTGGAAATGGCTTACAGAATAGCCATGGAACCAAGGTCTCAATGCATTCCTTGTCCCTCTTAGAACCTTTTTATAAAAGATTTATCAGGAGAGTTTGTACATCTAGCCACTGGAGCTACAAAGAGCCAAAGAGCCAGCTCTCCATGTCTGTTGGTCCTGCACAATTTTATTAGATCTCCAGCCAATGCCTTCCATGGCAGGGCTTGAGATGGAACAGTCTAACCCTCACATACGTCCATCATTTTGGTCACATGTGACCATCATTTCATGTGATTCCAGGGGTTTGGATCCAAGCAAACTGGTAATAAAAAGAGTGGACAAATCAATAGCAAATCTCTTGGGTCAATAGATAGATATGATGGATAGATGGATAGATGGATAGATGGATGGATGGATGGATGGATGGATGGATGGAT
>CM053623.1:339058331-339070863 GCA_028646595.1 Phalanger gymnotis | reverse complement strand
TTTTTCAGCTACATACCTATGAAAGACCATTTACCAAGTCACAAAAGAGATACAATTTGTATCAGTGAGGGAGTGTCCCCACCAAAGAAATCACAGATCCTTGAAGGACTGAATTGTCATTAATATGAATGATGTCAAAAGCAATTATCATTTCTATAGCACTTGAAGTTTAAAATTTAATTTCTTATAATAGGTAATAAAATCATTCCTCACCTGCAAAATTTAAGGATTGAACAAATAATCTCTAAGGTTCTTTCTGATCCTAAATCCTAGGACCTCCTGACCCTTTCTATCATTCTCACTGTCTCTTCCTGCTAATTGTGGACAGCTCTGGTCTTACTCGTGAACAGAGAAGTTATCTGGGTACTGTGATTTGGAGGACAATTAAAGTACCCACTACACACACACACACACACACCTTCTGTCTCCTACACTTGCCGACCACAGTGCCTGAAATGGACGACTGCTTCATTCCTTTTGCTTCCATTATTTTATCTCATGGAGTTCTCCATCAAAATATAACTACTCTGGGAAGGGTTAACAGAATAAACCAAAATAACCCGCTATGGCCTTACCATGGTTAGTTTGTTAGGTAGCAACCTGTCATCTTGGAAAACAGACAGCTTTCAATTCCCACAAGAAATCAGATTTCTTAAGGAAATAGACCACAGGCCTGGTAAGGTTTGATGGAGTTCCATTGACAGGGGAGAAAACAAATTATGGCCAAAATGCGATATTTTTCAAACTTAACCAAAAAGTTTCAAACTGAAACTTTTGAATCTGTAATTAAAGCACTCCACCAGGATGTTTTTGTTGTTCAGTCATTTTTCAGTTGTATACAACTCTTCACAACCCCATTTGGGGTTTTCTTGGCAAAGATACTAGAGTGGTTTGCCATTCTCTTCTCCAGTTCATTTTACAGATGACTTGCCCAGGGTCAAGTGTCTGAAGCTGGGTTTGAACTCAGGAAGATGTCTTCCTGACTCCAGGCCTAGTATTCTATCTACTACACCATTTAACTGCCTTTTCACCAGTACCAAAATACCATGAATTTTTTTTGTATTCTCCGTCTGGAAGACAAAGTCCTTGAACAAGGTAGTGAGGAGCTTAAGGAAGTTAATTATAAAATCTTCTCCGTGGATATTCTGAAATAATAATATTTTTTCAATTGTTGTGTGAGTTTAAGGAGATGTCTTTCCACACTTATCACTAGTTTGGGATGCAACAGGACTGAGTGGAAAAAGGAAACAGCTGCTGACCCTTTGGAGAAAGGCCACTTCTCCTCCTCCTCCCCCTCAGCCCCCCTTGGAAAAGGCAGCTGCAAAGAGAAACAAAGCATTGCATTCAGTGGAAAGTAGTTGAGAGTTTCAAAGAGTAGGCTTCCTGCCGATGTACTTCATGTTGGTTGAGAGACCAGCCTGGATACTCACAGGAATGCAGCAACATCAGAGTCCCTAACTGTGAGTGCGCAGGAGTGCCTGAGAGTGGGTGTTAGTGCAGAGTTCAAGTGTGTCAGAAGCACATTTGGGTACTCAGTATGAGAGTCCAAGTAGCTTAAGAGTGGGTGTAAGCCCGAGAGCTTGAGTAGACAGGGTGCACTTAGCTTTAGACAGGAGAGTGTGGTAAGAATAGAGACTGTGTATGAAGGTATGGCTGCCTCCTCTTCCCCTCTACCACCCATAGGAAAGGGAGGAAGAAATAGGCTCACAGAGGTTAAACGACTTTGCCATGGTCACACAGCTAGTGTTGGAGGGGAGATATGAAGCCTTCCCACGACATGCCCCCTCAAATGTACTGCATAACCCTTAACATGCTATCTATCACCAATAATGATAGAGCCAATGACTGTTAGTCACCACACCACTCTGAAGTCCCCAGATGACAGTCATCAGGATTATTGTTGACAATTGCTACCTTTCTATACAAACCTCTTCAGCGTGTATCCACCAGCCCACAGGTCCTCATGTCACTGCTTTTATATGAAGCCAGGAGTCTCAGTGTGTGAAAACAAGTGCTATCATGTTATCCTATATGAAAATGGCTTCATTTCAGTGGGTTTTTTTCTCAGTTTATGTCACATTCTATTGTACCAGGTTAACCTGGTTACCCCTATACAGCAGAGCAAAATACTATCTTTGATCATTTCTACAAGTGAGCTGACTGACTTTCCTCCTTCCAGTTGGATGAGAAACACCAGGGAAAAGTTGGCCTGCCCAAGCAATTGGCCAAAAACACTTTAGACCACCACATCCATGTTTCTCAGGAAGGTTTTGGGGAATAAATGCAATGATAGAACCACTTAATATGGTCGCCTTTGTCTGGAATGAACTCCATCCTCACCTTTCCTTGTAAAACCTCTGGTTTCATTCAAAATCCAGCACATGTGAGCCCTTCCCTGATTGTCCCCTTTCTCTAGTTACTGACATTGCTTTTTAAAATTGTTCAGTCATTTTCAGTTGTGTGCTACTCTTCATGACTCCACTGGAGTGGTTTGCCATGTCCTTCTCCAGCTCATTTTAAGATGAGGAAACTGAGGCAAATAGGGTTAAGTGACTTGCCCAGGATCACAGAGCTGTTAAGTGTCTGAGGCTGGATTTGAACTTAGGTCTTCCTGACTTCAGGCCCAGCACTCTGTGCACTATGGCGCCACCTAGCCGCCCTCTTAAAATTATTTTGTATAATTTGTATTTTCTTCTTTATGTGCATATTGCATACCACCAGCAGAATATATGCTCCTTGAAAACAAGGACTTTTGTTACTTTTTTTCAATGTACCTCCAGTGACAGGCACGTGTTATGTGCTCAATAAATGCCTGTTGAGTTTGGTTGTTGAATTGAATTGAATTGAATTGAATTGAATTGAACAGACATTGGAAACCTAGGAGCTCCTAAACTGGATGATGAGGTGGCTCAGCGAGTAGAGCACCAGCCCTGGAGTACGGATGCCCTGAGTTCAAATGTGACCTCAGATACTTACTAACTGCGTGACCCTGGGCAAGTCACTTAACACTGTTTGCCTCAGTTTCCTCATCTGTAAAATGAGCTGGAGAAGGAAATGGCAAACCACTCCAGTATCTTTGTCAAGAAAACCTCAAACGAGGTCACAAAGAGTCAGACACAACTCAACAACAACAAAATGCATCTACTTTTACCATCCAGCCAAAAGACACATTTGTTTAAAAAAAAATTAATCAAACCCATAGAGTGATAAGAAAAGATTCTCTCATGCATACATAGAGTATACTTTTCCAAAGGCTGCCCCACCACCAGTGAAGGAGGGCAATCACACAGAGCACATTTATGGAGGTCACACATTTAAAGGCAAACTTATCCAGGGCACAAATTTGACCAAAGCAGCTCACACCTCTAATGGTGCAAGGTTGATATATTGCTATTTCTCTACTGGCCATCACAGCTCTGCTCTCTGCAGAGGATGTCATTTCTTCTGGTCCTATCATTTCTGCCCTCTTGTCTCCTCTGTGCATTGAACATCACATCATCTCTGCCAGGTGTCTCTTTTGGTCTTATTATTACTGAGGTGCTCTCTACTATCTTCCTGGGTGCCAAAGCCTCCCCTTGTCAGCTCTATAAATGCATAGCCAAGGGCTGAAAGTCGCTACATCCAAACAGTCAAGAGAATCTCCCAGATTAAAACCTTCTATTCTTTTGTGAATGAACGCATCTAGCAATAATTTGAAATCTTTGACAACTCTCTGACATAATTAAGAAATTCCCTTCTAACTCCTGTTACATCTTTGATTGGACCTTGCCATGTGGACCTCCAAAAGCATCAGAGATTCTACCAGAAAAAAAGCAGGAGTTTTGAGGATGGTGGATCACGGAGGGGAACTTCACTGCCATAATCATTTTATATCAACATATTAGTAGGGGCTCCAACAAAAGCTACCTAAATATACAAGGCTGTCACCCTTTATTTCCCTGGTCCACATTCTTACCATTATCGTATATATCTGCCAGCAACAAAACTGTTGACTTTTGAGTTGTATTCTGATAAGCACAAAAGTCCCATGTCTGCCTACGTGCACAGTTCTTTATTGTTAATATGCTGCCACCTATTCGTGCCCTTATATGCCTCTCTATTAGCCTGTGGATGACCTGCAACTCTAGTTCTTAATAGACTGTGGGATTTCATTTTGAGAATCATACAGCACTACTAGAAGAATGTTAAAAAGATGAAACTTTATTTCAGGGAGAAGCTTGAGATTTTTAAAAGCCCTGTACAATTTCTCAAAAAAAGGCCTTCCAGCTCACTCGCCTTCTCCTGCCTAGCTAACTGCCCATTTACAGTAATCTGATATAAACCAGCTCTAGACAGTGCACATGCAACTGGCTAGTCAAGTCAGGAATGTCAATATTCTTCACCCACTTGGTTTTTCCAAAGTAAATTTTAGGCTGTATTTTTTTTAATGCCTTTTCTAATAGTGTTAAGAAATTTTATGTTTTAATGTTTAATGTTGAGAAATTTTTATTGAGTTGAATTGAAAGTGTTATCCATTTTGTTGTCATCTGGCCTTCAGCTATATGACCCACACACTTTAATATTCAACTTAGCTAAAACATTGGGTAACAAAATAGTAGAGTGTATTATAGAGTCTGCGGATAGACAAGCATCCAAAGGAGAAATTAGGGGAAGAGCTGAACTTTTCTTGGAATGTCCTCAGACTGGGTCCTCTTGGAGATACTCATAGAGTAAATGATTCTCCTTCATACTGCCTTCTCTATCACAGTTCAATCCTCTCTTTACTCCATGCCTCCTCCAATCTGGAGGATCCAACACTCATAATCTCTTCTTTCTGATTCTGAGATAACTTCTCCCTTTTACACAAATTGCTTAGGGTATGATCCAGTCGCTATGACAATAGCTTTAATTAATTCAAGGAGGTGTACAGATCTTGCTTATACTCAGTTTTGATTATTTGCTTCAATTAAAAATGTTTTAGCTTAGTCAAAACACCAGGGACAAATGGGATGTTTTCAACTTTGCTCTTATATATGCATGTATATGCACATACATATATACATGTGTATGTACATACATAGAAATATATACACACAGGGTGGAGCCAAGACGGTGGCTGGAAAGCAGGGACTTGCTTAAGCTCTCCCCCAAATCCCTCCAAACACCTGTAAAAATGGCTCTGAACAAATTCTAAAGCTGCAGAACCCACAAAATAGCAGAGGGAAGCAGGTCTCCAGCCCAGGAAAACCTGGATGGTCTCTGGGAAGGGTCTATCACACCATGCTGGGAATGGAGCCTGGAAGCAGAGCACAGCCCAGTGTGGGCTACTCCAGGACAGACCAGACCAGGAGTCAGGTGGGTAGAGTAGGCCTTAGGGCCAGGAATCACTGAGCTGTAATAGTTACCAGACTTCTCAACCCACAAACACCAAAGACCATGGAGCAGGTTAGTAAGAAAACTGCTGGATCGGGTTAGAGAGTGGTCCAGTGGTAGTGGCAGCAGCAGCAGCAGGAAGCTCCTGCAGCTACTTCCAGAGCTCCAGCTATGGCTGCTTCCAGAGTCCCTGTCTCACACTTTGGGAGTAATCAAGCGGTGCATCAGAATGGGAGTGTAAGGAGCACTTTGCTGGTGCAGTGTGCTTTGCCCTGCTTGGATCTGGATCACGGTCCTGGTTGGGGGTTCTTGGGGGAGGAGTGTTGCTGTGGCAGAGCTTGCAGTGATGGTGGAGTAGAAGTAGCTCTGAAAACAGCAGCACTTGATCCCTAAAGCTTGGGACAAAGTACTCTCTATAAGCAGTCATACCTTTACATAAAGCCCAAGGGTCAAGTAGTTGGCTGGGAACATGAACAGGCAGTGAAAACAGACTCAGACTATAGAATCTTTTTTTGGTGACAAAGAAGATCAAAACATACAGCCAAAAGAAGTCAACAAAGTCAAAGAGCATACATCAAAAACCTCCAAGAAAACTATTAATTGGTCTCAGGCCATGGAAGAGCTCAAAAAGGATTTGGAAAAGCAAGAAGTAAAGGAAAAAATATAAAGAGAAATGAGAGTGATGTGAGAAAACCATGAAAAACAGGTCAATGACTTGCTAAAGGAGACCCAAAAAAATACTGAAGAAAATAAACTTTAAAAAATAGACTAACCCAAATGTCAAAAGAGCTCCAAAAAGCCAATGAGGAGAAGAATGCTTTGAAAGGCAGAATTAGCCAAATGGAAAAGGAGGTCCAAAAGACCACTAAAGAATATACCACCTTAAAAATTAGATTGGAACAAGTGGAAGCTAGTGACTTTATGAGAAATCAAGATATTATAAAACAGAACCAACGGACTGAAAAATGGAAGACAATGTGAAATATCTCATTGGAGAAACCACTGACCTGGAGAATAGATCCAGGAGACACAATTTAAAACTTATTGGACTACCTGAAAGCCATGATCAAAAAAAAGAGCCTAGGCATCATCTTTTAAGAAATTATCAAGGAAAGCTACCCTGATATTCCAGAACCAGAGGGTAAAACAGAAATTGAAAGAATCAACCAATCACCTCTTGAAAAAGATCCCAGAAAGAAATACATACACACATGTGTATATATATATATATATATATATATGTATATACATATATATATACACATATATATATGTATATACCTATGGAACAGTTAGGTAGCACAGTGGATAGATTGCTGGGCCTGGAGTCAAAAAGACTCATCTCCCTGAGTTCAAATCTGTCCTCTGATACTTCCTAGCTATGTGACCCTGGGCAAGTCACTTCACCCTCTTTGCTTCAGTTTCTCAATGGTAAAAATGAGCTAGACAAGGAAATGGCAAACCACTCCAGTATCTTTGCCAAGAAAAACCCAAATGGGGTCACAAAGAGGTGGACACAACTAAAATATGCACATATATTTTTATTGCTGTTCAGTTGTGTGACTTTTTGTGACTCCTTTTGGGGTTTTCTTGTCAAAGATACTGCAGTGATTTCCTATTTCCTTCTCTAAATCATTTTTCGGATGAGGAACTGAAGCAAAGAAGGTTAAGTGACTTGCCCAGGATCACAAAGCTATTAAGTGTTTGAGGTCAGATTCGAACTCACTAAGACGAGCCTTCGTGATTCCAAGCCCAGTGCTCTATCTACTGTGCCACCCAGCTGCTATGTGGATATAGATATAGATATAGATATAGGTACCCATACACACATATATATATATATATATACACATATACCTATGCATATACATATACACATTTTAATGAACGGTATTCATCTAAAATTCATTAAAATGTATGTACATATATACTTTTTAATGAATTTTAGGTGAATACTGTCAGTCTAAAGAGTTTTAAATAGTATATTATGTATTTAGGTTCAAGAAGAAGTATGCTGTGTCTATGTATGATTAAGATGTTTTATCTGTAGCTTATTTCTTAATCTTATTATCTTATTGTATAAATGCCAAACTTAGAGAGTCAGTAAAGCTGTCTGACGGAATTCTTTACCAATTGGAAACCTGGCATCCCTCAAAAACGCTGCCCTATAGCATCTCTTTTGAAGCCTCCTTTCATTCAGCTCATTTCCTTCCTGAGCTGACTGGTAAGTAAATCTGCCCCTGTCCAAACACTTTTACTGAGTTTGCTTCATCTAGTGACTCCTGAGGAAGAAGTGGCCCTCTTTTCAGTGATCCCTTTAAGACTTTTTAATTGGAATTTTTTTATTGTGTCACCGACCTGGCCTGAGCTCATTTCAGAATTGTGCTGAAGTGGATATTGGCAAGTATAAGTGAGACTGAAAAATGTCCCACGTAGCACATCTCAGTATTTTTCTTCTAAATGAGTCAGGGTGTAGGGATTAAGGGTTGCGCCTTTTTTATACAAAAATAATTTTCTTTGAGATGGTAAAGACATTGTAAGGATAATAGGCCTTCACAGATAAGCAAAAAAAAGAAAAAGATCTGAAACTCACAGGACTAAACTCTTCATATCCAACATGACCAGAACACTTCCACTTTCCCAGAATCTCCACTAACCCAATTTTAGCACCCCACCTACAAGAACATGCAAACATCAGGAAGAGTGTGTTCTAAAATTAATGACCAAAATTATTTGTAATAACCAATCTTGGTCCCAAAAAAATAATGATAAAATATTTTTCCCTTCTTTCAGTAGGGGTTGAGGGTCTGATGCTGTGCAATGTCTCATAAACCATGGGAACTGATGATTACTTTTCTTTAGCTTTTTCTTTCCTATAAGGGAGGTTTGAAGGAGTGAAATATATTGAGTAGTCATTGGAATATAAAAAACAAAAGGTATTAACAGTCAAATGATCTGTGATCTTATCAATACAAGTATCTCCTCCAATGACACTGACTACAGCCCATTCACAACTGGCCGTGTTATCAGATGTTGGTGTGGTATAGTAGCTAAAGCCTGGACTTGTAGTCAGGACAAATTCAAATCACACTTCAGACTAGCTATGTAACTTTTGGCAAGTCACGTGACTTCTTTGTTCCTCAATGACCTCTGAAATCGTGATCCCATATCCTCCTAAGAGTTTGCCTTTTAAAGCAGGGGTAGGGAACCCGTGGCCTCAAAGCCACATGGGACCTTCCAGGTCCTTGGGTGCAACCTTTTGATAGGGTCCAGGTTTTATAGAACAATTCCTTTAATTAAGGGGATTTATTCTGTGAAGTTCAGATTCAAAGAGCCACACTTGAGGACTTAAAGGGCAAAATGTGGCCTCCAGGCCCCAGGTTCCCCACCCCTAGTCTAAAGGTTTCACCCAAGATTCTTGGGGCCTCACTCAAGTTGCCCTGTCATCCTAAGGATGCCAATGGAACAGCATATCTAGTGGGTGTTCCTTACTGTTACCACATGACCAAACCATCTCTTTTATTACATATGTCTTCTATTATATAATTTATAATTTTCCTTTATAATTCCTTGCTTATAATATGTTTAGCCTCACCCACCATGTACCTCTCCATTCCTTTCTGGATGGTCTCTAGTTCTTTGAAAGATGATCTTCTAATTTTTTTGACACTGTAGTATCCCATAACTTGCAGTCAATCACCACCAGAGGAATGTTGGTTTTAAAAAGATAGGCAACCCAAAAGGCTATCTATGTACCCCATCAGGTACCACCAGAACTTTAATATAATTAAATAATTGAGAAACAAAAGCTAGAGTCCAGGGAAAACTAATGAGGCCATTCGCCTTTATAGTCCATCAGGAGACCAGTCAGAAAGTCACCATCCTATCTCCCTAGCATAAGAAGTTGTTATTTCTTGTGCATGTCTTAACAGGACTAGAGATATTTGAACCCTTATAGGATCTAGAATGGGAACAAGCATTCAGAGGTCATCTTGTTCTAACCCCTTGATTCCTCACAGGGCTACATCTAAGTCACCTCTCACTACTTGTTACCTGTACTATTTGTCCCATTTTTGTGTACGAATATATTTTTTCTCAAGAGTCTAGCCTAACAATTCACAGAGGAAAAACAAAGTGGATGAATAGACTGCATACTAGTGTGGAAAGAAAGCAGGATCTGGAGTAAGGAGACTTCTGTTCAATCTCATTTCTGTCACCTATTACTTTGTGACCTTGAGCAAATCGCTTCATATCTAACCATTACAATTTCCTCAGAAGTGAAGGAGTTGGACTGGATAGTCTATAAAATCCCCTCCATTTCTAAATCTATAATCCTATGACCCTAGAAAGGTATACTGGCAAGACTATGAGATGCATTCGTTTGGACAACCTGGAGACCTGAGTTCATCAGTACATATGTTTTATACAGACACTGAGGGTGAACAGTGGACTAAGCCTAGAATTTAGGACAAGAACGGATTGGATTGGATTTGGGAAATTTCCCAGTGTTTTTTAATTACTTTGGGCTTCCCTCTGAAACAGAGGTCTATATTTCTAACATAAAGACTCTTCCAGAGATTTCATATCTGTGAAGCATGCCATGAAGAATTGTGCAAAAGTGGTATAAAGCATATCATCAGAGAGATGCATGACTAGGAACGAAAGCAGACCAGTGATGTGTGAGAGCGGTGGGAAACTGATGGAAAAGCCATACGCTCCATTGGTATCCATGCAACATCGAAACAACTAGAGGAAGATCCACATATGTAAGCTAAACACCCTATGGAGGCTTTATGGAAGATCACAGGCAAGAATTAAACAGAATGAGAAGGTATGGATAGTCTGTGATTTGTAATTCTTGAAGGAATCCCCAAATCAATGAGATTACAGCTCTATCAAACCATCCATTTGCCTTTCTAGAGATGGGAGGAGAATAACACTTAATGGATAAATAAGACCAGAGTCAGGACTGAAACCAAGGTCTTGTGTCTCCAAGTCCAATGTTATTTCTACTACAACAAAGTGCCTTTATTTGAATTTTGATGAGCCGCCAAACTGATTTTCCTAAAGCCAAATCTGACCATCCTACTCCCCTCCTTAAGAAACTCCAGGGGTGCCTTATTACCTCTTGAGTCAAATATAAGCTCTATATTTGGCATTTGAAGCCCTTCACAACTTGGCCCCAACCTACTTTTCCATCCTTATTGCACATTATACCTCTCCATCTATGCTATGGTTCAGCCAAACCGGCCTTCCTTCTGTTCCTTATGCATTATACTCCCTCTCCCACTTCTGTGAGTTTACATTGGCTGTCACTCATGTCTAAAACAAACTACCTCCCCACTGAATTAGAGACAGCTTAGCATGGTGATTGGAGTGACAGTCTCAGAGTCAGGGAGAGCTGTTCCAGTCCTATTTCTGTTTTTGCTTTTCTCCTTGTATCCTCAGTGACTTACACTGTGCCTGCTATATTCTATTACCTTAATAAATATTTACTGATTGATCAAGTAATTGCAAAATGGCACCAAATCCATGATGAATTGTACCTCAGCTAGGTGGCTATCAGAAAGAGCATCAGACCTAGAGTCAGGAAGACCTGGGTTCCAATCTGGCTTTGGACTCTCAGCTGTGTGGCCCTGGACAAGTCACTTAACCTCTGCCTCAGTTTCTCCAGGTGTAAAATGATAATAGTAATAGGACTTTCCTCCCAGAGCTGTTGTGAGGATCAAATGGGATGATGTATGTACAATGCCTAGCACATGGTAAGTCCTATATAAATGTTATCTGCTATTTTATCATTATTATTATTATGGAAAGGATGAGATGTATCTGAAAAATCATGGGCAAAATTGAATGATCTAGAAGATAAGCCAGAAGATAAACCAAAAAATTGTCACTAGTCTGATTGCCTATCTTGCACCAATGTCAGTTTGTTACTTTCTGAATCCAGTGAGGTAGCCCATAAAGAAATAGATGCTATATCCCTAACTTTGCCATAGAAAGTTAATTTCCTCCTGATGTCCCTCCAGCCTGGAGCCACCCGACGTAGAATATGAGCTGGGGGCTCTGTGCTCTATTCAAGTGAAAGACAATCAACATAAGAAACATTAGCCATGGCAGTGCTCAGGATTGCTCCGCACAACGGATGGAAAGGAAAACCAGTCATCTGAATTGAATTTTCAGCTGGGGCCTAAGAGGCCAAATTTAATCATCCACCTAAAATTATCACACAAGTCAATATTTCCCCCCTTCTCCTTGCAGAGAGAAAGAAAGTGATTCTCTGTTTTTCACTCAAGCAGGTGGCCTTGAGGCAGCTCACCAGCTGGCTGAAATCTAAGTACCTTCGCCAAAGACAAAAGCAAGCGGGATGATTGATTATGTCCCCATTGTACTGGAAGTGCACCTCCTCAGCCAATCAGCATGCAGGGCTGCTATCTGATTAGCATCGAGCAAAACTATTCCTGGGAGCAGATAAACAGAGGTGAGCAAACCACAGTCCCTGGTTAGCTGTTGTTTCCTCAACCAGGTCAATTCCACTCAATGAATTGATTTCCATCAGGCTCTAGTTAGTTTCTTAGTTATTAAACCTTCTGCTGTTGGGTTGTTTATGTTCAATGTCCCTTACAAAGTGACTGTGTCTAGAGGAAACTCCCACCCAGTTAGGTGGAGACATCACTGGAGAAAATGGACAAGAATCCCCTAGTTCGCGTGGGTCATGGTCTGTACTGTGATGAGAGTGTAGGGGCCATAAGTGGGAGTGCAGACCCTTCAAAATATGGAAGATAGAGGCCTTTGAAATTTTTTGGAGGAGTAAGTTGATCCAATTTGTGTATTAAAAAGAATAACCTGACATTGGGGTGAAGCATGGGGAGGGAAAGATAAGAGGCAGAGAGCACAAGTAGGAAGTTATTCTAATAGTCCAGAGGATTGTGTCTCTTTATTCAGCTAAATAAATGACTTCAATTTAATTCAAAATACAATTTATTCAGTACTTGCTATGTACCAGACCTGGCTTCAAGGAGCTTAGATTCTACTTTGAAAGGAAGGAAGGAAAAGAAAGAAAGAAGGAAGGAAGGGAGGGAGGGAAGAAGGAAGGAAGGAAGGAAGGAAGGAAGGAAGGAAGGAAGGAAGGAAGGAAGGAAGGAAGGAAGGAAGGAAGGAAGGAAGGAAGGAAGGAAGG
>CM053623.1:338992047-339058231 GCA_028646595.1 Phalanger gymnotis | reverse complement strand
GGAGTCAAGAAGATTTAAGCTCAAAACTGTTCCTGGGCACTTACTAGCTGTACGACCCTCGGCAAGTCACTTAGACTCTGTCTCAATTTCCTCAACTATAAAATGGGGATAAGAAAAGCACCTACTTTGCAAAACTATTGTGAGAATCAAATGAGCAAATACTACCTGGCATAGTTCCCAGCATATAGTAGGATCTTAACAAATATTTATTCCCTTCTCTTCCAGTGGCAAATATATGGGATAATAGAGTCAAGAGCCACACTGTACAAACAAACCTAAAAAGGCTACAATCTACATTGCTGTGACCCCTTAACCAATGAAATCACAGGTCAGCGGGAGTATTTGACTCTTCTGTGCCTTATCGGTCAACTCCAGTGGAGTACAATAAAAATATAAGGCATGAAAAAATATGACATGTGCTCCTGCACATACATATCATTATCATGTATATATCATTTTTATATGTATGCCTCTTAGCACTGTTTTTCTACAAAAAGGCATGTATGTATCTGCCTCTTCACCTTCTAGAACACATAGGTTCCTACAAGCCTCATAGAATTTTTCTAGTCTGCATTATGATCCTTCTAGAAGTATGGAAGTTCAGTGTAGGCACGCTACATAGAAGGAAGTCTAGAGCATGGGACAAAGTCTCACCACTGTTCCCTGCTCATTGTCAAATGCTGCCCAAATATCCATGATTAGAGGCATCATAATAAATTACCTATATCACCAAGCCCAGAATTCTGTAACTTTTTCAACACTATTTTGTCCTCTTTGCAGCATTTGTCATTGCTAACCATCCCCCTCCCTCTTGATCTTCTCTCCTTGCCTTCCATGACATTGTTTTAGTCTGTTTCTCTTCATCTCTATCCTATTTCTCATTCTCTCATTTCTTGACTCCTCGTCCTGGTTCCAAATCCTAAATGTGAACATTTCCTGAAACTTGCTTCTTGATCCCCATCACTACACCCTCTCTCCTAGGGATCTCATTCTTCATGGTTTCTACCACCGTGTCAATGAAGATGGCATCCTCATCTCTGTATTCTCCATCACACGTCACACCATAACTCTACTTCCATGTGTCCAACTGCCTACTGAATAGAAGGCAGAATGGGAGAGTGAACAGAGTGCTAGATTTGAGTCAGGTGACCTGGGTTCAAATTCTGGCTGTGCCATTTAATATCTGTGCTACCTTGAGCGAGTCACTTGCTCTATTTGAGCCTCAGTTTCTTCATCTTGCAAAAGGAGGAGGTTGGACTAGATTACATCTCAACTCTAAATCTTTGATCATAGGATTCTCAATGAATGCTCTTTTATCTTCCCTCACAAAACCTACCCCTCCCCCCAAACTGTTCTATAATCTCCTAGTTATCTAGGCTAAACACCAATACCTCTGCTTCACCCCTCTCCACGTCCAATCTATTGCCAAATCCTGTTAATTTTGCTCCTACATCTCTTGCATCAGCCTCCTCTTTCTACTCCTACTACAACTACACTAATTTAGGACATTATCATCATTTGCCTAGATTCTTGTTATACACCTTGCGCTGGTCTTCCTACCTCTGATCATTTCCCTCTCTGATCTATCCTTCACTCCACTACCCACATTTTCTTCCAAATACGTTGCTCTGATTGTTCACTCTTCTGATAGAAAATTTTTGATGACTCCTGATTGTCAACTAGGAAAAAAACATAAATACATTCCAGGCAGTCCCCAGGATAAATTGAGCCTACCTTTCTATATGATCTCCCTCTATTCACCTTCATGTACTCTATGGAATAGCCAAAATAGACTGCTCCTCCTTGTGCCCTACCCTTCCTAAGCCTACCCATTCCCATTTCCATATCTTTGTTTTCCCAAGGGATTCTTCCCCTTACCCCAATGGGGTAAATTTAAAAATGGAAGAGTCCATCTTAGAGTACATATGAGGAAATTGAGCTCTAGAAAAGTGGAGGGACTTACACAGGGTCACACAACTAGTGTCTTGGGTGGGATAAGACACAGGAATGTTCCAGAGATAGCTCTAACTGGCTTGCTAGCACTAGTAGTCAAATTTTCAATGGGAACATTTACACCTCAGAAATTGACAACTTATTATCAAGTTGCCTATGATCTTAGGGAGGGGGTGGTGAGGGAGGGAGGGAAAAAATTTGAAACTCAAAAATTTTTTTAAACAAATGGCAAAAAAATTGTCTTTACATATAATTGGAAAAAATACTATTTTAGAAGTGGAAAAAAAGAAATTGACATCACAAGACTGGAGGCCTGATAACTGTAGGATAATAGTAACTGGAATTTTTATAGCACTTTAAGGTTTTCAAAGTGCTTTGCATCCATTATCTCATTTGAGCCTTATAGTACCCCTGGATTTAAACCCAGGTTCTCTCAACTCCTATTCCAGTTCCCTATGTACTACACCCTCACATCTGTCTATTCCCCGTGAAAACTTCCCTGATAGAAGCAATCTCCACCCCCTCAAACTTTCCAAATCACATAGTTTGGACCTTTCTTCTACTTATGACATTCTGCCTTAAATTGTAACAATTTCTGAGCATGTCTCATCCTCTAATACAGTATAAGCTTCATGAGGTCAGGGGCTATTTTATGTTCTTCATGTCCCCAGAATCCTGCACAGTGCTTGTCTATAGTTAGGGTTTGTTGAATTGTACAGTGTCTGAGCTATCTGTTTTGTTAAGGTGGAGCAGCACTGAAGGTCCTTTCGTTCACCCCAATTAAGTGCACAAATCAGTCTTTTGTATTTTATTGCCTCAATGAGACTAACCTCCTAGTGACCCCATCCTGGGCATTGGAGTAGCAGCCCAGACAGATGTTGGGAATTGGAATCCTAATTAAACCTAAAACATTTCACTTGAACCTTAAAGAGAGGAGTAAGGGGGGAGGGAGAGAGAGGGGGAAAGGGAGAGGGGGGAAAGGGAGAGGAAGTGGAAGTGGGATAGGGAGAGGGAGAGAAAGAAGAAAACAAAAAAATCAAGTGAACAGGTATTTATTACAGCAGCAAATTTCTAACCTACACAAACTAAATGTCAAAAAATAAGGATACTACTCAGTTAAAGTATACATATGTTGACCTGAAAGCTTGGTTAAAGGAGGCAAACAAGCCAGGTGATATGTAAAGTCATATTGTTTATTCCCTTAAAGCTAGCGGATACATACATGTATGAAGCCAGACAAAATCTGAATGCCTGAACAGAAGAATGAGAAGGTTTAAATACATTCTTAGAACAGTCACAAATCAGCATGTCTGTATTACTCAATTTTATGATCTCCATGCATGTTTAACTATGATACAAGAAAGGATTTTCTAAATTGAATTGGATGTAAATACAGTAAGACAAGAGAGTAGACAAAGGTTGATCAAAACTACAACCCAGCCTTTCTGTGTTCACCATTAACATTGCCATAACATAGAATATGCCCATAAAAGAAGAGGTCACATTATTCAAAATAGTGTCTCGGATTAAGGGTCTTGTCCTTAATGACCAGAGGAAAGAATGTCTTAAGTCAGCTCCCCTCTGGCTCTGTTGAGTAAGCTCAGAGAACAAAGAGGATTAGGTCCAGGCTCTTCTTCTGGTCGATTATTAGTTCAGGCTCTGGCCCTTATTGAAGTTACTAAATTAATATTAAATGATTATCAATATTAATTAGAGTTGGGTTCATTATTAACAAATTGTGGAAATGGCAGAGTACATGTCATCATTTATAATTCAATCCAACAAGCATTTATTTAGCACCAACTATACAAGGCTCCATGCACAAGAGCTGTGGATAAGACATCAAAAACAAAAACCAGCCCCTGCCCTCAAGGAGCTTACATTACACTGGAAGATATCATCTGGTAAGTAAATAAGTGCATATCAACAGATATGTAAAAATAAGGGAGAAAACACTATAATGTAGGGAAGAGGTTCAGAAAAGTCTGCTCAAAGTCAGTGACATTTGAGTTCAACCTCGAATGAAGCTAAGATTTTTTTTTATTCAATTAAAGAAGCATTTATTAAACATCTACTATGTACCAGGCACTATGCTTGGCACTAGGGATACAAAAACAAAATATTAAAATAGTCTCTGCACTTGAGGAGCTTGTGTTCTGTTGTTGCTTGGTTATTTACAGTTTCCATTCTTATTCACATAATCTATTACTTACATTTGTCAATGAAAATCAAAATAAAAGTTACATTTTTAATGCTATATTTATCTGTTCTTCTATTTCCTTTTCTATAAAATGCCACTGGTAATACAGGGCCCTAGTCCCCAAGCAGAAGACTCATAATGCCCAAACTAAGAAAACTTGGGAACTATTAGTAACAGAGAAATTGAAAATAAGTAAAATAAAGGTATTCTAAATGGAAACTTGTCCCAAATGGTTTCATTGAAGAAAATTCCCTTGGAAAAAATCACTTACATACAAAAATAGTGATATATTATTTTGTTTTAACTGTCTCCCTTTGTTACAAGGTAGGGTTCTCAGGGGGAAGGAAGGAGGCAGTCATGGGAAGTCATGGTGATTCTTTAAAACAATCAAAATATTTTTAAGAAAAAAATTCCTCTAGCACGTCAAAAGCTAATGGAGTCATCAGATGCCAACAGAAATCAAAAGACATTGAACACTCCCCTGGAGTCCTCTTTTCTCCCTTTGTTGTAGTTCAGGCTGTTTGTTTTTAATATTTGAGCTGAGGTTAAGGCTTGCCAAGCTTTAGAAGAGAACCATTTGTTTAGACAGGAGTGACACGGGCGGCAAAAATACCTACCCCATTACCTGGACAGTCACCTTTCTCAAGTCACTCTGGGAGATAACAACAGCCTCTGATGGTGGCAAATAAATCAGTAGCCACTCTTTTTACCTCTCAACCTTTGGAAGCTTATTTCCCCCAATTCCACCCTCCCGCAGAAGGAACATTCAACTTGTCAGAGAAAAAATAATAAAGTTTACTCACTGGTCTTCGTAAGACCATTTAAGTTAGAGAGAAGTTTACAAAATAAACGTGAAGAGAGGGGGGTAGGGTGGAGGAGGGAGGTTGAGGTACAGGTCAGTTTGAAGGGAAAAGAGCTAGGAAAGGCTTTGTGTATGTCCAAGAAAAAGCACAAGTTGCTATAAGTTTATTTATTTCCCATGTCAATTGGATCTGTGAGGAAATCACAGAGGTAAGAGTGGCTCCTCTGCTTCACCAATACCTCTTGTCTGAAAACATCAAATCAGTGTAAGAAAAGAAGTGTGATCTCCAAAGGTGGAGGAAATTTCCACTCAGTCACGCCAACTTATGACCTGCCTGGGGAGGAGCAATGCCCGGCTGCCAGCATATCCACCACCCAGAGAAGGCGTGTGTGTGTGTGTGTGTGTGTGTGTGTGTGTGTGTGTGTGTGTGTGTGTGTGTGTGTGCGCGTGCTGGATGCCTTAAGGAGTGCCTTTTTGGTGATCAAAGATCAAAAATGCCTCTCTACATGGCTTTACTGTGTCAGGGGGTGGGAAAGAGGAGGAAAAGAGAGGGAGGGGAGGGGAAGGGAGGGAGGAAAGGATTCAGGGATGGGAGAAAATTGAAACTGTGAAGTGAGTGCCAGATTGAGAAAGTAGGGGTGGAGAAAATGAGATGAGAAGAAAAAAGAATGTAATAGAGAAGGAAGAAGAAACTATAGATGAGAGTACAGAGAGACAAGAAGAAGAAATGTAGAGGAGAGGGGAAAAAGAAAGGGAGGAGAGAGAGTTTTGGTGAGAGAGAAGGGACACTGAGAGTGAGAGAGAAAGACTGATAGAAAATTAAGAGGGAAAGTAGAGAGAGGGGAGAAGGAGAGGGAGGGAGGGAGAGCAGATATGTTTTTGTGGGCTTCTATTTCTACTTTAACTTCATCCCCTCCTCAGGATATTTTGAAAAATGGCTTTGATAAGAGCTCATAAACATTTGGAGTGTCTCTGGTTCAGAATGATGAAAGTGAAAAATAACTTGCTGATCGAGAATCTCAGCTCCTGAAAGCCAATAGTCAAAGGGGACCAGGGTCAGTCTAAGAGGAAGCCGATCAACTTTAAGTCTAGATTGGGGGGGTGGGGGGAGTGGGAATGTGCAATCACAACGTACCACATCACTTAGCACCTGATTCAGTACCGTCTTGTGCTCTTCAATCATTTGTATATATGGGTATATCTTTTGTCCCCAACGTGGTTTTAAAGGAACCAGGTTTTAAACAGGCATTTCACAGTTTACAAATCATCTGTGCTACTATCTGTGTGAGCTTGTGCAGATCTCGTAACCTCTCAGAGGTTCAGTGTCCTCATCTATAAAGCATAAATAGGGATAATGCCCATAGTAGTTGTAGGAGGAGCTTTGTAAACCTTAAAGGATTATGTAAATTGGCAGGAAAATAGATTACAGCTGCAAGGGACTTCAGATACCATCTAATCAAATCCCCACATTTTGCAGATAAAGGGGTCTGTAGCCAGAGAGGTGAATGTAGGCTCCCAGTAAGGTGGGACTGTCTCATTTTTTGTATTTGTGTACTCAGTGCCTGTCACACAGTAGGTGCTTTGTAAATGTTTGTTGCTTGGTTGCTGAACCTCATGAGAGTTGTAACACAGACAAAATTGGGAACTCAGGTCTTATGATTCCAAATGCAGTTGTTTCTTCACTGTGCCCCCATTTCCTCTCTTGGTTGGAGGAAGAGTGTCATAGAGAGTACCAAGAGGAAGGTGACAATGATGGTGAAGGGTCCCAAGGCTCTGGCACTCATATAAGGATGAATCAAAGGACCTGAGGATGTTTAGCCTAGAGAAGACTTAGAGGTGGGGGAAGGAAGAAGATATGATTTCCATCTTCAAATATTTGGAAAGCTATCACACAGAAGAGGGGTCAGACATTCTGCTTGGTCCCAGAAGGAAGAAATAATATGGGGGGAGGGGTGTTAAAAGAGGTAGATTAAAATTTAATGTCAAGGGGGAAAAAACTACCTAATAATAAGAGCTTTCTGAATGTAAAGTTGACTATCTTGGGAGCACTAGGTTGTCCTGACTTCAAAGAGAGGCTAGATAACTTCCTGGAGATATTTTGGAGAGGATTTTTATTCATGCACAGACTAGAGAGCTTTTGAGATCCCTTCCAAATGTGAGATTCTGAGATTCCAATTTTATGATCCTGCCATGGAACCTAACAACCACCATTTAAAATAATTTTGGGGGGACATTTTAACTCGGGCCTCTAGGCAGTGGGAACTAATGTTTTCCCCAATCCACCCTTTTTCCCCACTGCACACATACACACACAAACACACACACACACACACCACCACCACCACCACCACCACCACCACCACCACCAAAGTGGCGGAGTCCCAGCAAGTAAAAGAGGGATCCTGGGAATGAGTGCTGTCCAAGCAAAGGCAAATGTGTCTAAGACTTCAGAACCTAGGACAGAGAATAACCGCCAGAGAAGCAATCCAGGTATGGTAATCACATTCATCTTTCTAGACCTTCGATGACAGACACTGGATTTTAGAGGGTCATGAGGGACTTTAAAGAGCATTCAATCAAATCCTATCATTTTATACAGGTAAGGAAACTGAGGACCAAAGGAGAGAAATAACCTGTTTAATGTCACACTGGTAAATAGCAGAGCCAGGATTTGTACTCAGGTTCTCTGACACTAAATCTAGGGCCCCTGCTACTACAACATAGTGTTTTTTGATGACTATGGTAGTTAGGAATCTTTTTGTTACCATAGGTAGGAAGCAGAAAAAGATTCATAGCTGTCCAGAGCCTCAAGGAGAGCACAAACCTTTCTCCCACTCTGAGGCAGCCTTTAGCCAGTAGGTGACACAGGGAGACTTTGGGCCTCAGGCTCATGCTAAGCTGGCTTATTAAGCTGAAATGGTAAAGCAGTATGTGTGGAAAGGAGAGATAGTATGGAAGCTATGAAGGACCACTTTGTGACAGAGCAGTGTCACCCTATGGAGATTCGTTACTGGTGAAGCTTTCCCCATGAGTCTGTATTCTTATGTTGTGTGTACTCCTAGGGGAAAATCTTGTGGGCTGGACTGTGTTATAATCTGCTTGAGTTCTTGGGCACAGAAAACACCAGAGTCCTGGTCCTGTGCCATAGGGTTAGCAATAACTGCATCCTATACAACTCCTTCTGACATCCACCCTGTTGTCTTGGGTATTCCTGTGAAAGACTTCATGTGTCCCTGGCAATTAATAATTGCAGAATCCTGGCAAGTAATACCAACACATTGTGAAGTCTACCCATACCATCTTGCACTAGAAACTCTGGTGCAGTTAATATATAGTCTGGGTAAATAGCTCCAGGAACTGCGGGTGGGAGGTTGTTCAGCTCTAGGCATAGCAAGAGCATCCCATATGGGTATTCATGAGGCTTCCACCAGTGCCTCAGACTGATGAAGCATTGTTACTGCCTGAGTCTACCTTATTCTCTCCAGGGGTAACGTACAATGGTCTTCCTAGGCCAGCATGAGCTGCTTTTTAAGAAGCATACATAGAACTTTTCAACAGAGCTGGCAAAGATGGCCTTCAGTGCAAGTAGATTGGAAAGCATTGGGAGGGACTCTAAATTTAGCAGGTTCTGCTTCTGGATGGTAGTCCCCATCAGGGGGAGTACCAACAATTTAGAGAAGAGTTTCTGACTATTTGGGAGTCCACCCCCACAAAACATAGCTACAGCCATGCTGTGACTCCAACCAGGAGAATGGGTTTTAATGGCCTTTTATAAATAGGTTCTGCCAAATGAGAGCTATTTTTGACTCAGATGAGATAGAGCTGATGGAAGTATTTACAAAGGACTTGAATTAAAGAACTTCTTAGCAAAGTATCCTATGCTTAGGGATTAGGTGACCTTAATTGATATCACAGTACAGCTAAATGACTGCCTAGAATATAAGAGGGGACCTTAGGACTGGTAAAACCATATGGAGTTACTAGGCCAGCAAGAAATCTCTGAATCCATCCATCTATGAATCAGATGGTGCTAGAGTCTAAAGAACCTGAGGATGGGCGGTGGGGTGGAACAGCCTTTCTTACAGCAGTTTGCCTGTTCCAGACCTTTCCTCTTTTCCTGCCTAGTACTCTATTCCTTTTTTCTCTTTTCTCTTCCTCGCTAGAAATTTTCAGCTTCCTGGCTTATTGGTGCCTATTAAATTGCAATACCAGAGGTGGGAAATTAATCATATGTGTCTATTTTCAGACCAGGCATTTTTACTTTCTTTCTTCCATGCCTAGAATCCTCTCCCTCAGCACCTCTGCCTCTTGGCTTCCTTTAAGTACCAGCTAAAATCTCCCCTCCTGCAAGAAGCCTTTCCTGATCCCCTTTAATGCTGGTGCCTTCCCCCTGTGGATTATCTCCCATTGGCTCAAGTATCTTAGTTGTACATAGTTGTTTTCAGTGTTGTTTACCTCATCGTACTGTGAGTTCCTTGAGATCGGAGGCTAGTTTTCACCTTTCTTTGTGTCCCCAGCGCTGAGAGCAGATCCTAGCATATAGTAGGTGCTTAATAAATGCATATTGATTAACTGGTTATGCAAGACCCCACACGCCCATATAAAATACCTGGGTCTCTTTTGCATCCTTGAGAAACCCCATTTTATGAGACCACCTAAACAGGTAGTAGAATCAAAACCTGGAATAACCTGGGTGGTGGATAAAAAAGGAGGCTTCACATGCACATGGATTTCCTTCCTCTTCTAGCTCTTCCTTGGGGGGAACACACCCAAGGCTTGGTCTTTCCAACTGGCTGTGTTGAAGACATACCATACCCCTCTGGAACTTCAGGGTTGTATCTTCATCTCTCAAGCAACTGTGACTCCAAAAAATTTTCCCTCAGCCTTTCTCTTCTCCCTTCTACCATGACCACAATCCTAGAGGCATTGGAGATAGGGCTGGAAAGGATTCTGATTAAAACATCCTTAGTAAGCATATATTTGTATATTGGGCATTCAAAATCAGGAACTTACCATGCTCTTCTCATATCCCCTACATCAATGAGCAAAATGCTGACTATGTAATATATTTTCATTTCTTTTCCTACAAGTGGTATAGATCACACAACCCCTCAATAAATACCTGTTTATTTCTAGGCTAGTTGAAATTTGTAAAGAGCACACAAAGGTAACAAAGCATTCAGAAAGATTCCTCCAAGCTGCAGAAGTGCAGTCACTACCCACTTCTTATTCATCCCCCATACTGTTCTCCCCATTCCATAACATATAGAACCTATAACTGAAAGCAGCCTCACCATGACCCTTCCTTGATCATTAACCCACCATGTCTCACTACTACCAAAGCCAAACTTAGCACTCTAGATCTACACTATCTCATGCCCCAGCTTCATGCTTCATCATCACAGGCTTGCTACATGGCTTCACACTGGCTGAGTTTATCTATTTGTCATTCCTCACTCATACTAGTTGCATTCCTTCATTTTCTTTATCTTTCCCATCTCTTCTGAGATAAGTTTTTTCCTCTTTTCCCACCAATCCATTTTCCTCTCCATCAAAATTCAAGTTCAAAACATGAACACAAAGTACTGTAATTATGTAATTAATCTCATTGCTTCAAAGCAAATTGCAGCTAGATGGTAAAATGGATAGCGTACGAGACATGGAATTGAGAAGATTCACGTTCCTGAGTTTGAATCTGGCCTCAGACACTAACTATGCGACCCTGGACAAATCGCTTAACCCTATTTGCCTCAGTTTCCTCATCTGTAAAATGATCTGGAGAAGGAAATTGCAAATCACTCTAGTATCTTTGCCAAGAAAACCCAAATGGGGTCACAAAGAGTCAGACACAACGGAAATAACTCAGCAACAATACTTTAAAGCAAGAGTCTCCAAACTTTTGTGTGCGTATCATGGCCCTTTTGACATTCTGGTGGCTTCTTTTCAGATTAATGTCTTTAATTGCATAAAATAAAAATATATTAGATTAATTACAAAGGAAGCTAATTATATTGAAATACACTTATCAAAATCTTTTTAAAAACAAGTTCATGGACCCCAGGTTAAGAACCTCTGTTTTAAAGCTTCCCTTCATATTCTAAGAAACCTAGATTAATCCTACATTGCTTTCTTCACTAGGCAACAAGGTGGCATGATGGCTACAGTGCTAGGCTTGGAGTCAGGAAGACCTGAGTTCAAATCCTGCCTCCAACATGTATTCGCTGTGTGATCACGGTGAGATCATTTAGCCTTTCTGTCAACCTCAGTTTCCTCATCTGTAATATAGGGATAATAATAACATAAATATGTTAGCTATAATTACTAACAACAATATCATGGAGGTAATTAAGGGACTATGAGGTGCCAGAAATTGGGCTAGGCACTGGGCATCCAAAGACAAAACCAGAACAGTCCCTGCTTTCAAAGAGCTCACATTCTCTCTCAGGAAGTCTGGGTTCTGTTTTAGTCTGTAGGCGGGGACCACAAAATGTTGCCTGAGCCTGAAGATTGGACAGTTGCTGCTGCAAGAACCCTCTCTACCCCCCCTACTCCAAATATATTTTAATCTTAAAAGGATCTTCGAAAAAAATAAAATTAAAATTTTTTTTAAATTTTAAAAAAAGGATCATCAAGGTCATCTAATCTAAACTCATTTTACAGAAGAGGAAACTGAGGGCCAGAGATGATAAATACCTTCTCCAAAGTCACAAGGCTAGTAAAGTAGCAGAACTGGGATTTAAACCCAGGTCCTCTGACTCCAAAGCTAACTTTCACTATACCATAACTGCATTATTAAAGGATCCCTTCCAGAGAGATGACTAAAATGCAGGTGTATTACCTGGGGAGGTAAAAGCACAAATTCTTCTGTGCCAATATCGTCCCAAAGAGCAGCTAGGTGGTACAGTGGATAAAGTGCCTGGAGTTATAAAGATTCATCTTCCAGAGTTCAAATCTGGCCTTAGACACTTACTAGCTGTGTGACCCTGGGCAAGGCACTTAACCCTGTTTGCCTTAGTTTCTTCTTCTGGAAAATGAGCTGGAAGAGGAAATGGTAAACCACTCCAGTATTTCTGCCAAGAAAACCCCAAATGGGGTCAGGAAGAGTCAGACACGACTGAACAACTGAACAACAAAAACATGATCCCAACAAGATCAGATTAGGAGAGAGTAGATTAAGGTTGGGAGAGAATAGGACAGAAGAGATTTTTTCATATGAGTTAAGTCTGTAGAGTAGTACTTGGCAGAAAGGACAGATTCTATTAGGGTTAATCTCAGAAGGACCACAGGAAGCATAGAAATCCTCCTCTTGCATCTAGGTGGACCCCTAGTGGAGGATTTATGGGAGAACCTGACCAAGACAAGAAGGGGTTACAGTCTGCAACGGGGAAGAGAAAGCAGCGCTGGTAAGGTCCCCAATCACTGCTAAGACAAAAGTATTGGAGTATATGCTCTTTACTGTTCTCTTTTATGTGGTAATAATTTAGCTAACAAATCCTCTGGGAACTATCATGTGTCTGTTTTAACAAAGCCAGCCTGAGCTTGGAAGCTGGGGTAACCACTTGTCTTCTCAATGAATCAAATCACACCTGATCACAGGATATCAAAGCATGTTGGGGCCTGACTGAGGGACGACCACACTCCAGGTGGCAGGTAGCCCTGTTACCCCAAGGGAGGCAGGGGAGGCATCACTGACTTTCCAAAATGGAGCAGGAGTATCCACCACAGCAACCTGCCTTTTCTGGACAGGAGTGAACAATGGAGAAAATGTTGCTTTTCCTAAAAAGCAAGATTTATTCATCCCGGAGATATAGCAGGGAGGGTATTTCCCAAAGTAGCAAGGAATCCTTACATGAGGGTACAGGAATTTTGAACTGGAATGAAGGCTGGAGGTTATATAGTCCATAATATTATTTCCACCTCTGGTAACAGTCCCCTATGAAATTATAAGCTTACAGTAGCAGTACTAGTAGCAGTAGTAGTAGTAGTAGTAGTAGTAGCAGCAGTAGTAGTAGCAGCAGTAGTAGCAGTAGTAGTAGCTGCTGTTGTTGAATTGTTCCATCCCATCAGACTTTTCTTGACTTCATGGACCATAGCACTCCAGGCCCTTCCATCCTCCACTATCTCTCCAATGAAGTCTTCCAAATTCATGTTGGTTGTTTCCATGATACTATCCATCTTATCTGTTAGAGTAGGGATTGTTTAATTAATTGTATTTGTATCTGTGCCACTTAGGGCAATGTCTGGAACATAATAGGCCTTAAATAAATGCTTGTTGATAGATTAATTTCTGACCCCCCCCCAAAAAAACAGATCCTTCAAATGCATTCACTGCCTTAACTGAGGGGTCAGTGTACATCCTAGGTGAGATCTTTCTTTTTATTTCCATACAGAAATGTACCAAGTCTCATTTAGGAAATTGCTTTTAATATGGTGTATACTAAGTGTGTATGCATATGTATACACACACAAACACAAACACGTACACACATATATATAGCCTAGACCTGTGATTTCCTTGGTGCAGAGGTGTCAAAGTGAAATAGAAAGGGGGAGAGGGGGAAAAAACATACAAAAAGATCCCTGAGAGCTGCATATTGATTTAGAAAACCATATATTAACCTTATCTGTGTACTACAATACTTTTAATTAATTTTGTTAAATATTTCCCAATCACATTTTAATATGGTTGGTGTATGGGAACTGTCGTTGGCCACAAGCTTTGTATTTGACACTTCTGTTATAGGGAACTCTCCCAGTATAGAAACTTCCCTCCCCTCATGCAGACTAGCAACTCATTTGTAACCTGTAGTCTTAGAGAGTCATCTAAGACAATGAGAGGTTAAGTCACTTGGACACATAGCTAACACGTGTCAGAGGCAGGACATGAACCCACTTCTTCCAGGCTCCAAGACCAGCCCTGAATCACCTATTCCAGGAGGCCTAAAAGAATAACCATTTAGGGCTATGACCAGAAAAGTAAGTTTGAGAGAGAGAGAGCTATTAGTGAAGCAAATGTTAAGTTCTCTTCAATGACTAGAGATAAATCTAATGAACAAAATAACTCTCTGAGCTTCACTTTCTACTGCTGTAAAATGGATCTTTTCCCTCCAGTTCTAATGCCTAGTATCTTTTAAATCAAAGACTTCAGGGAGGAAGGGGTGGGAAGTTGCTTGTTTGTGTGCCTTTACTGAGTATATTTTGTGGCCCAAACAGATGACAGCAAATTGAAATGTGGGTAGATTTTTCTGTAATTTTATTTTAAAAAAAACTCCATTCCTAATTCTATAATTTGGCAATTTTTTTTTGTCTGAGTCTTGCCATCACTATTAGCCAGATCGTAAAAAGTGCTGTGGGAAGAGAAGGAACAGGGAAGAGCTCTAAAATAATTAATAATGATAGTAATAATTGCTGCATTATCTGTATTCTATTCTCAAATTCCCCACTGAGAAACAAAGGAGATATAAGTGAGCGTGGGAAGGAGTTGGGAACATGGGGAAATTTATTCCCTGATGCTTCTTCATTCATTCCCAAAATGAAGGAGATTTTCTCCAAATGCAGCTCTCTAACCAGCACATTCTGTCTCAGTGGATCAATGAGAAAATGTTTTTGACAAGTCAAATGTTCATTTTTAGGGGGTTAAAAAACCCTCTTTATCCAGGCTGCCAGGACTGTGGCTTAAGTGTTTTCACTCCCTCAAGCTATCAATCCTGCATTTCACCGCAGACATATCCCCCAGATGTCTTGGTCAGTGCCCATTAAAGGCTTAGCCAGCCAGCTCTTCTGAAAAGAGATTTAGCATTAGACACATGCTAGATGTAAAAACACATCCTTCTCATCAAAAGCAAAACTTTATTTCTTGGGGAGGAAAAAAAATACAACCTGTAGTCACTGGGCTGCGTTAGGATGCTGTTATTGCATATGGGATTTATGGTCAAGGTCTCTCTTCTGCGGGTACCAGGCTTCTTGCTGCAAAGGTTGGGTGAGGTGCAGCAAGCCTCCACCAAAGCATTTGTGGACCTTTATCCCCATCTAGTGGCCAAATATTGTCAATTCTGTCTAAAATGTTTTCCTCTTGGAATCTGACAAAAGCCAACAATATGGCTCCTGAGATCAGACGCTAACTGGCTTGGCAGAGGCAAGCGCTGGCCAGCACAACGAACCACAACTAAGCCCTGGCTCATCTGACTGTGTGTGCGACAGGCTTGGCTCTTCCATAAGCCTGGGAGGGCTGTAGCCGCATCAGCCAGTCAACTAGCCTTTAAGAAGCACCTACTATGTGCCAGGCATTGTGCTAAGCTATCTACTCCAAGCGCAGTAGAGAGATAAACATTTTGACCCAGCTATACTACCATCAGTTCTATATTCCCAAAGAAATCAGGTTCTGATGCCAAATTCACTGTTCTTTCTTCTTCCTGTCCTCCTAAACAAGCAACAAAGACACTGGAAATCTAATACATCCCCTTACTCCTTCCAATTCATACCCTCTAGAGGAGAAACAAGAATGAAGGGAGAGGAATAAATGTTTACTATTTGCCAGGCACAGTTCTAAGCAACTTTATAAATTTTTTTTAATTTTATAAATTTAAATTTTATAAATATTATTTGTACAAATATTTAAATTTTAAATTTAAATTTAAAACATAAATATTTATAAGTAAAAATTTATAAATTTAAATTTTATAAATATTGTTTCTGATCTTAAAAAGAATACAAAACCACCACAGAGAGATAGGTGTTATCTTTATCCCTAGTTTACAACTGAGGAAAACAGAAGTTAAGTGACTGGCCTCAGAGTCAGAACGACCTGGGCTCAATACCCACTTCTGACACGTCCTGTCTCTGTGACCCTGGGCAAGCAACATAAACTCCGTTTGACCACTGCAACTCTAAGAGTTTTCCTTGCAGAGCAGGAACAGGCCTGCATTGAGAGAGTGAGTTTCCTCAAAGGAAGTTCCCTGTATCAATAAAATCTTAGGTCCATCACCCCCCCCCAAAAAAAAGGAGGGGAGGGCAGGAAATGCCAACCTCACAGAGCCGCTGTGAAGCTCAAATGAGACCATATATGTAAAGGACCTTGTAAACTTTCATATCCTATATATAAATGTCAACTATTACCACTTGTACTATTCACCTCACGGAGTATCAGGGTTGTAACTAGGAAATGTTTTTTGGCCCGAGCCAAAAACAGTTGGAAGAAGGAGACCATTTAACCATCTGACAGCAGGTATACTCATACTAAAAGAAGGAATAGTCACTGAGAATGATGGGTTAAAGGATCCCCAAGAGAGACGCATCCTGGCTGTGGAATTCATCAGAATGTGAGGCAAAGTAAAGGATAAGTGGTTGCCACCCAGAAGTAGCATACTCCGTGTGTTGGCAACCTAGGACAAAGCTCCATTTGTTAGTTAAGGTTCAATCAGTCAATCAACATTTATTAAGTGCCTACTATGTGCCAAGCACTGGGTTCTGGTAAGAATCAAAAGACACAATTTAGAGGAAAGTAATTTTATAACCACAAAACAACAGAAATTATGCTAGCTATTATATGATTTCTAGGGGCAAAAGAGAATGGATAAAGGAAGGTACTCCAAAGATATATGAACCACTTTCCCACAATTCCCACCGGTAGGAGTAGCCACTTGGATGCCACTTTGTACAAATACTACAAGCAGAGAGCTATAATATCTTGGTCCAGACCAACCCATGTGACACAAGCTTTGTTGCAAACTCTTCCATGAGTAATGGGATAGAGAAAGGGTGAAGTCGATGCTAAAGACCTCAATAGCCAGCCAGTGGCTTTCGTACCTGTGCGGTATACTCTGGCCACCCTCCATTTAGATAAAGCAATGTGAGTTAATTGAATTGGGTTCTCTCTGTCCTCCAGCCCTTCCCTAAAGCCTTATTCCTATGAAGAGTGATGGCATGGAAGGGGCCCTGGATCCTCTGAGGCTCACAGACTCTGATAGGTCCTATAAGACTGAACAAGATCCAAAGATGGACCTGACAACAACAGCCTGCCTATGGGTCATTTGTGGAATAACAAGAGAGAAGGATTTTTTTTCAACCACAGCAATTCACGAATAGTGAACCAAGCTTCAGAAGGCTTGCAAAGCACATTTGTATTGTGAGCAATCACATCAATGAAAGAACAAATCCAGAAGATACAACGTGGTACAAGGGTAAGACCACAGGCTCTGGATTCAAATCCTACTTCTGAAGCCGGCTTACCTGTGTGACCTTAACCAGGTAATTTAACCTCCCTTGGCTTCAATTTCCTCTCTGTAAAATGATGAAGTTGGACTAGATGCTTCCGAGGTCCCTCCCAGATCTAAATTGATGGTGTATCGGCTCCAAGACAGGAGCATTCCTGTCTTACGAAAACCTAAAATTCCTGCACATTAAGAAGAACGTTGTGGCATGGAGGAAAAAAATATGCTCCCTAGTGTTTGTTTTTAGGAAATATAGTTCTGCTCAGCAACTCAACAAGCTCCTTATTAAGACATTTGACTTGAGGGTTTCCCAGGACTCTGGGCCACTGAAGCCCCACCCACACCTCTGGAGACAAAGAACTGTGAGAAAGCGAAGGTGGATTTTGTTATTCTGGACAAGGGCCTGGGGAGGCTGCCATGGCCCCTTTTCTAGGAGGTGGCTTTGTTGTGACTATCTGTGATCACTTGCCTGGGAATTTCTGAGGGCTTAGGAATGATTACAGAGGGGTGCCTCAGCCTTCATAGCTGACTTGGACATTTAATCCCATAAAACCACTGTATGGTCTACTCAGAAGTAGGGTTGGCAAACCAGAGATGGGTGCAAAATATCTCATAACTTGTCATCCTATGAGAGAAAGAAGCCATTTTGATCTGACAAGCCAACACTGGGAGGTGGTATGTTATAATGAAGAAAGAGCTGCGTCAGAGTCAGGAATTCAATTTGTTTCAATTCAACCAATGTATATTAAACATCTATCCATTCATCAGTTGACCAAAAAGCATCTTTAAGTGCATGCAATGTGCCAGGCACTGTGCTAGGATACAAACACAGAGAATGAAACAACTCTTACTTGCAAGAAGATTACATTCTAATAGGGAAGACAAGTATATATTAGTATGTGTATATGTGACATATATACATACACACATATACATGTATATAGAGAATAAATACCAAATGATTCACTACATGGTAGTTTGGGAAGAGGTAAATGCAAAAAAAGAAAGAGTTCCCACCCTCAAGGGGCTTACATTCTAACAGAAGGAACGATATGCACATAGATAAATAAATCCAAAATATTTACAAAATGAATACAAAGTAACTTGAAGGGAAGCACTAATAACTGGGGAAATCAGAAAAGGTCTCTTACAGGAGTTGGGGGGCTTGATCTTGGAGCAGGGAAGGTATTCCAGGCACAGGATGTGTCCTAGGCAAAGACTCAAGGGCAGGAGATGGAACCGCCTATACAAAGAATAGCAATTTTTGTGGAGTGGAATATGCTCCAGGGGACAATACCATGTAATGTACTGGAGTCCTAACTGTTTAGGAAGACCTAGGTTCAAGTGCCAACTCTGACTTATAATAGGTGTGGCTCATGGGCAAATCATTCACTCTCTAAGTGAAATAGCAACTTTGCAAGAGATAAGTTACTTATCTTCATCAATGTGGAGGGATTTCCACATTGGGAGGGCTCTGCCTCAATAAAAATTACAAGTCTGAACCCACCCCGCCCCCCCAATTCAACAATTAGAGAATGAGAAGAGAGAGGGGCTAAAATAGACAGACAGATAGACAGACAGACAGACAGACAGACAGACAGATAGATAGATGATAGAGAAAGATACAGACAGATAAATAGATAGATACAGACAGATAGATATAGACAGACAGACAGAGATCATAGAGAGATACAGACAGGCAGATAAATAGATACAGACAGATACAGACAGACAGACAGACAGATAGATGGATAGATAGATAGATAGACAGACAGACAGTCAAGAGGCAGGATGAGAGAACAGCTGGAACCAACTTTTCATTACTCATGCTTAGTACATAATGGAATCCTAGATTCCAGCCCATACACCACCCCCTTAAAAAGCTCATTGAAGAGTTTGATCATGATCCTATCCTTATCTAAGGGCTCTTGGGAAATCTTGCCATTAACTCTTAAAATTGCTGCACCTGCTCATTGACTCCTGGGAAAATGTCAAGATCTTTTTCCCTTTGTGGAATAGAAACTATGAAAAGGCACTTTTCTCTTACACAGTGTTTTCTGGTGGTATGGTTTTTTATATGAATCTTTTCCCATGATTCCAAAGATTTTATTTTAGTGGACCACAAAAAGAGGCCATTCAGCTCAGACTACATATTGCTAGAAATGCTTTCATATCCCCAGAAAATTAGACACACACAATAATTAATTTTGATCCTATCACTGCCAGTAATTTACCCTGGGTCCCAAGCAAAAACAAAATGAAATGCTTTCTTCTTACCTAAGTTTACTTAGCAAAGAATTAGAGAGGGTAGACCTATGATTCAAATAGGAAAAAGCCAAAACAGGCAGGGTAGAAATTAATAGGCAGTGGATGTTTGGCCCTAGGCCTTGCTGCCATTACATGCTTCCAGGGACAAGCTCCTTCTCCCTTTTGCCCCTAGCATCCTATCACCTTTGAGATTGAGACACTGCTTGCTCCCAGCTCAAGTGAACAGGAAGTGAAAATGGCAAGTCCTTCTCCAGACTTAACTAGACTGGACCTTGGCTGACAGACAATGTGTCATCCTCTAAGCCTTTCTGTTTAATGACAACCACCAGAATTTACGCTCCTCAGGCATAACCTTCTGCAGTGCAGAATCACCTTCACTCCAAGATGAGTCATCGGGATAGGACTTTAGAAAAAGAATCAAAATACCAAATTTTACATTTTCACGGTACTTCATACTTTTCCAAAACATTTTCATATCCATTATCTCATTGAACATCAGGAGAAATCTCAAGTTATAACACATTTCTTAAGTGTACCTCTATCCACTGTGTAAGGCAAGACCAGGGTACAATGTGACCTTATAGAAAGAGGATTAGATTTAGAATCACAAAAAAGCTCAGATTCAAATTCTGAGTCTACTAGTTACAAACTATAAGACCTAAGCCAAAAATCACTTACTTTCTCTCTAAGACCTAGCAGCCTCCAGAAAGTGTAAGCTCCTTAAGGGCAGAGATTGTTCCTATTCTTGTCTTCTCTTGTTTTTTGTTTTGTTCATTTGGTATTCCAGCCCCTTGGCATAGTGCCTAGAACATACAGGTATTTAATAAATACTTGTTGAACTACATACACAAAAAGTGTAGGGAATATGAAGGGTACAGAGAAGCATGAGAAGACTTACACGAACGGAGACAAAGTGAAATACGCAGAACTAATAAAACAATGTACACGATGACTACAACAATGTAAAGGGAGAAAGCAACAAAGAAACAAAGTCATGTGATGACAAGCTTGGCCTCTAATAGTCATAGCTAGCATTTATATATGGTACCTTAAGACTTAACAAAAGTTCTTATATACATTATCTTCTTTGATCCCCACAATAATCCTATGGGGCAAGTGTTATTATTATGTTAAATGTTATATTATTAATCATTTTATAGATGAGAAAAGAGAAACTTATGGAGGTTGGAACTTGCCCAGGATCATACAGCTAATAGGAGTCTGGGGCAGGATTCAGATTCTGTTCTTCTTGACTCCAAATCCAATGCTTTAACCGCCATGTATCGAACTGCCTTATCTGAGAGGAGAAAGTATATCTCATCCCTTCTTTGCGGAGATAGAGGACTGCAAGTCTGAAAAATTGCTTATATTATCAAACGTGGTTGATTTTTAGTTGGTTTCATTTAATTGATTTTCTCTTTTTTTTATTCTTTGTTATAATGGATGATTTTCTATTAAGGGAAATAATTATATTTGGAAATAAAGGTAATGTAAAAATAAAAGATATCCATAAAAACTAAAAATAATAACAATAATTATTGTAAATATAGAATGATACTGCTAAAAGAGAGCAAAATAAGAGATATGTTTCTTAAATTAACTGGAAATTATTTCATTCTTCTACAACAAGAGGGTTTCTATCTCTAAAGCTAGGACAAAATATTTGTGTAATAACTCCCCCAACTCTGAAGATTTAAAAATTGTAGCCCCTGGAAATTAATGTCTTACCAGCATCTTTAAGCATTCACTGTTACATATGTTTCTTGATTAATCACAAAACAAATACCTGCCTGTCTGGCAAGGCAGAATTTTCTAGCATTACCAACGTGCACATTTATTTTTAAAATAATATTTAAAAGTGCCCTTTGAGATATGTACAAACATTTTCAAAAGAAGAATTGCAAACTATTAAGTCATATGAAAAATCTTCTAAATCACAAATAAGAGAATTACAAATCAAAACAATCCTGAGATTTCATCTCACATCCAGCAAATTGGCAAAGATGACAAAAAGATTGGAACGGTCAACATCAGAAGGAGTGTGAAAAGATAAGCACATTAATGCATTGTAGGTAGAGCTGTGTATCTAAAAAACTATTCTGGAAAACAACATGGAATTATGTAAATATAGTGGTTAAAACGACCATATGCTTTGATCCAGAGATTCAGATACTAGTCATATATTCCCAAGGAGGTCATTAAGAAAAAGAAAGGTCCTTCATATACCAAAATATTTACTGCTGCATTTTTTGTGGTGACAAATAATTGGAAACAGAGTAGATGCCCATCAATTAGGGGAATGGCTAAATAAATTATAGCACATCAATTAATGGAATATTACTGTGTGGTAATAAACAATAAACATAATTAACACCAAGAAGTATGGAAAGACTTATGTGAACTGATGCAAAGGGAAATAAGCAGGGTCCAGGAAACAATAGATACAGCGACTAAAAAATGGAAATGGAAATAAAGACAACCATAAAACAATCAGAAATGAATGTTGTCAAAGTCCAAAGAATAAGCTGACCTTCAACAAGAGATGTAAAGAGATGCTTCTCTCTATTTTCCTTTGCAGAGGTGGAAGGTCCATGGTTGCATGGGACCCATATTGCATATATTGTCAAATTTGTTCATGTATTCACCAGTTTTGCTGATTTTTTTCTCTTCCTTCTTTTTTTCTTTTAAAAAAGTGTTTGAGGGGCAGCTAGGTGGCGTATTGGATAGAGCACCCTCCCTGGAGTCAGGAGGACCTGAGTTCAAACCCAGCCTCAGACACTTGACACACTTACTAGCTGTGTGACCTCGGGCAAGTCACTTAACCCCAATTGCCCTGCCTTCCCCCCTCCAGAAAATAAAAAAGTATTAAAAAAAAGTGTTTGTAACAAATTATAGCTCTCTGGGAGGGCAAGGAGGAGGAAGACAGAGAGAACACAGAGAAACAAATCACACCAATTAAAATTTTAAAACCCTCTTTCTCGATTTTAAAAAGTGTCTTTCAGTCTTCATCAGTGCCATTCTCTCCTTTTACAAATGAGGAGCCTGAACCTCAGAGAGCTAAAGTGATTTATTCAACATCTGATGTATATTACTCACAAGTAAAAGAGCTGGGATTTGAACTCAGGTCCCCTGACTCCTAATCCAGTATGCTTCTTATTCACAACTCCCATCCCTGCTCCCAAAGCTGCATCTCTTCATTGCAGTTGAAAAGCAAAGGGCTTCATCCCATGATGCTTCAGGGAAACTGGTCTTTATAAATTTCTTCAGAGGATAAAAGAGGTACAACCTATTAGGCTCTTGAGAGCAGATACAGAAGAGGCTTGTTTTTTTTTCAGTTTGACAGGTATTTTTAATGACAATTGCAAATGCCCCAAAACATCCTTCTCCCCTCCAAGTGCCGTTTTAAACAAATGTTTTGCTTTTAGATACAAATAACGTATGGCAATGCCTTTTTCCCCAAAAACTAATAGAAGAACAATTTTCTAACAAAATGTCTGATTCTTTGGGAGTAGGAGTGAAAAGATAAAGAGAAGAGCCTGATCTTTCACATATTTTAATCAGAATTTTTCCCTAACTCCCTAACAAAATTTATGTGAGGAGATGAATGAATTTTTTAAAATCTACCTCTACTTTAGGGCCTTCTCTTGGCCAATTCTTCCAATATAATTAATTGCTCTCTTTAATGCTCATGTCTTAACAATAGCTGAATTAAGAACAATATTTCTAATGAATTGATCATTGTGGGGGCAAAGAAAAAATCAAATATACATATGTATATACTTTACCATAAATAATTATACATATCGAAAAGATAAGACCTCTTGTCAGTAACTTTTAAAACTTACCCAAAAAAGTAAGGAACACAAAAAAGAAAGTCAAATTTAATGGAAAAACTAGAAGCTAACAAAAATTAGTGAATACACAAAAAAATACTCAAACATCAGCAATCCTATGTAGTAACTTACAAAAGGGAAAAAGCTGCAGTCAGAGACTGCTCAATGTGGTTTGTCAGTCGCGACAAAACAAACCAAAAAATAAATAAAAGGCAGTATTCTCTTTACTCCCTTCTCTTCAGATAAACATTTCCCAGAGAGTAGGTAGCAAGTCTCACCAAACCCAGATAGAAATCAGATCTTCCTTTTGAAAGTCTCAGTATGAATTTGCCAACTTGCTAACAATTTAGCAAGCTAAACTGACCCAAAGATTCTTTTTCTTCAATAAGACAATTCTTAGAAAATCCTCCACAGCTGGTTTTACCCTCTTGCTCTCAAAGCCTGGTAACTCCCTGCTGGAAATGTGCTTTGTGTGAGGCTCAGATGGCAGATCATTTATCCACGGAATGAAGTGGTTCATTGATGACCTCCTTCTCACTCTACATATGGCACCGACCTATATTCCTGCTCCTCTATTTAAAGGGAAAACAAAAGGAAGCCAAGGGTCCAAGGGAAGCAGTTCTGTCTCAAGCCAGAATGTGAAGAGCTACATAAACAGCTGGTAAACAATGAACACTGAGCTGTGCCCTTAAGAAGGCTTGGCCATCCTTAGGAAAAATGAGGAAAAGCAGAGATGGGGAAGTAGGAGAAGGTCTGGTGTCAATATAAAAATGTAGTAAATATGTGGATGACCTCTGTATCTTACCACAGATGTGTTTAACTTTAGGCAATAGGTAGATTACTGGGCAAAAACCCATGTAAATCCATTTTGTACAGATCGGATTTTATTTCAAATGTACTAGACGAGCTCACTCCTTATTGGAATTATCATGAGCTATTACTGTGTGGTGATCTGTACCATTGGAGGGGATACTGGCAATCAATGAGATTATAGAGTCATACGTTTATTGCTGATCATAACCAAAGTCTACTTTGTGATTTACCTACAAAAGTGAATGGAGAAGAGGATGGAAGGGGCCGTGGGATGTTACCAACAATTACCCACACACAAAAAGCAATAGAAAAGATGATATCCAGAGAATGTATAATCAGAAAAAGGAGGTAGGGTGGCCAGGATCAGTAGTCCAAGGCAGGACAGAGGAGGAGGGTGACAGTGCCAAGAATGAGGAAGGAGTAAAAGGAATGAAGGTAAATATTTATTAAGCACGTTGCTAAGTACTGGAGATACGAATATAAAAAAATGGAAAATGGTCACTGTCCTGGAGAACCTCGCATTCTAGTAGAGGAAGACAATTCATGCAGAGGACTGGTGGTCATAGAAAGATGTGAAATCACAAAGACGGTGAGTGAAGTAAGGACATTCAAATGGCCTGCTCTTTCTAAAAGCAGTGGAGAGTGTTGACTTGGTGGCTATTGCCGGGAAAAAAAAGAGACAAAAGCAAGGGAAAGGAGGGTAAAAGAGAGAAGTGAAGGCATGGAATGGTGGAGAGATGGCCAGGGGAGGCATCACCACAGTGGCCAGGGCCAGATGAATGGAATGTGAAGCATAGCTTGGTTTGGGGCCAACAGTGGTGGAGAGGGCCTCTGTGGCTTAGCAGAGTCACTGTTTTCCATGGCTCACCCTTGGCCCTGAGCTTCTGCTTGGGAGGGGCAAGGAGGACAAAAGTGAAGATTCTTCTGATCCCCAGGTCTTAAATTCCACTACCTCTCCTTAGCAAAGTATAAGGCTGGCTTACTGTTGTTACTGTTTGGCCATTCAGTTGTGCCCAGTTCTTCATAACCCGGCAAACCATGGAGTTTTCCTGGCAAAGATACTGGAGTGATTTGCCATTTCCTTCTTAAGGCAAACAGATTAAGTGACTTGCTCAGGGTCACACGTGTCTGAGGCTGGATTTGAATTCAGGTCTTCCTGACTCCAGGCGGGGTGCTCTATCCACTGAGCCACCTAGCTGCCTCCCACAAGGTTGAGTAGCAATATCTAATTGGGAAGATATTTAGCATTTTTTTAGCCAAGAATATGACTGAAAATTTTGGTTGATCTGTATTTTAGGGTAAGAGAAAGAATTTAACTATCATCTCTCCTTTCACAAAGTTTATGTTTTTAAGTAAAGTTTGTTGTTAATTTTTTTAAATAACTTTAATAGTTTTAGTTCCTTTAGTTTGGTTAATAAATTATTATTATCATTATCCCACAAAATTATAATAGCTAGCATTTTTGTAGCACTTTCAGGTTTACCAAGTGTTTTACATATAGTATCTCATTGGATCCTCACAACGACCCTGTAATTAAATGAGACAATGATCATAAAGCACAGTGCCTGACACATAGTAAGCCCTATATGAATATTAGCTATCGCCCATTCTACAGATGAAGACACTGAAGCTGACAGTTTAAGCGTCTTGCTCAGGGTGACCCAACTAACAAACATCTAACGCAAGATTCAAACTCAGGATTCCTGAATACAAGACCAGGGCTTTATCCACTACACCCCCTATGACTCAATATTCAATAAATGTCTGCCTTAAAAAACTAAAAACAAATTTTCCTGGGTGACCTCCCCACCTCCTTCAATGACATGTACAATGTGAGAAATGTACTGTGCCTGGTACCATGGAGCACTGCTCTCTGCTTCCCCACAGAGATGCATATAAATGAGTCCAAACCTGGGGACAGCAGCAGCAGGAGCAAGTGAGGAGAGCAGGCCTGGGCTAGGAGGCATGTGGCCCTGGGAAGAGACAGCAGCTTGGAGTGCCCAGCCCCAAAGCCAGCCCCACATGCCTCCCTGTCCATCAAGAGCCTCAGTTCCTCTTGGTGAGTTTCTCGGCAGTCAGGAAATCTCCTTTCTCGCATTCCACTGGTGGGACTAGTGGGTTTATGAGAAGTCAGCCCTCACAGGAAATATCCCTTCGGATCCCTTACTGTTCCTGCTGCCATTCCCAGGCTCCAGGTTGCTCCTGGTCCCCTCCACCCAGCTAGTGGAAAGCGATACTTCATGGGCTGGCTGCAAGCTGAGCATCACAGGCATGAACAGCACATTTCACTGCAGGGTGGGAGGGGTGGAGTAGAGATGGGGGCCATCTGAGGGGAATGTTGGGGTTTTTTTATTTTTTTCAGACTCCCAGAAGATTAAACTCACAACCTTCCATCCCTGGGGGGTTAAGGGAAGATAAGGCAGCTTGTTTGGGCCTGGAGCATTAAGAGTGTTTGATGCTGATTTATTTCCTTGATCTCATGAGGCTTGCTTGCTCTGTGAAGTAAATTGTTCTAGTTTCTTTACTGTTTTTATAAAGTTAAAATGATTTGTTAACATGGCTGATCTGAGGAAGTGATATGTTTCCAGTAGTTGGAGGCAGAAAGAAATGAGCCAAAGAGAGGATCTGAGCCTGTATGTGTAACAGTTACTGTGCCCCCTTCATATATTTGGGAGTGTCTCATGATAGATTCAACCACAAAGATAACTTTGCTCAGTCATCATTTGCCTACCAATATGAGAACAGGTTTTGTGTTGGTTTTTTTTTTTTGAGGGAAGAAGGCAGGGCAATTGGGGTTAAGTGACTTGCCCAAGGTCACACAGCTAGTAAGTGTGTCGAGTGTCGGAGACTGGATTTGAACTCAGGTCCTCCTGACTCCAGGGCCAGTGTTCTACTCACTGTGCCACCTAGCTGCCCCGAATATGAGAATAGGTTGAAAGAATTAGGGGTATTTGGCCTGGAGAAGAGACCATTCAGAGGGGACGTGTGTTCAAAAATCTGAAAGGATGTAAATAGAAGAAGGATTGGGCCATTCTAGGGTCTAGAGAATAATGGAGGAGGAGCAGTGGATAGAAGTTATAAAGAGACAGACTTAGATTTGATGTGACTAAAAAAAAAGTCCAACAATGGAAGCATCCAAGAGGGGGATGGGCTGCCTTGAGAGAAGGGACTCTCCCCCTCCCCACCCCCACCTCCCGCTGAGGTGTTCAAGCAGGAGATAGAGGACCGCTTCTCAAGGAAATTCCTTTCAGGTCTGAGTTAGACTAAGATTATGTGACTGCTGTTCTATGATGTCAAGAGAGGCATAAAACATGGAGACATACTCACCAAAGGCATTCGTCACTGTCATGGAGGAGGTCCTGTGCAAAATCCAAAATAAAGGGAGGTTGCTTATTGCTTAAGGTCTTCCAGATAGCTTCTATTTGTTAATAACATCGTGGTAGTCGTATCGAGCACCAAAATATTCCTGGATTTCCTCAGTCAGATCCACAATGACTCAAAAAAGAACAACCTAAAAATCCGTATATGGATGGTGGATGCCTGTTTCCCGTATTGTAACTTATAGTTATGGAAATGGATAGAGAACTGAATAAGTTGCCAGAAAGTCCTGGGTTCGAGTCCTGTTTCTAACATATATTGACTCTGCAACCCTGAGAACATCACAATCTCTCAGTCTACCAGGAAGACTACTAAGAGTACAGATTGCAGAGCACACATTGATATGGAACGTGGCATGAGTGAAGATGCCAAATGGATAGCCCAAAAGTTGCTCAGGGATCTGAAAAGTATTAAAAGGCCTAGGGCAGGGGTTCTTAACCTTTTTTATGTTATGCACCACTATTGAAATCTAATAAAGCCTATGGATCTCTTACCAGAATTTCTAATTGAAGGAAAGGGACATTTTTAGTTAGAGGTTACTGGAAATAAAGAGGTATTTTTTTTTCTCATCCAAGTTCACAGATGTCCTGCAATTAAACCCCTGGAGGATCTTTGGATTCCAGATTAAGAACACTTGACCTAGAGGAATTTCTCTAAAACACTGGGTACACCCACTGGTCCTCTATGAAGGCTCCATGAATGTCATGGGCAATAACCTAAAGAATGGAAAAGGTAAATGTTCTGTGATCAGCTCTTATGGACAGAACACCCACATTCATGGGACCACAGATCCACCAAAGCAGAGAAACATGGACAATGGATAGATTCAGGAGATATTCTTTCCCAAACAATTAAAATCAATTTTCCCAGCAGATCTACTAGAATGACTTAATCTTTCCACCTTGCTGTCCTTGTGACAAAAAAAAAATCGATTGGAGTCGTTGCCTGAGAGGATGCCCTTGAAGAGTTTATTCCTCACCACATCGAGGGTAGGTAGATGTGATCTCATTATACCTGGAAAAACTACAAGATGTGATTTTGATGATCCAACCTTCTTACCTTCAAGGGTAAAATGTCCTCTAAATGCATTCTTCACTAGAGTTTCCCAAGGGCCTATTATTCCATAGGAGCCATAACTAATTGGTTACTAATTCAGTCATCATCCAATTGCTTTCCTGGCATCCCAACGTTATTTCATTAGCTTTCTTTTGGAAGCCTTTTTTAAGATTTGTTCCTATCTAATGTATGGTTGCAGCTTATATATAACCATCAACCATTACCAGTAACATGGTTCTGAAGGGAATTTTTGTATATTTCCTACTGTCTTCACAATGCTGGAGATCTTTTCTTTCTCCTTCACATTTGGGTTGCTCCTCATTACCAAAGAGCATAGGAACGCCATTAGCATTTCCAATCTCCACGTACTAGTAATTGGTGGGGTTTTTTTTGGTTTTACTTTCCTTTGCTTTGCTTTTTTCCCCCAAGGCTAGCATATTGGTATTTTACCAATATCTCACAGATTTGAGTTGGAAGGGACCTTAGAGTTCATCCAAGCCAACACATAAAGAAACTGAGTCCCAGAAAGATTAAATGACTTGACCAAAGTCACAGCAAGGTTTATAAAGTTCAAAACAAAAGTCAATCACCCATAAAGACACTGGACCTAAAATCAAAAAACAAACAGAAAGAACAATTGCCATGGCTATCCTATGCCTAAACGAGGGGTCATTTCACATAAATCTCCAAAGCTTATTTCAGCAAATTTTTATGCATCATTATTTGCACAGATCCATGCTCTCATCATTATGAGCAATCTCTCGACTAACGAAGATTGCAACTCACCCATGCTTTCTCTTCCTTTGCCGTTTTTTGTTCACATCCTTCCATGAGTTCTTCATAATCTCATCTCATTGAACTGAAAGACTTCTTCTTGGTCTTTCAATCCCCCCTGGATATAAGTACAACATTCAGATTGCCCCTCTGGCTACATGGCAGGAGCACCTCCTTTTCAAAGTATACCCTTTATCTGCAATTTCTTTGAGTCTCCTGGCTACATTTATAGACTAAAATTTAACATGGATATGGTTTGATTCCTCCAACAGTGTGTCAGCTGAATTGTTGGATAAAAATCTGATTATTTAGAGTATGAAAAATTAAATTGATGTGAGATGATCTAAAAACTCCACAATTCTTAATATCGTCCTCTCCTTTTCTATCAATCAACAAGCATTTTATTAAATACCTAATATTATACCAAGTATTGTGCTAGGTACTGGGGATACAGAGTCACAAAATGAACATTCCTTGAACTCAGAGAAATTACATTATATCAGGGATGTCAACATGTACATATAAAAACATGGATACCAGAAATGGAGTCATTTGCCAGAAACAGTAAGAGTCTGGTTTGGGTGAAGAGGAATCAGGTATGATGAGTCTTGCAAAGGAAGGTTGGTACCATATTGCAGAGGGCTTTAAATCCCAAATACCACCATTATTTAGAAGGCCATTTTGGATTTTTGTCTGTTTCATGCCTCACCACTTGATGGCTAAGCTGCTGGTAATGAGTTCTCCCTGTACCTAGGCACGCTGGTCTCTAGATATCAGACCATTGCTGAACCTTTCTGGGTTGGTAGAACAGACAGAATTTTATAAAACCATTCTTGGCATGAGTGACTCCATCTTGAATTTGCAATGAGCATAAGAACTCTTAGTGCACGAGTACATAAGTAAATAGTTTGTATAGACCTAATAGACAATTGCTTTTTACCAAATGCTGTCACCTTGAGTAGTAAGACAATCTGCTGGCACGGCTTTCAAGAATTTAAGGTAACCTCCATGCCATCATAAGGGACCACAAGTAGGACTTTTGTAAAATTCATTTTAACTGTTAAATACAATTTAATTTTAGGTCTATTTTTATAAACTTCTGTTAAATGTCTTTCCAACTGATTATCATTCCCTCTTCCCTTTGCTGATTAAAAGAGAATTACATTTCTGATACTGAGACCATTTTGGCCTTCAAAATTCTTTCCATATGAAAACATGATTCCAAAGATTGTCTTCTCTGACCTCCAGTGATGCACACACTCTACCAACACTATACTCACTCCCTTCCTACTTCCTTATTGCTTTTAGTTTTAACATACTTAGCAACAACAGTTTTAAAATTAACATCATAAATGGATCCCAAACCCCAACTGACAGATAAAATTTTTCCCCAATATATTCCCTCAACTTGTTAGCCTCTCAAATGCCTATATATTCTCTATTCTCATCTCATATTAAACACCAGACAATAGCATAGCCAACAAAGAGGATGGGGGATTCTTTTATGCTGAAGGATACCAAAGTTTCAAAAGGTTTCCAAACTCTCATCTGAGATCATAGTTCCACTATTTATGGTACAAAGAGTATGATTATACGATAAACATGGATTTTCTAAGGAAGTAGGCCTATATTAAGGTGAATATGGTAGTTGATTCAGTAGAGGCATCATGTCCTAGTGAATAGAGTGCTGGGCCTACAGTCTTGAAAACACATGTTCAAATCCCACCTCGAAACTTGGACACACAGAATCTTGGAGCTAAAAGGGAACTCAAGGGTCATCCAATCCAACTCATACCTAAAAAAGAATCCCACCTTAAAATCTCAATTAATAAACATTTATTAAGTGCCCACTATGTGCCAGGCATATAGAGCAGTTAGCTGGATCAGTGGATAGAGTGTTGGGCCTCATCTTCCTGAGTTCAAATTTGGCCTCAAACACTTACTAGCTGTGTGACCCTGGGCAAGTCACTCAACCCTGTTTATCTCAGTTTCCTCATCCAGAAAATGAGCTGGAGAAGGAAATGGCAAACCACTCCAGTATCTTTGCCAAGAGAACCCCAGATGGAATCACAAAATATCTGATACAAGTAAACAACAGCAGCAAATGTTCCAGGAACTGTGCTGTGCACTGAGAATACAAAAAGGCAGAAGACAGTCCATGCCCTCAAAAGCTCACAATCTAAGGTGGGGAGACCACAAACAAACAAATACATACAAACAAGTTATATGCAAGATAAATAGGAAATAATTATCAAAGGGAAGTTACTAGAATTAAGAGGGGTTAGGAAAGTCTTCCTGTAAAAAAAATGGAATTTTAATTGGAATTTAAAGGAAGCCAGGGAAGTCAGTAGGCAGAATTGAGGAGAGAGAGCATTCCAGACATGGGGGACAGCCAGAGGAAATGAGGGGAACCAAGAGACAGAGATTCTTGTTTGTGAAACATCCAGGAAGACGGTCTCACTGCATTGAAGAGTACCTTGTCAGGGAGTAAGGTGTAAGAACACTAGAAAGGTAGGAGGGGGCTTGATTATAAAGGGCTTTGAAAACGTCTAATAAGGAACTATACAACCTTTAAAATTTTGTTGTTGTTTTTGTTGTTTGTCCTTCATTCTCGAAGAGGACCATGGCATCAGGAGGAGGATGCCATGACTTGGAAGTGAATTGGATTTAAGTGAGGAAGGGCTGTGCAAAGTTACCAGCCTCATTTTCTCCTCTGGAACCATCTGGGTCCAGTGGCAAGATATAGATCAGGGCTATTGAAGATGGCTCCTGTTGCATTGGGAGACCTTGACCTTTTTAAGCTAACGTCTTTCCCAGGTCTCAGTTTCACTACCAGTGAAGAGGAGCCTACTCCCTCCTGGGATTACCCATTCTACCTTTGGATGGATCTATCAGAAAGCTTTTCTTGACTCCAAGTCTAAATTTTACTTTTTGCAGCTTCTAACCTTTGTTCCTTGTTCAGCTCCCCGGAGCCAAGCAGAACAAGTTTAATCACACATGAAAGCCCTCGAAACCTGTGAAAAAGTTATGTTCTCCTGAGTCCTCTGTCCTCTATGTTTTAACTGGATGTGAGATCTAGGTAGTCATTTCACCTTTATGTGCCTCAGGCAACTCCCTAGATCTTATCTGCTAAGTCGTAGATGAACTATGATCTACAATGATTAAAAAAAAGGTCCTTGGGCCATCAAGAGTTACTCACATTGGCAAGATCACAGATCTTTCACATATGTGAGGATGGTATTCAAGGGGAAGCAATAGCATGTGTTAGATTGGACTAGAGTTGTTTCCAGCCTATTATCATTCCCCACAGTTGAGCAGTGGAACCAAGGCGAGGTCCATGTTTGGTTCATGTGCCAAAGGTTGCCCCATTCCACCTTATACATGTCCTATGGATCACAGGAACATAGAATATAGGATTAAATGTGACCTTAGAAGTCATCTAGGCCAGCCATTCTTATTCTGGAGTCCACATCCTTTCGGGGACTCTATTGATAGATTTCGAGTTGTTCATGAACTTGAATGGGAAAGAAAATTACATCTTTGTTTTCACTAACTTTTGGTTTCCTTTGTAATCTTATGTAATTTTTCCTCCATTTATAAAATATTATTCTGAGAAGTTGTTCATAGGCTTCACCTTCATGACTGCCAAATTGTGGGGCCAAACTGCAATGATTTGGCACCAGTAAGACACCAGAAAGATTAAGGAGCCCTGATCTGGTCCAACTCCCTCACTTTACAGAGGAAGAAACTGTGTCTCACAGAAGTTAAGAAATTTACATGCAGTCACACAGATGGAAAACTAGAGCCATGATTCAAATCCAGATCCTCTGATGCCGGTGCTGTTTTCAATACACCAAGCTGTTTTTCACTGTTACTATGCAGGTGAGTCTGATCTGCTTCCCCTGAAAGTGGTGGCACCGTGGCTTGGAGCCAGCTCCCATGAGGCCAAATCTAGTGTCCTTTCCATTGAACTGTGCTACAGTGACAAACGATTACTGATGTTTTAACTAACAGTAATAGCATACGTAACTATGCCTCTCATGATAACTCTATGTTTACGAATTTTAAAGGTTACTGAAATTCAGAGGCAGCTAGGTGGTACAATGGATAGAGCACCAGCCCTGGAGTCAGGATGACCTGAGTTCAAATACAATCTCAGACGCTTACTAGCTGTGTGACCTTGGAAAAGTCACTTAATAACCCTGCGTGCCTCAAAAAAAAAAAGTCACTAATTTTCTACTTTGTACTAGGCACTGTGGAAAACACAAGAAAATAAAAAAGATCCCTGAACTTGAATTTACAATCTCATTGGAAAAGTGTAATAGATTTCTCTAGCTTCCCTTTCCCTGAGTGAAGAAGCAACATCTTCCCCTCAGGTCTAGGTCACTCTCTGAGGGAATAGAGGTATCTCTTCTTTAATTTTATCAGCTTAAACCTCCATTCCAGTATGCCCCCCTACTATCGGCTGCCAGTGATTAACACCTCAGTCCATTTAACCAATTAACATTGATGAGGTTTTACAAGAGAATCCTTAGTTGCTATATTTCAATATAGCAAGACAAGGCTTTCCCCAGCCCCCAACTCTTCTCTATACCATCTTGGTGTCTGGGAACAGTTTCCACATAGCATTGGTCCCACTAAGCTCATGTCTGAAAGTGGCGCTGCTGCTGGATAAGTCCCCACCTCAGCTACACTGGGCTAGGTCCTGTTACGAGGATGGTCTTCAGGGCATCGATGCTGAACTAGCTAGTTTCTAAACCTGGCGTGGACTCTACTCCCTGACCTCTTGCTTACTCAATCTCCTGACCTTTCAAAGCTCACTAGATCTTGATCATCTCCAATCTTCATCACCTAAAAGTAGGAGGCGGTGGGGGGTGGGGAGAGAGGGGATGGACAGAATATCAACAGAATCACCCACAGGGCCATGGGCTCTCAGCTTCCCACCAGCTCCAAGTGAAAGAGCCCCAATGACCCTCCCGACCCAGAGGCCCTCAGAAGCTTATCGCCTTTCTATAATGCCAGTAGTTTTGGGAAGAGCCAGCACCAGTAGAGAACCATATTTGGGTTTGTTGTTGTCTTGTTTAATGAATCCTAATTAGTTCTCAACAGTCAATCAAAGAAACGCCTTTTCATCATGTGACCAGCAGACTGGAACCAGTTCCAGAATGTCTGTGTATGACCCAAAGGTACCTCCCTTATATGCCATCAAGCCTTTCCAGAAGCAGGTTTCCTACCCTCTTCCACATGGGAAACTGCATCAGCTCTAAGTATGCAGATGTCCACTTACTAATTCCCCATTACAGAGATGTGAGCTAAAGACATTAAAAGTTAAATTATTGTTTAATAATAGATTTGTAGGGCAATCATTACTAATGTAATAAATGCCATACATTTATATAAAACTTTTCCATTTTCAAAGTGCTTTCATATGCATTAACTCATTTGAACATCACAGCAATCTTGAGACATGATCAGGGAAGGCATTAATAGACCTTCTTTTATACATAAGTAAATTAAAGATTGCAGAAAGATTGCAATTTGCCCAAGGTCACAAAATGAGTAAACAGAAGAACCATGACTCAAACCAGGTCTTCTGAAGACTAGGACAGTGTGTTCTCCACTATGGCTCAGCTGCTTCATGGGCATGTGATGTCACATCTAACTCAAACACAATCTATGACTTCATGACAAGAAACATCTGAACACAAATATCTTTTGAAGAAACAGCTGACCAGTTTCTTTGTCTACACAATCCCACATAACTGCTTGACTTTTTTCACCAAATTGGCTGATTATTTTGAAATAGATACATAGATACATTTGACATTAGATACCATAACAGTCACACACTCACCACTTCAAACTCTTTCCCAGTCTACCATCCATCAATGCTCCTTCACCGAAAGATTACAGTGCTCTCAAATGATTGAAATGTGAAAAAAAAAATCTGTCTGCTGGCACAATTCTCATGCTTTGACTAGAGGTTTAGTTCTTTATAAACACACAATATTTGATAAAAGGCAGCAGCAACTGCAAATTCTCTCATCAAAGAGGCATTGACTTTTAATTCTATAAATGTGGCTCTTTTCCATGATGAATCGAGAGAACTCATTAGTAATCACGCTCCAGAGACTTAGTTCCCCACCGTGTTCCTCTCCTCTGGCTACTGTATAATTACACCCTGGATTCTGATCACAGAAATTTCATTTCCCTCTTCTCTACTACTTTTAGCTGTTTTCTCATTGTCCAGTTGGCCTTAGGAAAGGAGTATGTGTGAAATTGAGCAAAGAGATGTCTTGACCCAGATAGCTCTGTGGTTACCAATGTATGTTATCCTTTTGTCCACTGACCCCATTTTATCTGAGGGACTTTAGTTAAATTCATTCATTCATTCATTCATTCCACAAGTATCTATTAAGGAACTAATTTGTCCAATGCACTGTGTTTAAAAAAAGAAAGAAACAGAGGAAAGAAAAGTAGTACCTTACCTCAAGGAATTTACATTCTATTGGGGGAGACTTGTAGACATATTCAATAGAAACAAAATAAATGCAAGTTTATTGGGGGGAGCAAGGGGAGTTAGATGGCACGATGGATAGAGCGCCACATCTGGAGTCAGGAAGATTCATCTTCCTGAGTTCAAATCTAGCTTCAGATACTTACCAACTATGTGACCCTGGGCAAGTCGCTTAACCCTGTTTGCCTCAGTTTCCTCACCTGTAAAATGAGTTGGAGAAGGAAATGGCAAAACTGCTCCAGTATCTTTGCCAACAAATCCCCAAATGGGGTCGCATAGAGTCAGACATGACTGAAAACCAACTGAACAGCAATTGGGAGAGCAGAGCACTAGCCATTGGTGGAGAAGGGAATCAAGAAAGATTCCATGTAAATGCTGGAGTGATTTGCCATTTCCTTCTCCAGCTTCTTTTATAAATGAGGTGAAATCTAAGCTAAATTTTTAAGGAAACAACGGATTACAAGAATACGCAAAGTAAATACAAAGTAATTAGGAGTTGGGAGAGACAGTACTAACACCTGAATAAACCAGGAAAGATCTCCTATAGCAATTGAGGTGACTCCTGAAGAAAGTTAAAGCTTCTAAGAAACCCACTTAAAGTGACAATATATTATATAAATGTTTTATAGAAGTACATACAGACCTGCATGTCTCAATGGATAAAGCAGAGTCTTGCAGTCTGGAAGTTTCTCTTCCTGACCCCATTTGGGGTTTTCTTGGCAAAGATACTACTGGAGTACTTTGCCATTTTTTCCTCCAGCTCATTTTACAGAAGAAGAAACTGAGGCAAAAAGACTTAATTGAATTGTTCAGGGTCACACATCTAGTAAGAGGCTGAGGCCATGTTTAAACTCAAGGTCTTCCTCACTCCAGGTCCAGCCCTCTAACCACTGAACCACCTAGCTGCCCCTGAAGTCTGGAAGAGTCAGGTCTTGCTTCTGACATATCTGAACTGTGTGATCCTAGGCAAGTAACTTTGCCTTTATGTGCTTCAGGCAACAGCCACAGGCTTATCTATTACGTCATAGATGGATGGTTGTCTGTTTGCTGGTAGGAGTTTCCCAAACTGACAAAATCACAGATCATTGCAGTTTATATTTGTTTGATATTTATATATATATATATATATATACACATATATATTTATATATATATATGTATGATATTTATATATCATATATATAAATTATTGCAGTCTTTGCTACCTACCTGATAAGACTCACCTTTGGTAAATAGGAGAATGGCTACAAATATTGATACATGTGGCCATAGACAAGCATGGATAAAGTATGTAAATAGATGCCAGTTCACAAAGGAAGCATAAAGATGGTAATATGGTCCTCTTAGCCACTGACAGATATGCTAGACATTGTATATAAACCCATAGTCTAGTGATGGAGCCTGGGTCAAAGATTTGGCAGGTACTGCCTATAGCCACACTAACACATAAATTCTAGATGGGGGTAAGGATAGGTGCCATAAAATATAGGTGCCATAAATAGGTGCCATAAAAAAAAGATTCGAACTTTGGGGAACGAGGTTGAGTTAAACAAATGGTCAATTCCCTGGTACTTCCAGCATTTTGGCTTCCTAACTAGTATGGACTTCCCAACTCTGAATCCCTGCTCCCTTCCTCTAGGATCTCAGAGCCCTACAGATACTGCGGAACCAACCCAACCATCCTTTTAGGCTGGTCCTTGTTACTCTCCCAACTCAAACTCCTTTTCTTTGGTTCCAGAAAAGGATTTCCCTTGCCACCCACTACAGGGCTTCGCCTAATCATTGACATGTGTCAGTAGCAGGTTGGAGACAACTGGCACTTTGAAGAATTACACCATTTTAGTCCTGTATTATTTCTTTTCCTTTAAAAAAAATCCTCCTTGCTGTTTTGTTATTAGTCTCCCCTTGGTAAACAATAAGATGCAAATTCCAAGAAAATAAACCCCTGAAATAATTATTCATGCCTCTTTCTCAAGATTGCTCTGTGAGCTGAAGGACTACATATTCTGAATTCAGTGACTAAGACACAGTCCCATGTGTTTTCCCAGTTCAATCAAGTGTGCTAGGAACTGTCACAATAGTCCTTGATGCCAAGAAAATAAAATTTAAGGTAGAATGGAAAACCTGAGTTGCATCTTAATAAGTTTTGTGTGCACCTGTTCCCCGACCTCCACCACTATCTCCTGTTTCAGGTTCCTCCCTCACCCCACCTCCTTTCCTGACAATCTTCATAAACCTTATCATCTTCCTCTATGGTAAAAAGAAAAGGCCCTGGTTATTTTGCCTGTTCCGATAATTGTTTCTGAAATGTTGTCACTTTCTTCCAAATGACTATATTTCTTTCATGGCAGACCACTGGGACTGCAGCATAGAACAGGCTGCAGTTTTTCTGGGTCTGGGTATGTTTAGAGCCTTGGGAGGCCTTTTTGTCATGTTTTGTTTCGTTTCCACAAGATTTTTTTAAAGACAAAGAGAAAAACAAATAAGTCACGATGATAACTTATGACAGAAAAATCAACATCTGAATCAAAGGATAATAGCAGCAGCCGAGTGGCAGTGAGAGGCCATGTCCTGTGCCAAGAAAGGGGGAGAAAAAAGCCACAGAAAGTTATTTAAAACTGATAGAAACCCACCAGGAGTCACAATCCCATCATGGCTTCCCTTTGGAAAAGCAGTTTTCAAAAGTCCCAATTAACCTTAATTGAATTCTGCCTTCGTAATATCTGGAATTTTAATTGACTGGGAAGATGATCATAAATCTGTTCATAATGCAGCTTAGCCATTAGCAAATCCCACGATGGCCCACGGTGGTGGCATGCAAAGAAGGTTAGCTATTCTATAGATAAGCCTGGGTTTTAGATCATAAAACAAACATCCAAAAGGGAAAAAAAATCTCTCCACCTCAGAACCACCCTTGGGAGAGACCTTCATTCACTTATGCTGATTTGTTAAAAATAAAAGCAAGGAGCTCAAATTGACTGTGGGCTCACGTTTATTCTGCCTGCTCTGTGGTAGCTGCCTTAAAGAAAACCCAGCCATATTCCCCCCTTCACCCCCAATCCTCTTTCACTCAATTGAAGTCGTGGGTGGCACCATGTTCTTTTTTCCATACATTCAATTCATCATCAGCTTACATCATTTTTATTAGTAGTATTTATTTTACCCATCCCCCTAAGAATTACTATATTTTATTGTATCTGTCCATATGGAATTTTCCAATTAACTATTTGACTGAATTAGTCTGCCAATTCAGTCAACCAGTTGGGATAATTTTTTTCATTTCGTTTAATGCTTGCCTGAACTCACCAAATTCACTAGTTCATTTGGCATCAAACAGAGGAAGAAATAATATTATAAATGGGTGAGTAAGGGGACTGATGTTCAAGGGAATTGATACCACTGCCACCAGAACTCACGCACTAGCTCAGATCATCGCCATCCAGTTAGTATCTCAGATGAAAAATAGGACAGTGTAGCTTCTTGATGTTATGGTAAGGTTTGGTTGTAATATATTATTGTCACTGTTGCAAAACTACATTAGTCAGGGCTGTGTCAGGATACGTGCAGATGGATGAAATCCCAGGCTTACACTGCTCTGCTGGAAGTCATTCGATACCATATTCACTACCATGCCTGCTTATATATAGGCAGGTAGGTGGTCCGGGGCCAGAGTGTCAGACCTAGAGTCAGGAAGACCTCAGTTCAGATCTTGCCTCAAGCAACTGAGGCAGTTGTATGACTCTAGTCTAACCTCTATTTGCCTTAATTTTCTCATCTATAAAGTGGGGGCGATAATCACATCTACCTCCCAAGGTTATTTGGAGGATCAAATGAGATATTTGTAAAGCACTTGGCAAACCTTATATAAAGTGAGTTAACGCTATTATTACCATGCTCTCCCTGTTTTTTTTCCCCTCCCATCTTTAGAGGACACATGAAAAGGTATCTTCACACGACTTACCACATTGCATTCTCTCTACTCTGAAACATCCATCCTGACTGCTGGTAGAGAATTTCCTGGGAGCCGTAAGAACAGCACTGACTAGAATAAGCTTTTGAATCAGTTTCTTCATTTGAAAAACAAGAGGACTGGACTCGATGATCTCTAAGATCCTTCTTTGCAAAGGCAAACAAAGAGTTAAAGAAGCAACTCACCGTTTGCCAATGGTTCACAGAGGGCAAGGAGAAAAGTAAGCCATTCCTACACATCCTTCCAGCTGCTTCTCTACCTTACTTTCTCCTTACCTTTGTCTCTCTGACTCCTCCTCTGGGGCCACCAGACTATCGGTAGTGATAGTTAGGCTGCTGGACTGTAAGGTGTTTGAGGACAACATCTGTGTCGCTTCTGTCTTTGATTTCCCACCATCTAGCATAGTGCCTTGCATACAGTAGGTGTTTAATGAACGTCTATTAAATTAAATCGAATAAATTGGTTCTGTCAGAGTGAAAATCCAGTAGGTAGACAATGAACAGCAAGAATCCCTTAAAAGGAATTTTCTTCTTGAGATACGATAGGGAGGTCTAGTTGATAGAGAATAGGGCTCAGGAGAAATGTATTCTCTTCTCAGGTCTGCCTCTATCAGCAATTTGACAAGGGGAGGTTAGACTAGGCCTCACCACTTGATCTCTTTATAAAACAAGAAGAAATAGGCCTGATTCCACTGGAGACTAGGGAGGAAAGTGCCCACATTTTTTTGAGGTACATTAGCTCCTTCAGGCCATTAGATTCACATAGCTCTTGCTGAATAAGCATCAGCCAATGACTGAGAGTCTGGTCCTCAGTAAATAGGGAAAATACTAAGCACGGGGTGTGGGGAGAAGGGAGTAAGGATAGTGATTAATTGCATTTATTCCTGCTCCATCAAGAAGGCAATAGCAATAGGAGGGTGCTTCTTGTTTTCACAAGCTTCATTTTTAAAAATCTTTTATTGATGCTCTTTTAAAAATACAATTGTCATTTCCAAAAATTTCCAAAAACCCTCCCATCCCCCCATAAATGCTGTTAAGCGAAGCAAACTGGCACGATGACTAGATCCAGCAACAATTCTATACCTTCTCTCTGATGAAAAGAGAGAGGCGTGTGTTTTTATCAACAGTCCTCTGGAGTCAAGACTGGTCACTGCTTTGTTCTGGGTTCTGAGGACTCTTCACGCTGTCAACCTCTTCATCATTGTGGTCACCGTGAATGTTGTCCTCTTGATTCCACTCACTCCATTTTTTCATCAGTTCACACAAGTCTTCCTAAGTCTCTCAATTTTTCCTTCGCATGTATCATTTCTCACAAAGCCATAATGTCCAATGCATTCAAATACCTCGAGTTGGTCGACCCCAATAGGTAACAATAGGAAACCACCTTGTTTCTAGTTGTTGGCTACCACAAAAGGGCTGTTATAAATGTTTTAGTATAAATGAGACCTTTCCCTCTGTCTCTGACCTCCTTGGGATAAATGCCCTGGGTCAAAGGGTAGAAATAGTTTGTTACTTTGGTCAAATATTTCCAAACCATTTCCCAAAACAGTTTAAATAATTCTTAGATCCACTAAAAAGTGTATTTGTATGATTGTTTTCCCACTGCCCCTCCATCAACAATTACTTCCATCTTTTATCATTTTTGCCACATTGAGTTTTGTTTTACCTTGACCTGTGATTTCATTTCTATTGGGAAACAGTCTACCAGTATAGACTGGCAACTCCTCTAACTCAGAGTCTTAGAGAGCCACCTAGGGCACTGAGAGGCTAAATGGTTTTTTGCCCAGAGTTACTGAGCTAGAATATGTCAGGGGCAAGACTCAAGCCTAGGCCAGCCTTCTATCCACTTAGTACTGTTGCTAAGGTAGATAGTAGAGGGCTTATTATACCCACTTTCCAGATGAAAAAATTGATACTAAAAGAGGTAAAGTTTCTTCCTCCAGGTTACCTAGGTAGTCATCAGAAGAGACAAACCTCAACTGGGTATTTTGGTCTATCGCTGTAGCCTTTCCATAGGGCAACTGCCCAGGAGATATAACTTCTAAATAAAGCCTTGACTTCAACCCCATCCCTTCCCCAAATTTCTCAGTATCACAGTTGAAGGCAGAAAATACCAAATACAAAGTATTCACCATGCCAATGATCACCATCATATCACTACCATTTTTAAGTGAAGTGAAACTAAGTGAAACAAGTCTTTCCCATGCAAGAAGAAAGTTGGTAGGTGAATTCATTTAGAGCCAGAAGGGGCTCAGAGAGGTCATCTAGGCCAACTATCTGATGTTACACATGAAGAAAATAAAGCCCAGAGTATGATTTGCTCAAAGTCACACAAGTAGTTAGCTAGGATTCAAACCAGTTTCTCTGGGTCCAAGTCCAATGCAGTTCAATAAGCATTTGTTAAATACCTCCTCAGTGTCAGGTACTATGCTAGGCACTGGAGATACAAATAAAAATCAAATAGTCCTTGCCTTCAGTTCAACCAGAGGATTGATTGATAGATAGATAATATACATATATATACATATACATACATATATATAAAATATTGTTATTCAGTCATGTCCAACTCTCCATGACCCCATTTGGGGTTTTTTTTAGCAAAGATACTAGAGTGGTTTGCCATTTCTTTCTCCAGCTCATTTTACAGATGAGGAAACTGAGGCAAACAGGGTGAAGTGACATACCCAAGGTCACACAACTAGTAAGTGTCTAAGGCAGGATTTGAACTCAGGTCTTCCTGACTCCAGGCCTGGCATTCTATCTACTGCGCCACTTAGGTGCCCATATGCAAAATAAAGAGAGGGAATTTGTTTGGCAGGGTTGGGTGATGGCTTTTTCCACTAAGCAGAAGATGGGGGAGGGGGAAATTCATATTTAATTTATATTACATACATTTATTTAATTTACATGACATACATTAATTTACATAGATCACCCTGCCCATGTGTTACTGTCTTGAGACTGTCTCAGAGATTGCATGCTAGAATCATGGGTAAGACACTCTTACTGCAATCTGCCAAACTATATGTGTTTCTATATATGCCATAACTGAAATGATGGGTGTATGTGTGAGTCACCATGCCATACCGTCAGCCCCCAGATGCATTTTAAATCCACAGCTGCTGCCACACAGGTGGCAGGATACAAGGCCAAAAAATCTAGCCAGCTGGGGAGCATGCCTGTTACACCTTGGTGCTCTGCCTCTCCCTTCACAGCAGGAGATTCAAATATGAAAAGAAAGGGGAAAGCAATGTGATTGATTGCCCAGCGAATTACATTTACAGTAGAGCCAAGTCCCTCTCCGGCCTTCATTCCATGGTGAAAGGAGGTGATGCATAGCTCCACATCTGGGCTTACTCAAATGAACTACCAGTAAGCAAATACACACACACACACATGCATACAGTCATGCTCGCATGCACACACGCACGCACACACAGAGTAGGGTTAGCAACAAGCACTGGTGTGCTAGAAAACCAAGATGGATTCAGGCTATATCTTGTTGCAAAAGCCAGTTTTCTTCTCTTTCTTCACTCTGATGAAAGGCGATAATGAATTACTAGGCAAACATCCCAAAATGCAACCTTGCGTCTTTATGATGCCAACTTAGATACAGCCTCTAAACTTTTCATTTATTTTTTTAAAGAAGAATGACTTTGCTAAGAAAGGGGAAATTAAAAGTTTCTGGTACACAGACAAATGTGGCTAGTCACAAAATGGAATGGAAATCAATTACCTACATAGAAAGGACACCTACCCATCCCAGAACTTGAAGAATCACATTGATGCTAAACTGTCCATGTACTTTCACCCAGCAATCTCACTACTAGGCACAGGGCCAAAGGAGGTCAAAGACAGAAGGACTCCAATAAATAAGAGCTGCTGTTTTGTAAGAGCAATAAACCTGTAAACAAAGCAGATAGACGTAGGGTTGGGTGATGGCTAAACAAGCTGGTGTGTGAATGTAATGAAATAGTATCACTGTACAAGAAATGCCAAATACAAGAAACTGAGAGAAACATGGGAAGACTTACATGAACTAAAGCGGAGTTAAGAATGCAAAGCCAGAAGTACAAAGAAGCCAGCAATTACAAGATTCCCAAGAAAAATAGCGCCGCCTGACACCCATTCTCTCATCAAGTGTAATGGCCAATCTTGGTCCAGGCAATCATACAATCAAACATGCTTTCTTCCTCTCTGTAGACAGGGGAGAGACCATAGCAGCAGAATGTCAAAATACATCCTCAGACACTGTTGATGAGTCAATTTGTTTGACGTTACTTTTCTGTATTACAAAGAACGATTTAATGGGGGTAGAGAGAATGTTGGGAAATGAATGCAGTGGGGAAAAAAAATCAATAAATGTTGTTTCCTTTAAAAAGAATCCCACTAGATGTTTCCAATCAACCGACATCTTTCCACTTTCTATTTTAAAGGCATGGAGAAGAGGTTTAGGGAAGCTGCCTTAGCATAATAAGTGGAAAGAAACTGCTTTCGAAGCAGGAATTTTGCATTTAATACCAAGATCTTTCATATCTGGGATGTATGTAATGGGACCTAATAGACTGTAGTCGCAAGTGAAGGTTTAATAGCCTCTATCAGAGGTGGTTGAGTAAAATAGGGCATTACCATGAAAACTTAATGTGGGGCGGGGGGAGGAATGATGGAATGAATTACATTCCACTTCCAAAGCAGGTTCCCTCTAACAATTCAGAAGTGACTTTAATGGCACAGGACACAATGGAAGCTAACATTTGAGACCAGAAGGTAAAAGCATATTAGGCCTCAGAGCCCCAAGTGATTTTTACAGTATCTCCTTAGCAACTTAATTTTACCCTTGGCCTTAGGCTAAAGGATTTGCATTCTGGGAGCACGACCTACACAAATGACCTCGATACCATAGACAAAAGTACTGGAAAAAAAACCGGAATCTAAATAATGTATAATCTTGTTTGAATGAAATGGGGAATGTAAAATGCTTTGTAAACTTTAAAGCACTACGTAAACATTATTAGTTGTTATGTTATAGTCTGGTTGGTTCAGAAAACTGGTGATGAAACTCACTTCCCTCTTCTTGGGACGGCGTTTTGCATTTGTTTGCTTTTGAACTTGTGTCAAGTCTGAAGTTGGTTTTGCTTAACTTTTTTTCTTTGTTGCTAAAAAAAATGTAGGGGAGGGTGGAGGGGAGTGACTGGGAAGAAAAAGTAATGTAAGAAGCAAAATGAATAACTTTATTTAAATAAAGGTTATATTTGTGCATGTGTGTCTGTATGCATGTGTCTCGTAGACAATCTCCTTGTTCAGTCAGAGGTCCTATGCCATTGTAGAGTCCTGGACCTAGAGTTAATAAAACTTGGATTGGAACCTTGCCTCAAATACTTATTAGCATTGTGATCCCACACATATCACTTAACCTGTCTGCATCAGTTTCCTCACCTGTAAAATGGAGAGAATGATACCTGTAGCACTTACTCAAAGTTTGTTTTGAGGCTCAAATGAGATAACCTACATGAAACACTATGTAAAGGTATTTTATTTCTCTTTAGAGCACATTCATAGATACATTTCAAGAACAGGATACATGTACATTCCCAAGCTGCGAGACAGCAGAATTTTCCATCCAATCTTTCAAGAGATTTTCTTCTGTCTCTCTTCACGCTTTTATTTTATAATGAGCAGAAGGATCAATAAAGAAGGTGTGACAAGTATAGATTTCACCACTGGTAGGGGTGGGGAAGGTAGATTACAGGTATTACTGGCTTCAAAGGTATTACTATTTAAATGATGTTAAGGGGCAATTAGGTCTAGAGCTCAGTGAAAGAGGCTTGAGTAACTCAATTATTTCATGAAATCAAGGATATCTAGACCACAGCCAGTATTAGATAAGCTGGATCAATCAGTAAGCACTTACTGAGAACATTAATAAATAGCTAGCATTTATATAGCACCTGAAGTTTTGCTAAGCACTGTACATGTTACCTTATTTAATCATTGATCAAATTTGATCTAACAAGGTCAGCTATATCCGTCAATAACAATCTTTTAAAGCACTTAAAATGCTTATTCCTCCTTAGAACAAATTGGTCACAAAAGGAAAGTGCTTGGTAAAACCTTCAAAGTGCTACATAAATAAATATGGAGAAGGAAATGGCAAACCACTCCAATATCTTTGCTGAGAAAACCCCAGATAGGATCACAAAGTCAGACATGATTGAACAACAAAAATGTAAATGAATAAAAACAGGAAATAAAACAATCCCTGCCCTTGAGGCCCTCACAATCTAGCCCAGTGAAACAATATGTACATACGTAGGTGTTTACCAAACTGATCAAAAAAATATTTTTTTAAACCTCAATACAGGGTGATTTAGAGGGGAAGACAAGTAGTTAGGAATATCAGGAAAGACTTCGTGTATAAGGTGGTTGATACATAAGCTGAGCCTTAAAGGAAACTAGAAATTCAAAGAAACAAAAGTAGAAAGGGGGTGTATTCCAGGAATGTTGAACAGGAAATGAAAAAGTAAAGAAATAGGAGGTGGGGCATCCTGTGTGAGAAACAGTAAGAAGGCAAATATTGTGGTATACATGGAGGGGAGCCACTGGCTGGCTAATAAGGCTGCAAAGGTAAGTTGGGGCTAGATGAAGACTTTAAATGCCAGACAGAGAGGTTTGTATTTTGTTTTACAGGTAATAGGGAGCCATTGGAGTTTACTGAGTAGGGGAGTGACACAGTCCAATCTATGCTTTAGAAAAATCACTTTGGCAAGTTCTATGGAAGGTGAACTAGAATGGAGAGAGACTCAACTTATTTAAATAAAAACTACTGTGAAAGTTGAGGTGAGAAGTAATAAATGCCTGTTACTGGGGTGGTAGTTGTATAAATGGAAAGAAGGGGGCAGATGAGATGTGGAGGCAGAAACAAGGCTCAGCTACTGAATGGATGGGGGTGGTGAGTGAGAGTGAGGAGTTAAGTATGAAACTGAGGTGGCAGGAAGGATGCTGATGCTCTCAATGGAAATAAGGAAATTCAGAAGTTGGGGTGGGGTGGGATGGCAAAGAAAGACAGGAAGATAAGAGGAAAGATAGAGTTCAATTTTGGACAGTTTGGGTTTTCAGTGTCTATGGGACATCCAATTTGAAATGACCAGAGTGCAAACCCTAGCCAACTGTTGAGCAGGGAGGATTTGCAGACTTCCTGAACCTCTTTTTTCCCACCATGGTGGGGGCAGGTGTAGGGGAAAGTTAAGGTTTAGAGTCTTTGGGTGTAGGGGTGGGGTAGGAAGGGGTAGATTTTCAGGCATAGGAAATAACCAAGTTTCTGATGATGTATTTTGTTTAAAGATTGAAGGAAGACCTAGTAACCTCAAACTCAGTGATACAAAAAGTTAGCGGTTGTTCATTTAGAAGTACACAAGAGACATTTGTGGTAAGAAGGACAGCAGAGAACTGGGGTTTCAATGATTGTTCTGAAGTGAGGAGAGATGTTCAGAGTAAGAGCAGTCATAATGAGTATACATACACTCATGGTCTGAGAGCAAGACTAGAATGAGATCAGAGACTGTATGTGAAAGGAGAGCTTGTGACTGATACTCTTTGTATGTGTTTTCGCAAATACCTGTTTATATGTACATGTTGTTTCCCAAGTTCCTTTAGGATAAGAATTGTTTTGCTTTTTTCTTTGTATACGGCAGCCCTGCATGCCATGTTCATAGTAGGTGCTTAATAAATGCTCTTCTAATTGACTTATTGACTGATTCATTGATCAATTGACTGCTAGTACCCTCCATATGGCATATACAAGTATGGAACAATTAATGGTGATAACTATGATATCAGATGTTGCTTTATACAACTTGTCTGAGCCCTTTTCTAGGTTTCTGTTTCAAAAGGGAAGTGCTCCAAGGGATTTTAGATAACCTAACAAAAAACATGATCCAGGAATGAGATTTTGACCCCAGAAAATCATTTATAATGTTGCCTCTAAAATTTTCTTTCCTTCATGATCATCAGTTCACAGAGTAGTAACATCCAAACCCCTGAAGTGATCCAAGTACTTTATTAGGCCTGTGCAGTTCTGGCTAAAAGCTCTGGGGAACTGAAAATTAAAATGGAACTTTTTAATAGCAGCTATGGAGACTCACCTCATTTTAAAAAATTAAAAGAGAATGGAAGAAAATGCTTTTCAAATCTGCAACTGAGGAGAACTTAACGTAACAAGAAAGATGAACATAAACAAATTATTTCAATTACATAAAACTAAAAAGCTTTTTCACAAATGAAATCAATGCAGATGCAATAAGAAAGAAAACAGTCAAATGGGAGAATTTCTCTACAATAAATGGTTCTGATAAAATTCTGTTATCCGAGTTTAAAAGGAATTAACACAAATATATGAGACCAATAATATAAGATAATTCTCTAACAGATAAGTAGCCAAAAATACAGGTAGCTAGGTGGTGCAGTGGATAGAGCACCAGGTCTGGAGTCAGGAAGATTTATGTTCCTGAGTTCAAATCTGACCTCAGACACTTACTAGCTATGCAACCCTAGGCAAGTCACTTAACCCTGTTTCCCTCTGCTTCCTCATTTGGAAAAATGAGCTGGAGAAGGAAATGATAAACCAGTCCAGTATCTTTGCCAAGAAAACTCCAAATGGGTTCACAAAGTCAGACAGACTGAAAAATGACTCAAAAAAAAGCCTCAAAAGATGTGAACAATGTTCAAATAAATGATCAACCATGTTAAACTAATGATCCAAGTCACAAATAAAAGAAATATACATTAAAATGATTCTGAGGTTTCATTGCACCTTCATCAACTTGGAAAAGGTGATAAAAGAAAAAGTATTGAAAGGGCTTTGGGAAGCCAGGCTTATATGCCCTGGTGAAGCTGCAAGTTGAGATGGGACACAATTTGAAATTATGTTGGAAAAGCAACTAAATTGAACCAACTATGTGACCCAGGTCAAGTCACTTAACCTCTCTGGAACTCTATATCCCTCACCTGTGAAGTGGGGGTAATAATAGCACCTAGCTCACAAGATTGTTATAAGGACCAACTGAGACAGAGTAATATAAAGTGCTTTCTAAACTATCATTATTGCTACTATTTCATATTTCTTTTACTCTTTCTTCCTTCTTTGATTTCTCAGTCCCTTTCTTCTTTGCCCCGCCCCCCAATCTCCCTTTTTCCCTTTCCCTATGCCTTTTATTTAGATCTGTTACTGGTACTCACAGGCTTTCTTCTGCACCATACAGTAGTCCAATTGGCTCCCTTGGTTAAAGGGGATTGAAACTGTTACTCGAGTCATATAACTATGAGAAACACTGCTACAGACAGATTTATCTAAGAATTATTCAAACCATCTGTTAATTAGGCTAAATATGAGGGGCTCTCCAAGCAGTTGGTTTGTCAAGGTTAATCAGCTACAAATATAAAAACTGCAAAGTTAATAACTCTAACATAGTGCACAGGTAAAAAAAAAAGAGGCAGGGGTTGATTAAAAACAGCAGAAGTCAAGACGACGAGCAGCGAGCTGTTAGGAATAGACAGCTCTGTCCCAGAGAGAGAAATTAAGCAGTATTCCATCTAAAAGCTGCCTTCTGGGGGGAAAGCTAGAAGGTTGAGAGGTTATATGGAGCTCATCCATGCAGGACTGTGTCAAGAAGTCAGGCCAGCCACCAACCATGTATAAATCCACAGGTTTCCCCATTCTGTTTTTAAAAGCGCTTAATTATATTTTGTAAAGCTGCTCCCTTTTTCTCTAGGAATGTCAAGGTTTAAAGGAGAAGTGGGCTATTTGTCTTAGTACAATAATGGGCTACCTTTACAGCCTATCAGAAAGAAATGTCTATAACACTTGGTTTCCACTCAAAGGGCTCTGACTTGCCCTGGGATACACCTGCTCTAGCCTATGGCTGTGGGGATGCTGCATAGCTTGGGCTTCTGTGATCATTAGTACTCAGGACAGGGACATCAGGGAGATTGTAAGTCTGTCAGCCTTTATACAGAGCAACTGAGAACTGCCTGAAGCTGAGCCACTTTTCCATCACCATTATGGGTGTATGTTAGTGACATACAGGGGAAGATTTAGGGACCAGGAAGAGGAGAAAGAGTGGCAGCAATAACAACAGCATTTCCCCACCACTAGAATGAAGCTAGCCACTGTGAAATCTGGTTTTCTTCTCAATTGCCTTTCAAAAACAGCTCAGACACTGGTGAGCCTTTAGGATTTGAGAAAGAATGTGGTCCCATTATGAGATTTACCTGAAGACTTCCCCCATGTATGTGTAACTGTGCCCTCAGATGCCAACCCCTGAGAAGAAAGTCCATGAGTCACTGGGTTGTCAGTATTCCCAACCTGGACATCTTGTATGTTATAATTATGCCTGGTACCACCCCATTAGGCTCAACGTAAGGAAAAACTTTCTAACAGTTAGAATTATCCAAAAGTGGAATAGTTTTCCCAGGGAAGCAGAATCTTCCACCATCAGCTAAGACCTTCAAATAAAAGGTGGATGACCACTTTGTGTATATAATTGAGAAAATTCTTGGTCAGGTACTAATTGCATCAGAAGGTCTCTGAGTTCCCTTCCAACTTCGAGATTCTGTGTGATTCATCGACTAGGGTCAGTCTTCCAGTGTTAGGCAGAGCCCATGATGATAAAGCCTTTCTGAGTTGAAGGCTGTACCCCCACAACACAGCATTGTTTGGAAGTTCCCCACCCTACCAAGCTGAGAGAGCTGTCACCTCACGGTTGTTAATGAAGATTGTACCTCTGGTAGTCAGATGGTACTGGATAATATTTTACAAATAAAGATCCAATTCAGATCCCTTTTGAATAAGAGATGTCTCCCAATGACCTTCTCCCTCTACCCAATAACATGAAATCATTCTTTTTCTACATGGGCTAAAAACTTGTCTAAATGATCCTTACGGTCCCCACAAAGGAAAATTAATTCTAAACCATTCCTCCTACACCCATACATTGTCAAATGTACATGTACTTGTAAAGAGTCCTAGGGATACATATAATATAGTCCTACTCTCTGACTCCCAGCCCATTTTTCTATCAATATTACTGATTACCAGTCACAATGAACCAGCAGCCTCATTTGACCCTCATAATTTCATGATAAAATTGTCTGCCTCATTTTTAGGAAAAGCAACTAACCAGCCCAAGAGCAACAAGGTTCTTTCCATTCTAATGTCTTTCCTCCTTTCCTCTTCTCTGCTCTTCTCTTCTCTCCCTGTCCTCTCCTCTCCTCTCTCACTCTCCATGCCCCTCTCTCTGTCTCTCCCTCTCCTCCCTTTCCTCTTTCTCTTTCTCTTTGGTTTTTAGTATGCAGCTATTATTTCGTTACATTCTGTATGAGAAAATGAGTTGTTAATTTGAGTGCCTGGGCTCTCCCCATGCCTGGAAATTAAACTATGCACTTGGGTCCCCAGAAGAAATGGGTATTGATTCCGCTTTAACTGTCATGGATATTCCTTCAAAGCAATGGACCATATATGTCCTCTCTTCACTTCCCCCAGAAGTTAGATAAGAGTATATTTCAAGGAATGTAGGTCTGACTTCTCTAATGGAACTGCTGGAGCCTCTCATTTAAAAATTTTTTTAATCCTAAAAAGAACTCATTTCAATATTTTCCAGGGGATGACTATGAAATCTTGACACTTTTCCTGGACTTCATACTAAAATTGTAGTTCATTCAGGCACTCATTCATTTAACAAATATTTACAACAAATATTTGTCAAGTCTTCGCCCTGCTTAAAGCACTATTCAAACAGCATCCTATGGATGGTTAGTGAAGTTGTTTCTCTAGCTACAGTATTTAGTTTCTGAATTAAGAATCATGATCATGGAGTTGGATCATGGAAGAGACCATGGAGGCTATCCAGCCCAACCCCCTGATTTTAAGAAACAAAATGAGTCTTGAAAAGGTTAAGGAAGTGTGCCAGTAGGAAGTGAGCAAGCTGGGAGTCACCGGGAGTAACTTTGGCGTTCAAGGCAAAAGTCAGTTAGTGAAAAGGCACAAGACCTAAAACCAAGAAAAACCAAACAAACAAACTTGAATAGTAGCCGGCGGCCCCCTTTGTAGAGACATCTGAGGCTTGTTAACTGAAGGCTTGTTGGCATCCGATTCTATTGATGTTTAATCCCAGGGTGGCAACGTTGCTAGAACCCTTCCACATTAGCTTTTCCCTGAAATTGGACAGACAGGCCCCTGACCAAGCAGGTGCATCCTCAGAGGGAAACCAGCCAAAATGATTTTGCATGAGCCCCTTGGCTCATTCGGAGCCAACATCCCTTCACACCATATAATGCACCAAGTCAAATAGGAAAGATACCCTTTTATTTGTACATGTTCCAGGTGTGCTGGTGACAGGCAGAACATCAGGAAAGTCTCATGAGCAGGTTCTTTCAACCTTTTGATTGACCAGGAGGACCCATGACAAGTGGCCCCCTAGAATCCTTCCTGCAACAGGACAAAATGAACCGCAAAATGGCTAATATAGGAGACCCAGCTTCTGAAGTAACCTCAGCTCTGTGAAATAAGAGCAGAATAACAATCAGAGAGAAATTCAAGATGTCACAGGGTTCCTCATATTTTTTGCCTATCTGAGACACCACCTTATGGGGTATTGGCATATGTCCCACATAAAGTCAGCTTTTATTCCAGGTGCATTTCATGCATATTATCAGTGATATGACCCCTCCAAGCCTGTCTACAATGGATCCCTCATTTTATTCTTACTTATTGCATTTAACTAAATAATGTTAAGAAGAAGATATGGTATGGTAGAGAGGAGGAGACAGAGGAGCTGGGTTTCAAATTCCCCCTCTGACGCTTACTACCTATGCCCTATTAGACAAGTCACGTTACCTCCTTGGACCTCAGTTGCTAATCTGTAAAATTGGGATGTGGGGGGAGGTAAATTGATAGCCCTTCCTTTAATTCTGGATCCATGATCCTATAATAAAAATCCTATAGTCTATATTTAATAAATAATATCATAATAATGGCTAGCATTTATACAGTGCTGTAAGGTTTATAAATTTTATCTCATTTTATTTTACAAATTTTATCCTCACACCAACCCAGAGATATAGATTGCTATTATTATCTCTATTTTACAATGGGGAAACTGAGGCAGAGAGGCTAAATAACTTGTCCAGGGTCAGAGTTAGTAAGTGGCTGAGGCAGGATTTGAACTCAAATCTTCCTGGCTCTAGATCCAAAATTACCCACTGCACCACCTGAATGGTGCTAGCACCAATTGTGCTCTAGACTAGTGGCTCTCAAATTGTGGTCTAGAACTCCCAGGAGGCACAGGCCTCTTTTAAGGGGGCCACAAGGCCAGAATTTTTTCATAAGATATTTGTCATCGTTCAGTCATTTCTCAGTCATATCTGCCTCTTCATGACCTCTTTTGAGGTTTTCTTGGCAAAGAACTTAGGGTGGTTTGCCATTTCCTTCTCCTGCTTATTTTACAGAAAAGGAAACTGAGACAAACAGGGATAAATGATTTGCTCAGGGTCACACAGTTCATAAGTTTCTGAGGCTAGATTTGAACTTCCTGACTTCAGGCATGGTGCTCTAACCATTATGCCATGGAGTTGCCCCATAAGACATTATTTATCTATTAACATACTCCTTTTTTCTTTTTTTTAAATACTCCTTTTTTCAACTACATGTCTATGCAAGGCCAGATTTTCTTCATATACTTCAACCAAAACAATATATCATAACAAACTGAATGTAGAGGCATATAAGAGAATCTAGCTGTCTTCTTTTAAATTAGACATAAAAGATTTTCAAAAATATGCAAAACAATGCCACTCTTCTCGTCAATTTTTTTTGTCTTGGAAAATGTAGTTATTTTTCATTAAAAATGTTGTTTCTATTCATTTGCAGTAGGCTTGTTACTGTTATTTTAAAGTGAATTAATAAACTTTTTAAAGTTTATCACTTTTATTTTCTTATGTAGGAAATATCAATAGATACGATCCACATAAACCAAAGTTCTTTGGAGTCCTCAATAAAATTTTAAGAGGGTAAACATTTTGAGAACACTGTTCTAAATCGATCCTTTTGGAAACCTATTAATTTTGCTGGAATATTCTCAAGAGGATAAGAGAAATGAAAGGTCCCCACAGAGGATGCACATTTCCCTCTCCCTGACCTCCCTCTGCCATCCATCACTCCTACCAGCACAAGCTTCTCTTACCCTAAAACATGCCTCATACATCTTACTCCCTATACAAACATGGAGAGGGCATAAGTAGGAGTGGCCTTAACAAAACCAAAAGATGAAAAGCTTTTGTCTAGGCTTTAAAGATATCTCCCTATGAAAGGTATGGATATACCCAATGATACAACTTTTGAGATGGTTGATGACATCTTCTTGATGAGACATCAACAAGTACCCTTGCTTGTACCCTTGAGGTACCTGAGGTACCTCATTGGGGGTAATTGATGAAGTCATGACTATTGTAGAGTTGAGTTGCACCCTTGAATTTGACCTTTACAATGGAGTAAACAGATACTTGTTAGATTATTGGTATCTCGTTGGAGATGATTGATGATGAAGTCATGACTATTGTAGGATTGAGTTGCAGCCTTGAACTTGACCTTCACAATGGAGTAAACAGATACATCACAGAGCTAGAGTTGAGAAAAGGTTGAATTGGGTCTCAGAGGGGTGAAACCCTCAGAGTGGTCTATGAGTTCCTAGAACAGGAACCACCCAGTGGTGGCATTCCCAGATCAAGCTTTGCTGAAGAGATTTGTGTGCAATGAAAAGTTTCTGGATTGGGAACAATTCCTGGATAATGCCAGGATCAAGGATAAGTTCTGGGACCTTGTCTCCTTAAGTGTGGCAGGGCATTTCTACAGGGGTTCCCAAATCAAGCTTCCCATATAGAATAGAATAGGCCACATAGCCCCAAAGATGAAAGAACATCAAAAAACTCCATGATATTAAGAAGCAAATCCATATGAAGAGGAATATGGCAAGGATGTACTGATGGATATTTAACAACTGACTCACCAGAAGAAATATACATATATATATATGTGTGTGTGTGTGTATATATATGACATACTTTTAATCTACATTATTAGCATTTTCTCATCACTTTCTTAAGTCTATACAATCAACAAAATAAATCAAACCTTGATTTGTAGCATTTGCTTATTTCTCAGGTATAAATGTTCACACTGAAAATTTAACAATCAGGTCTCATGAGCCTGTATGAGCTGTCTCCAGCACCCTGTTGCATGGGAATTATATGAACTTGTGAAGGTTTGAGGCAGGAGCAAGGGGATTAGTGCTCTAGCAACCCCAAGTGTATTTCCTTTTTGGGAAATCATCAACCGTAAGTGTGTAACTCACCAGAAGGGGGACAATTGTCCTGACAGTTTTATATGCTCAAGCACAAATTCTTTTTGTCTTTATATTTTTGTTTTAAGTGAAACAAAGAAACTATTGGCTGAGCACTTACTTACATGATAGCTTTTTACCTTTTCTGTACACTTCTAGATAATTCTGATGTTCCCCAAGGAAAATAAGAGTGTCATACTTTATGTGGTTTAAGTCCCCCTCTCCTATCTGGAAAAAATCTTGCACTGAACACCCAGAAGCTAGTACGCCCACTTCCAAGTATATTGACCACAATGTGTTAGAGGAAATTTTTTTTTAATACAAAGTAGAAAACAATCTATTTTGCAACAAAAAAAAATTACCATAGCCAAAGCTCTGAATATTATCCACTTACAGTTCCAGTGTGAAGAATCCTCTCACAGGTGTGCTGATCCTGCTAAAGGAACTCTTTTGAGACCACAACTTTGCTGTCATTATATATTAGTAGAGGAAACCTAAATCCCTTTCCTGTCTGGCCAGTGGTTACAGCTAGATCTTGAAGACTTCATAGCTCTAACAGGAAACGCAAAATCAGGTTTATTCTCTGGATCTACTGTTCACTATCTATACACAGAGGAGACTCATCAAAAAAATTACCTGTTTTATTGACTTTGTAGAGTAACAAACCCCATCCTCTATTAAAATGACTTGGGAACAGTGTCTTTCTATTACTGGTACAAAGCAATGTATGGTTTCCTCTTTACATCTCTACCTCTAGAGCTTCTCCTTCTCTAGAACTGAGTAGTCTTCACATTTTTGTGTGTCATGGATTCTTTAGGTAACCTGGTGATGTCTGTGGACTCCTCAGAATAATGTTTTTAAATACATAAAACAAAATATATAGGATGTATAAAGCGAGCTAATTTTATTGAAACGTAATTAATCACACACACACACACACCCACACCAGATTAAGATCACCTCCACAGAGCTTTCAACTATCCTGCTACTCACTGGGGTAAGGGTCTTGAACTCTAATCCAATATTAACTTAGGGTTATATGTCTTACCTCAATCCAGTTGCATTTCTAAACCTACATCAAAAAAGATAAGGGATCTTTCCACAAAGGAATATTTCCTGGTTCTCTAGGGGCTCTCTAGGAACTACTTCAGTGGGTTCTCAGTTTACTCCCATTCACTCCCAGCAGTAGGAGTTTATTATGCAAATTAAGCATAAAGAGAAAACAAATCCCACTCCTATCCAATTCCCCAAGAATTACCATGGGCTAAGAAAATGTTTAAAAGCTGGCAAAACATCTTACATCTGAACCTCATGATAGAAGAGAGAGATAGGTATTAGAGGTGTTACTACCCCCATTTTAGAGATAATGAGAAGTAACTTGCCCATGGACACACAGCTACGTATTAGAGTTCTTCCTTTCTTCTAGTTCTTCTAGTATTAGAGTTCTTCCTTTCTCTGTCTGGTCTTCATCTCACTATGCCACTGCCTTTCTGAAAGATAGCACCTATTTCTTCCCAGACCTAAGAACATGAGAACAAACAAATCAGAAACTGAAAGACTCTTCCACAATTACTTCTGGAAAATGGAGCTTTGGAACAGGAGAAAACAGACTAGAGTTGCTAGAAAAGAAACTTTCCAATGCAAGATTAAACCAGCTCCTGAGATATCACAGACATAATGGAATAACTGTTCCACATCACAGGCCAGTTCAAAACCCAAGAGTGTATTTCAAGCAGAAGGCACTTTTCATACCCCAAATATTTGGAAGAAAAAAATTATCTGAGACATTCAGTAGATTCTAAACACAGCTGTGTTTGTCCACACCTCCTCCCTGCCAAGCAGTTTGATTTGAACTGGCAAGCTTGAGGTGAAAGGCTCTTGTATCCAATTACTCAATCTCAGAGCTTTCCAATTTCCATGTGTTATTATTTTTAATGTTGAGCATAGTAAATGTGCCCTCTTATTACGTTTTCCAGCCAACCACATGATTTTAATAACCCTCAAAGATTCATATGAAGTATATTTTTGGAGAGTTGTGGAGTCTGTATACAATCCAGAATGGAAAATGTTAAGTATTCTGCTCTGGGTATGGACTACTACTCCCTCTGGCGGGAGTGCATTTGAGGAGTGCAAGAAACTTTTCAGTCCACTAAGGAATCCGCTGAGGAACAGGTTACCTTCTGCTCCCTCCATGCGTTTTAGTCCCATGGGTTCCCGTGAGAATTTGTGAGCATCTGAAAGGGAAAGAAAGCAGGAAAGAGGAGTTGCTGTCTAAGTTCGTCTAGGTATGCTGCAGATTTGTGCATGTTGTATTACCTTAGATTGACACCGGAAATCCACCTGAGAACTGAAAGCATGGCATCTCATGGAGGTAATTAGCCAGTGACCCGGCTGCATGGGCTAGCACAAGTCGCTTCACTGAGGCTGAGGAAGCTTCCTCTTGGAGCCCCTCCCCAGCTTGTCCCTCGCCAAGGCCTGAGGGTATAACTGACTGAGCAACGCTGTCCAATAGATAACAACAAAAGCCATTATCTCTCTCCCCGCCTGGCTGCCAAGTGCAGGGTCCAGGACTGCCTGGTGTTTGCGGTTTCCATAGCAGCGCTGTTTAGCAGGCCTGTTTTGTTCTGGCCTGCAGTGTACACTGAGAGGACCAGATAAACATTATAGGAATCGACTCGAACAACCAAAGGTACTCAGCCCAGGATCTCAGGGAAGGCTTCGACCTCTCCGAGTCGGGTGCGGTGGTACGGGACGTCAGGGCTTTCCAAGTAAAGCTTTGAAACAAGTGATTTCTTCAAAGCATGAGGCCGGCTCAGGCGGGGCATGGGAAGCTGGAGCCCTCTGTCTACTTTTTTCATTTCCCAGCAACTTCTGAGAAGCCGGGAGTGGAGTCAGAAAGGGCTGCTGAATTCAAAGTACCTAACCGCTTATACACCAGAAAGAATCTCTGCGCTAGCTAGCAAAGTGTGTGTGTGTGTGTGTGTGTGTGTGTGTGTGTGTGTGTGTGTGTGTGTGTGTGTGTGTGTGTGTGTGTGTGCGCGCGTGTGTGCGTGCGTGCGTGCGTGTGTGGAGGAGACGGGCTAAAAGAGGCAGCAGTCAGAGCATGATAACTAGAGTTTTGCCTCAGGGTGCCGACATCCAGGGGTTGTGCTTCCTTCCCTGCAGTCTCTAGGACCGATGGCCTTCTGCTGGTTCCATGTCACACAGTATCACAAAGGTCCCGCACCTCTGACACTGCCTCTCAGACGCCTTCCGTCCTGCCCTCCCCCTAGCTTCCTCCCAGGGGTTGCCCAGAGCATCTTTATCCAACTGGGACAACCAGCCATGTCCTTACCCTGGCCCCAATTAAAATCGCCTTGACGTAGAATCCCTAGTTACGGCTCTGGGGGGTAAGACAGAGGCACTGTTATGAATTCATTCTAATTTTTTAACATTTCCACATTAGTAGTGTTGTGAAAGAAGGATCAGAACAAAAGGGAAAAAAAGTGAAAGAAAAAACAAAAACAAAACAAAGGCTAAAATGAGTCTGCTTCGACCTGCATTCAGATTTCTTAGTTCTTTCTCTGGAGGTGGATAGTATTTTCTATCATGAGTCTTTTGGAATCGGCTTAGATCATTGTATTGCTGAGAAGAGCCCATTCTGATTTTTAAAAAACGTTTTTACCTTTGTTAAACTTAGACCTCCTCAATCTCTGCAAAGCCATCTCTAAATGAGGAAGAGCACTGAATCCCAGCATAGTAGTCCTACTGTCCTGGACATTGGTGACCTTACTCCTCTTCACCTAGCTGCTGGAGACTGGTCTCCCTGGGGGTGGGAAAGGGTGACAACGATGCTCCTCAAATGTACAATTTCTGTGTTGAAGCCTTTGAGTTGTTCTATTTGCTACTTGGCTGATTAGCAAGAGACATTCTACCTCAATCTTTAAAGCTGTAGCATAGCCAGAATGCTATTTTCAATCATGTCCAACTCTTAGTGACCCCCCTTGGGGGGATTTTCTTGGCAAAAATACTGTAGAGGTTTGCTATTTCCTTCTCCAGTTCATTTTACGCATGAGGGAACTGAGGCAAACAAGGTTAAGTGATTTACCCAGGATCACACAGCTAGAAAGCATCCAAGGCCAGATTTGAACCCAGATCTTCCTGACTCCAGGCTGGGCTCTCTATCCACTGAGCCACCTACCTTCCCTATAGCCAGAATAGAATAAGTTTAATTCACTTTCACATCAGTTCTTATCTTGGCATAAAGTCTATGCCTACCTCCTTCCTAATCCACCCTGGGCATACTAAGTAGGGGCAGCAACTTCTTGCCTATGTGGGGTAGAAGGGATGCCACTAGATTTTGAAGTGGAAGACCCAGATTCAAATCCCAATTTCATTATTTTTCTTGCTGTGTGACTGCGGAAAAACCACTAACCTCTCTGAGTTTCAAGGTCTTTATCTATAAAATGGGAATAGCAGTTGCACTATATACCTCACAGGTTTGTCTAGGAAAGAGCTTTATAAACCTGAAAATGCTATAGAAATCATAGCTCTTATTGTGCCTATCATCTTGACATTCTAATCATTGTAATAATAGCTACAATTTATGTAAAGCTTTGTCGCTATGAATATTATCTCATTTGATCCTGTCAATAACAATGTGGTATATTAAAAATAGCAGAAGTGTTTCCATTTTGCCTTTATCCATCATTTTGTGAAGCTCTGTTTCAGCTGCTTGTAAGTCACCTGATTTTAGAGGAGTCACAAAGTTTACTCCCCCTCCCAAAGGTCACCCAACTTAAGGAATGTCACAAAACTACCCCCTCTCCCTCTCACCTCAGTGTGTCCCAATACTTTGCTCGAATGAGAAAACAGATGTCTCAATCCCTCTAATCCTGTTTTTCTTTTTTTTTCACTCCCTCCAAATTGTATATTAGCTGTGTAAAATCCACGCTTCAGGGCTTGGCTACCAAGAGCTTTGATCCAGGTTTGTTTTGCAACCACAAGCATTACTAAATAAATCATTTGTCTGGATGAAACTCGGTTTCTTTTTTCTCCACCACAACAACTGTGAGAGAAGTAGCACTGGTTTTACTGATGAGGAAAATGAGATTCCTAGAGGTTTGTTAAGTGACTTGCCAAGGATCACACAGCTAGTCAGTAGGAGAGAAAGAATTTGAACTCAAAACTTCCAGCTCCCAAGGCCACAGCTTTTACCACTGTACCACAATACTTCTGATACACAAAGTGAAATGAAACGAACCAGTTTCACTCCTTCTTGTCCTGTGAGACATGTGATAATCATACATCTTGTTGCGTCTGTGCATAGCCAAAAATGGAAGTGGATCAGCAAACATTCTTTTCTGGCTGATTGCGTGTACAATACATTTGGATCTATGATTGATAACCTCACCTACATCTGGTATTGTAAATGAAAGTCTCAAACTTCTCATAGAATTTAATGGAGAGAGATAGAGTAGGAGCAGAGACGGAGCAGAACATTTGTGGATCCTAGGCAGCTTTTCCTATGTTGAAAAAGGTATCATTTGGTTATTACTATCCATTGGGAGATTTAGATTTTACTGTGAAATATGATACAACATCACAAAAAAAAATACCTGCAGACTGTGAATAGTGAGATTTACAGGCATTCTATACATTTACAAAGAATAGTATTTAGAAGAGTTCCTCCCTTATGTTGCTTCCTGGAAAGATGCTGACCTTTCATAACCCCAGCCTCAGCTCTAGGTGATAGGTAAGAGGTAGAGAAAGGGTTGCAACCCAACCTACATAAAAGGCATAGAGCAAATATACATGATATACATGTAGCAGCAAAGGTCAATGAGGAAATGGTCAATATCTGTGTGTAAGGACTGAGACCTTTAATCTTCTCCATGGGCAAACTGCTGATACACTTACCAGCTTCTATAGTGCTGTGCCCTAATTCGTCTTAGTGAAAAAAGAAGTTGGGGAAGAGGGTTCTCTAAAGTAGAAAAGGACACAGCACCCTGTGCTATTCTGTACCAATACCAAGAAACGGAAAGGGATCATGACTCTCTCCAAGTACTTTCCAAACAAGATAAACACAGCATTGATAACCAATAGCATCAGCATCAAAGAGAGCTTAATTCAGAGTGCCCAAAGAGGGAATGACTTAGAATCAGGAGATGTGGGTGCAAATCCTGCTTCTGACACTTGCTGACTAGCTAATCATTTAACTCTCCAAGTTTGAGTGTCTTCATCTATAAACTGGAGATAATAATTATTATGCTACCCATTTGGGAGAAATGATTATTAAATAACTAACTGTTAATATTGCAATGACCCAGGATTTTTTCCCTTTCTCATTTTGAGATTAGGTCAAAGCTTAGTTCTCTAATGATGCAATGAAATCTTGGAGTCTTGCCCCGCTCCACCAGAGAACCTTACAAAGAATTTAATCTAAGGTGAATTCTTACCCATTGTGTTCAACTCAGGCAGGCTACATTGCCAGCTGGGAGTAGTCTGGCTTGAGACATTTTCTCTTTTTTATAAGTTACATAATCAGTCAAGGCCCCTGGTCCCTCATTAGAATAGGTCCACCTTTCATTATAATATTCATTATCTCATTAATTGTCAACCAGTCAGAGTTGATTGCCACCCTCAGCAACACCCACTCTTCTGAGGGTATATAAGCATTGAGTGGGTTCCATGAGGGGTCTTTGGCATTTGAGAGTGCCACTGACTCTTTTGTTAATTGTCGATAGCATGATTAATAAAATAATTGATTACTCAGAAACTATGTCTCTTAAACTTTTTTATATATCGCATACCTCATTGGCTAGCAAAGGATGGTGTGTGTGTCATCTGAGGATTGAACTTAGCCTACCTAAATGCTGAGAGGATTATCAATAGGTTAGTTGACAAGTCATGTCAACTCTTGAAAATTGTCTTTTAAGTCACAGGAAGGACTCAATTTATACCACTGGAGGAAGTACCCATACCCCTCTCTACTATGTACTACCTGTGTGACCCTGTGAAACCACTTAATTTCCTCAGTTAAGATAAGTCTTCTTATCTATAAAATTAACAGGTCTAAATCAGATCTGTGAACTGGTGAAGTTTTTTTAATATTTTGATAGCTCTCTTAGTATCATTGGTTTCCTCTATAATCCTATATGTATTTTACTTTATGCATTCAAAAACATTGTTCTGAGAAGGGGTCCATATGCCTCACCCAATTGCCAAAAAGATACTAGAAACATGAAAGGTTAAGAACCCCTGGTCTAGATTATCTCTGAAGTCTCTTTCATCTCTAAATCAATGAACCTTTGACCAGAAAAATCATAGATCCTTGAAATATTGAAGCCTATAACCCACAAGGTTGCTGTACAGAAAATACTTCATAAGTTATTATTTTTACAAAACGATATAGATAGAGGTTGATAAGACATGGGATATAGGCTGGTCCATATTTCATTGATAGAGGGAGTTCCTGGTGAAGAATTTCTACCAATGTAAATTGGAGAATTGAAGCAGAGGTACCAAACTCTTCAAACTCAGGCCTGTGGGCAGCAAGTGCCTATAACACTTCCCACTGTGGCCAGAACCAGATTAAAATGTATTTGGGAAATGTTTAACAAAAATAAATAAAACTATAATACAACATAGATAATGTTAATTTGTGGTTTTCTAAGGCAATATGTAGCCAGCAGAGATCTGTTTCTACTTGAGTATGACACCTCTGATCTAGAGTTTAACTGACACAGCTGATCTATTAGCAGCTAGGTGGCTCAATAGATAGAGTATTGGGCCTGGAGTTTAGGAAGACCTGAATTCAAATGCAGCCTCAGATTCTTCCTAGCTGTGTGACCCTGGGCAAGTCACTCGAACTCAGTTTCCTCATCTATAAAAGGAGGATACTAACAGTACCAACCACCCAGGGTTGTTGTGAAGATCAAATTAGATAATAATTATAAAGTGCCTGACACACAGTAAGCATTATACAAATGTTAATTGTTATTATTATATATTGAGAACCCAGGTCTTCTCAGCTCTGAGGCTGGTTCTCTATTCAGTATGCTGTATTGTCTCTCATAGAAGTTGATAGGATGTTAAAATAAAATGACTTCTAACTCAATCCAACAAGCTTTTACTGGGGATACAAAGGAAGCAACAAAAGTAGCTGCTACTCTTGAGGGAGCTTATCTTCTGCTCTCAGGATACAGTGTTTACATGGAGAAGTAGGTGAAAGATAATTTGAGAAGAGAGAGAGCACTAACCACTAGGGAGATCCAAGAAGGCTTCCCCAAGGCGGCAAAAAAAGAGTCCCCAGAGGAAAGAAGTGTGTTAATCACACTAACCTCAAGACAACTTAAGTGACTCAGCTACCTGGGGAGAACAGTGGGAGCTCATACACTCAAAACTAAAACCTCATGACTACTGATACGGCGGAGAATGAGACCGTGATAGAACAGATAGTGACAGAGGGCCAAGAGTGCAAAGAGCTGGGCACTAGTCTCAACTCTTCCAATGTTCCTCAGGACATAGAGCAAATTATATACGAACCTCAGTTTTCCTCTCTGGAAAAAGGAGATTGACTATATTTATGGAGCTGACAAATAAAATTAGATAGTATATAGGGAAGCTTGACAAAAATGTATGAAGGGCATGGGCACTTCATAGAGGAAGTCAGCCATATTTGCATTGTTAAGTTACACTTAGAAAATATACACATAAACCCTTAAAACGTGATGATTTTCTAGATAATAATAACAGATACTTAGCTCTTTGTACATCGTATATATTTTCTCATTCTCATCTTGTAACAATCATGGGTGATAGGACTGCTCTCCCCATTTTACCAATGAAGAAAATGAAGCTCACAGGGCTTGGGTGACTTTGCCTGAAGTCATACAGCTAGTTGAGAGTCAACTGCAGCATTTGAACTCAGTTTTTACTAGGTTCAGGTTCAGCAGTGCATCCATCATGCCATGCTGCTTCTCTATACTCATATGGACACACATTCATAGCTATTTGGGAAATTGACTATGTAAGTGGTATTCACGATAGAAACACTAAGCTAATTATTTTTAAATGTGGACACGACTAGATTTGGCAAAGGAGATAAAGGAAGTGCGTGCATGCACGTGTGTGTCCACGTGCATGAGCTCGCGCGCATGTGTATGCATGGCACAGGCACGCACGTTGGGAGCCGATACATGGAGGTGCTTGCTATAACTGGATTCATCCTAGCAGCAAAAAAAAGACGATGTCACTATCTATGGGGTTGAATTTCAGTTAACTAGTATTCACTGACTACCCCTTAGCCATAGAGCCCTCACTACACGAACATATTTTGTAAAGACACAAAAGAATTCTCAAGTCCTTGTCAGAGAGCTTAGAGACCAAAGACCAAAAAAAAATTCTTAAAAGAAATGTAGGAGAAACAAAATGAAAAACTAACCTCCTTTCATAAGTAGCTCTCAAACATTCAATTCAACAAGCATTTATTAAGTCCCTATTATGTGAAAGGTACTGCTAGGAATTGGGGATACAGAGATTAAAACAAGCTGTCTTTGCCCTCAATGAGCTTATGTGCACAGGAGACTACTCCTGTAGGTCTGCTCTCCCATCTTACACTTTCAGGTTGTAGGCCCAAAGATTCACTGCAACCTCAGGTTCTAAGAGTGACTCTATGAGTTTGCACTAAATTTTACACTAGCCCCCACCAGTGGGCTTCCCATTAATAATCAGCCAATAGGCACTATAAACTCTTAACAGATTCATTTGCTAAGAGAGTATAGTACAAACAGTAGCTACAAAACATTTTACCTCGTAAATCTGGGGCACATTCTACATATCCATTATCCATAGGAATAGTGGATCCAAACTTAGAATATAATGGTAGTAAGGCACATATATAAGATATGTGTTTGGCTGGTACTGCAAAGTCTGGAAGTACTTTCTTTGTAGAGTTCTCATACAGTTCCCCTTGGGTAAGTATCTCTGCTGAAAAGATTGCTCAGCAGTCTTCCAGAGACTTCTCATCTCGATAAACAGATATCTTATCTATTATCAAGTGCCCTGGTGCTTGAAGGTGCTTCTTCCCTCAAGCAACTACCTCTTTTATGCATGTCTTTCTAGAATATATGTCACTTCTCCCTGCTGAATATAACCTTTGCTCCTAGTTGAGTAGCTCTACTTCAAAGCAACATGGCTGGTATGGGGAAGAAGAGAGAGAAACCTTCTCCCTTTCTCAAAGAGTGATTCCCTCTCAGGGCCAAGTTCTTTTTTTGTTTGTTTGTTTGTGTTTTAAATTTTTAACATTCATTGTTATAAGATTTTGAGTTCCAAATTTTTCTCCCTCTCACTCTTCCTCCCCTCCCCCAATATAGGTTATACATGTACATTCATGTTAAATATATTCCCACATTGGTCATGTTATGAAAGAAGAATCAGAACAAAAGGGGGAAACCACAAGAAAGAAAAAAGAGAAAATGATGTCCTTTGATCTGCATTCAAACTCCATAGTTCTTTCTCTAGATGTGGGTAACATTTTCCATCATGAGTCTTTGAGTTGTCTTGGATCATTGTATTGCTGAGAAGAACTAAGTCTATGGTAGTTGATCATCACACAATGTTGCTATTATCATATACAACATTCTCCTGGTTCAGCTCACTTCACTCAGCATCAGTTCATGTAAGTTTTTCCAGGTTTTTCTGAAATTTACCTGCTCATAATTTCTTATAGCACAATACTATTCCATTACAGTTCAGCCATTCCCCAATTGATGTGCATCCCCTCCATTTCCAATTCTTTGCCATCACAAAAAGAGCTGCTATAAATATTTTTGTACACTTGGGTCCTTTTCCCATTTTTATGATCTCTTTGGGATACAGACCTAGTACTGGTATTGCTGGGTCAAAGGGTATACATAGTTCTATAGCTCTTTGGGCATAGTCCCAAATGGCTCTCCAGAGTGGTTGGATCAGTTCACATAAGAATTCAGTTCTTCATCCACTTGTGGCTACTGATCCTTCAAAAATAAACTAAGTCTGA
>CM053623.1:338961236-338991947 GCA_028646595.1 Phalanger gymnotis | reverse complement strand
AGCTAATTAAAGCCTTGCTCAGCCAAGGAGATTGTTCCCTATAACTCCATAAGAAGAAGGTATTTGAATAATATAAAGGAATCAGGAAGGCATCACGAAAGTTAGTCTAATATCTTATTACTCCCTTGCGATATATTCTAGACCTTTTGGATTGAGGGGTTGATCAAAGAGCAAAAATAGTTTAAGAGCACAATAAAAACTGGGAGCTTTAAGGAAGGCTTATTGAAGAAAATGAAGATAAAGATTTTAAGGGAAAAAAGAGTAGAATATTCCAAACACAGAAGAATGGCTCGTATCAATCCACAGAGAGGAGAAATAAAATCCAAGTTCAGGAAAATCAAATATGGCAGTTTGGTTGGGACAGAGACTATGTGATGGAAATAATTAGAATTAAGGCTGGAAAAATTGGTTGGAGCCACACCCTGAAGATGATTGGACAGAAATTCAGACAAGTGCCCCTTAAGATGTAAAGATTAGGCTGCCTCAGGAAATATCTTCACAGGCTTATTTGTAGAAAGTTTACCATCCCACCCTCCACCCCCATCAATGAGCCATAGCTCACAGATAACCAATAGAAGAGAAAATACAGACTGCTTCTTTGGCTGTCTTCCCATGCATCAGCATACTGCAAGAAACACACAGAAATAGATCCACATCAGAAATGTCTCCTGGGGATCTATATCCTGGGATTTCCTGAGTCTAATTCACTTTCTACAAACAAAGGAATACAATATGCTAACATATGTGTTTATTTATATATATTTACATATATGCATATAGATATATACAAATATATAAACACATACAAACGTTGGCCAGTCTAACAATTATTCATAATTCTCTCTTCCTTTGGTTTCTCCCCACAACTAATATTGTACAGCCATAGAGCATAGCCTAACTGTCCTCAGCTAGGCCACTTTCCCAGGGCATGCTTCTGGCTGAATTAGGTGCCACCAGTTCTATTGTTCTCCACTGTCAAGGCACAAACAGAAAAGAGAAAAAAAAACAACTCAACTAAGAATCTGAGAGGCTGGTTATGCTATTAACTTGCTGTGGCCCTGGCCAAGCCATGTCACTGGGTCTGAGTCTCATTTTCCTTATCCACAAAATGAGAGAATCCAATGAACTGATTTTTAAAGTCTCTTCCACTTCTAACATTCCAAGATAATTCACGTAGTTGAAGTCCTTAAAGTGAAGGATTTGAAGTTTAGGAAGATGAGTTCAAATCCTACCTTAGACATTGCCTAGCAACCATCAGCAAGTCATTTAATATTTCTGAATGGCTATCTCTCATCTGTAAAATGGAGATAACACCTATAGTCGCTATCTTCCAGGGTTGCTGAGATATTCTAATGAGAAAAGAAATTAAAGTAGTTTGAAAAACTTCACACACATCATCCAAAAAAATCACAGCATTTTAGAGTTGGAAAGGGCCCCATTACCCATCTAGACCAGCCAAAACGAATCCCCTGTGCAACAGAAGGAGCTATCCAATCTCTGCCCAAAGACTTACAAAGACAAAGAAATTCCCATTCTTCTTCTGGACAGCTCTAAATGTCGGGAAGGCTTTCTAAATTTGAATCTTTGTGACTTGCACCCAGCACTGCTAGCTCTGTCCATATATCTCTGCGCCACAATGCTTTGGGTTAGGCTTGAGATTCCAAGGTTCATTAGAACAAAGCACTGAGCACAAGACAGCCAACAGAGAGAACATAAAATAAACCATATTTATTGAAAGGAAATACAATAAGGAGCAGTCAGGGACGATGGAAACAACCACGTTGGGGGATAAAAACTGGTAGGTTTTTATAGGGTTCTTATCTGGGTCAAATAGGACCATACATCATGGGCAGGGGGTGGAGAGTCTGGGCCTGGGGACTGATGCTGATTCATTCTGGGGAAGCGGGGGAGAGGGGAGGAGGAGTCAGGGAGCACCTGGGGAGTCGACAGCTTGTTGATATTCAAACTCCCTAGCAGGAGGAAAAGGGGCTTCCCCTGTTACCATAGGCTTTGCTTTGCCATAGGGGATTTGAGTCTCCCCATATATAACACCTTCTTCCTTTGATGGCTAGAGGGCTAATGAGGTCCTTACTATCCGTATGTCACTTACATGTACGTGTGTATACAGAAGGGCAGACAGGTGACACAGTTGATAGAGCACAGGGCCTGTAGTCAAGAAGAGCTGAGTTCAAATCTGCCCTCAGACACTTACTAGCTGTGTGACCCTGGGGAATTCACTTCACCCTGTTTGGCTCAATTTCCTCATCTATAAAATGAGCTAGAGAAAGAAATGGCAAACCATTCCAGAATCTTTGTCAAGAAAACCCTAAACAGGGTATGACTGAAAAGCAACTGACCAACCAGAGTGTATATATAGATAAACATATCCATATATGTTCTGTAAATGTCAGTTTGGGTGATGTTTATTATTTTACAGATGAGGAAACTGAGGCAAATGAGACACTGTATGTAAACCTCTTTGCTAAACTTTAAAGCATGCTACAGAAATGTCACCTTAATACACAGGTCTACTTTGTGTTTAAACTTAAATTCTGTTATCCTTGATATAGAATCTTGAAAGTGAAAGCAAGTCTTCTCCCAGGGAGTACAGCCTTTGTCAATAGGCTAGGGACCTGTGATTTCATCATAACAGAAACACCTTCCACAACTGAGATCATGACCCATCCGCAATTAATAGTTTATGTGACTTGTAATGGTAGAGAATTGACCAAAGCTCAGACTCTCCTCCCACCACACAGCTAGTCAACATTAGAGTTAGTATTCGAACCCAAGCCTTTCTGACTCCAGGCCCAATACTCTACCCACTATGGCACATGGCCTCCCAACAACCTGTCTGCTTGACAAAAGCAGCAAATTCAGCACCTTTAGGAGCAATTCTGTTATTAGCAAGAAAGCAAAAGATAAAGGGTAGGGGGAAAAACCAACAGGAAGTGAGGTGTGAGGTGAGGGGCCTTGATGCCATCCCCAAAAGAATTTCTTTAATATATAGCCGGCTAGTTTAGTCTGGTAGCAGCTTCATTTATTTGGCAGTAAAATATCCTCTCTGTCATCAACTTCTGAGGTGAAATCAATCTAGAAATACAATGTTAGGTCAATAATGACCCACTTCAGGCAGATAAATCAATGTTTACTTCACTATGAGCAAAACTTACTCCTGCTCTGGCCCATTCTTTCAGCATATTATGTCTCCCAGACTGTAGCATGGATATCTCAGGGTGTTGTTTGTAGCCAGTGTTAACTGCTTTCATAAGAGAATACACAGGCTTTGTTGGGGGGCAGCAGGGGTGTGCTGCCAGTACATGTGTGTGGTACTGAGCTCTGAGGCCTTGTAACAGAGATGATACATCTTCACTGAAGAAAGATGACAGAATAAACAGACTAAACCAATTTGTCACTTAATGCAAAGCCTGATTCTGTGGCAACACCAGCCTCACACTGGGATTGATTACCAACAAGATGACACCTCCCCATGGGCTGCCTGGTGTATTATTGTAAATAAATACCCATTCATTTTCGAGCCTGCATTACTTCAGAGGAGAGATGATGCCTCAGCGCCTCAGGTACACAGTCAACATCTCACAGAGAACAACAACCTTTCTCAACCTACAATAGGAGCTTTGCCTCCCATCCCACAATCTCCTAAGTAAGAAAAGGCAGTCGAGAAACACCAAGAGAAGGAAAGGTCTTTAGAGAGCTTGAATGATACTTGAGAATCATTTCCATGAACGGCACGCTTTCACATTTGGTCCATCTTCATTCTAGATGGCTCAGGAGACAGCAGCAGCCATGCTTGTATCTTGATGGCTAACGAACAGGGAGGCCCAAGAGAGCCATCTCCATCTTGAGGGCCCCTCGTCAGTATCAGAGGTTTATTTCCAAGGGGGCAAGAGAGTAGTTCAATTTTTCTCACTGTCCATGCCCAGAGCGCCACCAAATCTGTCATGCTATAGTATTTGAATAAGCAAATTATTTTTAAGTAATGAATATAAAAGAAATAAGGTATTCTTTTTTTCTACTTGTTTCTTTGGGCTTTATCTCAGTATTGGGTTAAAAAAACCTCCACGTGAACATTGTTTTCTTTCTCTCTCTGTTTCTCCCTCTTTACCTTTCTCTGTCTCTCTATGTGTCTCTCTATCTCACATTCTATATCTCTGTCTGTCTCTGTCTCTCTGACTCTGCCTCTCTCTCTCTCTCTCTATATATATATATACATATATATACATATATATATGTACATATAATCTGTCTCTCTTTCTCTCTCTCTCTTGCTGTCTCTATTTCTCTGTCACTGACTCTCTGTGTTTCTCTCTGCCTGTCTCTTGTCTCTCTGTCTATCTCTGTCTCTCTCTTTCTCTCTCCATCTCTCTTGCTGTCTCTGTCTCTCTCTGTGTTTCTCTCTGCCTGTCTCACCTCTTCTCTTCTCTTCTCTCTCTCTCTCTCTTCCCCCACCCCTTGAAGGGAGTCCTTTTCCTATTGCAGTGATGAAGATAATGGAACTCTCATCCTAATGAGGTAATAAAGAATCCTCTCTACCTCCTGACAAAGGGATGTGATGGTCTACATATGCAGAATGAAACACACATTTTTGTACATGGTCAACAGGGGGATTTATTTGTTTTATTTGACTATCCATGTTTGTTACAAGGGTTTTTTTTTCAGGAGCTAGAGACAGAGATGGAGGAGAGAAAATAAATGCTTATTAATTGTAAAAAAAAACATTTTTAAATAAAGCAAGTGGCCAACAGAAAGCAAAAAAGCCTCTTTCTTTGGTGTAACACAAGCACCCTCTGTTGGAAAAGAGATGAACAGACCCCTCTGAAGCCTAGGAATGCTCAGCACTGAGCATCTTTGGAAATTGACATACAGGCATCTTCCCATCTCTGGGCAAACACGGGGAATGTTGTTAAAATGAATAATTTATTAAACCACAAAATTGTTTATTGACTATCCTTTCATCATTTATTTAGTTATTAAACACACTTTGCCTGAAAACCTGATTGGCAGCCCTAAGCTGAGATATATAAATACACACACACACACACACACACACGCACGCACACAAAGATAGTTAAATCCACATACAGAAATCTCTCTCATTCACTCCACCTCTGATGGCCCGATGAGTCCTGCATTGTCCTTGTCTTGCTACAGGGCACTTTCAATCTCTTTTGTCAGATCAGGGTCAGAGGCCCATTGTGCTGTGATAACTTTATCAATTCTCCAGCAATAGATTCTAAATGGGGAAAAAATGCCTCCTGCTTCCTCATCACTATTTAAACTCCCTCAAACAGTTTGCCAAGAAAGGATGGAGAGTTATTTGTATAATGTTCTGTCATTCTAGCATAGCTCAAGATAGCAACGTAGAGGTGAGTGAAAAGGAGGGGGTAGAACTTAATGACTTGTATTATTCTCCATTCCACACATCAAGAAGCAGGCAACATTCATGCTAAGGTATGTCCTTCCATACCAGAGTGGACAAAGGAAGAAATGTCACCTGAACTCTTCAGGATGAGAGAGCCTAAGGAGCAAGACTCTAAGAAGAGTTTCATGTAATTGTGGTAATAAAGCTATCTCTGCACCTTCCAGGCAATATGATGTCAACAAGTGCAGTGCAAGGCTGTGTGTCTTCCCCAGAAAGCTAAGTTTCTGAGGCTGAAGCAGTGATTCAGATAGAAAGAGAACACATAAATCTATCCAGATCCAGAGGATAACCTGCTTTTTAAGAGTCACATTCACTGAATCCCAGAAGCTCAGAGGTAGAAGGGCGCTGAGACGTCACCTGATGCGGCCCAAACTTCAGCAGGTTTGGGGCAGAATTGCCTCTCTAACAGTGGTCACAAGTGGTAATCCAGCCTCCACTTGAGTGCTTCCTGTAATGAGAAGCTCACTACCTCTCAAACCAATCCATTCCACTTCCGGACAACTCTGTTAGAAAGTTTTTCCAAGCTGAAATTTACCACTGCACCTTCTACTCCTTGCTCCCAGTTTTGCCCTCTAGGACCAAGAGAAAACAAGTCTAAGCCCTCCTCATAGGACAGACCATTTACCATTAGGATCCATGGAGTTTCATAGAGGAGTTTTAAATGCACAAGGGCAAGAAAGAAATAAAAGCTTTCCAAGACAAAGACCCCTGAAGAAGATCGTAGCTGGCAATCCACTGAGAACAAAATCATCCAACAAGAGCAGGAGAGAGAGCACTGGACATGGAGTCAAAGAAACTGGCTTCAAAACTTGTCCCTGCCACTTACTGTTTGTAGGAACTAGGGTGAAATACCACAGGGACCTGGGCTTCCATTTTCCCATCCATTAGATGAGGGTTATGGACCAGGTATCTAAGATCCCTACCAATTCAGTCAGAGGTCTTGTGTTCCCAGGGACAAATACAAGGGCATGAAACGACTGTCCCCATCATTCTCCACTCCAGGAGAGCAAATTTGGGTACCACTGTTGGTTACATAATTAGAACAGAAACAAGAAGAATAGTTGTTCTAACTCATGAGCCATTTGGATATTTCTGTGATGATCTGGGCAGGCATCAGTACTTTCCTGGGGTATCTAGGTAGAACGATGGACATTTGACCTGAGTACCTGCCTCCTCTGTCCTCATTTGAACATTGCCTTCCTAGAGATGTCTAACACAATGATATCCATCTTCCAATAGTTCTGGAATTCTAACCTGGCCTTGTTGGGATTTACCCTGATAACAATTAATCACATGGCTAAAAATGTCTCCTGAACCACCACTAAAAGCAGAGTGACTCAATTCAATTCAAAGAACATTTGTTAACCACCTACTCTATACCAGGCACTGAGCTAGGGAGTGAGCAAAGAAAAACAAAACTCAAAACATTCCTTGCCCTTAAAGAGCTTACATTCTACTGGAATTCTAGAAGATTATTTTGTATGCACGCATGGGTGCTACAAAAGGAGAATGCAAAGGAAATAGAAGAGTCCTAGACCAGAACTAAGTTCCACTCTAGAGAGACAGGTATCATGGTGGCAAGGACTGGCTTGTAAAGAAAAATCTGGTCATCTTTGTCCAATATTCCAGACACCATGGATGGTTCCTAAGAGTGTTTTCTTCAAAGCAAAAAAAAAGTTTTAAGGTCAAAAAAATCCCACCAATAGGGAAGAATTGAAATATTACTTTACATGGAAAGATTTCTTCTACCCAGTAACTCTGTCTGCCTCTCTAAACTAATCAGCATTTACCGAGTGCCTATCATCATAACATCAGAGCACTTTTCATTATTTTTATCAGTGAAATGGAAGAGGCTGACACTGGTAAGTGCTTTGAAATTTTCAGACCAGAGAAGTTAAGTGGAAGGAGGTGCTATTATACCCCCCCCTCCTCATTTCCTTGGTCGACAAGTCACTCTCAGAAGAATCATGAATGTTGGGAATGGATTAGAAAGATGTGAGGGTGAAGTAGGATGAGGGCTAAATGCTGGCAAAGACACCCACAAATGATGCCCGGGTCATCTTTTCAATAAAAGGCTTCTCCTCTACCAGAAGCAAAAAAAAAAAAAGGATTTTTTGATGAGCTTGGAAAGTGTGAGGCCATAGGCTCAGCTGGCGGTAACCCGAGCTCTTTCTCACCCTCTGTGGGGATCTATTAAACAAAGAGGAAATGGAAAAAGAGGCCGAGCATGTGATGAATGTCAGTGACTGTTACTTTTTATGAAGCTCTTCTGGAAAGGCCTTGGCTGTAGAATGGTGTCTAACAAGGTAAATACACAAGTAAACAAACATCCACATCCCAGGGCTGTTTGCCTCAATAGTTCTATGGACTTGCTGAGGCCTGGTGACTCTGCAAGGCTCTAGACAGAGTAAAATATGAACTTGTCACCCGAACCAATATGCTGAGCAAAACAAATAAGATTTGTGGTTTCTGTCAGAGAACTTTGATGGATTGAAGAATTTGATTCTTCACTTGCTGGTAGGGGCAGAATAATCCCCAAATCCCCAATGCCCTAGTGCATGCTTCCTAGAACTTTTATGGATGGTTTCAGCCCGATGTTGAATCAGTGAGACCAGGGTCCTCTACGGACTTGTGACAAGAATATAACGAGCCATGGGTGACCTTTGCTTCTAATAAAGTATATGCTGAGCTTTGTATCACTAAGGGTGGAGGGTGCGCCTTGTAACAAAATCTAAGACATGAGTCAGCAGGTAATAATAATGCCCCATACTTGGTGCCTTCTTTTCCAGAAATGTCCTGGAGATTTTTAAAAACTATAGACAATGTATATGTGTTCACTAGCCATTAGAATACGGCCACTTCTGAGGGTGAATAAAGGCAGTAGTTGTCTGCCAGAAAGTTAATATCTACTGAGAAAGGAAAATTATTTTGGGTGCATATGAGCCATAAAAAAATTCCAATTCTTTTTTCATTATGTACTGAATTTAGTTAGCTGTATTGCTCCTACCATTGTTTATAAAATAACTATTTTAATGTCTTATTGATATTTTTATAGCACCATCATTTCCCAGTACCAACATCCAACAACAGAAGCCTCATAATATAGTTAAGCAAACCAATCTACTGACCGTGTCTGAGAACCTACACATGCCTTCTTTCACATCCATCGTCTACTACCTCTTTTGTAAGAGAAGAGAGGTCTGTTTCATCATTTTTCTGGATGCAAGATTGGTCATTGCATTGATATAAGTTCTGAAATTATCTAGTGTTGAAAAATCTCTAATTCTCCCAATCCCGTATCCTTTGCTGAGGGTCCAGGGACACCCATCCAACAGATACAGGGTAAATAACACTTCTGATGCCTCTCACTCCAACCTTTTTGTATGTCTTAAAAAAGGGACTGAGTACCACTTTGAAAAAGAAAAGAAAGGACAGAGACAAAAGGGTTAAATAGCTGAGGCCACCTTGAAGGGAAATTTCAGGGTAAGGAAGGAGTAATCTTACCTTCTTCCTTGGAAACAGTAAGTACAAAGCCGGTTCCTTCTCCTCCAATGACTGCATTTCTGAGACATTTTCTCTTTTTTTCTATTTATTTAATATTTTATTTTTTCCCCACTTACATGTGAAAACAATTTTAACATTCTTCTTTATAATTTTGAGTCCCAATTGAAACACTTTTTAGCCACTTGCATATGGAAGCAAATTTGGGGGGCCAGGACAATTGCTGCCATTCATCACATCCTAAGTGCCCTAGAAAAGCAGGGCTTGTGCAAAAACCTTGTTGTTTGTTTGGAGTTTTTAGTTTTATTTTATGCTCTTTGTTTTTTGCAACACAAACATTTCCTAATTTATTCCACATACTTGCAACAAAGAAAAACACTTAAGAAAAACTGAACAAAAACTATTCTCTGAAGTCTGACAACACACTGTACACAACTTTTCCATCTCAAACTCCCCCCACCCCATCTCTCCACTGAGATGAAGGAAATATGTTTCATCATCGGTCTTCCAAGTTCAAAATCGGCTGATCATTGCAATCAATCTAAATTCAGCTTTCTTTTTGTATTGTTTTCTTTTGCATTCTTATAGAAAATGCGTATATTGATTTTCCGGTTTTTTTCTTCTCTCTGTATCACTTCCTACAAGTCTTTCTACTTACACTTTGCTTCTTACACTGCAACAATATTCCATCATATTTATTTGCCAAAATTTGTACAACCGTTCCCCAATCAACGGGCATCCATTTTGTTTCCAGTTTTTACTATCACAAAAAAATGCATATGTGAGACCTTTCTGTTTTTTCCCTCTTCAGGGACTTTTTTTTTCAAAATTTAATGTTTTATTGATGCATTTTTCCATCACCCTGCAACCCATGTGTCACTGGTTTTTGCTGCTGCTATCCTTCTCCCAGACCAAATGTAACAAAACATCCCCTTCATGTTCTGAATTTACTCTTCTCTCCAACCAGGCTTTTTCTTGGGAAAGTATCACTTTACATTTTGCTTAAGGAGGTACTACTAGCCCCTTCATAAATCACAGTGAGACACTTCATCCCAATATAGAATAATATAAAATCTGATTTTTAAAGAGTAAAGAATGCAGATTGGAGCTGCTTCTTAAAAACATACTTGACTTATGAATAGCAAATGCTTAGAGGCAAACAGAGTCAAGGCCACTCCCCCTCTGAGGGTTTTTGAAGCAGGCAGCTAGCCTTGTGGTTTAATTTCAATTAAGAAATTCATCTGGACAGAGTTGGAAAAAAAAAGAGTAAGAAAATTAAGCTATGTATAGAATGCTTTGAAAAGGATGCCTTCCTGATCTTTCAATTCAACAAACAGATGTAGTAGATGATGTGTCGGGTTTGGATTTGGGAAGACCTGAGTTTGAACCCCACTTCGGACATTTATTTACTAACTACATGAACCTGGGAAAGTTACTTAACCTCTCCTTGCCACCATTGGCATCCTTGCAATGACAGTTGAAACAAAGAAGGACCCCAACATGTTGGGTGGGCACCATGGGGCAAATTTAGGGGAGGTCATGGACAAAAGTAGCAGAGGATAGGCAGGCATTCTCTGGGTTGCAAGCTAAATCATTGGCAGGAACATGCAAATGAAGGAGATCCTAGAACCTTTTTTCCTAATTTGAAAGGATTTTCCACCATTTCAAGTGATTTGCTAAGAGGGATTGTGTACATTTCACCAAGGGCAGAGAGTCGTAAAGCTAGAATTGTGGAGAACACCATGGCAATACAGCTACAACATACTATTTTTGCAAAAATAATTTTATTAAAGTGATAGAAAAGATAACTGAGAGGAAGATTATACTTCTAGCCTTGGGGGAGCCCCTGGTAACATCCCTGTGGAGTGCAGTAGCAGGATGGGAAGCTCCCAGTATCATGGGTTTGATCTGGATAGAAGCCTCACTGAGCTAGGCCATGCCGATACCTTTTACAGAAAATTGAGTTCTTTGTCTGAGAACCAGTCCAGCTACCAGGTCTTGCACAACAGATGACACTCATTGGTTTAGTGCTTGAATGTCATATAACATAAGGAAAGGGGATTCCCGTGGCTGAGTTCAAGAAAAGGCCACCACATTATCTAAAACCAAGAGAAACCTCTTATTCAATCTGTCTTGACATAAAAAACCCTTCTGCAGAATTCCTTCTCTGCTACAAGTGATTAGCTATAGGGTCGCCCAAAAAAGTACAAGGTAAGACCTAGTCCAGCTGCCTTTTAGACGAACATGCTCAATTTAACTCAAATAGAACAGCATCTTAACATTGTGTTGCTCTGAACCCTTACACTCTTTTAATGAGGAACTGTAACAGTGCAAAATGTATTCTCCAAGACTAACTGGTCCAATATCTGTTAATCTCCTATTAATGAGGCATGTTTATTTTCCCCATTTTGTTCAGGTGCCAGTAATTATTTCAGCTTCCTGACAAGTCTCACTTCCCCTCTCCTCCAATACAATAATTCTTAACCCAGAAAAATGGGCAGGTTTATCCTTCAAATCACCTGAGATTTAATGACAGAACTACAGTGAATTCTCCTCTGACTAGGAGTTCATTGCCTTTTCAAAATATACTACACGGTATTTATCGGTGTACGATGAGGTATTATTGCCAGTAATTAAAACTAAACTGCTCTTGTTATGAGAAGCACACAGAGCCCAGTTGGGCAAAGCTTATGGTGTTGCTTTGCTAACTCCCTCATCTGCCACAAGCCTCCTTTCGTTAATGTCCTCTGGCATTTCTCTTTGGACTGTCGTCCTCTGGTGCCTTTGTATGCAAAATGCCATCACAAACCACTACCCAGGAGTGGCCTACCCAAATGGGTAGTTTATCATTTCAATTAAAGCTACAAAGTCGGGGGCACGGGGCTTAAGACATTATTCACAGACAAATCAACATTCTAGAAGACAGCTGGTTAAACACATCTCACCCCTCTCTGTAGAAAGGTAGGAGACTACAGAGGGCAAAGGTATGCTATGATCATCAGACACCATCATTTGGTAGTTCAGTTTTTTTAACTGTTCATCTATCTTACAAGGGAGGACTCAGTGGGGATAGTGTACTGGAAAATTACTGGAGAATAAAAAACAAAAAGCAATAAAACTTTTTAAAATAATGATGTTTTTACTGGGTCTGTATCGCAAAAGAGATTAAAAAACAGAAAGGAAAAGGACCTGTACTACAAAAATGTTTATAGTAGCTCTTTTCTGGAGGTAAAAAATTAGAAATTGAGGGAATGCCTGTCAGTTGGGGAATGACTGAAGAAGTTGTGGTATGTGATTGTGATGGAATACTGTTGTACTTTAAGAAATGGTGAGCAGGATGCTCTCAGAAAAACCTGCAAAGACTTACATCAACTGATGCAAATTGATGCTCTGGGTACAAAGTAACAGCAATATTGTAAGACGATCAGCTAAGAATGACTTAGCTATTCTCAGCAATACAATGATCCAGGACAACTCTGAAAGACCTACAAAAAATGCTATCCATCCCTAGAGAAAGAACTGATGGTGTCTAAATATAGATTGAAGTATACTTTTTTAAACTTTATTTTTCTTGAGGTTTTTTTTGGTCTGTTTTCTTTCACAATATGACTATTATGTATATGTTTGCATGACCACACATGTATAACTTATATTGAATTGCCATTTCAATAGAGGGGGGAGAGAAAGAGAGAAAATATGAAACTCATAATTTTAAAAACAAATATTAAAATTGTTTTTAAATGAAACTGGGGGAAATAAAATAATAAATACAAGAAAAAAGTAATGGTGGGTTTTTTTAAATGACATTCACATCATAACTGCTTCTCTAGCAATACCAAGGCATCAGCCTCTCCCATACAAATCCCCAAAGCAGTAAGCATTCCCAAGAGTCAGACACATTCAAGAAGTTTTTTAAATGTTATGGTCAACAACAAAATGTATTAATTAGCAACTATATGCCAGGCACTGGGCATACAAAGACAAAAATAAAAAATGCCATGCCCTCAAGTAGCTTACATTTCTAATAAGCCTGATATTTGATGGAAATTAATTCGATTTGGTCATTTGGTCATTTAGTCTCATTGTGGCATGAAGGTGACAGTGAGTTGCCAAAGATAATGCCAGAAGAGCACAAGCTCTGGCAAGTCCTAAGGATCTAGGAAGGTTTCAAGTATAGACTAGAGATAAGCTAGAAATAGTACTTCATAGAAGGGCTGTGTTAGGTGAGGGAGTGCCTGAAGGAGCTATGAAATGTCGCACTACCTGGAATGACCAGGGAGGCCTAAATTGAGGCTTAGGAATCAATGGTGGTCCTTGGGACATCAACAGGAAATCTTCAAGTTCCCTTAAGGTTGGAAAAGTTTGTGGTTTCCTGTCACCTAAAATTATTATCATTAGCTAGAATTTATATAGCACTTTAAGATATTATAAAGCACTTTACATTTATATGTAATATATATACATATATACATATACATATATATGTGTGTATATATATACATATATATGTGTATGTATATATATATATATATATATATAATCTCTTTGGATCAAAGCATTGCATGCCCTAAAGTCTATCATCTCTATCTTTTCATTTAAAAAAAAATCATCATTTACTACATTCAGGTTTCTAGGAAATTAATATTCCATCTCCCATGTCTCCTCCACTATCATTCTGAATGTCTTCATTCATCAGACCTCCTAACTAAAAGCATATCAGCCTGCTGGAGGAGACAATGGGAATAGTGTTGGATTCGAAGTCATGGGATGTGAGTTCAAACCCCGGTGCTGCTGGGTTTTTTTAAACAAGTATTTATTAAACCTTTACTATATGCCAGATGCTTCACAAATTTATCTCATTAAATCTTCATAACAACCGTAGTTGGTAAGTACTATTATTATCCCCATTTTACAGTCAAGAAAATTGAGGCAAATGTAGGTTAAGTAACTTGCCCAGGTCACAAAGCTAGCAAGAATCTGAAGCCAGATTTGAACTCAGGTCTTCCTAACTCCAGACCTAGGAATCCAACCACTTGGCCACCTAGCTCTCTGACTACCTCTGTGACCTTGGGTAAATTATGTAACTTCTCTGGCCCTCAGGTTCTTCCTCTACAAAATAAGGAGGTTAAATAAGTTGCCCATTAGATGAGATAGCCCCTCAAGCTCCAAGTCTATGATCCTAGTCTGCCTAACTCTCATCCCACTGTTTTAGACCAGCCCCAATACCTTACTTCATCCCCTACTCCTCAGTCATCCCCTCCAAAGTGTCTGCAATAGCCTCTGTTCCAACCAGTTCTCCATCCATGATTAAAACAAATCCGCCGTTGTTCCTGGAAGTGGTATATCAACCTACTTTGCTTTGGCCCCACTCACCATCCCAGGACCTTTCCCAGCCAAAATCTCCCTCTCTGGCCACCATTCCTCAATGGGTGTTATCTCCCCCATTAGATTAAAAGCAGTCAATCGCACTTTTGTACAGCATTAATTGTTAATAAGTTTTTCTCAACATTGGGCCTAAATTTCTCTCTTTGCAAAGGCCACTCAGTATTCTTAGTCTTGTCTTCTGGGGCCAAGCAGAACAGATCTAATCTTTTTTCTACGGGACATTCCTTCAAACGTTTGAAGGCACCTCTCATGTTCCCTCTGAGTCTTCCCCACACTAAAAATTCCTTTAACAAAGACAACTTGGGAAGAGGTTTGGAAAAAAAACACAATTGTGTGTTTCTTCAATCAAATGAACTTGGATAGTAAATGGTAGACTATAGAATCTGGTCTCCTGGATCTCTCTCCACACATATCATCCCTACCCCAAGGTCCCTTCACCTGAGATGCTGCCATATCTCCAGTGTTACCCCACGCAGTACACTACGAAGCACGATAGGTTTGAGGTATGAAGGAAAGATGTCCTATAATTTAGGGGACATCTGTGGTGATAAAGACCATGAAAGAATATACAGTAATAAAAAGGCAAATCTGCCCAGCTATCAATTCTGAGCAAACCGCTATTTATTTCTGTCATCGTTAAAAGCTCAGCCTGTCTCACAGCAGCAAAGGAGAACAGCAGTAAGCCAGGAGGCATTTATTTGGCTGGCTTAGCTCCGGCATCCTCAGTACAAAGAACTGGCTTTAGACACGGTGGGCTTCTCGGTGCTTTCTTCACCCTAGTGGCCTGAGGAAAGTTCAGAGAGATTCTTCATCATTTAAAAAAGATGACAGTCTAGAAAGAATATTTAAATTATGCAAGGTTTCTTACCTGCATAGTCCAAGGGCTGACTCTTTTTTGTACTCCCATGCCCTCTGAGAAATAAAGTTCACATATCATAACCCCTTCCCACCCAACACATACAATCTGTACTGAGAAGATTAAAAATAATGAGACAGACAGAAACAGAGAAAGGCAGAGGCAGAGACAAAAAGAGAGACAGACAAAAGACACAGAGAGACAGAGAGAAACAGAGACGTAGAGAGAAGAAGAGGCAGACAGAAACAGAGACACAAAGGTGGAGAGACAAAAGAGACAGAGAAATGGACAGACACTGAGATAAAGACAGAGAGACAGTTGAGAGAAACAGAGACAGGCAAAGAGAAAGAGACAGAAAAGACAGATGGAGAGGGAGGGGAGGAGAGAGAAAGAAACAGAGACAGAGAGAGACAGAGATAAAATAATGATGAGAGAGAGAGAGAGAGAGAGAGACAGAGAGACAGAGAGACAGAGAGAGAGAGAAATCCAGCTGTACACTTGTCTAAATTCCCCATTGCCAAGGGCTTGGACCCTGGAAAGATTGCCACAGGCTTCACTCCTTTCTTTTAATGGGCTTTGAAGGGCTTCACTTTACCCAAGAAGTAATGAAGGTCTCTTGCAAACGGTAAGGGGAAAAATGTTCCTATTCGAAAGTAATTGAAAATATGTTTTGCAGCCACTTACAAACCCTTTCCAAATAGCTTTCTTTTCTAATTAATTCAGAGCATCCCCCAGTGGTGAAAATTTACTGGTGAAAGAGTGACATCTAGCGACCAAACTGAGAACACCTTCCTTCCAAAAAATTGACACAAAATTCATTGACCAGCAGCAAGAGGAAAGTGGAGGCTTTGGGGTGCTAAGTTTAAAACAGACTGTACCCACCCCAAACTCAGCATTCCAATAAGACAGCACTTGGTTGTTTTATCGTCCAATAAGATAATGACATCACTCCCATAAGCCAATTCTCCACTGAAACAATGGATCGTCGATCTGGATCGTCGATCATAGAATCATGCATCTAGAACCAAAAAGAACTTTAGAGGATATCTAGTCTCACTCCCTCATGTTACTGAGAAGAGAAGTGAGACCTATAGGACTGCAGTGACTTACTTGCCCCATGTCACACTGGGAAGGGATTAAGCACCTACTATGTGCCAGGAACTGGGCTAAGTGCTTTACAAATACTATTTGATCCTGATATGACACTGGCCGTAAGTGGCAGAACCAAGATTTGAACCCAAGTTCAAATAGATGTTTCCGTTAGTGTTGCCAATCACAACCTAGCCACACTTGCCCATCTTTTGAGCCTCTTGCCTATGATCTCCCATAAATGCACCTCAGAGGATCTGCCCAAGGAGGCCTTTTTCAAGTTCTCCTGCTGTCTAAATACCAAATGAATACCAGTAGTAGGTTAAAATGGGTTCAATGATCACCTAAAACCATGGATCCCAGGTTGTGAACTCTAACTCTCTGATTTTAACAACTGGGAAGACCAGGAAAGGCAGTGTATAGGAGATGACACCCGAGCCGTAAAAAGGCTAGAAATTTTTAAAATTTATTTATTTATTATTCATGGAATGGAACAAGCATTTCCATAACACCGTACAATAAAAAAAGGTGATTACACACAAAACTGCAACTCTACCATGTACAACTTGCTATTCCCTCCAAATTTACAACAAAGGTATCATGTAAATTTCCTTTTTTCCTTTTTCCCTGCCCTCTCCTCCTCTAGCTAACAGATACAAATAAGATATGTGTAAAATTATTCTACCCATACTTCTATTTATCAGTTAATATATATTATATATAAATATTATCAGCATATATCTGTTAATACATAAAAGGTTAGACATTCAAAGAGGCAGAAGTGAGAAGGAAATTTATTCTAGACAGGGGAGACAATTTAGCCAAAGGCAAAGAGATCACAATCTTCCCAAACCTTTTCACCCTGTAAGATTCCTTGCCCATATCTTGCCATAAATCCTCCATAGAAGATCTACCCAACTTGCTGGAGGTTTTCCTCTAATCAAAAGTTTTATATTCATATATACGTACGTACACATACACACATATACACATATAGATATAGATATTTCTCAGGGGTACCAATGTAACATTCAGGCCATCCATCTATTGTCTCTCATTCTCACTGTGGGAGCTACTCACATCTTTTTCTGGCCATACTTACCCATGTTGATGTCTCTTTTTATCATACACAGAATTTGTTTCATGGCAGCCCATAAAAGAACCTATATGCATGAGTTTTTAAAAATATATAAATTACTATTCATATTAAAGTTTGTTTATTTTTTGGTTAACATACAAATGGACATCCCCAAATTACTTCTCAAGTTATTTTCATTCATTAAAGCCCCAAAGAGGGACAAGATAGAGGCAGACTAGCCCAAGGATACAATTGGACCTTGTGCCTCGTGACCCGTTGGGCTTCTTGAACTGATAGCTATTATCATTTTACGAGCAAAGAACAGTGACTTTCACCTTGAGTGGGAGGAAGGAGCAGCTGAAAAGTGAAGAAGAAAAACTCAAATTCAGCTCTGGGCTAATGGAGGAAAAGTAACCCAAGACACAATAAAGGTTCATGGAATTGAGGGCAGGTGGTATGTCTACATTCGTGAAATGGGAACACTTTCGTTTACTAAAAGTCACTGTTGGGGGAAAAAGTATAAATTAAATTTTTTATGCATTAAATTAGTAATTATAACTTATAATTATATGCAGTTATAATTAAAATTTCTCATTTTTCCATCCTTGTACACTAGTATATCCTGCTTAAAATTTGGCTTTGAATCCCAAGATTTGCTAGGCATGTGATCCTAGGCAAGTTATTTAACCCCTCTGAGTCTCAGTTTCCCCAGCTGTAAATTGGGGATAATATTTGCCTTGCCTTCCTCAATGGGTTATGTGTGACCACTGGGTGGCACCATGGGAACGTACAACCAGTTACCTGGTCCCGTAAGGTTCTCAGGACCCAAATATGTTCTGGTTAGCACTAGTTCTGGACCCTCAGCTATAATGTAATAAATTGCACTGCTAGGTCTCTAACCCAGATCCTCTGACCCCAAACCCAATGCTCTTTCTTCCATACCATAACTACAACCCTATCTTTGCAAGCCAAGATCTCTTGGTGTGTGTTTCTACCTGCTACCTGAGTGTTTGTCTGTCTTCTGGGTGTAACTCGGATGGCCTAGGAAGAGACAAGAAAGCTTGCCTTCCCTCCTTACACAAAGGCCTCCGGTGAGATGATCATGCTCTCTAGAGTACATGGGAAGAAGCTGAAGCAGGTCAGATAGCTCCATCCTAACCAGCATCCATTTGTTTCTACCAGGCTCTCACAGCCCGGTCCAGGCACACACTGGTTCTAGCCTACAAAAGGAGGCCTCGAGGAATGAAGAGGAGGATGGATACAAGGGGGAAAGTGGGAGAGTCCCTCATGTCCTTTGGCGTACATCCCACCTGTGATGTCACAGGCAAGTGAGGGTGCCAATTAGCTGAGAAGCTGAAAAGAGTCACCAGGAAAGAGCATGGGCAGGACATCACAAAAAGGTTGGGCCCAGAAAGCAGAAGGATTTTGTATTTCTACCATGGGATGGTAGAAGGCAAGAGATTGTGGGGTTTGGTCAGAACCTGCGATATAAAGAGTTCCAGAAACTACTGCTACCAATGCGGATCCTCCACTATTCCATAGTCTGTCATCTTAGAGAGTTTCCTGAGAGGGTAAATAATTTGCCCAGAGTCACACAGCCAGTATATTTCAGAAGCAGGACTTGAACCCAGGCCTTCTTGACTCTGAGGCTGCTCTTTATCCACTGCTCACTCATTGATGGTTACTGAATTTAAAATGGAGAAATAGATGGTAGCTATATGGATAGCTGAATATGGATAAGTAAGTAGATAGATAATTAGATAGATTAGATTATAGGTAGATGGATGGATAGATAAATAGACAAGTAGATAGATGATAGATAATAGATAGATGGATAGATGATAGGTAGAGAGATGGGTAGATAGATAATAGATTGATAAATGATAGGTAGATAGATAGATGGGTAGATAGATGGATAGATAATAGATTGATAGATTATAGGTAGATAGATGGATAGATGATAGGCGGATATATAGATACATAGACAGACAAGTGGATAGATGATAAATAATAGATTGATAGATGGATGGATAGATGATAGGTAGATGGATAGATAGATAAAAGAGAGAGACATAGATAGATAAAAGATTGATAGACAAATGGAAAGATGGTGGTAGATAGATATTAAATAGATATGAAGGGATTGTACCAAGTGATCTCTAAGGATCCTTCTAGCTCTAAATCTTAGGATCCTATGACCTTTTTCTTCCCCTTTTGAGGCCTCCGTTTTGTCCTCTTTAAAGTGAGGAATTTGGACTCGATGACTTCTAAAGTCCCTTCCAGCTTGGATAGTCCTTGAGAGATCTACACGAAAGGCCAAGGTCCATCAGCCGGCAGCCTGGCTGCCATTGATGACTCCTTAGAGATCAATATCAGTGTTCAAATCATATCTGCTTTGCTCAAGTCAAGGTCACACCATTAAAAACAGCACTGGACCCTCCCTGGGCCATCAGCCTGTGCTGTCAGGATGCCAAAAGCAATTTAGCAACCGGCAAAGCTGAGTGTGTTACATGAGTAGAGTTACATGCCTTGTCAAATCCACATGGATTATGTTTTTCATCTCCAAAGGAGGCCCTTTCCTCTCTATGGCAGGGCACAGAGAGTATTTAGAAGCCAGTGCTGAATCAGCTAGATAGCCTACAGGCAGCCCTGAAAGAAATTTTGGAATGCCTCCCCAAAGGTCACATAAGATAGCCTATGGGCCAAGCTATGCATGGAAAATAATACCATTCAGTAACCTGAATAGCCAGAAAAGGAGATAGATAGCACACGAAGCCTACGTGCAAGCCTCGTGTCAGATTTATGTCCATGTAACTCTACACACCATTTAACATTGTAGTCATACAGGTAATAAATAAATGCTTTGGGACAGTATAGATCAGATATCTCCAAACTTTTGATCATGAGCTGCTATTATTTTTTTAAATTGTGCATATACCCCTCCTTATAAATTATATAGATGTAACACTAAAAGCAGCTAGATGGTGCCATGGATAGACCACTGGGCCTAGAGTCGGTAAAATCTGAGTTCAGATGTGGCCTCAAACACTAACTAGCTGTGTGACCCTGGGCAAGCCACTTAACCTCTCTCTGGCTCAGTTCCATCATCTTTGAAAAGGGATTTAGTAATAGCACCCAGAGTTGTTATGAGAATAAAATGAGACAATATTACAAAAACAGTGTGTAACGTTAACACAACTAGGCGGTGCAGTGGATAGAGTACCAGGCCTGGAATCAGGAAGACTCATCTTCCTAAGTTCAAATCTAGGCTCAGACACTTAATAGATGTGTGACCCTAGGCAAGTCATTTAAACCTGTTTGCTTCAGTTTCTTTATCTGTAAAAATGAGCTGGAGAAGAAAATGGCAAACCACTCTGGTATCTTTGCCAAGAAAACTGCAAATGGGGTCACGAAGATTCAGACCCATTGAAATGACTCAACAAAAACAAGTGTAAACTTTAAAACACTATACAAATGCTGGTCTTTATTATAATCAAATGCATGAAGAAATCATTATATGCAAAATAAACTTATTTTAAAATTAAAGTTAAAATGTAAGCTAAAGATGAAATAATATTTGACTCAAGTCAATAGGGCTCGTAGAGTAGCAGAGAGTCATGGTCAGAACTGAGTTTTAGGAAAATCTCGTGGGTAGCTATAGGGAAGATGCATTGGGGCGGGGGTGGGGGGAGAGGCTTGAGGCAGGGAAGCCAATCAAAAGCTAGTTGCTTGTTCCACGTGACAGGTGATGAGGGCTTGAACTAGCATGGTAGCTGTGTGAGGAAGAGAGACAGGGGACAAGTGTGAAAGTTGGGGAAGGATGACCAACAAGATGATGCCATGATTGTAAGAACCTGGGGACTGGAAAGGTGGTGATGTCCCTGATAGTAATAGGTAACTTTGAAAGATGGGTGGACTGGGAGCAAAGGATAAATACCTGTGATCCAAGTCATAACCTATCCATGATTACTCACCCAAAATGAAAAGGAAGAAAACAAAAAAAAAAAATTTTAGCACTGTACGTCATCTCAGTAGCCATATAGTCTACCCCCTCCCCATTTTACAGATAAGGAAACTGAGCCTCCAGGAAGTTTTGTATCTTGCCCAAGGTCATTCAGGTTAACATATGGTAGGACATAGATTCAAATCCAGTTTTATTAACTTTACCTGCACTATCCTGAATTTTTTTTTTTTTTTTTGTGAAACACAATCTTCAAATAATCTCATTCTCTCTTCTCTTAGGTTCAGGAATTAGGGGAGCAAGAGCCAAGTTTTTCTTACTCATCAGTCACTGCTTCAGAACACAGACTCTACCACCTAAGAGGTTTCTTCTAGAGCCACGAGACAATGGGGTGGGAAAAGGAGGGAGGGGGATATGGAACAGGGGATGAAGTTTCTCAATAGCTTCTATGCAGCTACTACAAGAAGAAATTAGCTTATCTTATAATGACCCTGAGGGGTCCATGCCAGACTCAGAAAGGAGGAGGTTGGGGGCTGGTCTGGAAGTGGGAGGGAACATTATGATAAAATTAGGGTAGCTGTGATTGCGTCAGAGATGACATTTGGGTATCAATTAGCTCTCAGTGAAAGTGGGATTTGACCTGTCTTCCCCTCCTCAAAGTGGTTGATCTCAAACCCCTTGGGATGAGGCCCAGACTCCTTTGGGATGAGGTATGTCTTATTATTTGTCATTTGTTAATATTGTTTGAACATAACTTTATGTGCTTGGAAACTGTACCCCAGAATGCCATCCTAACCCCAGTAACTCTCTAGGAACGCTAGAGATGGCTACAAGGTATTTGGGGCTCCCCCAGGTCTTGGATCCACCCCAAACATCCTTGTTTTGGATCCCCACGCCCAGGTCTTATTCTGGGTCCACCCAAGCTTGTGTTTTGGGTTTCCTTCAGGTGATTCATGTGTGACTTGAGTACTGCACCTTTGTCAAAATCCTATGTAATGTAAACCTTCCAGAACCTGGGGAGAGGAAGCCCCCCACCCTTTCTTTCCAGCTCTTGCTGTATCTACAAAATGACCTAATAAATTTCTTTCTAAAACTTTTTCTTGTTTTGGAGTTTATTCTTATGGAACAACAGATGCCACAGCTCCCCATCGTGGAGACCTCTGAAGAAGAGAATGGGGAGGAGGGGTATAGATTTTCTCAAAAATTCTAATGAACTGTGTATAGACAGGAGATAGAAACCAATGAGTTCAGAGGCTCAGAAATTTATCTTCTCTGCCTAGGCAGGAGAGGAGGTGGGTTACCTAGGCTAAAATGGACTATCTGGGTGCAGTGAAAAGAACACTGGGCTAGGAGGCAGCAAGCTTCAGTTTGAAGCTGGACTCTGCTAGCTACTGGTTTATGCAAATAAGTCACACTTCCTCTCTGGCCTCAGTTTCTTCATCTGTGAAATGGGACAACCAGACCAAATCAGAGATTTAGACCTGGAAGGAACCTTAAGGTCATATAGTCCGACCCCTTTATTTCACAGATAAGGACACAAGGGCCTGGAGAGGTTAAGTCACTTAGGTAAAGGACAGAGGTTGGGTTTATATCCAGGTCCACTGAGCCCAGTTCCATGGAGCTTTTGACCTTACCATGTGCCCCCGAATCTCTTCTAATGCCCTTTCTAGCTCTTACTCCTACAACAGAGGTGTCTTAGCACTCACTCTACCTTGTCCTCCAACCCAGTCTTTCTCTTCTTTTTCCTTTCTCTCTTCCTCTCTCTTTTTTCCTTCTCCCCTTTCTATTCCTAGTTCAGGTCAGCCTAATGCACCCATTAGAATATATGCTGGGGCAGCTAGGTGGCGCAGTGAGTAGGGCACTGGCCCTGGAGTCAGGAGGACTTGAGTTCAAATCCAGCTTCAGACACTTGACACACTTATTAGCTGTGTGACCTTGGGCAAGTCACTTAACTCTAATTGCCCTGCCTTCTCCCTCAAAAAAAAAAATATATATATATATATATATACACACACACACAAGCTGACAGTCCTCATTGCTAAAGAGGCAGCTAAGTGCTATAGGGAATTGAGTTTTGGGCATGGAGTCAGGATAGACCTGAGTATCCTCAGATACTTACTATGTGACCTTGGACAAGTCACTTAGCTTCTGTCTGTCTCAGCTTCCTCAAATGTAAAATAGGGATAATAACAGCAGCCATCTCACAGGGTTGTTGTGAGGATCAAATGAAATAATATTTAGAAAGCACTTAGTACAGGGGCTGGCACACAGTAGGTGCTTAATAAATGGTTGAGGAGGGAAATATTTTGTTGGTGTTTCTTTTTCTAGATATACTTCTATTGACTAAGCTAGAATTTGGTTCTTGTTTCCCTAATTCCTATGTCTAAAAGAAGAAATGGTAAGGTTTTTCAAGGATTACTTTAATAAGTTATAGAAATGTTTGTTCTATTCCATAAATTAAAAATAAAATTAAAATGTATATATATGTGTGTGCATATACATATATACATATATACATGTGTGTATATGTATATATATGTATATAGATATACATATAGATATATATTCCAACCAAAGGGGAAAAAATTGAATTTCACAAATAAGTTCAGTGATATAGAAGAAAAGATAATGAAGGTAAAATTTTTTTTTAAAAAACTGGGTTTGAATTCCTGTTCTGCTATTTATTACTTATATGACCTTAGACATTCCTGGGCTTCAGTCTCCTCATCTTTGAAGTCGAGGTATTGGGGGGGACGTGGGAACAGATGGGCCAAATGACAACTAAGGTCCCTTCTAGCTCAAAAAAAAAAAATCCATTGTGTAAAACCATCCAATCACATTGTCTCACTTATTTGCCTGGTCTCTGTAACATAAGCAGCACAAAATGCCTTTCTCACGGTACTACAGATTATTAGGGAACGTATATTTATTAGATGCTGGCTATACTTTAGGGCTGGTAAGTACAATGGTTCCAGGTTTCAGATCTCTCATGAAAAAAATCAAGGAGTTAACTGCCCTCCCCAAGAAGCCATATCTAGTGGAGTGCCTTTCTCCTTTCCTCCTGCTCGAGTCTGAATGGAGCAGAACCACGTGAGTCCTGTCCCATGGCCAAGTCTTGTTACCTCACTTAATCTTAGATGTTCTCACCCTCGCTTACTAAAGAACAGTGACTCATTCAGAATTGCACAACAGTCAGGGACTAAGTCTGAAATCTAAGTTTCCTAACCTTTCTCCTTTCCTTCAGCATTTCAATTCTTAGGACCAAAGACCGTTCAATAATTGCCATAGCACAGGTATTTTTTACATAGAAGGGTAGTTTGCAAGTCCTTGGAAGGCAGCATTTACATTTAGAATTTTCTTTGCTATCAAGTTTTAGGTTTGGGAGAAAAAAAAACATTTGGGGCTGTACTTGCCTTTAATGCCATAGAAATTAGACCAGACAGTTGCTACAAACCCAATAGTCTTCTTAAAAGGTTAGCACTTCATTGGGAAACCAACAACCTTATTTTTCCATCTATGAGAAAGGAGACTGAGATGAAGGATGATAATAAAATACAACCAGCTCCTATTTCTCCCCACACTCAAACCAACATCAGATAGATAATTACAATAACAAGGTAAACATACCTGAATCTAAACATAAGGAAATTTGATATGCTGCCTAAATATTTTCCTCGCCATTTCTTTGTTCTTCTTCCCAAAGGAAGGTGGGACCCACCACAATGTCAAGGGATTAATGTATTGGCAATCCCAAGCTCAGTTCCCTTCTAAGCAGAGTTTATCTGCTATTTGATGTATTTTCTGTAATTTTTATGGTTTTCTGTTTGTCTTCTTGAGACATAGTAAAAGCTATCCTCTACCTGTATGTATTTGTTACCTTAAGTACTTTTATAGGAGTCAGGGACCCCATTATCAATATTTGGGGAAACCAAGAGACAGGTTAAAAAATTAAGCATACTTAAGCTACATTAGGTTATTTTCCCAAAGTAAACTCTGAATAGGTCGATACAGATAGAGAGAATAACCATTCTTAGGTCAGTCTCCAGGATTAGACCTGGTTAGTATTAACTCAAAGTTTTAACTAGGCATGGGCCACAGGTTACTGAAAATGTAGAGACACCCTAGGGCAGGGGTGGGGAACCTGCACCCTCCAGACCACATGTGGCCCTCTAGGTCCTCAAGTCCGGCCCTTTGCCTGCATCCAAGCTTCACAAAATTCACAAACATTTTCCAAAAGTAGAACCACAGATCTTTAACTACCTTCTGAAATACTGCTCCAAATCTCTTTTAATAAGAGAAATACATAGCAAATTATCCTGAAGCTTCACTTCACACTCAGCAAATTGGCAAAAATGACAAAAGATGGGAATAGTTAATAAAGGAGGGGTTATGGGAAGATAGGAGCTGTGAATTGGTCCAACCAATCTGGAAATCAATGTAGAATTATGCAATGAAGGACATTAATATGTCCATACCCTTTGACCCCAGAGGTTCCACAACTAGATACGTACTCCAAAGAGTTCAATGATAAACAGAACAACTCTGAAGACCAGACCTGCCGGTTCAAGCAGAGGTTGGGAGAGCAAACCCCAAATGTTACATAAGTCTTCAGTAAAGACGTTAGCTCTGTTATTGGGCAACTTAGAATGAGTCCTTTGGAATTAAAAGTCAATCATCCAGATTAAGATAACTATGAGATCCTGACGCACCAAAGATTTAGAAAGGTAAGTTATTACCCATACAGTGGTTAAAGGTAAGCTATCACCCATGCAGTGGTTGAACTCAGCTTTCATCATCAACAGTTCTCGGCTGCACACTTGGCTCTAGGCCATGCTCTTCACTTTACATACAAGGACACCAAAGCCCAGAGAAGTGAAATGATTTGCCCAATGAAACACATCTACTAACCCCACGTCTCCAGACTCCAAATGCAGGGTTCTCTCCGCTATCCCACCTACTTCTTTCTCCCTCTACGACCCTATCATCACATTAACTAGCACACTTAAAAATGTATTCTCGCTTATTATTATCTTTTCTGGGGTGGTTTCTCTAATGTCCTCCTCTAATACCTTGGTGTGATTGTGGAGGTGCCCCTGGGTTCTCAATGCTTATGCCAATGGAGCAAAAGCTCCAGCAGATTCTGCCCAACTGAAAGAGCTTTGATGATGGACTTTGGGGCTGTAGCCAGGGGACCAAACTAGCTAAGTTCAGGGTGAGGGACCTTGCAGATTGGACTCAGGATGGTGCATTTCTTGGCCACAGAAACTCTTAGTATTAGAATATCTCTAATACTCAAATGAATCTTTGTATTCAATGATACGGTTTTCCACCAATAATGAAGATCTCAACCCTTCCCTGTTGGCCCATCCTGTGTTACTCTTTTTCATATCCATAGGAGGTCTGCCCAACCAACTTGGGACTTTCTTTGAGTTCCCTTGACATCAGAGGGTAACAACAGAGCACACTGGCTGTCTACGGGTCATCCCTCACTCTCACCACATCACCAGCCCATCAACTTTTTGGATAATGCATCCTTTATGCTATTTCTCCTCATGTGAAATGTGTGGCAGCCTACTCATGCCCTCCACAAGCCTCTCCAGAACCTTTTAGAGGAGAAGCATTAATGAAATCACAGATAATCAAGATCCTGAAACAGAAAAAGGCTGATTGTCCCTCGCCAAAAGTGAAATGTCCATCGGCAAAAAAAAGTTTAAAATCACCACCTCCAAGGTATATGTCCCCCTCGGGGGGTTCAGTACCATTATCTTCACCCACAAAAGATATCACAGATATAATCCAGCGCTCACATGTTATGGAATATTAGAGTCCAGAAGTAGAACGTTTCTCAGCTAGAAAGAAGGAACAATTCAACTCCTTTGGAGGAAAGAGGAAGTGGATGATTGCATAAGGCCCAATCTAGTGCTTATTTGGCCATCCTCTGGGTGCAAAGAACCCAGTAGATGATGTAATGGAAACTCCTACCCCTGCTAAGAACCACATTTGGCAGGACAGTTACGACTGTTCAATTGAGCAAGAGACACAAAGGTATCGTTACCAAATATTAAAGTCATACAGCCGTTCTATTAATGAAATGGAGCCAAGCTATTTGCGTGCTGATACCGAGTAACTGTCTTTCAAAAAGGCAAATGCATGAAGGAATATAGATATCATAGGCCCTCATTGATGGTTTATTCTGCCAGAATGCTCAGCACATTAGTGTTTGCATTGGCCAGTGATGCCTTTCTTCTCCAGAATATTACTATCAGAATCAGGACGTTCCTTTTAGTTTGCCCACTCTTGACTTTGTCTTGGCAGCTAGATGGCATTGGAGCTGGAATCAGAAGGACCTGAGTTCAAATCCTGCCTTGGACACTTACCAGCTGCGTGACCCTGGGCAAGTCACCTAACCTCTGTTTCCTTAACTATAAAGTGAGGATAATGACAACGTCTACCTCCCAGGACTGTTGTGAGGATGAAGTGAGATAACATATATAAAGTGTTTTGCAAATCTTAAAGTGCCATGTAAATACTAGCTGTTATTATTAAAACCAGTTCTGTTGATGCCTTTTGTCTTTATATGGCATCCATCTCCATGTAAAGGTTACTCTCTCAGAACCTTCCCTTACAACAATGAGAGATCATTAAGCAAAATCAACCGACACAATTCTCACATCTAATGGTATATGCAACATTCCACACCTGTTGTCCCCCACTTCCTTATCAAGCCATATTTCATTATCTGTTCATGAGATCAATCCTTATAATTACTCACTTTGGCTTCGTTTTAGTGTTATTTTTATTTACATTGCTGTAATTTTATTATTCTCCTTCTGCTTACTTCATTCTGCATTAGCTCATGCAAGTGTTGCCACGTTTCTCTCAGTTACTCAAATGGATCGTTTCTTCTGGCACAGCAATATTCTATTACATACATAGGCCATGGCTTGTTCAGTCATCTTTCAATGCATAGACACCCACTTTGTTTCCAGTTTTTTGCTCCCATGAAATCCTTGGCCAGTATTTGGGTAACATTAAATCGTACCCATTCAAAAGACTTAGTACCCCAGGTTGCTCTTTGTAAATAGTAAAGCACTAGAGAAAGGTGACTTGTGATTCTTCTGGTCCTTAACAGAGGCAGCCAGCTGGCTCAATGGATAGATTGCCACATTTGGAGTCAGAGAGGACCTGAGTTCAAATCAAATTACCGGTGTGACTTTGAGCATGTCATTTAATCTCGGACTGCCTCAATTTCCTCATCCATAAAATGGGGATAATAACAGCTCCCCCCCAGAGTTGTTGTGAGAACAAAGTGAAAAATGTTTCTAAAGTTCATTGCAAACTTTAAAGCGATCTATCAATACTGGTTATCGTTAATGTCCCATTCTTTTCTCTTCTTTGTCCTTCACCTAGCCTAGGAATTCCTTACTTCAACCAACAGAAACAATTTTGAGTACCTACCATCATAACACCCATTTCTCTAGCACTCCGAAATTTAAAACGCACTCTCTTCACAACAGTCTTTGATGTAGGTAGTCTGATGAGATTTCCCTCCCATTTTGCAGATGATGAGACAGAGGTGCAGAATGTTCACCAAGACTCACAGACCAAGTAAACGCCAAAGTCAGGATTCAAACCCTCATCTCCTCTGCCTCAAATTTGCAGTTCTTTCAACACACCGACCATACTGACTCTGTGAAATAAAATGTTGGAGGGGGGGCACAAATTAAAATCAAACACAGACTCTGCTTCCGACATGCTTCAACTCCACTTGTGAGGGGAAAGATACATACACTTAAAAAAGATCACTAGCAATAGATGAGTGGAAGATAAATGTCAAATAGTTGATACAGATAATAAACATCATCCAATAGAGACTGTTCCATTTATTGCATTTGTATCTCTAAGACCTAGGACATAAATGCTCGTTTTGTTGTTCAGTCATGCCCAACTCTTTGGGACCCCATTTGGGGTTTTCTTGACAAAGATTCTGGGTTGGTTTGCCATTTCCTTCTCCAGATGAGGAAACTGAGGCAAACAGGTTAAGTGATTTACCCAGGGTCACACAACTAGTAAGCGTCTGAGTGGGGATTTGAACTCAGGAAGATGGGGTCTTCCTGACAACAGACCCAGCACTGTATGCACTGTAGCACCTAGCTGCCCAAATGCTTACTGGCTGATTGATTAATATGAGTTTAGAAGGAGAGAGATCATAAGCGAATTGGAATAGCCAAGGAAAACCTCTCATAAAAGGTGGAAATTGACTTGAACCTTAAAAGAAAATTCATATAAGGAGACAAGAGGAGGCACAGTATAAATGAAGCCATGAAGACAAACATATAAAAGAAATAATTGTTGTGGAAACCAGTTCACCTAGGGTAGAACATTAGTGCAGCCATGTAGGAGGATATGGGAAATAAGGTCAAACGATAAAATGATATAAACAAACCTCAAAGCCTCGTATAAATGTGAGGCATTATTATTTCAGACTAGACAAAGGAGAGACTAAAAGTAGAAACACCAATTAGGAGGCTCTTACAGTAGCCTAAGGGGAAAGTGATGAGGAATCTGGAGTGTGTTGGTAAATGTTTAAAACAGATCTCCAGGTGGGAAAATGTACACACAACCCACTTTCAAATTTAATCTGTATTAAGATTTTTCCGCCACTTTCTTAAGTCTAGACAATCGAAGAAACAACAAACCTAGCCCTGATTTGTAGGATTTGCTGATTTCTGAGGTGTAAATGCTCATGCTGAAAATTTCACGATCTGAGCCTGAACAGGTAAAAAAGCTCCTTCTGACACATCACTGTAGAATTTGAACCAAGATGGTAGCAGTGTGAGGGGTGAGATGGGAGAGATGTTGCAAAAGTAGGACCAATAGCACTACCAAGTGATTGAATAACAAGGGAAGAACTCCAGATGAATCAGAGCTTCCAAACCTAGATGACTAAGAGGATGATGAAGTCATCCATAGACAGAGCAGTAAGCAAGAGGAGCAGGTTTCCAGAAGGATGATGAGTTCAGTTTTGAATGTATGGGGTGTAAGGTGGCGTGGACATTTTGACAAGTCTTTTTCTTCTTGGACAAACACCTCTCACTGTCCTTCTATGGGAAAAGAAAGCAACCAATGGCTGGAGACAGGGCACGGGGAGTGCAGAAAGGGCTTTGCGATTGTGTTCTTCTAGAATGGAGAAGTTTACCCTTTGAAGCTGGACCAGCTGAGCTGTGGCCAAATTGTAGCTATTTTAGGGCAAAATTCTTGTTTTCCATATATTAAAATCTCTCTCTTGTTTTCATCTTCTGTCTCCTTCCACTTTGCCTATAAATAAATATGTTTAGGTCTCCCGTATCAAAAGAAAGAGAAGGGGAGAGAGGGAGGGAGGGAGGGAAGGAAGGAAG
>CM053623.1:338929793-338961136 GCA_028646595.1 Phalanger gymnotis | reverse complement strand
ACAGTCATCTGGAATGAATTCATGGACTCAAGCATTCTTCAAGTCAAGGTGTCAAAGGTTTATTGTAACGCCAATATGGTGGGCAGAGCTTCTTAGGCAACTTGACACTTAACAGGAATGATGCTAAAGATAGGAAAAGTAGTGGATTATCTGGCAGACTTACAACTTTGGTCCCAAGTGTCATTAACTACTGGAAACCAGGGGAAGGGATTTCTCGGGAGTGTATTTTTGATCTGTTATGTCTGTAGCAAGACAGCTTTGAGAGCTGATGTCTTTAGCTTGACCTCCAGATTGAATATGATAACTCTGGGAACCAATACATCATAATTCTGTGGTTACAAGATAGTCCTGTTTATAGAAGAGAATTTCTTCAGAGGTCAGCTTGTTCTTGTGATGGGGGAAGATAGTTCGTTTTACTGGGGGCCCACTCATGAGTAATTGTGGGAAAAGGTAGTTTGTCTTACTGGGGCCCACTCATGAGTTATTGCTAGGCATAGTGTCCTTGGGCTGGGGAGAAAACTGTCAGGGATAGTGTTTTAAGGCTAGGAAGAAATGTGATCTTGGAACTGGGGTCCAAGCACAAGCACCCAAGCACCCCATCATCATCATCTAAACATACTGACCACTCAATACTTCCAAGTCAACATGTCCAAAACTAAATTCACCATCTCTCTAAAACCTTACCCTCCTCCTTACTTATCTTTTCTGTGGAGGGCACCATCACCATCCAGGCACCTAAGCTGGAAACCCCGGTGTCATCTTTATCTCACTCTTCCTACTCTCTCATTCCCCATATCAAACCAGTTGCTAAGTTCTGTCGTGTCCATCCCCATAATAGCCGTCAAGCCTGTCTCCTTTTTGTTCCCCCTACTGCTACCACAATTTAGACTCCCAATACTTTGCTTAGATTATCATAAAAGTTTCTCAGTTGGTTCCTGAGCTTCTAGTCAGTCATTTGTCCTATCGATCCTTCTCAAAGCTGTCAGAGTAATCTTACTGAAGCACAGATATGATCATCACTCCTTTGCTCAGAAAACTTCAGTGATTCCTCATTGCCTATAAGATAAAAATTAAAACTCTTTATTCTGCATTTCAAAGCCCTTCCCAGTCTGGCTCCAACCTACTTTTCTTCTTTAGTCTCAGTTCATAAGACTCCCTTCATATACTTTATGTTCCAGCCAAACTATACGTTCCCTGATCTCATCTTGCCCTTTCCTTTTCCTGTGCAGACACCAAATACCCCTGCCTAGAACAAAAGACCTTGTCTATCCTTGCCACCATCTTTAAAAATTCAGCCTGCTGAAATTCTTCTCCTTCAAACCCAGTATAGCCCCTTCCTCATTTGGAATGCCTTCCCTGATCCCTCTCTGCCATCTCACCAGCTAGCAGGAATCTCTGTCTCCTGGAATTCTTCAAGCCACCCCAATTAACCTCTGCACAAATTAAATAATATATTATGATTACTTTCATAAATCCCCATCCCCTTATTAGATTCTAAGATCCCTGAAGACAATGAATCCCACCCTTCCTTTTTTTTTTTGCTCATGAATAATAAACAATTAGTGTTTGTTAAATTGAATTGAATGACTTTGTAAAGTGGTCAGTTCCTATGCTTTGGGACCTAATTTGTGTTATTTACTAATATTACAGAGTTAGTAAAAACTCTTAAGATATCTTTAACCTAACCTCAGCTGTTAACCTCAAGCAAATCGGTCAAACATTGTTAAACAGCTAGCAGTGCCAACTGTCGTTCAACCATTTTTCGGTTGTGTACAATATTTCCTGACCCTTTGGGGGGAGAAGGGGGGGTGGCAAAGATACTAAAGTGGTTTGCTATTTCCTTCTCCAGGTCATTTTACAGATGAGGAAACTGAGACAAATAGGATGAAGCGAATCACCAATAGTCACACAGCTAGTACCTATTTGAGGCTAGATTTGAACTCAGTCTTCTTGACTCCAGGCCTAGCATTCCATCCACTGTACCACTTAGCTGCCCCCATTATGTGCCAGGCATTGTACTAAATGCCAGATATTGAGACACAGAGACAAAAAGAAGAGAGAGACAAAGACAGAGACAGAGAGACACACAGAGAGATATAAAAAAAGACAGTCTGCCCTCAAGAAGCTCACAGTCTAATGGAGCAGAAATATAGTTTTATATATACACACATATATACAGTATTAAACTGACGTCTAGGCCACCAAGGGGAGGAGAAAGCCTTCTCACTAGGAAGGTTAGGAGAACTAGAGAGAACAGACTATCCCATGCCAAAAGGATGATTCATTTCTCTGTCTATATTCTTGTTTAGTCAAAGCATCTAGTTTTTTACAGTTATGAGGGTAGAGCCAGTGCACTGACGTGTTATTGCTGCTGTAGCCAAGTGTCTATCCAAGCTGAGTAAAGCTAAACAATTTATGGTCTTTCATGGTGGCTTGAGAAGACTGAATGCCTGTATATCCTGATTTTATTTTATTTTTTATTTTGGGAATTTGGTTGCCAGGCAAATACATAGAGATACCAGCGACCTTCCAGAAATACAATTTTGGGGTGAGGTGGGATGACAGAATTAATCCCTGGGAATTTCAGGCTCCAGGTACTTTCTTTAGCTCCTTTTTGTCCAGATCCATTGGCAGCTTCTACCCTCTTTTGAAACCAGCCATCTCTAACAAATCACTTAGACTTCATCACAGTAGTAAAGAACGAGCACCACTTATTTAAAGGAGTAAACATTATGAGAGCCAAGTACACCACCAACTCTCAACACCTGCGACCCAAGGAGGCCACTTCATCTCCTCTAAAATCTCCGAGTAAACCGGGTCATGGATCTAGTCTGTCACCATCATGTACTCGAGAAGATGTTGGGTTGGCCAAGACCAAGAAGCGACACATAATCAATACCAAAAAACCATCCGTAAGTAGTTAAGTAACATTAAATAACTGACTTAGCCTAAGTATTTGGCAACAGAGGGAGCAGAATCTATTCCTTAGTGTCACTGTACCTATATTTCAAACCAACTGCCAGTTCTGTAAGATTATAAATAGGCTGTGGTAACAGTAATAACTTCATTCCAGGAAGCCTGTTCGTATAGGATCCCAAGTGTCAAAGGAACAGACATAGAGAGAAAGTCGTTATTAACCTGGAGTTGAAAAAAGATCGATGGTGCAGTGTAATATAGGAAAACACGCTGAGCCAAAGAGAAGCAATGGCCTGTTCACAATTACTGGGAACATGTAGCCTACAGAAAATCACAGCTGCAACAAGGGACCACCTTTCTAAAGAAATGGGGGGCCTTTCGTTTTCATGTTATAAAGTCTTTTCACAAACCTGGATATTCTTTTCAAAGGAAAAGTGCTGAGACTGATTCATTCTTCGGTTCCAGCTTTCTGGACATTCTCCCTGTCCTCCTCCCACCTGAACCAGGACTCTGCCCCTGGAACTGTTACCTCTGATATGTGAGCTTTCATCTATCTTGTCTAAAACCAGTTCTCCACATTTACTTCCTTGACGTTTCCAAACTATGTTATTCAGTGGTATGCTGGCAAATGTTTAACAATTGGCTCATAGGGGAGGGAGAGTGCATGCAGGGCACATTTTTTTCAGTTAATAATCTGCATTATTATCATTTTCTTCATTGCTTTCCTAAGGCTAGACAATCAACAAAGCAATAAATCAAGTCCTGATTTGGAGTGGTTGCTGTTTCCCAAGGTGTAAGTGCTCTCACTAAAATTTAACAATCAGCTTCAGGAGCCAGTATGAGTTGGCTCCAGCACAGCCCTGAGTCTGCAGCACACCTCTCCCCATTCCTAGCTCCCCTTTTTGCAGTCTTCTCCCATTAGAATGTAAGCGTGGACTTGCCTACAGAAGGAGGGCTTGACCAGACACCATCTTTTTTCAATCTTCCCACAGTATAGATGCAAGAATTGTGGCCCAAGGAAATTTAAAGATTTTGACCAAGGGCGTACAGCTGTGTATCAGAGCTGGGATGTGAACAAAAGTCATCTGCATCTGGAGCTGATGCTCCTCTGTATAAAGTTGCTTCAGATCTAATTCTTCCCAAAAACTCAATATTTGTCACCACCTAACAGAAAATCCAATATAGCCACTTTCCTCTCCTAAAGCATATGGTCTAGGGGCAGCTGGGTGGTGCAGTGAATAGAGCACTAGCCCTGGAGTCAAGACACACTACTATCTGTGTGACCTTGGGCAAGTCACTTAACCCCAATTGCCCTATCTTCTCCCCTCCAAAAAAAAAAAAACCAAATAAATAAACATAAAAAAAGAATAGAAAAAAATAAAGCATATGGTCTATCTTTTTCTCTTCTTTATCAATGAACTCAGTGAGGACATATATTTGACAACACAATTCACTGAAAGCATGTTATAAAATGTTTAAGAGCTATGATAACAGCAAAGCTACAGCTTTCCTGGGTCCTATGGTATTCTCTCTGTCCAGTCTTGCAGAGCTTTTATTAACTATTATGTATTAATAAATATGTTCAGTGAGGATGAGGATGACAGAGAATGAAAACTGGCAGGCACAGAGAGTACTAACAAAACGTTGCGTTATCATTTAAGTGCACAAAGTTTTTTGTTGTTGTTTTAAAAAAAAAAACCAGTTCCTAGGTTCTTTCTAATATGTTTCAAATAATGTTAAGAAATTTGTTAAGAGTAGCTAGGTGGCACAGTGGATAGATTGCTGGGCCTGGAGTCAAGCAGACCTGAGTTCAAATCCACCTTCAGACACTTAAAAGCTATATGACCCTGGGCAAGTCACTTAACCTTGTCTGCCTCAGTTTCCTTCTCCAGCCCTGCAAAATAAGCTGGAGAAAGAAATGGCAAACCACTCCACTGTCTTTGCCAAGAAAACCCAAAAGGGGTCACGAAAAGTCAGACACAACTAAACAACAAAACAACACAAGAAATTTGTACCAATATCCTCCTAGCTTGGATGATGTTCTTATTTCATGTTCATTAAACTCCCATGTGGGTATTTTTCTGCCTGTCGGTTATTGATGCTTCCTGTAATCCACACTGAAAATTTACCCTTACCAGGGCATTTAGATTGAAAATAAAATAGGACAGTTTTAAACTTTAACAATGGCTTGTATACCCTGGGGCCTAAGAGAAAGGAAAGTGGGACCTATGATCAATTTTCTATGAGCCTGTCTCCTCTCCAAACAACAACATCAATGTTGAAAAACAGAGGGTTTTGAGTCATGGGACCTGGGTTCAGATGACAATCCTGCCACTAGCTTAGACATGGTGATTCACTTCCCTGGACCTCAGTTTCCCCAATTTAAAAATGAAGACTAGATGAACCATAAGGTCTCTACTGGCTTTAAATTTTTAAAAGTATATTAAGGTTCTGAGGTTGTCTGGTGAAGAATGAAGTCCAAGGTGGAAGCAGTAAAAAGTAAAGATAGATATGGACAAAGGGGTAAGAAGACCCTTAGTTAATGTGAATGGTGTCAGGGTGGGTTTCAAAGGGTAAGTAAGTTTAGCACGGTGCCTTGCATACAGTAAGCACTTAATAAACACATTAATATTTATTAACATAGGCCAGAAAATACAAAACTATCTTATGTAGTCAATTAGACAACACATTTATTTAGCGTTTTATTAGTTTAAGTTTAAATTATTCATTAAAACTTTGTCTAAGCTTGCATTGTCAGCTGTGGCGTGTGAATTAGTTCATTTTGCTTCAACTCCAAAGAAGGATGTGAGAGGGCTCAGGGGAAAATGATAGGGATGGAATTAAAAAGCACCCATACAAATGTTTTAAACTCTTCTTGACTTCACTGAAGAAAAATCAGTTAGATTATGCATGTAAAGTGCATTGCAAATTGTAAAACACTCTGTAAATATGAACTTTTATTAAATGTGTCATGTGTGGCGCAGAGGAAAAACCATTAGTTACGGACTCAGAGAATCTGGATTCAAACTTGAACCTCTCTGGGTCCTCAGTTCACTTATTTGCCAAAAAAAAAAGGGGGGGGCGGAGTTTGGACCAGATGTATAAGCCTATAAATCCAAAGAGGAAGATGAATGGTGTTGCTACCTCAGGTTTTCTCCATAGGCTTAGTGGAAATTAATATAGAGGAGTATTGGAATGGTAGTTAGAGAAATTACAATGTGTAAATATTATTTCTGAAGTCAATCCAATAAGTATTGATTAAACATCTGCTACACAGAAGGCATTGTGCTTGTAATCTCTTGTCCTTAAAGGCATTTATATTCTAATGGAATATAGAACATTTATCTCTCTTAGTAAATACAAGATAATTTGAAGAAGGTGAAAGGGCATCAAGGAAAACTTCCCAGAATAGAGAAGCACCAGGCTGAACCCCAAAGAAAAACAAAGGATTCTAAAAGACAGAAGAGAAGAGAGAAAGAGCATTCCAGACACCGGGCACAGCCTGAGCAAATGCATGGCATGCTGAATTCAGAACACAGCATAGATAAGCCAATGTGGCTGTCAAAAAGAGGGCATAGAGTGAGTCGCAAAATAAGATATTTGTCCTCCACAGTATATCTCCAACCAGGTGACTGTCCTGTTTTGTTTTCTTAGTTGTTTCTATTAGAACAGAGAAAAAGACTACTGTCTGGCTGAGTTCAAGTGAGGGGACAAGGACTACCAAAAACTCAATAGGTAAGCATTTATTAAACACCTACTATATACCAGACACTATGCTAAACACTAAGATACACAAAGAGGCAAAAGACAGTCCGTGCCCTTTCACAGTCCCATTTACAATATAATGGAGGAGAAAACATACAAACATACAAAGCAAGCTATATACAAGATAAATAGGAAATAATTAATAAAGGGAAAGTACTGGAATTAAGAGGGGCTAGGGAAGGCTTCCTGTAAAAAGTGGGATTTTAGCTGGGACCTACGGAAGCCAGGGAAGTCTACAGGCAGTTTTGAGGAGGGAGAGACTTCCAAGTATGGGGCAACAGCCAGAGAAAATGCCTAGAGCTCAGAGGGGCACTTGGAGGGAAGAGAAGCCTCAGATCTTTATCTCCCTACCATGAGTGCGCCATAAGTGCATAACTCTGTTGTTGTTGTTTCTATGTCTACTATGTCTATTTTTTGCTGAGTTTAGGTGAAATGACGTGAGCTTCAATAGGTCAGGAAAAATTGCTATCAGAGGTCTTAGAGCAGTCTATTCCAGAATTGCCAGAAGCTAGATTATCAGGATGAAGTCTCAACTTCCATGACCTAGGCCAAAAAGGTGGGGCGGATGCAATATAGAGACTACATAAAGTTTGAGCCCATTCTCCCCAGGTACCAAGATGGTAGAGGGGAGAATGTGCCCCCAAGCATGGGGGAAAATGTTTGCACTCCTGTTCTCCTTTCTTCTAAGTAAATATCTTCTAAGTAAATACTCCTTTGTAAAAGCTACAAAGAAAAAATAAGAAGACTCATGAGGAAATAAATGAGGAAAGAGAAAAAAATCTCTATCTTTGAGAAATTTTGAATATTGGTTTTTTAACTTTTGAAAAAAGTAAGCATCAAAGCTTTAACACGTGATTGGGCTATGCACAACTTTAGACAAGTCCTCTGAGAAAATGGAGGCTTCCAGGGAGTTTGGTACATGTTTGAAGTCAAACTAGGGAAAAAAAAAAGTCATCAAGGATTCCTTACCATGAGGAAGGAATTATTTCCTTGAAGACTGCATTCACTTTGAAATTTTCACTGAATACAAATTTGCCAGAACTGTTTTTCAACATAGAAGATATCTTTCATACTAAAAAATAAGGTCAAGTATTTGCTTAGAGTGAAAAGTCAGGTTACAGTGGGAAAATAAGGTCTATTGACCAAGTACTCCCAAACCTCACCAAGGCCAAAGTGAAGCAAATATAGAGGATTAAGCAGCAAGCCTGGTCAACTTGATGAGGCTAAAAGAATAAAGCCATTGTTTGGGGGCTTTAATTATGTGAAGAGGACTCCCAGGGAGGCAGACCATGGACCAAAGCCTTAACAGGAGCAGGGCAATCATGACTTTGCACAAGACTTAGAAATTTAGAGGACACCAAAGCTTTTTCCTCTCTACTCCACTTACCCTCCAATGTAGGCACTCTCCATCTCTGGTCCTCCTCACCCCTACATTCCTGCTACCTACTCAGAAGTAAGTAATCTTTCAGCTCAATAGAAACATTATAATATCCTTGGGCATGCTTTCTCCCCCTCTATGCCAACTGCTGTGTTACAGGTAAGCTTCCCTCCTATCCCATCCCTTCTTCCTCCCTTTTGCCCTGGTTGTTAAAATTCCTAGTTACAGTTAATGATGAGGACTGAATTCCGGCATTGAGGAGGATTTGATTGGAAGAGATTATTGAGGATCAGAGCTATCTTGTACCAGACCTGTGGAAGGAGGCAGACAAACCTGCCAGGGTTAGTCGCCAATATGTCAGCCTGGTGGACGTTAGAAGAAAGCTAAGTCTGAGGCAGAGCTAAGAGTGGACTGGATCCCTAATAGGCATGAAAGCTGCACATCTATCTGCCCAAATTCTCTGTACTCCCACTGGTTACTAATTGTAGACTGGAGAAACAGTAGGAAGCTCAACAACCAAGTGGGCCCAGGAGGCGGCAGTGGCGAAGCAGCCTGAACTCCGTCTTCTAGAAGAGTGTTCTAGGACTGTCTGCAGAACAGAGAAGAACTTAGAAAATGGGCCGAGATTGGGGTCAGAAAATCTGGATTAAAATCCTGGCTTTTCGACTATTTGCACCGTCTTGAGAAAATCATTTCCCTTCTCTTGGCCTCGGCCTCTTCATCTGTATAATAGGAGGACTGGACTAGATGGCCTCTGAAGTCCCCTCAAGAACTAAGTTGATGATCCCAGGACCCAACTATGGAAAAGCAAAGTGGTCATCTCTCAATCCAAGAGCTGAGAGCAAGGAGACAGATCAGGAAAGACCCTGGACCCAACCAGCTGGAGAGAAAGGGAGCAAGCTCATGGTCCTGAAGCTGGAGGAGCAGCGAAGGACTGAGCCATGATATAGGGGAGCAAATAACCAGACAGTGAAGGCCTACAAGGAAGGGGGCTGTGTTTCCAGCCACTTCAAATTCACTTCCTTTCTTGGCAAACTCAAAACCTTTTGGGTAGTACAATAAGGTTAGAGACCTTCCCAGTGGGAAGATGGGAACTACCAACAGAAAGAAGAATTGTTTTTATTGTTCGTGGGCAATTAAGAGTCCTTCATGTTTTGTACTTTTTGTAGAAATGAAATAAAGACTGTTCTGTAAATATATTTTAATCTGGGTGCCTGCATGGGAGTTGAGAACTCTCTAACCTGTATCTGTAAAGACCTAGAAATGAAGTACATTGTGAGATTAGCAGGGAAGCTTGGGTAAGGATAAAAAATGACCCAAAGATTTTGGGGCAGTCTCGCTGTTGCCTGCTGCAGGTCTCTATAAGACCAGATCTCAGGGGGGCTAGGCCAAAAGTTACACAAATATTCTAACTGCATCCCTAGCAGAAATAATAATAAGATGTTTTTGTTTGTCAGATTGCGTGTGCGTGTGCATGAGAGAGAGAGAGAGACTTCCTTCCTGAGGAAGGACAACCAACAGACTATTACAGATCCCTGTGTGAGATGTTATTAAATCACCATGAAGTGTATAATTATTATAATGGAGAGAGAAAACAGTCCTCTTCATGCTGCATGAGGAAGTAGAAATAGCATTTAAGAAAACAAAAACGTGGGCAGCAGCTGGACTACACTAAGAATGGACAAAGAGGTTTGTGCTAGAGAAAGGACAATTTCTCAAGGGTTGAGGGATCAAATCTTTCTTCCAAATGAATATCTGTCACTTCCCAGTTACCCTCACCCACCCAACAGAGACCCCTCCCTTGTAAGAAAAAAAGTATAGTTAAGCAAAAAAGAACCAACACTTTATTTAGGAAATCTCACAATGTATACCTCACTCCACACCTGTGGTCTACCACTATCTGCAGGGGGTGGGGGGAGGGAGAGAAGGCATCCTTCCCTGCCAGTATGAGCATGAGCAACTAAATGCATTGAAAACACAAGTGCTAAGGAGATCCGAGAAGGAAGAAATCCCTGTGAATTAGAGCAAACCATGAAGGCTTCATAGAACAAGAGAAACCAGGGGGTGATTATTGAAGGGTAGGAAAGATTAGATAAGAAAAAAGGAGGTGGAGAACTTTCCAGGCTGGTTTTGTGTTCCGTGGAACCCCAGGGTTCTATAAAATGAAAAACATAAGAAAACTTCAGTGGCATTCTTCCTCCTAAAATATTAAATTTTATTGTACATATGTATCTCTAAAGATTTGATACAGCTGTCATTTTTTTCAGGTAGAAACAAGCTTAATTTCTTCTACTTTGCTACAAAATTTCCCCAACTCCTTACCCCTCCTTCCCCAGGCCTATTCCATGAACTCAGTGCCTCTGGACCTCCATTTATGGTTCTGTCAATCAAGCCCAAAGTGTCCTAAGACCACATAAATCAAAATAATGGAATTAAATGAGACAGAACAAGAAGCAGTTGGCAAGAATTGACCAACCTGACTGGGGCCAAAAGGGTTTGGGAAAAGAAATAGTTGGAGAGAAGGTTGAAAATGTAGGTTGGGATGAGTTTGTAAAGGGTCTTGAATCCTAAACCCAGGAGTTTAGACTTTATCTTACAAGGGCTATTACGATATCAGGTCCACCCCAATTTCAAGAAAAGGAACTGCACTTTTACTGAGACTTTGCAAAAGGAATATGTTTGATCTCCATTTGGGTTTGGATACAACAGTCACTGTACTTTAGGCAAGGTGTAGAGTGCCACGATCTGAGACCTGTTTTAGGAAGATTTGATGTAAGGCAACATTGTATAGGTCAAAGAATGTTGAATTGGGAGTCAGAGGACCAGGTTGAATCCTACCACTTGACACCAGGGTGACATTGGGCATGTTTTATAACCTCTTTTGGTTTATTCCCACTTATAGAATGCTTCCCACTGAAAGCCGCTTGAGAGCAGGGCCTGTTTCATTTTTTTCCCTTGGAATCCCCAGCACCTAGTACAACATATTTGCACAAAGTAGACATTAATCCATACTTATTGATTTGTAAAACGAGAAGGTCAGAATAACTTATGATCCTAATGATCTGGGATTTTGTCAGCCTGGGTTTTCTGTCTACTAATGCAGCTCCCAACCCCCACACCTTAGTAACCTTCCTAATTGCCTATAGCTCCAAATGTGTTAACCTGCGGCCAACCTGTTGGTGAACCACTCTTGACTTAGCCAAGACAGTTCTTGGAGGACACAAATACAGTCAACTTCTGGGCCAATACTCAAAGCTATTCAGTTGGATAGGACCCGTAAGTGTGTACACTTTGTCAACACTCAAAAATTAGAAAACATTTCTGTACCATAATATGGCAGAGGAAGATTTTGGTAAAGGAATGTGGAGACAACGGCAGTTTCCAGACCCCTCAGATGGTAAAGGAGTCAGACAACTCATCAGAAGGAGATTACAGAGATGTCTTTGCTGGCACCAGTGGCCAGACTTTGTTGCTTTGCCCATATTTCAATCTGGGTCACAGTCCTGGGTCTCAGTCCCAGGGCAAGGAGGAACACTAGCAAACCAGAGCTTGCTACTGCAGGGGAGCTGGGACCCTGGTCATAGTTCCAGGGTAGAAAAGAGTGCTTGTGGTCACTCACAGACCAGAGCACAGGCCAGGAAAGTCGTAAATACACCTCTCCCTAGATCACCACCTTGGAAGAGCCGAAAACTTGCAGATACCCAGAATTGTCTCTGAAAACAGTCACTGTAAAAAAACCTGAAGCTTGGGACAATGCCCCATCCATTCTGGAAGCAGTGCTCTGCTTATGCATATAATCAAAAGGCAAGAAACAGGCTGGATAAAATGAACAAACAGCAGAAAAATATCCTGACTACAGAAAGTTCCTATGGTGACGGGGAAGATCAAAATGCAAACTCAGAAGAAAACAACAAGTCAAAACCGCTACATCCAAAGCCTCAAAAAAAAAAAAAGTACAAATTGGTCTCAGGCCATGAAAGAGCTCAAAAAAGATTTCACAAATCAAGTAAGAGAAGTAGAGAAACAAGAGTGATGCAAGATAATCATGAAAAAAAGAGAGAGGCTATTCTAAGGCCAACCAAATTCTAGGTAAATTGTTAGCTAAAAAGGCTTAAAGTGTTTTCATTCATAAGCCTCTTTTCCCATTTTGATTATGGACTTCTAACTTTAATAAAGATGCAACATAATATAATAGAAAGAGCTCTGGCTTTGAGATCAGAATACCCCAGTTTGAATCTCAACTCAGCCAATAATTTGCTGTGAGACTGTAAACAAGCTAGGGGGTAAAGAAGAAGGAAGAAGAGAAAGGACACATGCATATCTTCTTTGGACCATGGTTCCCTAATTTGTAGGTAAGTTGTAGGTAACTGTGTGTCTGACTTTTGTGTTTGTATCTGCAGGACCTACTGATATGCCTGGCACTTAGGAGGTGCTTCAATAAATATAGCTTGATTGAATGACTAACATGATCTCTATAGCCTCTTTCAATTTTAATTTCTGTGATCCAAAAGAATAAGCATCCAGTGATAGGACTGTAGGCAATGAGAAAGATATTTTTGTGTGGCAACTCCTTGGTGCTTCTTAAAATCACCCCATGAAGGTGTCCACCTACTCTGCCTCCCCATAGGGCTCCTCCATACCTATTCATCATTTTTTTTCTCTCTCAGTAGAAATAATAATTAAAAGAATAAAAATTTAAAAAAAATAATAACAGCAAAAAGAAATGAAACGAGGGTTAGAATTGAAAGGGATCTCAGAAACTATGTAGCGCAAGCCCTGTGTTTTACAGATGAGGAAACGTAAGGCCCAGAGAGTTTGTGACTTACCTAAGATCACACAGGTAGTGAAGAGCTGAGTGGGGATTTGAATCCAAGTCCTCTGTCCACAGACGCAGCACTCTTTTCATAGTACCACATTGCTCTGAATCCATTCCAGGGATTCAAAATTCTAATTTAAAAAGTGGGATCCAGTTCTTAGTTTCCTCCCCTATAGAAGGAGGAGGGGAAGAAGGGTCAGACTTGATAATTTATCCCTTCCAGCTCCAGTTCTCCAAATCTATGCAGAATGGATTCACCTGGGTGAAGCAAGCACAGACGATTACGCAATAAGCATCGTTTTTTCCTTAAATACTTCCACTTGGGGAGAAGTCAGAAGAGATCTGACAGCTACACCCTAAGATAGGGATTTCGTCCAACAGCTGCCTGGGCCAGATCAGTCTAAGCCAGTGTGGCCATCGTTAGGAAGGTGGATGACAAAGCTAGCTTCAGACAGAGATATATGTCTCCTCCAGGAATCGATGTCCCTGCACATAGTGAGAAAATTACTCTCTGGAGCTCCATTAATTACCAGGCCCCTGGCAACGGGTGGAGAAATCATATTAATGCTTCCTGCCCAGAAAGGTCACATTCAAGTGTGGGAAGTCAGATCTATGCTAGACCTTACTGCTGTTGCTAGTTATTTTCCTGATAACAGCTCCCAGGAGATGGGCCTAACTCTATCCCAGAATCACCTGCACAGGGTAATTTGCAAGATTTATGGAGCTCAATTTTTCAGATAATTTGCTCTCAATTTTCATTGGGCAAATTCCTCTTTCTCTGGTAAGTGCTGGGACATATGGAGCAGGTAAATGTTTTAATGCACAGGATATAAAATAGCATTTTTCTTCTAGATCTGATGGCCCCCATTTAAGGCCTCCAATTCCCATTTTTCATTACAGCAAGTGTTCCGAACAGTTAAAAAAAACTCCACAGGTTTGTCAAGTCAACCTTGCTGCTTCCATCCCTTAATAATAGCAGCAGAAGCAGTAGCAGCAGCAGCACCTCCAGCAGTATGGTCTTGGACTGGCAGCCTGGGAAAGAAAAAAGGGACACAGATTTAGATTTCTACCCTAAAAATTATCTAATCCAGCCTCCTCATATTATAGATAAGGAAACTGAGATGGAAAGTGACTTAGTATAAATGGAATTTTCCTTAAAATAATAAGTAGTATCAATCTAAAACCAAGAGCAAGCATTATTCTGTAATGGGGATATGCTAGAAGTCTTCCCAATAAGATCAGGGGTGAAGTAAGGATGTCCATTATTGCTATTATTATTCAGTAGTATATTAGAAATGTTGGCTATAGCAATAAGAGGGAAAAAATAAATTGAAGTTATTGGCTTAGGCAATGAAGAAACAAAATTATCACTCTTTGCAGATGATATGATGATATATTTAGAGAATCCTAGAGAATCAATTAAAAAACTAGTTAAAATAGTTAACTACTTCAGCAAAGTTGCAATATATAAAATAAACCCATATAAATCATCGGCATTTCTATATATTACCAACAAAGTCCAACAAGAAGAGATAAAAAGAGAAATTCAATTTAAAGTAACTGCAGACAATATAAAATACCTGGGGGCTTATTGTTGTGTTTGTCCTTCATTCATGAAGAGGACCATGACATCAGGGAAATAATGACATGACTTGCAGTTGACTTTGAGTGGAGGAGGGCACCTGGGGGCTTACCTGCCAAGACAAACCCAGGAACTATATGAACACAGTTACAAAAACACTTTTCACATAAAACTAAACAATTGGATAAATATTAATTGCTCATGGGTAAGCCAACCCATTATAATTAAAATTACAATTCTGCCTGAATTAATTTACTTACTTAGTATTGTACTGATCAAACTATCAAAAATTATTTTATAGAGATATAAAAAAATAAAATTCATCTGGAAGAACAAAAGATCAAGAACAACAAAGGAATCAATGAAAAAAAATATGAAGAAAGGTGACCTACCAGAACAGGGTCACAAATTGTATTACAAAGCAGTAATCATCAAAGCAATTTGGTACTGGCTAAGAAATAGAATGTGGGATCAGTGGAATAAATTAGGTACACAATAAACAGTGGTAAATGACCATAGTAATCTAATGTTTGATAAACGCAAAGATCTAAGCTTTTGGGGAAAGAATTCACTTTTTCAGAAAAATTGCTGGGAAAATTGAAAAGCAGTTTGGCAGAAACTAGGCATGCCAGTATCTCATACCATATACCAAGATAAGGTCAAAATGGGTATATAATTTAGATATGAAAGGTGATATCATAAGCAAATTAGGGGAGCATGGAATACTTTTCCTGTCGGACCTGTGGATAAGGAAAGAACTTATGACCAAACAAAAGAGAGCATTACATGATGTAAAATGAATAATTTTGTCTACATTAAATTGAAAAGAGTTTGCATGAACAAAACCAATATAGCCAAAATTAGAAAGAAAGCCGGGAACTGAGGGAAAAATTTATGGTGGGTTTCTCTGACAAAAGCCTCATTTCTCAATTATATAGAAAATTGAGTAAAATTTATAAGAATTTGACAAATGATAGTCAAAGGATGTGAACAGGAAGTTTCCAGAAGAAGAAAACAAAATTATCTATAGTCGTATAAACAATGCTCTAAATCATTATTGATTAGAGAAATGCACGTTGAAACAGCTATGAGATACCATCTCATACCTATCAGAATGATTAAGATGACAGAAAAGGAAAATGACAAATTTTGGAGGAGATTTGAAAACATTGGGACATGAATGAACTCTTGGTGGAGTTGTGAACTGATCCAACCATTTTGGAGAGCAATTTGGAACTATACTCAAAGGGCTATAAAACTGTGCAGACCCTTTGACCCAGCAAGACCACTAGTATGTCTTTATCCCTAAGAGACCAAAGAAAAAAAAAGGTTCTATCTATATAAAAACATTTATAGCAGCTCTTTTTATGGCGGCAAAGAATTGGAAATTGAAGAGATGCCCATCAATTAGGAAATGGCTGAACAAGTTCTTGTGATGGAATGTTATTGTGCTAGAAGAAATGACAAGCAGGATGGTTTCAGAAAAACCTGGGAAAACATATATGAAATTATGCAAAGCAAATTGAGCAAAGCTTAGTACATAACAACAGCAATATTTAGGATGATCAATTGTAAATAACTCAGCTATTCTAAGCAATACAATGATACAAGACAATTCCAAACAACTTAAGATGAAAAATACTGTCCACCTCCAGAGAAGGAACTGATGGAGTCCAAATGTAGATCAGAGACCTTTTTTTTTTCTTTACTTTATTTTTCTTGCTTCTTTATCTCTGTTTTCTTTTGCAACATGACTAATATGGAAATATTTTTTTGCGTGACATCACATGTATAATCTATATCAAAGTGCTTCTCTTCTCAAAGGGAGAAGAGAGAAGAAAGGAAGAAATTTGGAACTGAAATTTTTTTAAAATGTTAAAAATTGTTTTTACATGTAATTGAGAATAAAAATAAAACTAAAACTAAAACATACTTATGGGGGGAAAAGTGACTTAAGTCACACAGACAGAACCAGAATGTGAACAGAAGTGTTCAAAGGCCATATCCAACATTCTTTCCAGAGCACCACCAAGTTTTCAATGGATTTCTCTTTGCCAAGTGTTGCCACAATTCGGCTAGCAGCTGTTGTGGGAGGGAAAGACCAACACAAGCCCAACAACAAGGACACTACAAGCACAGGTTCTTTTGATCTGCTTTACTAAGGAAAGTAGCATTAGGGGGTTAACAATCTTATTTCAAACCAACATACAAATATCATTCGTTTAGTTCAGGGGAAAAAGTCAGCACCCTGAACTTCAGAGCAAATACAAACAAATTACAAACATACATTATAAACAGACCAAATACAATCCATAGTTACCAAGAAACCAACATCTGAGTTCCAGATCCAGAGAGCTCATAACAACAGCTGGCCCAGAGTCACATGTCATTCCTCCTGTGGCTCAGAGCCCCAGGCAAATAGCTCTGCTCTCACTTTTTATGCACTCTTTAGCAGTCATCTGAGAACCAAAACTTAGGCTCCTACTATTGGCTCTGATCTTAGCAACTCCCCTTAGAACCCTGAGGGCTTCATGCCCGCATAGGCTCAGCACCTAGTAGATAGGGGCTTGGGCCTGGGGCTTTGCACCTAGTAAGGCTCAATCAAAGACACTTAATTAATTTATCACTCTAAAACAATAAAAAGTCCCAACTTGATTGATATTACACCAGGTTCTAACCCTCACCCATTATGCCATGGCCATAAGCTAGAGTTCTTTCCCTGAGATACAAGATGAAAAAATCTCAGGAAGTGGTGTGATGGTAAACGTTTAACACCTGCCTTTCCAGGGTAGGGATAATTGTACCCATTACTGACTTCTAAGTTTAAGTTGCATTGTTAACCTTTTCCTCATCATTTTCTGTAGTCTACAAAATCAACAAATAATATATCAAGCCCTAACTTGTAGTTTGCTGATTTCTGAGGTATAGATGTGCACACTGAAAATTTAACAGTCACTTAAGAGCTCATTGTGAGCTGGCTTCAGCACACCCCTGAATTCAAGGCAGCTTTGCAAGGAAGTCCCTGAGAGGAAAGAAAGATAGGAGAAATAATTGCCTAATGAAAGCCAGTTCAGTTCTCTTCCGTGGGCATTTACTGAGTGCCAACTATGTGCAAATTATAACACTGGCTCATTCTACCGAGGAATAGAGCATGTAAACACAGAACCATGAAGTAAATAAAACATAATTTGAGAAAGAAGACTCTGCTATCAATTAGGAAAATTAGGAAAGATTTCCCTTAGGAGGTGACACCTAAGCTGAGTCTTAAAGAAAGCTAAGAATTTTAAGAGTCAGCTGTGGGGAAAGAAAGTCTTTCAGGTACAGGTGACAGATAGCCTATGCAAAGTCATGGAGGTGGGAGATGGAATGCTGAGGTCTGGAAAAGGAAGTACAACAATCTGGCTGAAATAAGAAGCAAGGGCCAGCTAGATGGCACAGTAGATAGAGCACTGGCCCTAGAGTCAGGAGGGTCTGAGTTCAAATCCCACCTCAGACACTTGACATTTACTAGCTGTGTGACCCTAGGCAAGTACTTAACCCCCATTGCTTCATGCAAAAATAAAATAAGAGTGCAAGAAGGGGAGGAATATCAAGTATGGAAAGGAAGGCTAGAGCCATATTATACAGAACTTTAGATACCAAACTGAGGAGTTGGCATTTTGTCTCAGAAGTTATAGGAAACTTCTCAAGATTCTTACATAAAGGAACAACATGGTCATACTTAACCCCAAGTGTTAAGGAAAATATATTTCACATGTAAACATGTGAATATGTTTGTACAGAGTATAAGGTTATTTGTGCTTTAAAACTAAATCAACTGCTGTCACTATTTCTTTGATAAATTTGATATTTATTTTAAAAATTCTTTTCTTTTTAAATTGAGTTCCAAATTCTTTCCCTCCCTCCCACTCTTCCCCCACCCACTGAGAAGACCAGCAAAATTATACCAATTATACATGTGAAGTCATGCAAAACATATTTCCATATTAGCCATATTGGAAAAAAAAAAGAAAGACAGAAAATCATACTTTGATTTGCACTTAGAGTGCATCAATTCTCTCTCTGGAGGTGGATTGCATCTTTTCATCATGAGTCCTTTGGAATTATCTTGGATCATTGTACTGATCAGAGTGATTGCTGTCACTATTAGAGCTTATTTTATTGACTGGGACAATCATTAAAGGGAGATCTGACCTCAGAACACAGAGCTGGGGTGGGGAACCTATAGGCTCAAGGCCACATGTGGCCCTCTAGGTCCTCAAGGGCAGCCCTTTGACTGAATTCAAACTTCACAGAAGGAAGTTATAACACTGGAAGTTTGAATTCAGTCAAAAGGCCTCACTTGAGGACCTAGAGGTCCACGTGTAGCCTCGAGACCACAGGTTCCCTACTCCTGACACAGAGTCACATATGCTGATAAATAGTCGATGGTATTTATTCCTCTCTAGCTGAATAGGTTGTTACACTGTGAAAGTGAATAAAGTCCACTTGAAATCCAAATTGACATTTGGGAAGTTGAGTTCGGCATTCTATCTGGCTACCATGCCCTGTGGTGTAAAACCCAGCCCTACATACAACGTATATACAACGTTCATGGATGTCTGATATTGCTGTAGCTAAAGATTTCAAACTGTTTTATATTATCTCATCTGGATCTCTTAAGAGTCATTTGAGGTATGTCTGTTGTTCATTCATTTTTCAGTTGTGTATGACTCTTCTTGACCCCATTTGGGGTTTTCTTGGCAAAGATACTGAAGTGGTTTGCCATTTCCTTCTCTAGCTCATTTTACAGATGATGAAACTGAGGCAAACAGGGTTAAGTGACTTGCCTAGGGTGACACAGGTAATTACTGCCTGAAGTCAGATTTGAATTCAGGATATCTTCCTGACTCGAGGCCCAGTGCTCTATTGACTGCCACCTAGCTTTCCCTCATTAGGCTCATCATACGAATGAGGAAAATGAGTCTTGGAGAAGTCAAGTAATTTGACTAGAGCCGCCTATTTAGCAAGCAGAGGAGGCCAGGATTTATAGGATCAGAGATCTAGAACATAAAAGGCCTTTGAGACCACATAGTCCAACTCTCAATTTTTACAGTTGAGAAGATTGAGACCCAAAAAAGTCAAGTGACATTCCCAAGATGACATTGGAAACAAGTACCAGAGGTCACATAAAAGTCTTTCTGACTCCAAGTCCAATGCTCCATCTTTATGGATGGGCTTCCTTATCGACCCCAAAGTTCTTCAGCTCCTGCCCTAGGGCTCTGGCTCACTCCTGATTTCTGAGACTTCCCCATAACTGGATTGACCCAGACCCACTTGCTGCTCCCCAGTCACCCTCATGCTGCTGCTGGGTACTACCCCTCATGAAAACTTTCCATCTCTAGGTCTTGGAAGGATAATCAAATCAATACCCTTTCTGGGAAGGACAAGTCACTCAGTTTCCCTGTGGCTCAATTCCCCAAACTAGTGATTTCCCAGACCAGATCACCCCTTTATAGGCCCCTATTTCCATATATATTATCTTCTGCAGAATGTAAGCACCTTGATGGCAAGGATTGTGTGTGTGTGTGTGTGTGTGTGTGTGTGTGTGTGTATGTGTGTCCCAAGTACTTAATGCCATAATAAGCACTTAACAAAAATTTTTTCACTCGTTATTGCTTTTTCATTCCATTAATCCAATTCAATAAGCATGTATCAAATACTTTCAATATTCAGGGGACCGTGATAGACAAAATCAAAGCCATCCCCTGCCCTCAAGAGGATTCCATGTTCTATGTTACACTGCCTCCCCAAACTGCTGCCTCTCTATTTCAGGCCCTCCCTGTTTGGTGGGAAGAGTAAATTGCTCTGTGGTCTTACACTATACAGAGAAAGCATCTTTTTCTGTTGTAGTACTACTTCAAAGGAGATTCTACCACAACATCGCCCTGAGCATGTAGCAAAGTATCAACCTTTGAACAAGGGTATAGGTGAGGCACGCAGCTGAGTACTATCACTGGTCCCGGAGTGTATATGCTAACATATAACATATATGCTAACTTAACTCTGCCAGTGAGGCTGGGGTGCAGAGAAGTTCCAAAAAGAGAGTTTCTATGGGAAGTAGGATCCTACCATTCACTGCTGCAATGTGGATTCCCCTGAGGGAGTCTCAGAAACACGATCCAATAGGCACGTAGTCATTAGCAATGTCTGTGGTTGACATTCATCTCCTCCTCAGACCAGTGGTAATATCTGAGCAAGTTTCAGCCCATTTCCAGCTTAGTAGTAGTAATAAGAAGAACCAGTTCATGCCAGTCTACTCTGTGACCCAACTCCATCAATCATGTCTTCTTTCTCCAACATCTTCAGTCTCTGCCTCTTTGCTGGTTCCTTCCCTTAAGCTTATAAACCTGCTCTTCTAGAGCTTTTCCTAATCTCTTCTAATCTTAAAAAAGGAAAAAAGAAAAATACCTTCCCCTTGATTCAGCCATACTTCAAGCTATTACATTTAACTGCCAAATTTTTTTTTTAAAAAGGGTGATCTAGATTTATTGTCTCCACTTAAACTCCTTTTCCTCCCCACCCATTGTGACACAACCTTATAGTTCTCCTCTCCTGTGTCTCTTTCGCTGATAGCTCATCTTCCTCTTACCCCCTAAATGTGGGGGTTCTTTTCTTGGCCTCTTCCTTTTCTCATCTACACACTCGGTTTCAGTTATCACCTATTTCTGTGACAATGACTCCAGAATCTATATCTCTACCCCCTAACCATCTCCACCAGGATGTACTGCTAATATTTTGGTCTCAATATGTCGGAAACTGAACTCCTCCTCCTTCCCCCGCCCCCTCCTCCCCCCCCTCCTCCTCCTCCCCTCCTCCTCCTCGTCCTCCACCTCCTCTTCTTTATCCTCCTCCTCCTCCCCCCCCTCCCCCCCACAAACCCTGGCCCTACTCTTACCTTCTGTCTCTGCTTATGACACCACCATCCTCTCATTCATTCAAGATAGACACTTAAGTCATCTTTGACTGTTCCCTCCCCCTCAATCTCCAGCTTCAATGAATTGCAAAGTCCTGTTGATTCTATATTAACAATGTCTTTTGTACCTGGCCTCCTGCCCCTGCTACCACCTGAGTTCAGGCCTTCACCCCTTCTAGAAATAGTTTTCTGATGCTCATCTGCCCTTTCTCCTATCACCTCCCTAGGCCATCCTGCACACACCTACCTGAATAATCACTTGGGTATGCCTGTCTGAGGAGTCAGGGGCCCCCTTGCCCCAGGGCCAGCTCCTGGTATGATGTGGGCACAGCTTTCAGTGCCCCAGCCTGCAACTTGTTTATATCCCTCCTGCCTTAGGGCTCCTACAGAAATATTTTCCCAGGTAGGAGATCCACACCAGGTTCAAGTTTTAAGCAGGAGAAAAGTGAGTTAACAACTCATAACAAGACTCTTCTCTGAAACAATTCAATGTTTACAAAGCATGTTTCCCACAGAAATGCTATGAAGTACAAGTTTGGGGTGTTCTTTTGGTTCAGCTTGGGGAGGTCTATTTCTGGATCATACCAAGGCCACATAGAAGAGATTCATATTGAAGAAGGTACAATTTTCAGGACATTGAGGGATCATTTCACAGGGCTTCTAAAGTGGGGGGGAGAAAAGAACAATGCCAAAAGTGTGTAAAAGATCTCCCACTTTAATACCCCTCCAAACAACGAAAAATGGACAACTGTATGCTTACTTTCCCATTTAATAATTTTTTATGAAAATCATCTTATGAAGATGATCATAAATGAGGGTATTAGTAGTGAGTGAGATAGTGAGAAAATAAAGTGTAAAGACTTCACAGGGAAGAATATATATGCACATATCTATATTTAAACTCTTTGAGAATCAATATTCAGAGAAAAAGGGAAAATGGAATAAGTTTGAGTCTATGAGAACCTGATTACTCAGCTCTTAGGAATGTTTTTCTTCCCTAAAGTTCCTGTTTTTTCTTCTGGTTCTGGTCTAAAGATTTGCCAAATAAGGATAGGGTCACTGTGACCTGTCTTTCCTTTACTGTAGGAGGAAGGAGAGGGTCTCCCCCTCCCCTTACCTTATTCTTTTTTTTTTTTTTAGAATTATAGATGCCACCTCAGCAATAATCATTAACCAGAGAAGTGGGGGTTGGATTGTCTGTGCTTGATTTCCTGGGTCTTTGTCTAGGTTTTTGCACTCAGATTGTAAGCCCTCCTCCCAGCCAATGGTGAGAAGGGACAAAGGTAGGCAGGATTTTCCTGCTTTAGGGTATATTTATTGGTGCTTTGTTCCTTGTGCCCTGCCTCCTCCTGCTAGTCCCATTCTGGCAGAGGACTCCCTTTTCTTGGAGAACTGAATAAAATTTTATTTCTGTTCTTACCTTGAGATGGCTCTTTATTAAAATTAATTTCTTTTCATAATTGGTGAGGGTCTTTCACCCCACACAGTAGGGAGAAAAAGCAAGTTTTCCCAAGCAATATTCCACAATAAACCATATCTTTATCACCACATAATTGAATTAAATATATAGAGAATTTAGGATCGAAGCCTACTATGCTTATCAACTACTGATTATAAGCATGCATTTAATTTGGTAAATCAAAATGCCACCTTAAAGAGATTTCTCCAACAAGTCATCTCCCATTCCTGTATGATAATCATTTCAGACCCTTTGAAAGATATAATAGAGATAACCTTATTTATCGACCTTCTGATTATAAATATCAAGACCTTATAAATATAAGGTCTTCACTATCCTGATAGAGGATTAGGTTATCACACTCTGAGAGAAATGATGAAGTCTTCCAGATCTTCCAGTTTGTGGATATCCTCATCCCACTTGCACCAAACCCACAAACGCTCCAGAACTTCCTGGAAGATATCCACAACCATTCAAAAGAGTTGGGCCTAACCATCCACACAGGAAAATCCAAGTGGATGAAGAGTGTCTATTGTCCAGATTATGACATGCAGTTAGGTACACCACCTTACAGAACCCATCCCACAAACTTAGAGATTTGTTTGGGGCACTGGGAGGTTAAAAGACTTGCCCAACATCACATAGCCAATATGTGGCAGAAGCAGAACCCAAACCCACGTCTTGAAGCCAGCTCTCTATACCCTATATTACACTGCCTCTTTAAGAGCATAAGTTGCAGAAAAAGATGTAGTCTTCACTAGTAAAGAAAGCCTCACAGCTGTCCTGTCAGGGTGACTCCCCCCCCAACATCTCGAAGGCAATGCCAGGGAGATGTAAGCCCTGATGGGTGCTATTGAGCTAGAAACGCTTTGAAAATGAGCCTGGCAACAGACTACATATCTGTTCTCTGACACACAGCTCAGCCGGGTTCAGAGGAGCTCAATACAAGGCTGGCTGTGAATGTGGAGTTTTTTTTTCATCAGAGCAGCTCTTGAAACCAACCTCCTAAGGTATGGAGAGGATCCAATCTGTGCTGCAGAAAATGAGACCAGATGGATAAAACCATAGAGCCTGGAGTCTTTAAAGTATATAGCATTTGATAATAGGTGCTTTTTCTTAAATATGTATACAATTGCATATACATCACCTATATCAAATTGCTTACCATCTTAGGGAGAGGGGAGAGTAAGGATAAAGGGAGAAAATTTGGAACTCAAAATTTTATTAAAAATTAAGGTTAAAATTGCCTTTACATGTAATTGGAGAAAACAAAATACTATTTTAAAAAAGACTACGTGTAAAGTTCTCGTATATATTGGATGGCTCTCTGGGAAGGAAGAGGGAAAAAAAAAGGGGGAAAATTTAGGTCATATAAAAACAAGAAATATCAATAGCATTTTATTTTGTTAGCTGTGTGTGCCATTTTAAGGGAACAGAGCAAAAGGAAAAGCTGGGCTGAAAGCAACCACCCAGTTGGGTAGAAAAGAAAGCTCTACCTAGGAATTATCTTACCTGAGACGGAACCAGTTCAGGGTGGAGGAGATGAGAACACAAAGAAGAGCCTGACTTGAGGTACAATCCTTCCAGGAAAGGGGATGACCCATGTAGCCCCACCCCAATTCTTTGAAATATTTTCATATGTGAAATTTTCACGTGTCTTATATTCCAGCTAGACTAGAATGGGGAAAAAAAAATATTTCCCTGCCCTCTCTTGTCCCTATTTGTTTACACCAAGTCGTCCTTCATGCCTGGAATGTATCACTTCCTTATCTCCTCCAGTTTCAATCTTTCTCTTCCTTGGGGATACATCTCAAGAGCCACTCCCTTTATGCAGCCTTCCCAGATTCCCCATCCCACCCTCCAGGTTAAAGGCTTCTTTCCTCAAATTTTCATGGACCACTTTGCCTGGATGTCCCATTTGTCCTGGTCTCACTCTACTTTCAACTGTAGTTATCTCTGCACACATTCTATCCACTCAGAAGATTTGTAGGCTCCTTAAAAGAAGAGACATATTGGTTTTCATTGTTGTGGTCATGGCACCTAGAACAGTGCTTTGTATAAAGCAGATGCTTGTGGAAGGTTCATTGATTTGATAGGAATTTCTATTTAAGAAATCTATCCTTTATTTCTCCAATGTTTTCCTTGAAGGAATTCTGGACAAACAAAGCGGTATTTCTGTGTACATTGTCTTCTTAAATTTCATTGGGAATAAGAGGATGAAGCAGCAGTGTTACATAATCAGTGGATAATGGCAATCTGGAAGCCAGGAAAACCTGTGTCCTACAGGGGACAAAGGCAGGTTTTGCAGCCCTGGGCAAGTCACTTCAATTATCAAAAGATATCAACAGCATTTTATTTTTTTAAGCTATGTATGCTATTTTAAGGGAGCAGAGCTCCCTTAAATAGTAAATAATATTTAATTATTAATGGCCAAGCTGATCTAGAAAAGATGAGAATACACTCATCTTTGTACAAAAATATGTGTATACATGTATGTATATACATATGCATGTATGTGTATATACATATATTTACACACACATGTGTATATATGTGTGCATATATAAATATAGATATCCAGCCTCTTGATATGCTGGTTTGTTTTACTGAATCATTTTTTCTCTTTTTTTTTTTCTTTTTTAAAAAGGAATGTTCTTTGGATGGGAGAGGGGAAAAATGTATTAGAAAATTAAAATGAGATAGAAACCGAAGACATCCATATTTTTTCTTAACTTGGTAGGAGGAACTAGATTCTCCTTTTCCTTTTGCATTGCTGTGGAACCCTCCTACCTGAGAATTTTTCTGCATGATTACTTACAACCAAAGGGGATTTTCTGATACCATCAGCATTCCTAAAGAACCAAAGTCAAACTAAGATTCTTGACTCTTAGGAGACCTCTGATACAATCCCTCTTCTGGCCCCTACCTCCAACGTGGGTCACCTCACTTCTGCTGCCTCAATCTGACCTAAGAAGGTCATTTTCTACCGTTGTAACCTTAGGCAAGTCACAACGTCCCAGGGCCTTATTTTCATGGTTGTTGTATTGTTGTGTTTGTCCTTCATTCTTGAAGAGGATCATGACATCAGGGAAATGATGATGTGACTTGCAATTGACTCTGATTTGAGTGAGTGAGGGCTATGCAAGGTCACTAGCCTCACTTTGTCCTCCAGAGCCATCTGGGTCGATTGGCCTGATATTCAGCAGGATGACTAGAGATGGCCCAGGATGCATTAGGGGACCTTGGCCCTTTCAGGCTAAGGCCTGTTCAGGTTCTCACTTTGAGTGAGGTAACGCCCATTCAGTGAATAGGCCTCTCTAAGTTAATCAAGGGATGGTCAATTTAATCAAAACTCAAAAAAATAAATCAAACTGGGAGGAGAAGACCCTCAAGTCCCTGCCTAAAAGAAAAACAGTTACTATTTAGTATTTACATTCACTCTGTGCTAGGAGGGCAGGGACTTATTGCCCAATCTAGGAGCTCCAGAGTGAATTGGGTTCAAGGCTTGGTTTTTGAGAAAGAAATTACTCTGGGCAGAACAAGAAGAGGAGAGGGGAAGGGGAGGGAAGGGGAGGGGAAGGGGGGATGGGAGAGGAGGAGAGGGAAGAAGGGAGGAGAGGAGAGGAGAGGAGAGGCTACTCATACGTTGTGTTTGTCCTTTGTTCTCAAAGAGAACCATGACATCAGGGAAATGATAACATGACTTGCAGTTGGCTTTGATGTGAGTAAGAGAGGGCTGTGCAAGGTCACCAGCCTCACTTTGTCCTCCAGAGCCATCTAGGTCCAATGGCCAGAAATTCATCAGGATGACTAGAGATGGCCCAGAATGCACTGGGAGACCCTGGCCCTTTTAAGCTAAGGTCTTTTCAGGGACCCTCCCATAGTGTAATGGTTAGCACTCTGGATACCGAATCCTGCAATCTGAGTTCAAGATCTCAGTGGAAGCTTGGTGTGCAGTCAGTATGAGATAAGGAGTAGGGGAGAAGAGGAAGCCCTCAGGGAATGGCTGAATTTCTTTCATTGAAATATACCTCCTGTTAGGGTGGAGGGTTGAGCTTTGGAAGGTTTTAGGACAAATAAGATTTGGAGTAACTATTATGGAAAGTGCTTATCCAGATCCTAATTGATTGGGGAAGAACTAGATTACTCTGATTGCCAGAGGGCCAAGTTAAGATTACATAATTGTGTCTCCAATAGTGTCTAGTTCTGAGACAGAGGTTCTGGAAGATGAGGATGAAGGCCTTGGAGTTAGCAGCTGACAGTTTCAGTAGAGTGAGTAGGTGGTGAAAAAGGAAAAGCCACTGCCTCCAGACCACTCTTCCTATGAGTAGGGTAGTGAAAAGGAGTGAGAAATGCAGGACCATAGCTTGAGGGGATAGATAGTAGGGTCAAGTGAAGGGTGTTTTGTGTGTTGATTTTAAAGTGAGGGTTGTGAGAGACCCGGACTTGTTCGTAGACAGCAGGAAACAAGCCAGTGGTTAGGGAGAGATTTTAAAATGGTAGAAGGAATGATCAATAGGACAGGTTCCTAGAAGAGATCAGGAACAGAAGTTGATAATGATGATGATGAAGACAATGGCTAATTTAGCGTCAGATAGAATTGGAGCCTTGGTCTTCATGACCCCCAAGACTGGTTTTCTGTCCACCGTGACAAGGTGCCTCTTAAGAAAGCAAGTAAAGCTCAGTGTCTGCATTCCAGAGCTCCAGGTGATAAAGCATCATTACATTAGCAGATGGAACATTGACAAGATTCTCTCTTTTTAATTCACTTCAACAACCATTCACTAAATGCTAACTATTTTCTAGGAGCCTAGGATAAAAAGATGATCATGATGGTTTCTCTCACTATCTCTCCTCCTCCTTCCAGATAGCTATCCCATGTAAAAAGGTTTTCTTTTGTTTTTTTTTTAAAGAAGAAAAAATCTACATAATTAATGACTGCATTGTGAGAATAAGGCATGTTTCCTCATATCTCTTTTTTTCAGGCATGCTTGTTCTTTATAATTTTGCAACATTCACTTTTGATTTTGGGAAAGGTAGCTATTTTTTTCCATTTATGCTGTTATATTCTCTGTGTATAGAAAGTTTTTTTTATCTTATTTTGAATGGAAAGAAGTATAGTGTAAGCCAGTATAGTAGAAGAACACCAGTCAAAAGCCTTAAGTTCAAGTGTAAGTTTTCCTTCACATCTAAAATGGGGACACTGGATCAGATGATCTCTGAGGTCCATTTGGCTCCATCATAGTGCATGTTCAGGCATCTGTGAAATTTGCTTCTATTCAGCCTCCTCCCATTGCTCCTAGTTTTGAACTCTGGTTACAGGAAGATTAAATCTCATACCTTTTCTGCATGACTGCCCTTCAAATACTTTTTTTCTGTTTAAAATAAATTTATTTATTCTTACATGCATTTATAATCTGTCCTTCCCATTGCCACCTTCTACCCCTCTACTTCTTCACTGATTAACAACAGTAACAGAAAAGAACCCATCCACAAATGCCACCCACATCCAGAGAAAGAATTATGGAGTCTGAATACAGAGAGAAGCATACTATTTTCTCTCTTTTTTTTTTTCCTTTCTCATGGTTTTTCCATTTGGTTCAAAATCTTCTTTACAACACAACTAATGTGTAAATATGTTTAATATGATTGTACATGTATAACCTACAACAGATTGTATGCCATTTGGGAGAGGGAGAGGGGAAGATGGGGGAAGAAGATTTAAAATTCAAAATCTTATAAAAGTAAATGTCGAAAACTAAAAATAAATAAATATTTTTGAAATGAGCCCTTCCCCCCCTCTAAGTTTCTCTTCTCCATCTAAATAAGCATCTCCTACCTCTTCACTGGTTCCTTTTATGAACCGTTCTCCAATCACACAGAGATGATTTTTAAGAATTCACTCAAGTCTTTTTTTTCCTTCTTTTTTGGTTTTGTTTCTTCTTTCTCATGATTCATTCCTCCGGTTATGATTCTTCTTTACAACTTGACTATTATGTAAATAATTTTAATGCAAAGGTATATGTAGAACCTATGTTGGATTGCATGCCATCTTGGGGGGGAGGGGGGAGGAGAGGAAAGGAGAGAAAATTTGGCACTCAAAAACTTGTGGAACTGAGGGTTGTAAACTAAAAATAAAAAACAAATTTTAAAAAAAGAAGAATTCACTCAAGGCTCCAGACTTCTCTGAACTAGAATCTTACTCTAAGCAGATAGATTAACAATTAACCTACAAAGCAGAGAGCAGCTGACAAATGTTCTTTTGTAAATAAATAAAAACAAGAAAGGCAGAAATTGAACAAGATACATGAATGACTTGAAAGATATATTTCTTAGAGACCCCTATCTAACCTCTTTGAGGAGGGGGAAGATGACCAGACAAGGCAATGAACTCATCGAAACAGCCTGCTAACCTCTCCCCACCTGGGCTTCTGAAGATACAAGCAAGAAAGGTCTAAAGAACAGTTTCCCATCATGTGCTTCCTCCCATGGGAATCCTAGCTATCATCCCCCAAGTTTCCTGTCACCATTTTTAACCACTTAGTAATCACAGAAATCAGCTTAGGAAATGTTTGAGCTATTCTCATGGGGACCTACGAATGGCAAAATACTTTGACATCATTGGAGGAGTAAACAAAGGTTTCTGGCAGACGTACATGCTGGAGTTCTGGAACTGAACAAATTGAAGATGGTAGCATTGACAGGACAGAGGTCAAAGTTAAAAAACAATAGAGCCAAATGACCAAGAGGCTGGTTTTAAATAAATAGCTTGTGAAGCAAATAGGAAAGCAGAATAAGGTGTCTGAATACATGAGATTTAATTTTAAAATTCACTATTTTCCAAGTACAGAAGCTATTTCCATCCTTTCCATTTTCCCCCAAAGAGAATATTCTCCAACAGATTCATAACAGCACTTTTATTTATTTAACAAAAAAACCTTAAAAGATTTGAGTGCCCATTGATTGGGGGAGCAGCTGAACTATAGTGGTTTGACTTAATGGGATAGCCTTGTACTGCAAGGTATGCTGAATAGGAAGAGCTGAAAGAAAGCTGGGAAGACTTATATGAACCAGGGCAGAATAAAGGAAGCACAACCAGGAGAAAAACAGACCATGACTACAACAGTGTAAATGGAAAAAATGCCAAAAGCTACCCTCTGAGTGGACCAATCTTGACCCAGTGGAGCAAATGATGAAATGCTCCTCTCTTCTTTTAGTACAAGGGTAGAATACTGCATACATTGTCAGACATTGTGAAACTTAGTTTTGCCTAACAGGTTTTCTACTACAAGAGGAGTGTTCATAGCATAGAGAATGGCAACATGATGGGATGGACAGGACTGGAAGAGTCAGTAAGGGCTGGGTTCAAATCCCACCACAGATACTTAACTGAATGTGTGACCTGGGCAAGTCATGTATATTCTATATGTCTCAGTTTCCTCATCCGTAAAATGAGGAAGTTGAAATCTTGTCTTTCCAGGAAGTCTTTCCTGCCAGTTTAAGCAACAAATATGGATACTTCACAGAGCTTTAAAAACAATAGTCTTGAATTCTACAGCAACTTTTTGACATTTCGCTAAGACTATAGAATTTGTTGGAATTTTGAGGCTTTCTGGCTTGAAACTTCTCTAGAGTTCTTTGTTAGGCTGGAAAGGGAAAGTTTTGGTTAAAGCAAAGCTTACTCAAATTTGTTAATAATGATGAAATCAAAATATTTATTGACAGGAAAAGTAAAACATTTTAAGTATTGTACCTGCCATTATTTTTTTAATGGTAGAGTTTATTTTTATTTTTTAGGGAAAAAAAATCAGTTTCTAGAATAGAATAAAAACACAGCATGTATTAAAAATTCAGTAGGAAATAAGTGTATTATTATTTTTTAAGATTGAGAGCCACTCTTGTGACTCTTTTTTAAAAATTTATTTATTTTTAGTTTTCAACACTTGCTTTTATAAGTCTGCCATTATTTTGAAAGCACACTCTTTGTATCTAACTACCAATGCCATTATCAAAAACTTTTTTAAAAAAATATAAAATATGTTTCTAGTCAGCTAAAGTACTTAATTTAAAAGTATTATATTGCCATCATACAGTGATATTTAACAATTTACAATGCCATATCATTTTAATTATTATTTATTCAAAGGAAAAATATAGAAAAGCAATTTAAATTATACTATCCCTCAATCCTGTTTTCTAACATAGCATAGGGAATGTCCTGGACTATAAAATAACTCCGCCAGTAGATGACCAGTTATGACTGAACCTATTTTCAGTTGCAAGTCTTTTGCTCATTTTAAAAACAATTTACAAATGTTTAATTTTTGTATCTAATCTCTGTTAATTAAAGTGTTTATAAAGTTTATTTTTACCAAAGAGATGTAATTAATTATGAGAAAGTATTGCAGAATAAACTTTGTTTTACAACAGAATGAAAGGAAGGAAGGAAGGAAGGAAGAGGGAGAGAGGGAG
>CM053623.1:338917746-338929693 GCA_028646595.1 Phalanger gymnotis | reverse complement strand
TGCTTACCTGGAAAATACGAAGAGAGAATGAAGACAATATTACAGAATCTCTCTGCTTCACCATTCCCACCCCACCCCACCCATTCTCTAGGATACATGGTTCTTGTAAAATGGAAATCCTACCATTTACCTTGTAAGTTGAGAAATAAATTGCATAATGAATAAATAATTTAAAGTATAAGTCATATGACTGAAACAAAAAAGAAAATGGGTGAAAAAGTAAAGAAAAAAATACATGAAGAGCTGCCCAAAACTGGACTTAGTGACCTCCAGAGATAGTGTGTTTCCCTTCAGCAGAGATCTTCAAGAGAAGTCTGGATAATCGATAGTCAACAGCCAATAAGCATTTATTGGGGCAGCTAAGTGGCACAGTGGATAAAGCACTGGGTTTGGAATCTTGGAACTCATCTTCCCAAGTTCAAATCTAGCCTCAGACCCTTACTAGTTGTGCGACCCTGGGCAAGTCGCTTCACTCTGTTTTCCTCAATTGCTCATCTGTAAAATGAGCTGGAGAAGGAAATGGCAAACCACTTCAGTATCTTTGCCAAGAAAACCCCAAATGGGGTCACGAAGAGTTGGACATGACTGAAACAACAATGATAATAAGATTCTCATGACAACTCTGGGAGGCAGGTACTATTATTAGTCCCCTTTCAAAGAGGAGGAAACTGAGGCAGATAGAGGTTAAGTGACATACCCAGGGTCATGCAGCTAGTAAGTATCTGAGGCCAGATTTGAACTCAGGCCTGGTGCTCTAGCCACTGTGCCACCTGGCTGCCCTGGAAGTAGACAAACCAGAAAAGGAGTGGGGTAGATATTCTACACGGCATGATGGAGAAGTCAGTCAGAGAAGTCCCAAGGTGCAGCTGGGTGAGCAATGAAGTGTCTGAGCTGAGCTCTCTCCTTAAATGGAGGTTTGAAGGTCATAGCCTCATCCTCCAATCAGAGAAGCAGAGGGTAATGACGAGGCAGCCTGTTGAGGCTTACAGAAAGACGAGGTAATTCTCAAAAGGAGCTGCACATGTCATTTATACTACTGTATACTACTGTAAAGGGGTTCTTTGTTCAGGCATGGGCTGGACTAGCTGGCTTCAGAAGTCTCTTCACCTAGTATGCTTTGATTCTCTGATATCCTCCTCTTAAAAGACTTAGACCATATTGCTGGCAAATCTGCTCTGAAAAGGAAGGTTATCTTATGATTGAGCTCAAATTATGTTTGATATAAGAGTGGGAAGAGCTGTCAAATGTTGGGAAAAGGAGAGAAGTGGATGCTTCAATTCTCTTCTCAAAGTCTTCTTGAAATTAGACTCCCAGAGACCGATTAGGTCGTTGATTCACATGGAGAGGTAATCTGGCATAGTGGGAGGAATGCTGCTTTGAGGTTCAAGTCACAACTCTGAAATTTCCTAACTGTGTGACCTTGGCCAAGTCCTCTCCAAGTCTTGGTTCTCTCAAACACAAAATTTCAGAACAGAGATCAACTGGAGTTTGGTGAAAGAGATTGGGCGTCAAAGGACCTGGGTCCTAATCCTTGATCTGCAGCTCAATATCTCCTCGACTCTGAGCAAATCATCTTTCCTTTCTGGGCCTCAGTTTCTTCCCCTGTAAAATAAGCAGATTGGACTAAATGTTTGCTAAGAAATTTTTCTGCTCCTATCACCATAGATTTTTAGTTAGAAAGGATTTTAGGGATTATTTATCTAATCTGACCTCCTTAAAGAATCACAGAATTTGAAAGCTGGAAGGGACATCAGTGACCATCTAGTCCAACCTATACACAAAGAAATGCCTGCTATAATATGCAAGGCAAGTGGTCTTCCAGCCTCTGCTTGAAGACCTCCAAGGAGACAGAACCCACAGCTTCTCAAGAACCACCCATTTTTGGTCAACTTTAATTTTCCTGGTATCAAATACACTTACTTCTTTGCAATTTCTATGGATTCCTCCTGATTCTGCTCTCTGGGACAAACCAGAACAAGTCTGCTCCCACACATCCACATAACAGCCTTTCAATACTTGAAAACAGCTATCATCTTCCCCCCAGTCTTCTCTTCTCCAGATTAAACATTCCCAATTCATTTAGCCAATCTCTATAAGACATGGACTTGAGACCCTTCACTATCCAGTTGCCTTCCTCTGGACCTATTCCAGCTTATCAAATTCCTTCTTAAATTATGGTACCCAGAACTGAATAGAATACTACAGCTGAAGTCTGAATACTATCCCCTTCTTATTCCAGGAAGCTATGCCCTTGGTTTTGCTGAGGAGAAAACTGATACCAAGAGAAATTAAGTGACTTTACCTAAAGTCACACAGATAAGAAATGGCAGATTCAGGATTTGAACCCACATCCAAGATTCCTCCAATCCAGTTCTCTTTCCATTGCACTACACTGCCTCCTTCTAGCACTAGCCACCCCATGGGACTTTGAGAGGGAAACATTTTGTAAAGCTAAATAAATGTGTGCTATTTTTATCTCAATATTCATCATTATCTTAATTATCATCTATTAACATTTCTGAAACAGCTTATAAGCAATCACATGACTATGGCCTGATGACCAAGCTATTCCCTAAGTAGATTACAAATTTGGCCTACAAGTAGCCTGGGTAAACACAGCTGAGCAAGTCAGAAGTTACTCAACACCCCCAAACCAGAAGAAGGAACTCTAAAAAGATCCTGTTCTTCCATGTTCCTTAAAGCTGAAAAATCTTGAGAGCTCAGGGACCCTATAGCAGTACTATCAAGTAGTGTGACCCTATTCTATAACTGCCTCTGGACCTCAAGCCCTAGGCTCCTTAAAAGGGCAATTTCATTATTCTAATTCTATGATTCATTATTGTAACGGGACGAGTTATAGCCGACCCCAAAGCATCATTGGACCTCCGCGCCCAGAACCAGCTGAGATAACCTCAGGGCTCTGAGGTATGGGAGGAACAAGATGGAGTTTGGAGGAAGGGTCTCGCCCTTGTTGGCAACGTGGTGCAGGGTTCTTTTCCGGGTTCACCTGTGCACAGGTGAATCATGGGGAGAGCGCGGGAAAGAAAGGGGAGGAAAATAGGAGGAGAACAGGAGAAGAATAGTCAGAGAGTAGGCAGGGAGCAGGTGGAGAATAGGCAGATCAAGGCAGTCCTAGTGCTACGTAATAAAGGCTACAAAAATCTGTTCACTGACTTAATTAAACGGAGTTGCTCACCATTCTTGGCTCCTGTCCCTTCATTGCCCGCGAGATCAGGTCTTTGTGGGGTCAGAAAAATCCCTACAAGAGTTGTGGGCTAAGCGAGTCCCCAACAATACCCTTACACATTATGGTGTGGCTGGTGTGGGAGGAAATATAGGATCATAGAATTAGATCAGAGAGGTAGAAGTGAAGAGGGAGTACATTCTAGGCATGGGAAACAGCCTGGGCAAAGGTTCAGAGACAGGAGTTTGAACATAGAGTTCAAGAAATAAGTAGTCCAGTTTTCAGGGAAGTAGAGTATGGGTACTGATATGAGATAAGTTTGGAAAGGAAAATTGGAGTCAGATTGTGGAAAACCTCAAATGCCGTGCTAAGCCTGCATTTTATCCTAGGGATGATAGAATTGACTGAAGATTTTTAAGCAGCTGAGTAATCATGATGGCTACAATCTGGAGAAGAAACTGGAAACAGAGCATATCATAGCCCAGGAAAGAGGCTGGACCAAAGCAGTGGCTCTATGTGTGGGGGAGGGAGGAGGAGATAGAGAGGAATGCTAAGAGATGCCAAAATAGATAGAACTGAACTTGTTATGTGGGATGTGAAACTGAGAGAAGAGTCTAGCATTACTCTGAGGCTAAGAATCCAGGTGATCGAGAATGTCTATTCTCTCAACAGAAATAAAGAAGTTGGAAGGAGTGAGTTGAAGCAAAAATGAGTTCCATTTTCAGGTTGAATTTGAGATGATAATGGGACGGAGAGTAGTGGGATAGGGTTTGGAACCAACATCCTCTAACTCCCAATTCACCAGCCTCACCAGTGTACCAACAGGTTTCCAACCCCAGTCATCCTCAACTTTCCCTTCCCTCACTCCCCATACCTATTATTGATTCTATCCCAGCCATTTCTTTCTCTCCACTCGTATGGCCACCATCACAGCTGTGGTCCTCATTACCTCATCACTAGTGCAGTAGCCTCCTCATTGGTCTCTGCCTTTTCTCTCCCATTTCTAGTTTATTCCACACACTGCTGCCAAACTGTTACTCCTAAAATATAATTTTTACCCTGTCATTCACCTAATAAACTCCATGGTTCTTCATTGTCTATAGCATAAAACGCAATCTCCTCTGGGTGACATTTGAAACCCTTCACAAACTGGCTCTGCCCAGAATTATTATACTTTATTCCCCAAACTGGCCTACCTGCTACTCTTATACATGGCATTCCAATGTCTGGCTCCCATCATTAGCACAGGTTGACCCCTATGCCTGAAATAAACTCCCTTCTCACCTCTGCCTCTTAGATTCCTTAGCTTCCTTCAAAGGCGAGTACAAATGCTCCCTCCTACATTCCCGCCCCCTCCCCAACTTGCATTCCCTCCACAAAATAGCTTCAATTTACTTTGTATATACTTTACATTTACTTATCTGTGTACAAATTGTTTTCCCCCTCCCCAAAAGAGTGCAAGCTTCTTGAGGACAGGGACAGTTTTGCTTTTTACTTTGTATCCACAGTGCCTAGCACAGTTCTTAGCACATGGCGGGTACTTAATCATACTTGATGAATGAAGAGATGAAATGAATGAATGAATAGTGATTTCTCTTACCTGATCTCATATCCTTTATACATGTCTTTCATGTTTATTTGATTTTTAGTTTACAAATCTATATAGGAGGCAGATGTTCCTGGAACAGTTCCCAGAACACACAAAAATAGGCAGGTCCCAGGAATCTGGAAAGACTGTGAGTACTGACCCAACAATCCACTATATGTCTGTTGTGCAAGGTCCAACCTAGCTTGTTTGGAAAGGCTAATCACCAGACTGGCCACGTGGTGATGAATTTTGAGGTCACAGCAACTTGTGAAACTACCTAGGTCATATGTGGTTGTCATTTTTATTGATGGATAAAATCATGAACTTTCTGGTATGACTGCACTGAACTATGCTTTTTTTTTCTTCCAATTTGGGAAAAAGGAACAGTGTGAATGTCAGCACCACGGAGAGAGACATGATAGAATTTGTAGTTGGCTAGGTCAGCACTATATTCTGTATATTGGCAGAGCTGACCACATGGCTGCATTTTACTTCTACTGTGGGTGTCAGTGGACAGAGAAATAAAAGGAAGCAAAAGAAGATTGTTTGCCGTTGGTAGTAATCAGACTGGTTGCAACTGTGAAGTCCTTGGGCCAGTGAGGTTGTTTGTGGGAAGATTCAGAGCCAGTAAGGCTGTGTATAAACCTCTCCATTCTCTAGTGGGCTCAGGAAAGGCATGACTACCTTGTTTACAATGCCCAGGAGACACTCTTGACATCAGTGTGCCTCTGTGTGTGTCTCTTGGTACCTCTGGGAAGGAACACAGGAGAGTTGTGTGGCATGTTTTACATTCTCCCTTCCTTTGGAGAACACTGTGGCTGTGCCTAAAACCTTTCTAGTGGCTGGCTGAAGATTCAACCTTGTAGTACAGATAAGTATGTGCTGATAAAGACTTTCTGCAGTGGTGTGGGCTACATCTCTGGGATGACATTTATCTGAGATTCTGCCCCATCAATTTAGGTGTACATAGAGAGCTCAAATTCATAGATTTTCAGAGTGCCTGAAAAAGATTCCCCCATGTGACACACTGGACAAGGAGTCATTCGACCTCTGATTGAAGAATTCCAATGAGGAGAAATTCCTTGACTCTGGTCAAAGCCCCGTTACATTTGTTATTAGCTCTAATCATTAAAATGCTTCCCCTTGTATTACACACAGATACACACACACACACACACACACACACACACACACACACACAATTACCACAACTTCCATACATATCTCCCAGTTCTGCCCTCTGGACATGAACAGAGAAGATAAAACCCATCTTTTTCCTGAGGGAAAGTTTTAGACAAAGCAAGAAGGAGGTAAGAAGCAAGAGCACAATAAGAGGCAAAAGTGAAGGGAACCAGAAGAGCAAGACTGGGAACTCATCCCAGAAATCACAGTACCGTGTTGTGCTTAGGCTACATGAACCATTTTGCTCAGAGCTCCAGCAACTTTCCACATCCCCCTGCCCACCTCCTGTCCCAACCCAAATTATCTACTTGATGACAGTTATGCTCATAGAGCTCAGTCCTGGAATTTAGACCATATTTTATATATGAAGAAACTGAGGCCAGAGACAAAAATAAAATCACATCAGAGTCTCTCAGGGAAATTACATGTTAACATGAAAACAGCAGAATATAAATAAACAGATAAACCTTACAGGTTTGTTTGTTTTAATGTTCATTTCAGTTATGGGGGGGCAGGATCTAAAATAAATTAGACCGCAGAAAATTAAAAAATAATGAGGATATAAAATACAATTTATGGCATTTCTTTGTAGTACCATTAGTTATCATCATGATGATAGATGACCTGAAGTGTGGAAACAATGGTGGAAATTTTGTTAAAGGAAAAATATTCAAACAGCATTTCTTCTTTCTAAATTTACAAGGTGTATCTATTCTTTTATATTACACCATGTAAGCATTCTAGCACCATTTCATTTTTGTCTCTGTATCCTGAGTGCCTAGCAAAGAGCCTTGTACATAGCAAGCACTTAATAAATGCTGGCTGGATCAGACTGAATTGAATTGAATGCTTGGTTGCTAGACAGTCAACTTTCTTTTTGGTAACTAAAAAGCATGGCCTCTGCTGGAAGTCAATAAAGCCATGCTACTAGCCTCAGATGAGTTCCCAAAAGTCAAGTTGTGATTATTTTTAATTATTACTGTCATCGATTTAAACATAAAATAAAACGAAGCTCTGACACAAGGCTCTGAGTATAGCTCTCAGCATAACTGGTATGTATGGATGTGGAAGAGCAACATTCCAATCACCTCCCCTTCCTAGAAATGAAAGTACCTGGACTAGATTGTGAGTGGGGAGATTGTAGAGCTGGCTTTGAAGGCCTTCTATATCATTATCTAATTGGGTACTTAGACAAGTTCCTTAACCCTTTAATGGGGTGCCATCTCCAGTCCTGATCTATATCTTGCCACTGAACCCAGATGGCTTCAGAGGAGGGAGTGAGGCTGGTGACTTTGCACAGCCTTCTGTGACTTAAATCCAATTCACTTGCAAGTCATAGCATCACCTTTCTGATGTCATGGACAAACAACAATGCCTTAATGTTTCCCACTACTCATCAAGTAAAATGGGAGACTGGAGCACTCAGGTGAGGTGACCATGGGGTCATAGATTTAGATTTGGAAGGGATTTTGAATGCCATCTAGTCTCCCCTCCTTCTTGTAGAGGTGAAGAAACAAACTCAGAGTGGTTAAATGACTACCTGTGGTCATAGAGCTAGGCAGAATTTTAACTCAGGTCTTCCAGCACTCTATCCACCATGCCATGGAAATAACATCACAAAGATGTTGTAGGGATAACATGATAGAGCAACTATGAAGGTACTTTGAAATGATAAGCGGCTACCCAAAAGTGAGGTATTATTAAGAGGCTGGATCACATTTGGGATATCACCCAGTATTTTCAATGATCCCAAACTGTTCATTGTTGAAAAACTCAAACTCTTCAGCAGGAGTGCGCCTGTGTCTACACTCTCCAATCCATCCTTCCCAGAGCTGCCAAATTGATGTTGCTACAATAGAGATTTGGCAATGCTGTTCCCCTACTCTAAAATCTTCCAGGGCTCCATATTGCCCCTGGACAAAATGCAAAATCCTCAGCCTCGCATTTAAAATCCTCCAAAATATGGCTAGGCAGCTAGGTGGCCCAGCAGATAGAGTGCTGGACCTAAGGAATAGCTGAGTTCAAATCTGACCTCACACACTCACTAGGTATATGACCTTGGGCAAGTCACTTAACCTCTGTTTACCTTACTACACTGGAGAAGGAAACGCAAACTGCTCCAGTTTCTTTGCTAAGAAAACCCCATAGACAAAAGGATGGTCTACAAGGTCACAAAGAGTCAATTACAACTCAACAACAATATACATACTTTTGTGTGTATACATATGTATGTGTGTATGTGTATATACATATAGATATAGATATAGATTTGTGTGTGTGTGTATGGTAAGTCACTTCACCCTGCTTGCCTCATTCCTTATCTGTAAAATGAACTGGAGATGGAAATGGCAAATCCTTCCAACATCTTTGCCATGAAAAGCTGAAATAAGGTCACGAAGAGTAGACACAACTGGACAGCAACAAAAATATCGCCCTTGCATAAGTTTCTAAGCTTTTTTCACACTACTTCCTTTGATGTACTCCATACTCCAGCTGAACTGGCCTCCTACATTGTCCCCATACTCATTACTCCATTTCCCACCTCTTCATCTTTTTCACAGGTCATCCCTGTATCTGGAATGCTCTCCTTCCTCATTTCTACTTCATAAATTCCTGACCTTTTAAAGCAAAATTATGGTTGAGCATGTTGCCAATGGTGACTCAAATGAGGGGAGTGGCTCAGAAAAGACAAGGATTTGAAAAACCAGAAAAGCCTGTGGGGTTGCCATATAGCAAGAAAGAGAAACGAGAGTTGGGCATCAGTGTTACATTGATATTAAAAGAAAAAGAGAAGGCTTCTGGGCAGGACTTTTAGCAAGATATGGACAAGAATCACACCAAATGAGAAGACATAGGGGCTCACAATTTCTTTACAACTAGATGAAAGTTAATCTGACAGACAGCATTCTCAACAGGGAAGAAGCTTGAGGGAAATCAAGAGAAGCATTTATTAAGCATTTACCTTATTCCAGGGCACTTTTATAAGTGCTAGGGATACCAAAAAAAAGTAAAATGAGTCCTTTCCCTCGAGAAGCTTACATTTTAATGTACATATGTAGACTTAAATGAGATACATTAAAAAAATTATATGAAGCGACCTTAGACTTATCGCATGAGGTGGGGTGGGAAAGGACAAGTAATTCTGATTACTATCATCAGATATCAGCTCCTTAGCTATCAGGTGTATGAATATATTTCCCTTACCTTTCATCCATTAAATGACCAACAGAGGACGGAAGGAAGGAAGGAAGGAAGGAAGGAAGGAAGGAAGGAAGGAAGGAAGGAAGGAAGGAAGGAAGGAAGGAAGGAAGGAAGGAAGGAAGGAAGGAAGGAAGGAAGGAAGGAAGGGGAGAGGGAGGGAGGGATGGAGGGAATGAAGGAGGGAAGGATGGAGAGAATGAAGGAGGGAAGAAGGAAGGAAAGAAGAGAGGGAGAGAGGAAGGAAGGAAAGAAGGGAGGGAGGGAGGAAGAGAGAAAGGGAGGGGAGGGAGGGAGGGAAGAGGAAACAAACATTTATTAAGTGTCTACTATGTTTGAGGCACTCTGCAAAGCACTTAACAAATATTATGTCACTTGAACCTCACAAAGACCTTGGGAGGTAGGTGTTATTGTTATCCACATTTGTTCTAGGAAGGATATTACAGCAATAAATCGCAAAGATTATATACTATGACCAGGTTGGATTTACACCAAGAATGCAGGGCTGATTCAATATTAAGAAAACTCCAAACATAATTCACCATATCAATTTAAAAACAACAATTGTATGGTTATGTCAATAAATGCAGAAAGAGCTTTTTGACAAATTATAACATCCATTCATATTAAAAATACTAGAAAGTGTAGGAATAAATGGAACTTTTTAATCTCTATTTTACAGTTTGAGGAAACTGAAGCAGAAGTTAAGTGGTATGCCCAAGGTCACATTGCTAGTAAGGGTCTGAGGCTGGATTTGAATTCAGAAAATCCTGACCCCAGGCCCAGCATTCTATCCATTGAATCACCAACTGCCTCTTAAGGTAAATATATAATTTACTAATATATGTATTAATCCTTCAAAAGTCTATGATCAATGTGATTGTCTTCACTAATAATAATAGCATCTATTTATGTTACTGTAAGATTTTCAAAGTGCTTTAATATGTTATCTCATTTGATTCTCATTATTTCTTTCAACAGTTCCAGTATTTACTTAGTCTCTCATGTTTTAAATTATTTTGTATATATTTTATATTTACTTATCTGTATACACCAGACCTGTACAAAGGATTTTGGGGTGACCCACCAAAAATGTAATGGATGTAAAGGAAGGCAAAGATGTAAGGAGTGCTTTGTCCATGCCCCACTTAATCAGCATTCCACCACTCACTATTGTGCCTGCCGTGTAACTTGGCAGCTAGGCTGCCACTGTTTGTCCCACGACCCATGGCAACCAACCACTGTCAGCCTGTCTCTAGTCTGAGAAGCAATTTCATGATAAATAAAAATCTTAAGTAATAAGTGTAATTAATTGATATTAATTGAAGTTTCCTTTTTTAAAACATATGGTTTATTTTCAAAATAATTTAATCATTAATTATACTTTTACTTGGAAAGTGAGCCACTAAAAACCTATCTGCAGCCCAAAGAAGTTTAGCTTATTTTAATTTTGGCCCCTACCTACTGCGGAGTTGTGTACATCTAATATACATGTTTCTCCCCAGCAGAATGTAAGTCCCTTGAGATTAGAAGCCACTTTATTCTAATCTTTGTCTTCCCAGTGCCTGGCACATGCTAATCAATAATGTTTGTGAATTGAATTTTGGAGAAATCTGTCCTTCACTTGCGTATTCAAGCAATTCGTGTCTCCAAGATAATCTTCAAATTTGTCCCTCTAACTGCTACTAGCCAAGTGCAAGCCCCTCATTTCCACTGGTCTGAATTATTGTAATAATTGTATCTTAACAGTTGTTCTCATTTCTACTTTACCCCTGTCTAGTCCATTCTTCACAAGGCTCCTGACTTACCTTTCTCATGTACAGAACTGAGAGACAGAAGAATTGAGTGGGTAGAGAGATGACCTTCGAATCAGGTAGGCAAAGTCAAGTCTGGCCCTATGACCCTGGGCAAATCACTTGACCTCTCAGTGCCCAAAACAGTTATCTAAGACCATAAATTGCAGAGAAGGTGCTGACCTTCATTCAGGAAAGGAGTTTCCTGACTGGGAATTCCCTGTATCAATGAAATCACAAGGTTTGCTCCCCCAAAAAAGTCTGTATCTGATTATATCACTTATTGTAGCTCTTAAAACTGAAACTCTTTAGCTGGGAATTCAAGACACGCCACATAATTCTAAACCATCGCTTCTTAAAGTTTTTCCACTTACAGCCCCTTCAGCATTTCTTAAAATATGAGTCATGACCTCATATGGTTCTAGATCAGGGCCGGGGAACCTGTGGCCTTGAGGCCACTTATAGCCTCAAGTCTACAGGTTCCCCAGCCCTGGTCTAGATAATAGATTATAGGGTTTAGATCTGGAAGGACCTAGACAACTCATTAACTAAAAGTCATCTAGTCCAATGGACTTGTTTTACATGTAAGGAAACCTATGCTCAGACAGGTAAAATAATTTGGCCATCTTCTTTTCTTTAAATTTAATTTATTTAATATATTTAGTTTTCAGCATTGATTTTCACAAGAGTTTGAATTACAAATTTTCTCCCCATTTCTACCCTCTCCCCCACTCCAAGATGGTGTATATTCTGGTTGCCACATTCCCCAGTCAGCCCTCCCGTCTGTTACCCTACTCCCCTCTCATCCCCCTTTCCCTTCTTCTCTTGTAGGGCAAGATAAATTTCTATGCCCCATTGCCTGTGTATCTTATTTCCTAGTTGCATGCAAAAACTTTTTTCTTTGTTGTTTTTGAACATGTTTTTAAAACTTTGAGTTCCAAATTCTCTCCCCTCTTCCCTCCCTGCCCACCCTCCCTAAGAAGGCAAGCAATTCAACATAGG
>CM053623.1:338888538-338917246 GCA_028646595.1 Phalanger gymnotis | reverse complement strand
GCCCAGTTCATGTTTTTCTTGGAGGCTTTTAATGTAGGCTCTTTGACTTTGTTGACTTCTTCAGGCTGTATGTTTTGGTCTTCTTTGTCACCAAAGAAAGATTCCAAAGTCTGAGACTGAATCTGGGTGTGTTTTCGCTACCTGGCCATGTTCCCAGCCAACTTACTTGACCCTTGAGATTTTTGTTGGGGTATGACTGCTTGTAGAGCAAAGAGTATTTTGTTCCAAGCTTGAGGGGATGCGCTGTTGATTTCAGAGCTATTTCTACACAGCCAGCTCTGCCACACCAGCATTCCTTTTTCCTCAAGAACCACCAACTTGGACCCGATGCAAATGTTAAGCAGGCTCTGCCCTCCTGCTCTGATCTGCCACTTAATTCCTCCCACCAGGTGGGCCTGGGGCCAGAAGTAACTGCAGCTGTAGTTCTGTAGCTGCACCTCTTCCGCTGTCCCTGGGGTGGTGGCTGAATCTCAAACTCTGTCCTCCCCCTCGCAGCTTTTCCCACTAACCTTCTCTATTGTCTTTGGTGTTTGTGGGTTGAAAAGTCTGGTAACTGCCACAGCTCACTGATTCAGGGTGCTAGGGCCTGTTCTACCCGGTTCCCTGTCTGGCTGGTCCTGCCGCCACCCACCCAGAGCTCCACTCCCCTCCAATCCGTGCGTGATAGACCTCATGCAGCGACCATCTAGGCTGTCCTGGGCTCGATCCCTGCTTCCCTCTGCTATTTTATGGGTTCTGCAGTTCTAGAATTTGTTCAGAGCCATTTTTATAGGTTTTTGGAGGGACGTGGTAGGGAGCTCACGCATTTTCTTGCTTTTCAGCCGCCATCTTGGCTCCACCCCTGTCCTTTTTTCGGCCATCTTCACAAAATAGCAGAACCAGGAATAGAACTCAAGCCAAGTTGGACTAACCCACTTCTAAATGAGTCTCAGTGACAGCTAGGTGATGTAGTAGATAGAGTGCTGGGTCTGAAGTCAGGAAGACCTGAGTTCAAATCTAGCCTCAGACCCTTAAAAGCTGTGTGACCCTGGGCAAGTCACTTAATCCTGCTTGCCTCAAGTTTCCTCATCTGTAAAATGAGCTAGAGAAGGAAATGGCAAATCACTCCAGTATCTTTGCCAAGAAAACCCTAAATGGGGTCACAGAGAGTCTGACAAGACTGAAATGATCAAGCAACAAGAAGTGTTTCCCACACTTTCCCAGCTCTATGCTTTCACTAAACTGCTCTTTTTACTTACACTCGAACTTAAGAAACAGAGGAGCCAGGTTGTAAGGTGCTTTAAATGCCAAACAGAAATTATATTTGATCCTGCACATAATATGAAACCTTCCAAATTTACTGAATTAATGGGTAAAGGGGGAAGATACAGAAAGTTGACAAGGCCAGACCTACACTTTAAGAAAATCAATTTACCAGCTATAGGGAGTATAGATTGGAGTAGAAGATTGTGATATTTAAAAAGTTCGACAGCCATAAGTTCTAAGTATGTAATCATTTTATTAATAACGCTAAGATATTACCAAGAAAATAGGTCAGCAACATCCTTGAATTAAAAAGACCAATCATGGTGGTGGGCTTACAGTTTATATACCCTTGGGAAAGTGGGTGTTCGTGAGGGTGGCAATCAACTCTAATTGGCTAACAATTAATGAGAAAAAATAAATATTACAAAGATAAGTGGACCTATTCTAAAGATGGGCTGGAGGGAGGGAGGAAATGTAACTCTGATTACTTTGATTTGTCATTTACTTCTAAATTACACAGCCCTGGGCAATCTAATCAAAGACTTTGTCCGTAACCCCCCAAACCTGCTAGAACACAATGGGCTTCTCCACCTGGGTGGGGTCTGAACCAGACTGAGGAGAAAGTTAATTCAATTTCATGTTCAGCAATGTCCTTCAGAGTGAATAACCTACATGCTTCTGAAAAAATTCTGATCCTAATTCAATAATTGATTATTAATATGAGAGAGAAATAATTATTTCTCTCAAGAGACTTGAGGCAGGGAGGCCAATCAGGGAGGTTATTTAAATAGTCCAGAAAAGAAATGATGAGAGCTTGAATTTGGAGGAAGGAGGGAGCAGAAAAGAATGTAGAGAAATGACAAGATTTGGCAACTGATTGGGATATGTGCTGTGAGTAAGAATGGGGAGTCAAGAAGGATACTGAGGTTGCCAGCCTGGGTGATTGGAAGGATGGTGATGCCTTTAACAACAAGAGGAATGTTTAGAAGAGGTTGAGCTTGGTGGGAAAGAAAATGAGTAATGTCTTAGACATGCTGGATTTGAGATGCCTGTAGGAGATCCATTACAAAGTGTCCAATAGGCAGTTTATGATATGAGACTAGAGTTCAGGAAAGAGACTAAGGCTGGATACATAGATCTGAGAGTCATCAGCATGGGAACAATAACTGAACTCATAGGAGCTGACGAGATCAGCCAATGAGAGAGTATAAAGAGAAAAGAGAAGAGAGCTCAGGTCAGAGCACTGGGTGACACCCACTGTTAGTGACCATGATATGGATCAAGATCCAGCAAAGAAGACTAAGAAGGAGTGGTCAGACGTGTAAAGAAAGAGCAAGAGAGGTCAGCATAAAAAAAAATCTACAGAAAAGAGAAGAGGCAGGAGGCAAAGGTGATCAACAGTGTCAAATGCTTCAGAGAGGCCAAAAAGAATGAGGACTGAGAGGAGAATGTTAGGTCTGACCGTTAAGAGATCACCAGTAACTTTGGAGAGAGCAGTTTTGTTTGAAGAATGAGGGTTGGAGACAGATCGTAGGGAGTTTAGAAGAGTGAGGAGAGAGGAGAGGAGGTGGGAGCACTGAGCACGGATGGATCATTCAAGGAATTGAGAAAGGAAAGAGATATGACAACTAGCAGGGACCTAAGATGTTGTGAGAGTATTTTAAGGATGGTGACCAGTCCAGGTCAGAGGGAGAGGGTATTTATAGACAGCAGAAAAGGAAATAATAGATAGATTGAAGATTGGGACAGGAATAATGATGATAGTAGGAGGCATCTGGTAGAGAAGAGGGGAGGTAATAGGATCTAGGATATATTTAGAGGGGTAAGCCTTGATAAAGAAAAAAGCCACCTCTTCATGAGAAAATGGAGTAGAAGAGTAGATAGTATGGTATGATGTCAACGGGATATACGAAATAAAGAGGGCAGAAGGAGTTTATGGTAAATGGCCTTGATTTTTTTTTTTTTTGGTAAAGAATTAGGCAAGACAGGAAAGCATGCTGAAGGAGGCTTGAGAAGAGAACATTTGGAGTAGCCATATCCAGTAAGAAGGAGAGAAAATCAATTAGGGAGAAGTAGAAAGATTGCCTAGTTACAAAGAGGGCCCAGTTGAGATTGAAGAAAATAAATTTGCAGTAAATCCAATTGCGATAGTTTCACGACTTCCTCTAGTTTCATTTGGCGGCACAAGTGGTTGTGGTGGCAGTTGGCAGTTGTTATTGTTTTTAATATCTCTATTCCACTCAAGATAAACTCCTATTTACTCTTAGAGAGAAGTACAAAGGATGATAGGAGATCCTCTTCAATTGGATCCTCTACTCAAGAAGATCCTTTAGAGAACGTTATTAACTAGAATTAACTAGAACTTAGTCTGATGCTATATGACTCATATGATGATGGTGGTGGTTTATGAATTCTTGTTCTTATGGGACCCATAGCAAGGCTTTGGGGTTTATGACAGTAGGTCCTGGACTCTATAACTTAGCAAGCGGGATTATTTCATTACTTTATGTTTGTATTGTGACTTAGTATGTAATATTCTTATAGTAGAAAGAATATGCTAGGAAAAGTCAAAATTAATAAATAAATGAAAAAGCATTTTTCTACCACTAGAACTATGCTCAACAAAGTTTTTGACTGCAAAAACAGACCATATGTATAAAAATGTTTACAGTAGCATTATTTGGAATCACAAAAAACTAGAAACAAAATTTTCATTTAATCACTAAAAAGCATTCATTTAATCATCCACTTAAGTTGCTGTTCAGTCATTATCAGTCATGTCCAGCTCTTCATGACCCCATTCAAGATTTTCTTTGAAAAAATACTGGAGTGATTTGCCATTTCCTTCTCCAGCTCATTTTACAGATGAGGAAACTGAGGAAAATAGGGTTAAGTGAGTTGCCCAGGGTGACATAGCTAATAAGTGTCTGAGACTGGATTAGAACTCAGAAGGGTGTCTTCCTGACTCTAGGCCTGGCACTCTATCCACGATGCCACCTAGATGCCCCAATTAAGCACTAACTATGTACCAAACACTGTGCTAAAGTCTAGTGAAAAGGTAAGGTCCAGTGGTCCTTAGGGTACAGTGACAGGGCAAAGGATAACGCAGCCACACGAAAAGTGGCAAAAGCCAGTTGTCCAGATGGCAAGTAATCCACTTTGGCTGGAATGGAAAAGGAAAATAGGCTGATGTACAAACACATCTTCTCTACTCTCATTTGCATGATAGGAAAAGAAAAGCTAGGCATATGGCAAGAGAGGGATAACAGGTAAACAGCCAGAATGTTCCACTTGTATGCTGGAAATGTTAGAAGAAACCAAGCAAATCCACCCACTGTGGACACAGAGTGAACTTTTGGGAAAAGATAGAAAAGGGTCACTTGGAAGGGCAGTCAGGGATGGGCTGAAACTTTTGTTGTTAGAGGAAGTACACAAAAGGATGAGATCACAGATCCATTTGACAGGTTCTGCTACCATTAGTTGTATTACTATGGGCATCACTTCACCTCAAAGAACATTCGTTTCCTTATTTGGGCAATAAAGGAGCCAGACTAAAACATTTCCAAGAGCCTTTCCAATTCTGAAATTCTTCTAAGTGTAACTCTAAATGATTGGTCTTGAGCCCAGATTTAACATTTTGAATCTCAAATGGAGTTGCTTTCCTATAGAACTAAACCTGCTTGAATCTAATTCACTGCTTGTGAGCTGTGAATTCATTCACCATTCTGGAAAACAACTTAGAAAGACACAAGAAAAGTTACTAAATTCTTTCTACTCTTTGACCAGAGAGTCTAGAGTGAGGAATATAGCACAAGAAGTTGCTAGCTGAAAAGAAAGACCATAGATGTATAAAAATGTTCATAGCAGCATTATTTGTACTCACAAAAAAAAAACAGAAACAAAATGTGGCCAGGGAGGGATATGTGCCCAAATTATGAAATATGAATGTATTTGAGAGAACTATAACTAAAGTAGAGCAACCGGAGCTTTACCCCAGTGCACCATAATTTAAAAGGTATGATGTTTAATGCACTTGAAATATTTCAGCAGCATAGAAGTCATAGAATATAGTAAGTGGCTCTCACTCTCAACTAAATTTGCCTTAATTAATTCTCAAATTATTTTCCCATCATGTAATGCAAAGCACCATGTGTGGTGCTTACCCCAGGCACATTCCTTGCTGGTTGCCTTGGGTGCCAAGATTACTAATTATAAGCCTAGTAATGGAACATTACTGTGACATAAGGAATTATGAACATGAAAAAGAGAAATCTGGAAAGACTTATATGAATGATGGACAATCAAGAAAGTAATCAAAAGAATCTTGGCTATAACAGTCTAGATGAAGATGACAGAGAAGCAGTAAAACCCTGGTCCAATACAAAGGTTTGTATCCAGTTGTCAAAGCTGAAGGACACATAACTCTGCTCTATAAACTCTTTGGGGAGAGAACGTACTTTGTTGATTTGAAAGGGGCTAGGGGAACGTTACAAAGCATTTGTCATAAAGGGTCTGTTGTGTCAAAAACAAAATGTATTGGCAATCTTTAAGGTTAAACATGTTTGTGTTCTTATAGATCAACCCATATTAAAGAGTGTTTGCTTAACCCTCATTGATTGGGCACAGTCTGCTTCATACATTGTTCATTTCTGACCTAAAATGTGGTACCTTGCTTGTGTAAGTTGCCTGATGGATATCACTCTAATCTTACTTGATTGCATGTGTTATAGGATTGGAGAGAATATGTTGGTTCCCCAAAATCCAAATCTGAATTCCTTTCTCTTGTCTCCAAATTGCATAGGCAATCCTGATTCATATCTAAGAGGTAATGAGGTCAGGCTGGAGTGAAGGGTTACTAATACCACAAAGAGCAGGTGAAATGGAAAAAAAATGCTATATACAGTAACAGCAAGATTGTCTTAAAACAACTTTGAGTGACTAAGTCAGTGTATCTATTATAAATACCCAAATTTGCCACAAAGGACATGTGAAGGAAGAAGCCATCTGCATCCAGAGAAAGAACCGATAAATATAAGTATGTATAGAATGGTATGTGTATGTATGTGTGTGTTTGTATGTGTACATATACAAACACACACATACATACACATATATACATATATATAATGGTAGTCATCTCTAAGGTGGGGAAAGGGAAGAAAAAAGGGAAAAAAGAAAGTTACTTGATTACTTCATTATACATTTAAAAGGAATAGCAAGCTGTACATAATAAATTTGCAGTTTCATCTTTTTTTCTATTCTACTATGTTATGAAATACTTGTTTTATTTCTTAAGTTCAGAATAAAATCTATTTCAAAGAAATTTTTAAAAAGTAAAATGGATGCAAAGAAGGTGGCAGGAGACTGGTACACAAGAGCCATAATGTCTGTAGAATGTGTCGCAAACCTTAAAGCACTAAGTGTTAGCTACTCCTATAATTATTATCCCCTCTCAAGAACTTACTGTATGATACTATATACTTAAATCACTTAACCTCTCAGAGCCTCAGTACTCCCATATGGGATTATTGTGAAGAGATCAAACTTGCAGACCTTGAGGCCTTAAGTAAACATGAATCCATGATACTCCATCTCCACCTCAGTGCCCCAATGTGGTCCCTCCCAGATATCCCTAATGAACTCCTATTTTACCTCTACCTCTTAGAATCCCTTTCTCCCTTCAAGATACAGCCCAGGTGACATATCCTACATGAGACTTCCTGATTCTCCTAGTGCTTAATCTCTCTTGAACTTATTTGTATTTACTTATTCCTGTATATGTTGAGATTCTCCAATAAAATGTAAATTCTTTGAGGGGAAAATGGTTTCATTTTTATCTCTGTATCCCCGAAACCCAGCACAGTGCTGTGGACCAATTTTACAGTCAAAAATAGGACCATATCAGGAGCATCATAGTGAATGAAGGGGGAAACATATAATAATGGTCGATGTACATAAAATGCTTTAAGTTTTACGGCGCTCTACATACTCATTGTACCTTATTTGAGTCTTGTGATAACCCTGTGAGACAGATCCTTTCAGGAAATATTACCACCATCTTACAACTAGGGAAGCACACAGTAAGCACTAGAGGTGAGATTTGAACCAAGGTCTTTCCAGCTCCAAGTCTAGCATGTATCTAGGTGTGCAGCATGTATCTGGGCATGTAGCATGTATTTACACAAATATACACTGCTACATCAGTCTGCTAAAACTGTACAGGGAGAGATAACATGATCACCCAATACATTATACAAGCAGACAATGATGACATCCCAACACCAATGGCTAAGAAGCTCTTGGCCTATCTTTCTAGATGCAGTTTTCAGTATGAGAGATGTGAGCATACCACTTCATTACCAGATAGATGAGGTTCCCTAACTTTCTCCCAAAGTACATTGCCTGAATTATTTCTCATTGACTAGAATGTTGATAAGAATAAGAAATGTGTCCCCTAAAGACGAGCCTTTTAGGAAAGAGGTGAGAAGGTTATAGGGACAGGGTATGGGGGGAAAGCAAAAGCATTAAAGGACAAGAATTACTTGAGAAATCCAGTTTCTGCTTCTTGGGAGGGAAGAGAAAGATGACATTCTATAGTGAAACATCTTTTAAGTGTAACTATTACTTTCAAAATGACTGTTTTTCTTTAACACTTACCCTTTGTTTTGTTTTGTATAGTTGTATCAGGAGTGAATAATGTACATTAGTAAATCACAGTACAGTTTAAAAAAAAAAAAAAAAGGTCCCTTGAAACTTCTCAGTTCAATGATCAATCTTTCCTACCTACTCCCATTTAAATGGATTTGACCTTCCACGGCAACTCCCTCTCCGGACCAACCAGACACAGTGTGTGCTGGTTCAACCTGCCTAGTCTACTATCTAAGATTACGTATGAGTGACCTCCTCTCAGGCCTCTGCATAAATGAAAAGCTTTCTAAACGTATGAGTCCCTACCAAGTATCCAAGTGATTGATCCATTAAAGATTATAAGCTTCTTATTCAGTCAACCAGACGATTTATCATTATCACCAAGAATGTTGAGCACTTGACTCAAAAGACATTCATTAAGCAAGAGCCATGTCACTGTTCTAGAAAACAGGTTAAAAAAGAGAGCTGACTGATTTCACAGCATGACACCTAGCTTTGGGTTTCAGCTCTAATGTATACTAACTAGCTGTTGAATCTCTGAGCCTCAGTTTCTTCATATGTGAAATGAGGATGGTAAGGGAGCTACCACCCACCTAACATGAGGCTCTTAAGGGTAAATTTCTTTGTAGAACTTATAGTGCTGTCTAAATATGAGTAAATACATTCTAATCTAGAGCAAAACCTTTTTAACGTACCAGCTATTAGCTTTTATCTTACTAACCTCTTCAATTATTTTGTAAGATTTTAATAATCATTAACAAGGTAAGTCAAGTCCGTATGGAGCTCTATTTTCCCATAAACCTTAAGTTCTCTTGTACTAATAAGTTAAATGCTGCTGGAGTTGCACTAATTGATTTTGGCTATGAGGGTAACATTTAGTAACAGGGAAAATACAGCCTGGTATTTCACAAGAGCCCAAGTGGGAGAAAAGTTCTTTCCCTCGTCACTGGTGCTATTTGGCACATGGAGATAATGATGCTGAGAAACATGAATGACTTACCCAAGGTCACATAGTAGATTAGTGGCAGAATTAGTGATAGGACTTACCACTGATTCCCAAACACTGCCATGGCAACCATCTCACCATAGTTGGTCACCGAATCTTTCTTTCATCCTGAGGTGTTTTCTTCTGAGTTACTCTTACTGTTCTTGTTGTTGTTGCTTGCCCTTCGTTCTCAAAGGGGACTGTGACATCAGGAAGGTGATGCCATGACTTGCAAGTGAATTGCATTTAAGTGAGGCAGAGCTGTGCAAAGTCACAAGCCTCACTTTCTTCTCTGGAGCCATCTGGGTGCAGCCCTAAAATGTCAAGTGGTGAGATACAGATCAGGACAACTAGAGATGGCCCAAGGATGCGATGGGAGACCTTGGCCTTTTTAAACTAAGGTCTTTCCCAGATCTCAGTTTGACTGAGGCAGTGCCCATTCAGTGATTAAGACTAAGTAAGAAATCCTGAAGCAGAGAAAGGTGGAGAGGAGGGAAGAATGGAACTTTCTGGCCTTTGCTTTCTGGTTAAAGCTAATTGGTTCCTGTGTTTTCCATTTGCAAATCAAGCTGTAATCACAGGGGACTTGAAAGTGACTATCCATGAGAAGAATTAATAATGACAGCTGGTATTGACATAATGTTTTACAATTTACAAACAGTTTTACATACATGATCTCATTGAATCTTCATGGAAATAGTTTAACTTTATTTGTATATATTCTATATGTGCTTATTTACATACAGTTGTCTCCTCCAACAGCATGTAAACTCCTTGTGGTCAGCAACTATTTCATTTTTGTCTCCAGCCCCAGTGCCTTGCACAGTGCCTGGAATATAATAGGTGCTTTAAAAAATGCTTGTTTGGTTAATTGTTTGATAACCTTGAAACAAACACCAATCTTTTTGACACCAAATTTGTTTTAGTCATACTATTTGGCTGCTGGTCATGGGATATTAGCTTCTTCAAAGAATGGAAGTTGAGGATTGCCCTGAGGGCAAAGGAGAACTATGTGGTAGGTGAAGGCAGGAGTAACCTGCTATGCTCCTCTGTTATCCACACACTATCAAGAAAATGAAAAGAGTGTCCACAGCACACTGGATGGACTCTCCTTGTGGTAAACTTAAGGGAGGATGGATAGGCAAAGGGTCGTGGCTTTAGACCTGGGAGGGATTTTAGAGGTCATTTGGTTAAACCCCCTCATTTTACAGCTAAGATGAAAGAGCAACTGAAACTTAGGTGATATTTGTCCAAGATTGGGACCATAGTAAGAAACAGTGTTGTCCTCTGAACTTGGATAAGAGTCAGTTTCTATTGTGCCATGCTATCTCTCTCATAAGTTGCAATTTTCATGGCTGGTGGGAGTATCCATCTCGTTGAGATCATATATCTATTACAGTAACTTCCTGTGAGCTGAATTTTCCATAATAATAAAATTGATTCTACTTATGTTTACAATTAATCACATTTTTTAAAATACGCCTTCAAGATTCAATCTGGTGTTATCTCTTTTTAAAGTCTTGAAACTCTAACCAACACAATGAATGATGTAAAAAAAATAAGAAGAAACAGGAAATATTTTTGCTTTTGTCTTTTTATTTCCTTCTCCATCTTGTTTTTATTGATATGTTTTATTTTTACAGTAATTCATTTCTAAATATATTCCTTCTCAACAGTAATACACACCTTGTTTAAAACAAAACAAAAAAAAAAAAATTTTAAAAGAAAAAAGAAGCATTTCAGCAAAACCAATATGTCAACTATATCTAATAATATTCTATACCCATAGTTGCTTTTGTATTTGTAATGACCTTTCAAAAAAAATGAGATTTATATTTGTTCATTCCAGCAGGAGTGCTATCCATTCTTCAAGTCTTCTGGAGCATTTTCCATCCCTAGTCATCATCTGAACAAAATAGGAAAACACAAAAAGGCTGATTTTTCCAAAAATTAGAAGGAATAATACTTTGACCTTTGAAAGATTTCCTGACGTAGTATGGGGGGGTGGGGAAGGAAGAGGAAGTCCTGTGTTTTTTTTAACTTATTTGAATAAAACTCAAAAATAGAACCTAAAATTTTTACTTCTACCCTGATACAAATTACCTCCAAATTATATAGACTGGAGTCTGGGTGTCTATTATTATTGCAAAGAAGAAAGCAACAACAAAAGAGCTAAAGATCCTGTGGATGCCTGGATACAAAAACACCTGCTGCAAAGCTCCAGGGGAAAAAAAAAGGTCTTTATCAAAAGGATGTGAGGAATAAATCGCAGAAGGATTTAATGCAGATATTTGCAGACTGTTTCAATCTGCTTCCTTTTTAAAAGCGAAACAGCATCCCCCTAGGACTCTTGTTTTCTTGGGTTCTGTTAGGCACACCTTGATATAGGTTAGTTAGGCACACTTAACTCTTCCAGCTATGGTTAATTGAACCCCAAATTCACAAGAACCTGAGAGCCAGACCCTTCTCCCAGGCCTTTCAGAACAACAAATTTTATCCTTTGGTATTATTCTTCTGAACTCTTCAATTGGTGTGCCCTTTCCCAATATAAAAAGGAAAAGGAAATCCATTAATTTTCCCGGAAAATGTTCAAGATGTTTGTAGTTGTGTCTTGTTTCAGTTGGCACAGTTGAAACAGGCATAAGTTTAAGAGTAGCATAAAGCATCCCATTTTAGGAACAGCAATACTAAACCCTATCTCTTTCATGGTTTGGTTTTGTGTGTGTGTGTGTGTGTGTGTGTGTGTGTGTGTGTGTGTGTGTGTGTGTGGAAAGGAACAGAGAAATGGGAGTTGATGAGTTGTCATGGGCAGACTTCGACTCAGTAACTTCCTCCTCAAGAATCTGGAGTTTCACAGATGTGGCTACTCCCTTCACCTACGCAGACTGCAACTCTTTTTCAACATGGAGGAACATCTTTGCTAGCTTTTGTGGCCCAAAATGCCCACAATAAGCCTTTCCAAACCAAACATCATAGTTTAACTGGTCCTCAGAAGGAAGTCCAGCAAATCGTTCAGCCCACATTCAAATGCTTTATAGCTTAGTAATAATAATATTAAATTTGAAACAATCGCAGATATTTAAATAGCCCTTTAACATTTGCAAAGTGCTTTTACATACACGATCCCATTTGAGCCTCATAGTGAGGCTGCGGTTACAGATATCGTTATTCCCATTCAATAGATGAAGAAACTGAGGCTAAATGATGGTAAGTGGACTTGCCCCACAACAAGTAAGTGTCAGAGGCAAGATGTGAACATAAATTTTCCTGACTCCAAGGTCAGTTATTTTACATCTGCTACACTATGCCACCAGGACCTACACAATGCCAGCATAGGCTTCAACAGGCCAGGATTGTCTCTGAGTCATGATGAGGCTTCGAAGGAGAATTCTAGTGGTAGATTCCAGTAACTATTCTCTTTAAACTCTGTAAATCTTGATAAAAGTGTTACCCACTGCAAGAGAAAACAAGGGCTCCAATTTTTCATAATTTTCTGCACAAAGAAACATGGGATGCTTCATATAGGGTTGTGTGTGTGTGTGTGTGTGTGTGTATGTAAAACAGTCTTCTAAGGAAAGCATATCTTTTGAGATGCTTTTAATAATGACTACACTTTGAAAGAACACTATGAGAAACATTTTGACAATTTGTGTCCATTTGACACAAAAATCCACTTGGTCCCTAGAGGTATTCCTAAATTACATTTTTTCTTAATCTTTCAAAGATCTTCTTATATATGTTATCCTATATAGTTCATAGTTGACAGAGCAAGTATTATTGTTCCCGTCCTGCAGATTGGGAAACCCAGGCACTGAAAGGTGATATGATTTATCATCTTTTTAGACTCCCAGGCTCAGGTGCTGGGTTTATACTGATCTGTCTTTGGTACTTGGCCATTATTAGAAGATTCAGGTCCATATATACCTTAAGACCATATAAGATTTTTTTTTCATAGACATAAAAACAGAGATGACTTTGTTTGATAATCCTCTCTGGTTACTAATATCAAGGTGATGGGGTGGTTGTGCTTGGACCCTAATTCTAACAGCCTCTGCTTGGGTGCCTGCGCCTGAACCCCAATGCCAAAACACATCCAGTTCTCAGACACATCTAGTTCTCAAAATATATTCTGTCCCAGGCTGTCTCTCTCTAGCTAAAGAGCAGCATGACCCAACTTATCTCTGCTTCTTCCTCAGTAAGCAACTATGCCCAACTATAGATTGATTTAAAGATGCTGATAACTGTTTGTACACTGAGTCATAACCATATTTACTATTCACTAACCTAACTACACTAACCTACGCTAACATGTATCCCAGACATAGTATTTTGTCTAACAAAACACTAGATGAGAAACTATTCCCCTTTAGCCCTGACCAACAGTGAACTTAGTGACATTTCACAGTAAAGACCACACCCCTAGTAACCCCACTGTGGGCTATTTCCTAGAGAACTCTGAGTCATGTGCATGAGCAATAGACACTAAATGTGCATGTTCCTTTAAGAACTAACCACTCTCTGAACACTCCTTAACCACTCCCTAATCCTACCCCCAAAAACCTAACTGACATGTCCCCCCCTTAATCCCCTATTAGCTTTTATAAAGATTCCCCCTGCACCTCTTTATGGTTGAAGGCTCCCTAAGAACTCTTGCCCCCTGAAAAAGCATAATAAATCTTTGCCTCTTTGACTTAAAGAATGCTTGGGTCCACGAATTCATTCCAGGCAGCCTTGCCCTGGGAACTTTGGTTTGGGATCCCTGCATCCCTGAGTTTCTTCTCTCCCTCTACAAAGGGAGGCATAAAACAGGAAGACACAGTCTTGCCAAAGGTCTTTGCTGCTGTCATAAAGGAGACCCAGCACTAAGTTCAAATAGAACAGGGATTCAACCTAGAGATCATAGAATTCAGCGCTAGTAGAGATCTCAAAAGTCATCTAGTCTAAACCTCACATGGTACGTGGGGGAAATGAGGGCCTGGAGAAGTTAAGTGATTTGCCCAAAATCTCACAAGTAACACCTATGTGACAGAATTGTGACTTGAATCCAGGTCCTCAGATTACAGAATCAGTGCTTTTCCACTTTACCCAGTTTTTTCTCCCATAACAGTGAAGATGGAGAGAGGATTGAGTCCCTCCAAAAGCTCCCATTTTAAAATGGCTTTGTGTTGTTTGCCTTACAGGTTCCTCAGCTTGGTTCCAGCCTACTTTTCCAGACCTTTGACGTTATTCTCCTTCATTCAGTCCATCGATCAATCAGCATCTAGTATCTAGCACTCACTATAAGTTCCAGCCAAAGTAAACTACTTGGAATTCCATCTCCCAGTTTAGCTTAACTATCCACACGGGAAAAATCAAGTGGATGATGGGCATCAACAGACTGCAGGATGTTAGCAATGATGACGTGGAGCACAAAGACAGGGAAGGGGTGTAAAATACTTCATCAAAGGGATTTATAACAAGAAAAAAGCAAGATAGGTCTGGGACTACATTGGTGTCCCAGGATAATCGAGGAGCCTAGCACATTGGCTGGAAAGATTTAGGGGGAAAAAGTACCCATATCAATGAGATCACAGACCCATCAAACTATTAAGGTGCTTCGAAAGCATTTTGGGCGGCTTGTGACAAGTGTGAACCAACGGCAACTTAATAGAAATGCCACGGACATATAATGCGTGCCCCGGGGCTGTTTGACCTTTACTCTAGTTCATGTTCAGACGCACAGTGAAGCACACAGACACACGCACGCACTTTCTCTGGGCCCCTGCAGCAGAACCAACTTGGGACACCCGGCCTGGGGAGAGCGCTTCCATTCCGGAGACCGGAAGGGGGGAGGTGTCAGTTTGCAAACCCCGAAACTGGCCCTCATTCATCCTCCCAGAAACCTAGTAGCCCCTTGATGCCGAATCAGTTAAACATGTTTCTCTTTCTAGAACTGTGTATTTCCCCGCCCGGGAAGCCGAGTCCGGCTGGGGTGTGGGGCCTATCTTCCCAGAACACCCCTCCGCTTCCTGTTTGGTAGCAGCCTATTTCGTCAGGGCCCTGCGCTAGCCCTCCCGCTTAGCCTTCTAGCCTTCGAGGTGCGCCAGGCAGACGTAGCTGCTGTCGCCGCCGCCGGCTCTGCTCTTGCTGCTGCTGCGCCCGCTCCAGCTGCTCTCTGTCCTGTTCCGCCCAGAGGAGGAGAGAAGCCTTAGAGAGAGAGAAGAGGTCTGGCCTCATCAGCTCTCCAGCGCAACTTTTGCCCTGCGCTTGCATTCCCGGCCCCGGCTCCATTGTGCGGGCGTCGGGAGCCTACGGTGAATGCTGACTGCGGGGGCTGCGGCAGCAGCCGGGCAGCGCTGAGCCCAGCCCCTCCTGCGGCCCCCGCCTCCCCCAGCAGCAGTAGCATCAGCAACCCTCCATCCATCCTTTCCTCCCTCCATCGTTCCCTGCCGCTCTGGACCCGTGCTCGGTGGTGTCCCGAGTCGCCCGGCGGTCTGGTGCCATCGGCCGGTTCGCGCCCTCGCGGAATGTATCAGAGCCCGACCCGGTTTTGCTCGGCCCTACTCCAGAGAGACGTGTCCAGCCTCTGCTGCGTATCCTCTTCCCGGCTGCGGAGGCAATCCCCTTCTCCCCCCGCGCCTCTGCGATCCCAGTCCGCTCGGTCCCTGTCTGAGACTGGTGTTCCCCCTCCCCCTCTCCAACCTCCTCCTCCACCGCCTTACCTGGCGGCGACCGAGCTGGCTTCTGGTCCCGGGAGTGCGTCCTCCAGGACAGGTGAGTGCTTGGAACGTTCGCGGCGGCAAGGTTCCTTTTGTGGAACTCAGCCAGCCCGCGCATAGAACCCCCCCGGAAAGATCGGAACGCGCGGTTCTTGCCCCGGCGACTGGGAGACGCCGGGGAATGAATGGGAAGCCCCTGTCTGCCTGCCAGTCAGCCAGCCGGTCCAACCAGGCAGATTGGGAATCAGATTCTCTCTTGGAGAAGTCCGAAATAACATAATCAAAGGTTGCTTGTTGTTGGACCCTACCTTTGCTTAGGTCTTACATCACACATGCTAAGAACAGGAACAGGGTGTCCCTTATTCGGTGCTTGGACACAGTGGTTTGAGCCGTAGGTTTGCTTCGGGACTCTTCTTATATTTCCTCTATAAGAGACAGCAATGTATTTCCCAGAACTGTGCTTGTTAGCTCTTTTAAACGTCCTTAGCTATAATTTTGTATAAATGTCTTTTCGTCAGTGATTGTTCTGAGTCTAAAAAATTAAGGCCATTTTTCTGAAACAATCGTTTATACTACTTTTCGCTGGTCTGGTCTCAGCAGCATGATCCCACTTAGGATAAATATTGGCTGTGTAACCCTAGGCAAATCAGTTGATCTCTGCATGCTCTGGGCTAGAGAAACTCTAAATTGCTGAGAAGGTGCTGACCTGCCTTATTAGAGGGAGTCTTCTTACTGGAAGGTTCCCCCTATGCCAGTAAAATCACGTGGCCAGTCTCAATCCCTAATTTTTAAACAATGAGTTTCTTTTTTACTACTATTCACTTACTATCCTATTTACTGGTATGTATCTAGTGTAGACCAACTCATTTTGCTTTTGTTGGATTAGTGAGCGTTCTTGGTGATCTTCCTCTTCATTCACACCATTGTTCTTTGTCCTTCATAGTTCCCTGATTAACAATTTGCAAAGGTTGAAATATCTATGTCCTGAGAAATGATTTTACAATTATCTTAATAAAACCAGGAACTTCCCTTTCCTTTTGCCTCATGCCACCTGGGGGGAGAGGCAAACCGAAGGGTCTGTAAATCACATACCTAATAAGCATATTTTTTTCAGTTGAGAAATTGTTTAACTTCTGGGAATGGGCCTTTTCTGTCATTAACTTTCCTTCCCGTTAAAACTAAGGCATTAGTATTTAAGACTTAAGAAGTATATGAAACAATTCTTTGGAGTTTCATTTCCAGCCTCAGTTCTTATAAGGGACAAGTATGCCAAATTGCAGAGCTGGGAAAATGTATTAGAAAAAATGTAGCTTCCTTTTAGCAACTAAAAATTACCATCTGAGGTTGGAGGTAGCAAATGCTGTTTAAATGTGTTCTGAAAGTGTCTATAAATGTTGGGAGGCTGTAACATCTCAGTGTAAGATTTCATTCAGCAGTAACTTTTAAGAATGAGCTATTGAAAACTTCTAAGAATGGTCTGTTGACTTTATTTGGAGAGGCAGCAAGTGGTGCAAGGGATGGAGAATTCTGGACTTAGGTCCGGCAAGACCTGAATTCAGTTCTCACCTCAGACACCTACGGTGTGACCTTTGGAAAGTCAGACACCCCTCCTGACTTCAGTTTTCGCCCCTGCAAAAGAAAGATGTCAGCACCCACTTCAGAGTTGTGTGAACTAAATGAGATAACATAAGCAATTAAATGAGATAACCAATTTCAAAAAAAAAATGGTCTGTTGAAAACTTTAAATGGACACCAGTGTTACATTGTCGTTCTGAAGGAGGCTGTGAGGTCTCTCAATTATAGTTGAGCTGCTTTGGCTGAGTGTTTATTTCCTGGCACTGTAGCTAACAAACCTCTTAACACTTTTTTTGTAGCCCACTGGGAGAGGCTTGCACTTTAGGCCAACTTGATGCCGTAGAAAGTGATACTTATCAAGTCTCCTAGGAGGCAGAGAGAGCATTAGCTCTTTTTTTGGTTGTGGGGTAGGGGAGACAGAGTAACACTGTTACTAAGGAGGCATCCTGGTTATGAAAGGAGTGTTAATTAAGACGTCCAGTGTTGTCTTTTTGTTAGTCTGGAATGCTTTTCCCTGGGAATTTGAAAAGAGTCTTTACTGTGGAAAAGATCTGAGGTCAGGAAAAGGAAAAGAAGGAACCTTGAAACTAGGAGAGTCCTCCATGCTTATACTCATATGGAGGGCTGCCTCAAACAGTAAGCAACTATGAAGCAGAGAACTGTTGAATCAGTGTGCCAGACAGTCAAACAAGGAGGAGCTTTCATGGGCTCATGGAGGGTTACAGCTTGAAAGGGACCTGAGAAATCATCTACTCTAGCCTCTTCATTTTACAGAAGAAGAAACTGAGGAAAAGGTCTTATCAAGCAGCAGAACTGAGACTTGAATCCACATCCCCAGACTTCAAGATCCAGTGCTCTTTTCACTGTATCACACTGCCTTCTTTTTGTTCAGTTCAACCCCACAAATATTTATGGAGAACTGCTGTGTCCAGTCACTGACCTTGTTAGGTGTTAAGGATACAAAGACCTCCCTCCACCCCCCACCCCCAAAAAGAAACAATCTCTGCCTTCACTGATTTACTTTATAATGGAACCATTAGACAGCAAGCCTTCCAGTTTTCACTTATTTTCTACATGTTGATTCTTTTTTAAATAACTGTTTCTTTGTTTGAAATCTCTCTGTCAAAGGAACATTTTGTACTCCAGGGGTGGGGAACCTGCGGCCCCAAGGCCACATGTGGCCCTCTAAGTCCTCAAATTCAGCCCTTTGACTGAATCCAAACTTCATAGAACAGATTCCCTTAATAAAAGGATTTATTCTGTAAAACTTGGACTCAGTCAAAAGGCCACATGTGAGGACCTGGAAGGCCATATGTGGCCTCAAGGCCAAAGGTTCCCCATCCATGTAACTATACATGTTGAACTGGCTAGTTTTTTTTTTTCCCTTCTCTGTTATCTATTGCCACCTCCACTCAAGTCCTACCAAGAAGGTACATTGTGGAACCCTGAGTTCTATAAAGCTATGGAACACAAGCTCTGTCAGCAGATTCTGTCAGGAAAGGCTTTGAGTATGGGTCTGGAGAGGGAATGAATGTCTCTTGATAAACCGAACTACATTCAGAGGATGGTTTCACCCTCAATATCTCTTGAAATCTATCCACTAAGTTACAAGTAGAGGTACCAGCCCTGATGATATTACACATCCTTGAAGAATGAACTCAAAAGGATTATCAACTTCATTTTATTTCCACCTGGTGTCTGAAATAACATCCATTCATTCATTCACCCACAAATGTGTAGCACCTGCAGTCACTGCTAGGGCTGTGGGAGATACTAAGTCATATAAGGTAAAGTCCCCACTTCAAGGAGCCTCAATCTATTGAGCTCATAAAACATGTGCACAAACAAGAAACATACCAGGCAATCTAGTTGTCACAAAATGTACAAGCACATTGCTCTGGGGTGTGGCCGGGCTGAAGGGATAACTTCTGTTCTGGGAGAGGCTTTATGCAAGGGATGACTTTTGAGCTGGGCCGGGAAGGATTCGAATAGTGTTTCAGTAGAGATTGGGGGAAGATTATTCTAAGTGGTGCACCACACTTACACAAAAGGAATTCAGACTCTCGCTTGGTCTTCAAGGCCAGCCCTCCACAAATCGAACTCACTCCCAAGAGTAGGGATTCTTACACTGAGGTCTATGAATTTTTAAAAAACTGTATTTTCAAAATTATTTCAACATAATTGGTTTCTTTGTGATCCTATGTATTTTAAATTATGCATTTAAAAACATTTTTCTTACAAGGTTTTCCCAGACTGCAAAAGGGTTCTGTAACACAAAAAAGTCAGTCAATAAACTTTTATTAAATGCCTACTAAAATTTTATTAAATGGCTACTATGAACCTGGCACTTTGCTAAGTGCTGATGATACAAGGCCAAAGACAATCCTTGCCATCAAGGAGGTTACTCCCCTCTGCAGCAGAATCAGATTAAAATGTAATTGGGAACAATTTAACAAAATAAATAAAAATACAATACAATATAGATAATGTTAATTTGTGATTTTCTAAGTCAATATTCATTATGGGGCTGCTAGGATCTTTCCGTATGGAGTTGTGACTCTCCTTTTCACTCAACTGCTCTAAGGGAACCAAGTAAGCTCCATGACCCCCTTCCATGTACTCTATGTTCCCACCAAACCGGATTATTTTCTAAAACACACACACACACACCCACACACACACATACACATGCGCGCGCGCGATCTCATGTTCTTTGTCCCCTTTTTGTGCCTTTACTCAAGCCATTCCCTATCACTAGACCATCTTTTTCAGTTAAATTTTTCATAGGCTTTTATTCTGCCTTCTTATCTCACCATGACTGCTTTCCCCATTTGCACCCCTCTGATGATACTTAGATATGCTTGTGCTAATTATCTGTGTATGTGCCCTACCAAGTTCCATGAGGATTAAGACCATATCATCTAAATCTTGTGTCTTCCTCAGCTACTAGCACTGCACACAGTAGGAACTCAATGTTTGGATTGTAAAATGGACGTAATAGAATAGAATGGAAGCTCCTTGAGGGTAGGGGTAGTTTCCAGTCTTTGTACCTTCTCCCCACCCCACCCCCCAAGCTAGCACAGTACTTTGCACATTACCTAAATGTTTGCTGAGTTATATTGGTAATGATACTGTGAATGACAGGTCATGAACAAGCAATCATTAGGAAGAACAAAATATTTTGTAACCTTAGAGAGCTATATATAAATGTGTGCTAGTATTATAACTTCCCTCACCTTCCTGTATCACACTCATGATTTACAGACTGTAAACCCCAAGACTGTCCCTTTGACAGAACTCAGAGATCATAAAGCAGTTTGCTTAAAAAAGATTACTTCAAGGGTACTGGATAAAATGCAGATTGGGGAATTGCTGTGAGCTTGAAATCCTCCTTCTCTGCCCCCCCACCCCAGCCCAAAGGGATTGGCTGCATTTTTCCTCTCCTCACTTTCTTCTCAGTACAAACCTAAAGGTTTGTCTTGGTTATATACTTAGTTTGTGTGGGTCAGCAACCTGGGAGGGAGAGGGAGGTGATGGACCAGGTTGTAATTTGTTGAGAGGAAATTGTTCTGGCCTGTGGGAGGACTGTGTCCCTTGCCTATAAGCAATATTCATGAGGTCTCTCGCTGGGTAAGCTTCTAAATTAGGTTCTTTGTTATACAAAAGTATAAACACTGTGAGTGAACCTCTGAAACAGCCCGAATGCTAAGAGATAAGAGTAGGAATATAGCCTGATAGATCAAGGTTACAGATAGAAACCTGGAATCTGGTTCAATCCCACCTCCAACTTCACAAGAAGAGGAAACTGAGGAAATTAGTCACTCACCGCTTGTAAGAAACAAAGCTAGGATTTAAACTCAAGTCTTCTGACTCTGGCTCCAGCATTCATTCCTCTGCACTCAGTCCACCAACATTAGTTCTGGAGCCAGACAGCACCGTGTGACCTTGCTGTAATTTGTTTCAATTTACCTGCCTCCACATTTTCTAAATATATTGAGAGTATAATGCCTACAGGACCCTTTTATCCTCATCACCAGAGTAATTGAGAGAAATGTTTATCAGCCAATCTGCAAATACTCTTTGGTCACCTACAGGTCTTTTCCAACCTTTTCCTTTGGATAAACTTTTTAAATTTCAATAAAATGGGAACTGGGAGGAGTTTGGAGTTTAAGATTAGAGATCTCCCTCCCATGCTATTCACTCCCTTTGGTGTTCCAGGGATCAGGAAGGGAGGAAAAATTATCCAGATGGTAGCAGCTGCAGGTCTTCTTGGGGGCAGGGTATCAGGCCCTTGGGAATCTTCAATAATTGTACCTTTCTTAGCAGTACAAGATCTTAGATTTGGAGTTGGAAAAGGGATCTTAGAAATAATGAAATCTAGCACCCTTAGGTTATTTATTGTGTTGTCGATGCCTTAAAAAAAGTCGTTTCTCATTCTTTCTCCCATAGAATCCTCTATTAGGACAGAGTTAAGCAAAACAGTTGACCATGTTGGATTATATATGCCTCATTCCACATATGTCATGTATCCCCTCTCTGTTGAGAGGAGAGAGGCATGTTTTGTCATAAGTCCCCAGGACTAAAGAGCTTCTCCCATTTGAGAGATGAGAAAAATAGTTGAGATAGATGAAATAACTTAGTGAAGGATACACACAAAGTAAGTGGCAGCACTGGGATTTGAACCCAGGTTTTCTGACTCCAAATGCAGTACTCTTTCAATCAGTCAATCAGCCAGCATTTATTAAGCATGTACATGTACCAGACACTTTGCACTGTGCCTTGCAGTCTATTCCAGTATACCTATAGAGGGTTTTTTTATGGACAAAAAATATGGTCTCTGCCCTCAAAAAGTCTGTAGTCCATGGGGAGAAGGAGTAGTAACAGAAATGAAGTGTTAATCAGGTGTTCAATTTTGTGATACTAATTAAAGAGAGGAGTAGGGGTTGTCTGGAGTAGTGGAGAAAGCTTCTGGAGATAAATTCCAGATGTTGAAATAGCACGGGCATTGGCACAAAGATGGAAATGAACATGGGAGAGGACACAGAACAGATCATTTGGACTGGAGAGTGTGATGTTTAAAAAGATTGAGAGACATAGGTTCTGGGTAATTAATCATTTTATTAATAATGCTAGCATATTACTAATAAAATGGGTCAGTGACACTCTCATATACCAAAGAGCAATCATGGCGGTGGGCTCATAGTTTATAGGCCCTTAGAAGAATGGGGTCCTGAGGGTAGCAGTCAACTGATTGCTTAGCAATTAATGAGAATGGATATTATAATGGGAGATGGTGCTATTTCTAATGGGGGAGCAGGAATGTAACTTTGATTATGTCATTTACTTCCAAATTATCTAGCCTCAGGCAATCTAATCTAAGAATTTATTCCCACCCACTCCTTCTAGAGCACAATAATGGGGTGTCCCATATGGGTGGGGTCTGAACTAGATTGAGGAGAAAGTTAATTCAGTATCTTGATTGGCAATGCCCTTCAGAGACTGAACAACCTACAAAAAATCCTGGTCCCAATTCAATAATTGATTATTAATATGAGAGAGAAATAATAATTTCTCTCAAGAGGATGATGTCTTCTGGGGAGTCCAAGGTTGGACAGTTGTGATCTGACCTCATTTGGGAATGCATTGAAACACAGGCCGAAGAATTAGGACTTGATGAGGTAGGGGCTGGGAGGCAAGAAAGGTCTTGAGCAGGGGTGTGGTGTTCACTTTATCTGAAACCTTAAATGCCTGCTATGTTCAAAGTCAGAGGCCACATGGAATAGTGGATGTGATTTTGTTCCAGGAGTTAGAAAAACTTGGCTTCAAATCATGACTCGGACACAGACTGTGTGACCCTGGAATGGTCATTTAATCTCTTTTGGACTCAATTTCCTCATTGCTAAAATGAGGGTTTTGAATATGATGATTTCTAAGATTCCTTCCCGCTCTACATTTGTGTTTCTCTCCTCTTGTGTAATGGAGTTAAGTAGGGAGTGCATTCCAGGCATAGAGAACAGACTTGTGCAGGTGCACTCAGAGAAGAGTTGGTATGTCAAATAATGGGAAATAACCTGGTAGGGTGTGGATTTCAGGGTTTACAGATGTACTGAGACAAGAGCTGGTATGTCAGATAAAGGGAAATACCTGTAGAGAATTTGAAGGAGGTTAATGTGAAATTAGGCTAGAAAGAGGGCAGTGGAGTGGCACAGTACTAGGCCTGGAGTTAGGAAGAATTGAGTTCAGATCTGGCCTCAGACACTTTTAACTAGCTGTGTGACCCTGGGCAAGTCACTTCATCCTGCTTGCCTCAGTTTCCTCATTTGCAAAATGACCTGGAGAAGGAAATGGTAAGCCATTCCAGTGTCTTTGCCCAGAACACCTCAAATAGACTAACTCAGGACTCACAATGGAGTCAAATGCTATCCCTTGAGACTTGGAGACCAAACAAAAAGAGATTGTAGTGGGAGCTACCCTCAAGTGATGGGATCAACATGTAAAGGATTTGCCTTAGGCAAAGAAAAGGACAAGTCATATTGGTGGGTCATGGGGGAAAGATGTGTGAGTAATATGAGATATGAGATTGTGTATTTCTCCTTCATTTTTGAAGAGGACCGTGACATCAGGGAAATGATAACATGACTTGCAGTTGACTTTGATTTGAGTGAGGGAGGGCTGTACAAGGTCACCAGCCTCATTTTCTCCTCCAAAGCCATCTGGGTCCAATGGCCAGATATTCATCAGGATGACTGGGGATGGCCCAGAATGCATTGGGCCCTGGCCCTTTTAGGCTAAGCCCTTTTCAGGTGCCCGTTCCATGGTGCAATGGTTAGCACTTTGGACTCTGAATCCAGCAATCCAGTTCAAAATCTCCACGGAACCTTGGTGTGCAGTCAGTATGAGATAAGGAGGGGGGAGAAGAGGGAGCCCTCAGGGAATGGCTGAATTTCTTTCATTGAAATATACCTCCTGTTAGGGTGGCGGGTTGAGCTTTGGAAGGTTTTAGGACAAATAAGATTTGGAGTAACTATTATGGAAAGTGCTTATCCAGATCCTAATTGATTGGGGAAGAACTAGATTACTCTGATTGCCAGAGGGCCAAGTTGAGATTACATAATTGTGTCTCCAATAGTGTCTAGTTCTGAGACAGAGGTTCTGGAAGATGAGGATGAAGGCCTTGGAGTTAGCAGCTGACAGTTTCAGTAGAGTGAGTAGGTGGTGAAAAAGGAAAAGCCACTGCCACCAGACCATTCTTCCTGGGAGTAGGGTAGTGAAAAGGAGTGAGAAATGCAGGACCATAGCTTGAGGGGATAGATAGTAGGGTCAAGTGAAGGGTGTTTTGTGTGTTGATTTTAAAGTGAGGGTTGTGAGAGACCCGGACTTGTTTGTAGACAGCAGGAAACAAGCCAGTGGTTAGGGAGAGATTTTAAAATGATAGAAGGGATGATCAATAGGACAGGTTCCTAGAAGAGATCAGGAACAGGAGAAGTTGATGATGATGATGGTGGTAATGTTGGTGATGATGATGAGGAGGAGAAGGAGGACAATGGCTAATTTAGTGTCAGACAGAATTGGAGCCTTGGTCTTCCTGACCCCCAAGACTGGTTTCTGTCCATGGTGACAAGGTGCCTCTTAAGAAAGCAAGTAAAGTTCAGTGTCTCCAGAGCTCCAGGTTATAAAGCACCATTACATTAGCAGATGGAACATTGACAAAGATTCTCTCTTTTTAATTCACTTCAACAACCATTCATTAAATGCTAACTGTTTGCTAGGAGCCAGGGATAAAAAAGATGATGCTGTCCTTTGCCTTCAAAGGCCTTGAAAAGTCAGGGAACATGAGTTCAGATCTCTACTCTGCTATTTTATCTGTAAAATGCAAGGGTTGGAGTAGCCAATGTCTGAGTTTCCTTCCAGATCCAAGTCTATGATAATAGAGTAGAACATTCAAGGAGAAACTTACTCAGTGATGAGGGTTTAAAAAAAAAAAAATTAAATTGTTCAGTTTTCAAAAAAATATCTAGACCCTTATTGTAAATTCAGATTGAATAAGTAGGTAAATATCATTATGACATGAATTCTCTAGGTAGCATAGTACAAAAAGTGCTGGGACTTGGAGTCCTAGTTTCACCTCAGAGCTTGTCACTGTAGTGAATTTCAAACTGAGTCAGGAACCATGGCAGAACAAGGGCTACAATCATTTGGGGAAGGATTTAGCAGCTGGATTTGGGAAAGGCCCTGGGAAGGAAGGATCCAGTTTTTCCCCTTTACAAGACAAGGGCAGATATGGGTAGTACAGATGGAGAATTTTATTTTATGCTGGATGATGGGTGCCATTCATTCAACAGTTGTAAGTACTAAGTGCTTCATATGTGCCAGGCACTGTGTTCAGGCTCTGAAGATACTAAGACAGAAACAATGCCCACCCTTAGAGGAGCCTTTTTAGCCTATTGGGGGAGTGAAGGGGAGAGGGGGAGAGAGGGAGGGAGGGAAGGAGGGAGGGGGGGGGAGAGAGAGAGAGAGAGAAGATTTGGGAAGAGTGCACGTAAGAACTAGGGGTTCAGGTGAAACCTTTTGTAGGAGCTGAGCCTTAAAGGAAACGGGCTTCCAGGAGGTAGCAGGGCACATATTTCAGGCAGGGGAGACAGACTAGACAAAACTGCAGAGACGGGAAATGAAATAAGCAGTACAGAGAATATGCATGTAGACCAGTTCGGGTAAATTGTGGAGATCATGAAAGAGAGTGATGTATTTAATAAGCCTGAAAAAAGGTGAGGCTATACTTGCCAAACATAAGATTATTGTATTTTGGCTCAGGGTCTGTAGGGGACTAGTAGAGCTTCTTGAGCAGAAGATGAAAACGGTTCACAGACTTATACAAAAAAAATTTTTTTTTTTAAACCCACCTACTGCAACATTTATTTCCTTAGAACTAGTAGAGAAATACAAGCAACCATGCTGGAGTACAAGGGGCATCCTGGCTCTGCTTCTTCCTTCCTGTGTGGTCTTCCAGAGTGGGTCAATTCACTTGAGTCATCTAGATAATGAAGAACTTTGACCAAATGACCTCTGAGCTCCTTTCCATTTCTAAACCCTGTGATTCCAAAACCATGTGAGAACCTGTTGTCCCACTTCCTGAAAAGTCCCTGATGTCTACGTTAGTGTTTCATTCCCTCCCTTCCTTCCCCATTATCAGCATGCATGACTCATTTTCTCATTCCTTCTTGAGATGACGAAGATACAGAAACAAAGCCTAATTTGAGACTTAAAAAATATATATATCTTAGCCTTATCTATGGCATTTTAAGTTTGCAGAGGACTTTATATGTATCTTCTAACCCTCACAATAATCCTTGTGAAGTAGGTGCTATAATAGCACTTTACGCCTGAGGAAAAGAGGCTGAGATTAGGTGACTTGTTCCATGTCTGGTAGCTGGGAAGGGCTTGAATCTGAAGTGGGATTTGAACCAGACCTTTCTGACTCCCAAGTCCTGTGCTTTGTCCCATATGCCAAATGACCTCTTAGAAGTGCTATATTTTAATCCTTCGAGATAGCTACATCCCTATCCAGTCCTTTTATTTTTACTAAAGCAGATTGAAAGATCTTCAATGGTTTTCTTAGTTGCCATGGTCAGATAATAATCGATTACCTAGTGACCTCTCTTCGGTGAAGAGCTTGTTGGAACTGTTGCCTCGACTATTTTAAAGCCTTTCCAGCCTGATAGGACTTAGATTTGATTTGCAAAGACTTTGAGATCTCAGATTTACATCTCACATCCCAGGGGAAGTGAACTGAGGAATTTGGAAAATGTTGAGACTTACATTAACTTAGTTTGGGGGGCTCACATTAGTCTCTGAGCTCCTTGAGGGTGGGAATTTTTTTCATTTCTTTGTATCCCCAGAGATTACCATAGCAGGTATTTATTAAAAGTACATTGTTATTAATTTAGTAAAATGTGTGTGTGTTGAAGTACTGTGGATCCTATCTACCAGAATACTTTTTTAAACCACTATCCCTCCACCCACACACTCCACCTCCACCCTATCGATGTTACATTTACCACCCTGTGTTTCCACAATCTGGCTAGCAGCTTCTGTGGGGGGTCCAGATCCACCCACAGCCAGCACCCAGAAAGCTGCCAGACAGCCAGAAAGCCCAGGTTCTTTTGATCTGCCTTAATAAGGAGAGCAAGGTTAAGGGGTTGGCAAGTTTACTTTAATTCAGCACACAAATATCCTTCACTTAGTTCAGGGGGAAAAGCCAGCACCCTGAACTTCAGAACAAAATACAAGCAAATTACAAACTTCAGCAGACAGACCTTGTCTGATTCAAATCCCAATACATAGTTACCAGAGTTCAACAAAGTCTCTGCATCCGGGTTTACAAGCTCCTTAGCTACAGCTGCCCAGAGTCTCTTCATCAACACCATCTTGAGGGCCCTTAAACAAATTACAAACAGACAGACCCAATACAATTCATTCGGCCTTCCTACTACACCCTGTCAGTATGATAGTGTTACCACCAGTATATAAATGGTTAACGTCTGCCCAATATTGTCCCATTTAAATCCAATTCATGTGCAAGTCAAGACTTTACCCATGATGTTATTGGTTCTCTTAAAAAAAAAAAGACTAACAAGAATTAAAGTCAATGACTTTGCAGAGGCAGTGTGGCATAATGGATAGACATCTGGCCGTGGCTTGGGGAGAACCCAGATTTGAGTCCCAGCTTGATCACACACTTGCTAGTTCCATGACCCAGCCAAGTCACTTAACCAATACTCTAGACAATCTTAGATATGGTGACGATGACAACTTGCATCAGTAGAGAGTCTTTCCTCATTTGGAAGTTCTCTGTACTAATGAGATCACAGGTTTAGGTCTTACCCTAAATTACTTTGCAATGGGCAACTGATCAGCTGTGTAAGAAATGGGAGGAGTTTTGTTTCCACAGAGCTAAAGGTGTACTCCCTCCCCTCCCCCACTCCAGCTTTAGCAGAAACCAGACCTCAAGGTCGGTCAGGTGAGAGGTCAGAGGCTTGTGAGCATGCTCATGCTTTTTGAGAAGGCAGTCAGGGGAATTAGAGAGGCCAAACCAGGTTGAACCAGCTCAAGCTTATCTAGAGTCTGGTCTCGGTCAAGAATCCAGGCCTACTGATTTGCATAATTTGCATATGTTAAAGAGGGAAAGTAGGGGAAGTAAAAGAATATAGTTTAATCCTAAACTAAGACAAGGAAAATCTAATTAACTTCACTTTTGCTTCTGTATCCTTATTACCCTACCTATATAAACTGTATAACCTAGGAAAACTATGTTAAAAATAAAGATTGTAAACTAACCATAACTCTAGCAGGAGTGGAGGGAATGGTCACCCCTGCTCCTGAAGCTATATCAGTGTGTGTGTGTTCCAGTGAGCACTACACCAGTGTGTTGTTAAGCAAGGTTGTCTCATTAGCATGGCTTTTGTTACTTTTGAGTGGAAGTACTTTCAGCTGTTAAGTGCTAAGCCCCAGGCCCAGGGCCCTGTCAGGTGTGAAACCTGTGTGGGTGTGGATTGGTGAT
>CM053623.1:338819417-338888038 GCA_028646595.1 Phalanger gymnotis | reverse complement strand
GATTTGGCTAAATACTCTCTTGCTTTTCTTTGGCCTCCTAGTTGCCCTTGTGAAATGGGCTTTCTGGGCCTGGAGTCTTTTTGTCAAGATGTTGGAATGGGGAGGCTGGTTCAAGTTTTTGCTGCGGTGGGGCCTAAATAAATTTCTTGTTGTTTTCTCCTTAGAGAATTTCTCATACCTTGCAATTTCGGACCATTCAAACATATACATGATTATATTTGAGATCATAAGTTCGGCCTTCCTACTACAACCCATTCTCGAGGAGCATGATAAAATGCCTTCCTTTGCCCACTCTGGTCCTGAGTTCTTTGGGTAAAAATGGGCAAATCACATGGATCTTCCTAAGGTCAAGTGAAGGGAAGCAATGGGCAGCGGAAGCACGTCCCGGGTTTATTCCTGGATCTTGCCTGGGTGTCTTGTGATTCCTCACTGTGGTGTTAAGAGGGCTACCACTCCGGATTCTCTTGGGGAACCCTGTGGTCTGCACAACCTTCTTAAGGGGACATCACTTGGGACTTCTGGCCCTGTCTCGGGAGCCTTGTGATCTTACCGCTGTCCTAAGGGGCCATCACTTGGGTCTTCCTTAGGGTCTGACCCCTAGGAGGCTCTGTGATCCCCACAGATTAAGGAGGGCTACCACTTGGCCCTGCCTAGGAAGTCCAGTGATCCCCAAAACCACATTTCTCACAGCCAGGTTGCTACATTGATCCCTTTAACATGCATCCTTAAAGGGGCATTATTCATGTAATCAGCCTTGATGAGAAATAACTGTTCTCTTAGTGTCTAATGGTGGGGGTAGGGGTGGGAAGACTCCCCAGATAGAAGTCCTGGCTTTGCCTCCCACCTCAGTTAGAACTGCTAGGGTCTCCCCCTTAAATATTACCGTCCAACTCCTTTGTACATGTCTGAGTATTTGTTGCTGTTGAGTTGTTTCAGTCATGTCCAACTCTCCTTGACCCCATTTGGGATTTTCTTGGCAAAAATACTGAAATGGTTTGTGATTTCCTTCTCCAGCTTCTTGTATAGATGAGGAAACTGAGGCAAACTTAAGTGACTTGCCCAGGGTCACACAGCTAGTAAGTATCTGAGGTCTGATTTGAACCAAATCTTCCTGACTCCACCTCCAGCATTCTATCCAAAGCACCACCTAACTACCCAGATTTCTGACTATACCTAGGTATTTATGTGTTGTCTCTCCTGTTAAAATGTGACTGTTTGAGCCTCTCTTTTTATCAAAGAGAGTGCCTGCCCATTGCCAGGCATATAGTGCTTCATAAATGCTTGTTGACTAACACTTAATAGCTATGTGACCAACTCTTAAGTCATGTAAACCTAACACCAATTTCCTCATCTGTAAAATTGGCATAATACTTAACCTACTGAAAAAAATGTTATGAGAATTACGTAGTGGAGCTGTGAATTGGTCCCAACAGTCTTGAAAACAATTTGGAATTACACCCCAAAAGTCCTTCATACCCTGTACATACCCTTTGACCTAACTATATCACCACTACTATGTGCATATTGCAGGGGAGGTCAAGGGCAGAGGTATCCATATAAAAATCATGTAAGAATGTAAAGGAATTATTGCGCCATTAAAAAAATTGATGAACGTGAAGAATTTAGAGTTATTTGATCTAACAGAGTGGCAACTAGCAAAGCCAGGAAAAGAATTTATTATTATTATTTTAATTAATAATTATTATTATGAACTCTAGAATATAAAGGAAAAACAGCATTTAAAGATTTGAGAAGCCTGTTCAATGCCATGACCAATAGTGACTTGAAAAGAATGATGATGAACGAAGTCTAATTCCCACTTCCCGGGGAAGGAGATGGTGGTGGACTAGAGGTATGCAGTGAGACCTGCGTCTTCTTACGTGGCCGATGGGTTAATACTTTTCTTTAGCTCTGCTTATTTGTTATAAGGGCATGCTCCCACTGGGAGCTTGTTGTGTAAAGCGCCGGCGATGTACATCAGAAAGCATAAATAACTTTTAGAAGCAATTTATAGAGCTGTGGGCTTGGAGTCAGGAGGACCTGAGTTCAAATTTGGCCTCAGACACTTACTAGCTGTGTGACCCTGGGCAAGTCGCTTAACCCTGTTGGCCTCAGTTTCCTCATCTGTAAAATGAGCTGGAGAAGGAAATGGCAAACTACTCCAGTGTCTTTGCCAAGAAAACCCAATGGACAGGAAGGTCGGACATGACTGAACAGCAACAAAAAGAAATGTGAGCTTTCATTTTGGTGAAGTATCTGTACAGTTCTAAGTGTCTACAGTAGGATGTTTGGGGCTTCCTTAACCAAGAGAGACAGGGCCAAGGCAGATTTTGAGCAGAATTTCCCCAACAGATAATATCCCTTGAGTTTCTAGCTTGCTTTTTGTTTTTCCAAATTCTGTCACTTTTTTGGTTTCTTAATATTTTCAATGATTTGCTCAGTCATTCCAAATTGAGTAAACATTCAGTGTTGCCATCCTTGTTTTTTAGGTGGACATTGTGGGGTGAATATGTCATTGATGATAGGATCTCTGCTTTAAAAACTCTTTTGAAATTAGTTTGCATTCTTCCTTTCTGCCTCTTGCTCTAGGTGAAAGCACTTCCTTTCCCCATATTTGCCCGAATCATAGCCAAGTGATGCAGTGGGAGTGTGTGTATGAAAAGGCAGACTTTCTTATCAAAGAGGTAGAAGTGACCTAACATTTTGACAACAAATAACTCTCTATCTTTAGAAGTAATCTTGTGTCATATTTGGACATCAAAAATGCTTTTGAATTTAATCCACTGATGAGAAATTTCTGCTTGTCGAGTAATACCTAGGTGGGCTTTAAGCCTCTCCCCTTGTACTTGCCCCCATAGCTACTGTGGTAAGTGACCCAGGGGTTCCACTAATATGCATTATAGAAGTACTTAATCCATAGAATGCACAAATGTAGTTAAACCTTTCATGACCGAAGTAGTGAGGAGGGAACAGTGAGCTATGACCCTTCAATTCACTCCCCTCACCTTCCCTCCACAAATAACTCCCATTTATATGGTGCTTTACCCATGACAAAGCTCTTCCCTTGAAACAAACAGCCCTCTGAAGGAGATAAAACAGGCATTATTATCTTCCCCTTACAGTTTGAGGAAACAAAGGTTTTTGGAGGTTGTAATTTGCCCTTGGTCATACAGCAAATAAGTATTGCCACCTGGATTTCCTTTAACTACATAGCAATGCCATTTGTTTTTACATCACAATCATGTCCAGATATAACCTCTCCCCCACACCCACACCCACCCAGTGAGCTTTCCTGGTAACAAAGAAAAGTAGTTAAGTAAATCTGGCCTTGCAATCACACCTGATGGACTATGTGACATTCCACACCCACATTCCCCCATTCCCCACCCCCCACGAGGAAAGAAAAGAGGTAAGTTTCCTTGTTTCTTCTCAGGGGCCAAGATTGGCACAACCTGGTTTTGAACTCCAGTTTCTTGTCTCTTGCACAAGTATTGCCATTCTTTCTAGGACACCATCCTATCTTTCTTGGAAAGGAGAGGCCTTCTAAGATGCTATCCAGAAGACAGAAATTAGAGAAAGGCAGAAGAAAATGGAATGGGAAAGAAGGAAAAAAGAAATACTTTCCCCGCCCCCCCCATTACAAAAAAATTTCCTACAAGGACCGGATGTTCCCACTTATTCTCCCTTTGGTGCACAATATTTATTTATTTTTGGTGAGGCAGTTGGGGTTAAGTGACTTGCCCCTGTGGTCACACAGTATCAAATATCTGAGGGTGGATTTGAACTCCAGTCCTCCTGACTCCAGGGCCAGTGCTCTATCCACTGCTCCACCTAGCTGCCCCGCTTTGATGCACTATTAAGTTGCTAAGGCTTTCTTGATGGCAGTGTTTAAGGGTGGCACCCTCCTCCTCTTTAGTCTTTGAAACTAGAGTGCAGCTAGCATTATCACTACCTGAAGACTGGGGTTTTTTGTTTTCTTACTATAGATGAGAAAAAAGCAATGCTGAGGAGATGGAAAATAACCTTACGTTTATGAACTTTGACCAAGCTAATCCAGTATTTAGGAGTGCCACAGTATTCTCAGAGAGCGCCAGCTTTTAAAATGGTGCTAAATAATATAGAGTGTTTGCCTATCACCATGTAACAGGGCACTGTCAAATATGAGTCCCCCAAGGGCTTAGTTTCAGCTTACTTTAAAAAAATTTGTATTATGAACTTATAAATATCAACAAACATTAACATTTCAGTCTACAAATAACAGGAAAAGAGGATTGTGGATGAAATTATGAATCTCTAATTATATACAGCTTGTTTTTTTCTTTAAAAGTGTTTATTTAAGACCATAGGACCAGCAATGCCTTGCTTGCCTAGGTCACTTGAACCTTCTGCTCTCTTTTTTGTATTTTTATAATGTTTTACTTTTCTTTATTCTTTTTTGGGGGCATCATTGTCACTTACCCATTCCACTCCCATAATTCTCCTTCCGCTCAAAATAAAAGCCTTCCCTTTAAATAAATAATAAAAGTTCACACATTGGCAGTGTCTTGCCACATCCAGCTTATTCTTCACTTAGTCCTTTACCTCTCTTCTAAGAACTGGAAAACATGCTTCATCAGTCTTCTTGGAGTCACAAATGGTTGTTTTATTAGTCAGAGTTCTGCAGATTTTCCTAGTTGTTTTCTTTCACGTTATTGTAAACATTATATGTACATTGTTCTCCTCACTCTGTATCATACAATTCTCCCCAGGTCCCTCTGAATCCTTCCCCTTTTGTCATTTCTTGTAGTGCAATGCACCTTCATATGTATGTTCTGGATTGTTTGGCCATTACCCAGTTGATAGTCAACCACTTTTTTCTCAGTGCTTTGCCACTTCAAAATATGTTGTGGTACATATTTCTCTTTGATCCCTTTGGAATATAGGTCTGTAGTGGAATTGGCCCTAGGTGAAAGGGTATGCACAGTTTAGTGACTTGTAGGGCATAATTCCAAATTACTTTTCCTTAATGGTTGTGTCAATTCATGGTTCCACCAACAATGCATTAGTGTGCCTGTGCTCCCATAGTTCTTCCATCAGCAGTTATTTTCTTTCTTTGTCATCTTTTCCATTGTAAAAGGTGTGAGATAGAATGTCAGAGTTTTTCAAATTTTGCGTTATTTTGTTTTGTATATTTTGTTTTTTGTATTGCTCAATATGAGCAATATGTTAGTTATTTGGAGCATTTTTCATATGGTTATTGAAATTGCCTGTTTGTGTACTTTATTATCTATTTGGGAATGGCTCTTGTTTTTATATATTTGTGTTGGTTCCCTATATAATTTAACTATCCTACTTTCATCTGAGAAATTAGCTACAAAGACTTTCACCCAGACAACTAGTTCCCTCCTAATTCTAACTTTGGTTTGCTTTTCATTGCATCCACAACTAAATGTTACCCAGCTCAAAAAGATATCTGATTGGGTACCAATTAAATGAGCTAAGAGGTGGTGGGATTTCATTTTTGGAGGGCAAGATGGTAGTGAGCTTCAGTGAATTCCTACTGCCTACAGGTCTGAAGAAATGGGTCATCTTCATTTGGGTAAACTCTTGTCAACATCCTCATCCCACAGTTGAGTAGAGGGTCTCCTTTAATTGTCTCATTGCCTCATGGGCCCTAATATTTTTAGACCTGTCAAGTTGGCTGGCCTGTCTACCTTTCATTCCACCTCTGTCATTGTGCTGTGTGTCACTGTCTCGTAATCTGAAACCAAATATATGCTGTGACTGAAGTCAGTACCAAAGGAAGGAGGCATGATAATTGGCTATAAGTATGGATGGGAAGAGAGGGGTAGATCATGAGTCCCCAGCTTCTTTTTCTTGTCTTTCAGACAGGAGGTTGACTCATGACCTCATCTAGTCTCCATCTCAGTTTACCCACATCAAAATGAGCAGCAATTACAGAATTTTAAGCATCCTGATCACAGTAAATGAAGAAACTCTACTCATTCTTCACAAAATTTAATATGAGACAGATCTAGCGAGAGGAAATTAATTTTGGCCAACTGTTCTGATTCAATCCCCCTTTTTTTTTTTCCAAATGCTGGGCTTTAGGTTCCCCAATCTGATGCTTTTCCAGTAGTATTTTGGGCAATTTGGAAACAGTGAGGGGAGAGAGAGAAGCAACTTTTCCCCCTCCACCACCCTCACTTGAGAGCTAGTAAATGGCATAAATATTAAGTTAGTATCTGGCCCAAGTTCATTTCCATCAGTCAGATCTTTTTCATATTAAATCTTGAATTAATATGAAGGGTTTGCTTATCCATGTCACTAGCATATTTGAAATAATAGATCTGCCCATTTTGCATGGGGTGGGAACTAGTCCAGTGTGTAAACTGGGATATTGAGGGGGAATCTTAAACTTGAACAAGATAAAACAGTCCCAAAATCTATACCTGATAGCATTTACATATTACATAGAATTTACATGTTGCTTTATATGATGATGACGGTCATGAAATAAAAATTTGCCGTTGTCATCTACTCACGAGTGGGTGCTACCAGCTTTAAAGATGATGACACAAGAAAATACATTACCAGAGACAGATGGGAGTGTTTGTTGCTCAGCGTAGAGCAAGCCTATCAAAGCTTTTTGGACTGTATTAGAAACTGTTTTTTCCCCTTATCCCATTACTACATATTTGGTATATTTGAAAAGTAACCAGTTCTTTTCTAGCTCTTACTACAAAAAATAAATTTTTTGTTGAAAACAGAGTTTAGAAATAGTCTTAACATTTTGAACCTGGTACAGGTGCATTGTTTGTGTGGATTTTTCTTCCTGTCAGACTTAGAGACTAAAGCAAAGAAACCAGAATGTTAAAGTTATGTTTTTATCTTTTCCCCAAAATAAACTACAATAACTTATGTAGGGCTTTTTTTTCTCCTTCTGAAAATGGATTAAAGAATAAGCATAGATCATTGTTGTAGCTAATGATGGCATTGGATAATTAAATAAAAGTTTTCCGGGGAGGAAAGGAAAAAAGGTTAGATTACTTTCCACATAAATGGCATTATGAAATTAACATTACAACTCTGGATTTGTTTCTTTTTTTAATATGAAATTCCACTTTCTGATAAACACCATGGAGACACAGCATGGCAAGAGGAGAGAGTCCAAGATTTAGAGTCATAGGCACGAAGGTCAAATCTCAGCTCTGCTACTTAGTCTTTCTATGGCTTTTGGGAAAGTCACTTCATCTCTGTAGGTCTTAGTTTTGATCCTCTATAAAAAGAAGGGGATGGATAGGATGACCTCAGATTTCTTTTGAGTTCTCAATCTTTGATCCTAGATCCTATGTTGATTCCTCATCATATCCCACAGGTAATTCCAGGCTTTTGATGACCTTGACATTATAACACAATTTATGGCACGTCATCCTCCTACTTCTAGCAATAACAGTAATTAACATTTTCATATTTGCATTGCACTTCATATATTTTATCTCAAGCTGGGAAGTGTGTGAAGAAGGGACACACAACGCGTATATAGTCTGGCTATCATTCCTGCTTCTCCACACCTGAAACTTCTTACTTCTCCACAGAAACCATCTTGAACTTTGTTAGGTTAGCCTTTGTCTTGTCTTGTGATGAACCAAGACCACCTCACATCTTAGTCACTAGCTTTAACTCATCCTTCGGTTTATTATCATTATCTATTATTCAGTCTATTATCCCATTTCCTCCACACCCAGAAACTTGGACTCTACTGGGGAAACCACCTTAGGTTCTGATAGGTGAATTTCTATTCTATGTTGTCTGGAACCCAGACCACTTCACTTCCCAGACACCAGCTTCAAAGCAGGACAATATTAAGCAATCCCTCCTTCCAGCTCCCCTTTGTTTGTTGTCTTGCCCCATTAGAATACAAGATCTTTGAGCACAGAGTCTATCTTGCTTGCTTTTATTTGCATTCCAGCATGCAACCCTCCAGAGATGGTTTGTGATCTCATTGCTATAGTGCTCTCGACCCAACCTGATTCAGACCAATCTGATGCTTCATGTTTGGAATGGGAGCAAAATAAGACACTCTGACAGTTAACAAAAAAAAATTTATCAATAGAAAATGAGTGTTGCAAAATTACAAAGAATACGCTTAGCCCCAAAGAAGTAATAAGAGAAAACACATTCCCCTATTCCTTTGCAGAGGTAGAAGTCCACAAGTGTGGGACATTTCCCATGATGTCACATACACACAAGTACATGATAAATTTTGCTGAATTTTTTTCTCTTCTGCTTTTTTCAATCTTTGTTCTGAAGGGATATGGAGAAATTTAAGAAAACAGTAAAAATTTATTTAGAAAACAGGAAGGCTTGCTTAGCAATAGCATGGATAGGTTATTCAGCAAAGATACAGCATTGATTCTGTTGAGCAAAATTCCTTGGTGACTGCCTTCCCCATGGTGTTGCACTTTTCCTAAACATATGGGTAATCTGACTCCCTTTTGTACTGAGATCAAGTCGTGTCAGATCAGTATTTTGTAAATGCTTACTATGTGCCAAGCACTGTGTGAAGCACAGATACAAGTGCAAGAAAAAAAAAAGATAATTCCTGCCCTCAAGGAGTTTACATTCTAATGAAAGAAAAAGAACCATAAAAGATGGTTGAATCCAAAAGAAGAAACCCCAAGAATGAAGCATGCCTAGTGTGGGCCCTTTCTCTAAATGGAAGTTCTGGGGAAAACTAATAGGGAAAGAGGCCACTGGTGTAGAGGGAGGAGGCAGCTGAAGAGACATGGTGAGGTCCAGCAGTAAGATGTGTCAGTCCCCCAGCCAATAAGGATGGTTTCAACATCCTTTAAAAGTGGCTAGCCTGGATGGGAAGAGCCTTAGGAAAAAGGAGTCCAGCCTGTGTGGCACAGCTTTAGAAATTATTACTCCTACCATCTATATATGAGGACTACTTCAACTGGGGCAGATGGCAATCTTTCTCAAGCTATACCCATCCCTCAGAGTTTTCCCGTGGTGCATGAAAGGAAACATGGAGTACCTGTTCTCTGGAAGACCCAGCAAATTGGACTTGTTTTGATTGTGGACCTATGAAAAGACTCTCTCAACTGTCCTAGGACCAGCCTAGCTGAGTGCAGAAACCTATTCTTTACAAAGAAGATTGACCTCTGGGTGATTAATTTCATTTTTTGTTTGTTATTTTCTTTATTTTGGACATGATAGCCTACTTCCTTGAGGCTGATAATTATAAAAAAAGGGAGAAGTATCATATCCTGATACAGGAAAAAAAAAATATTTTTATAGTTCTGTTATCCTAGCTGTTCCCCGAGAGATGGAAAATGCAGGATTCTCTTTCTTTCTACTTACCTTACTTTCTGCTATAGAGTCCACTAAACTGACTGCATCAATTCATTTCATATTGTCTGTGGATTCCATGACCTTTCTTACAGTGTATATAAGGCTATGTTTGCTTCTTAAAAGTTTCTAAGTGGAGGTGCCATCTCTCCTCCGGGTAATGTAAATGAATTGATATTGCCTGCAAGAGAACATACAGACACACGCACACACACACACACACAATCTGTATTCACAATTGAGACCTTTCTCCCCTTGTTATGATCTTTCTGTATCAGAAGTTTCTTTCTCCTCCCCTATAGAGTCTAAATTAGCATTCCCATGTAGAATCCCAAGGGAAAAATGTTCTAAGCATCTTTAATCTTCACTTGTGAAATCAACTCAAGGCTATATTCCTGGAACTGGCCAGGCAATTAGAATTCCCTGGGAAGACTAATCTCTAGGGACCAGAAATGGGGACTGAACCTATGACTTCTGTTACGCACTAATGCCCACATTGATCGATTACTATCCTCAAGGGTTCCTAACCTAGAGTCAGACAGCTTTTTTTTTTATAAATGTATTTGGGTAACTGATTTTCAGCATAATTTTATGTAATCCTGTGTATTTTATATATGCATTTGAAAACATGATCCTTAAAAGGAGTCCATATGCTCCACAGACCCAAAGATTACTAATCCCTGCTTTGTCAGCTTTGTTGTTTTAGTTGATTCACCATTTCTTTTGCTTTACTCATAAAACTAAGTGAGAAAGTCTCCCAATCTGTTTTAACTTTTTTTTTTCTTTCTGAAACTTAAATACAATAATAAGAAAAAAAAAAGAAACATTCTGAACTTCGGTACTCATTTTAACTTAATAGATTTAATGTCCACGCAAGCCCAAGTGGCACCCAACCTTGATAAAATTGGGGAACATTCCAATTTCATATTTTTATCCTCACTTAACCAGTTACTTTGCTTAAAGATCCCAAAGTATGAGTCAGGGAGCAGAAATTTGCTTCCCACCAATCACCATTCTGAAAGCCCTGAAAAGGAGGGTTGGCATACTACTACCCCTACCTGGATGCACATTTGGAATACCAAAGCACACCCCCTCCCCTCCTTCCTATAGCCCACAGTAAAGAACATAAATTTCATCTGGACACTTAAGTTTCTCCTTTTCGTTTCTTGTTCAGACACCAGGTTACCATATAATCACCCTTTTGGAGAGTCCTTTTCCACCAAATAAAGTAGTCTGGAAAAACTTGATAAAGTCTCATTTACTCGTTAAACATGTCCTTCATTCAAATTGCTACAGTAAATGGACCTAATTCACCGTCGCTTCCCTGCCCCAGTGTGTGGTTTTCTAAATAGGCAGTTGTCACCGTCATCCCCAGCCTAAATGTGTGGATAGATATGTGGCAGGTTCTGTTCCTTAGGACCACATAGCATTAGAGTCATCAAACCCACCCATAGGATCCCCAACATAGATGCAGAACTGAGAGGAATGTCAGAAGCCATCTCGTGCAACCTCCAGAATTTTACAGAAAACAGACTAAGTGACTTGTCTAACCTCTCTTAATAATGCCTTCTCTTGCTCACTTCTGAGTTATCCTGAATGTAGCTTGTTTGTACCTATTGGTTTGCATGTTGCCTCCCCACATTAGTCTGGGCTCCTCAAGAATAGGGACTGTCTTTATCTCCTGTGATTAGCACAGAGCCTGGCACAGATTAGGCCCTTAATTAATATTTAGTGACCAACTGATCTCACACAGGGAGAATGGCAGAGGTGGGATTTTGAACCCAAGTCTTCTGACTTCAGATCTACTGTTGTGGACACTGTACCTCTTCCTTGTGCTCCATATTATGAATATAGATTGTTGCTGTTCACTTTCAGTCATGTCCCACTCTTCATGACCCCATTTGGGGTTTTCTTGGCAAAGACTGGAATGGTTTGCCATTTTCTTCTCTAGCTTATTTTACAGGTGAGAAAACTGAGGCAAATAGGGTTAAGTGACTTGCCCAGGGTCTCGCAGCTAGTAAGTGTCTGAGTCCAAATTTGAACTCAAGTCTCCTGACTCAAGGCCCAGTACTCTTTATCTACTCACTGCACCATCAAACTGCCCTAGTTCAAGTTAGCCTTGCCACTATTCATTATGGCCTTGAGCATGTGCAAAGTGAGGAGTTAAGGCTAAGGTCAAAGAACTCTTCTTAGAGCTATAAAATTTTGATCCAGCTTCATTGTATTGTGAAGAGAGAGCCTCAGAGCCCAGAAGACCTGGGTTACTTTCCCAGTATTTTAGGCAAAGGTTCCGACGCAATGTTTACTTGCATCAGTAGAGGGAGTTTCCTCCTGGAGAATTCCATTGAAATCACAGTATTTGTTCTCCCCTGGCCTGTGGAATTGGGACTCTTAGTTCTGTAGGCATTGAGCTGGGGGGAGATGCTAAGGGAGGAAGTTCTGGGTCTGTGGGTTAGGGGCCCAGGCTGCTTCCATGGGAGGATAGGAATGGATATGAAAGCAGCCAAGGGTCCTGTCCCCTCACCCCTCAGCTTCCAACTAGAGTTATTTGGAAGGAGCGGAAGAGGGAGCAGGCTTCCCAATTGAAAACCTATTAGAAGCGGTTATTTGAAAAGAAAATTTTCCTTTCATCTTGTCCATATGTTTCTACATTTAAACACAGTTGACCAGATTTTGACTTGCCCCAAAGCCCTCTTGGGGGCATAAGCAGCAGGTTACACACCCAGATCCCTCTCCCAGAAAGGCTGCCGGTACCAAACTCTGTTTTCTAACTCTTTGCCCCCTTAGAGAGGATTTAAAAACTCTGGCAGGGTCCTGCTACCGTCCAACCCCCTAGTGGGCTTGAAGAGTTAGTTTTAAGTTTGATGTAAAAAACTTCCCAACCACTTTGAGCTATCCAGAACTGAAATGGGAGGAAGCAGCTTCCTTCAAGCAAAGGCTGGATGGTCACTTGCGGGAGATTTTATTTTACTTTATTTTATTTTATTTTTGGAGTATTATGTGTGCTGCATCGTTTCCAACTCTGAGATTCTTGGACTGGCTGAGAATACTCTAAAATCTCCATCCTTGAGTGGTTGTTCGAGCTGGTTAAAGAAATGACCAGTAGATGGCATCATTGGACCGACCTATTTCAGAGAGCCTTCCTTTTCTGTTCCTGTTCTTATAGGGGATTTCGCTGTTGTTTAACCTTTTCTTCTCCTCTCCCTCCTTCCCCCTCTTGAGTACTCAGGCAGCCTCCTGACAGGTGTGCAGCCTGGTAATCCTGGCCTTTGTGCATTGTTCAGCTTTTAATTGGCACATGTGCAGAACCCAGCGACTGCAGCCCAGGGTAACAGCTGGGGAAGATTATTCACAATCTCCCCAACCTGCTGTGCTTATCAGCAAAGAAAATGTTCTGTAAACAGATGACTAGGACAGACATTCAGTGCTGCTGGAGCAGGATTAAAAAAATAGATTAGTGTTTGTCAGTATCCCAAAGAGCTTATTAAGGGAGCTCTGTCTGGTTGGGGCAAGTTTAGGGTGTGATTTAAAAAAAATTGCAGGTACCAAGATTTTAAAAGCATACTTTAATTTCCCAGTGAAACTACAGTACCACATACCCCACCCCCATCGCCACCTTTCTCATAATGAGCAGGAATGCAGATGAAGAAACAGGTAGAATCAAGTTTGGAGATAAATTTTTCTGCCTCTTTCTGTGTGGCCTGATTAAATTAAGCCCATTGCGATCTTCTCTTAATTTTTTGAAATTAGTAAGCATTTATTTTTCTCTCCTCTCTTTCCTCCCCCCACCCCCAGAAAGAAACAGGAACAGCAAAACCCTTGTAAGTAATTATGCAGAGTCAAAACAAGAATTCGAACCCAAGACTTTGATTCCAAACCCAGCACTGCCCACTCTCTCATATTCCTTTATTGAATAAGACAGCATATAGATGAAATTGCAGGTTCTAGATAGGCTCCCTTATTTGGGGTCCAAAACTGACTTGTCTTTTGCAGAATTCTTCATTATATGATTTGAAACAAAGATACTGAGAAGAGACTTGAGTACATTTGAACCTTCTTGGGTGGGGAAAAAAAAAACGAAACAAGAACTGGTGTGGATTTGAAGCGGCAGCAGTGAATAGAGCACTGGGCCTGGAATCAGGAAGACCTGAATTCAAATATAGCCTCAGACATATCCCAGCTGTGTGACCTGGGCAAGTCACTTAACCTCTGATTGACTGACAAAATGGATCCATCCACTGGAAAAGGAAATGGCAAACCACTCCAGTATGTTTACCAAGAAAACCCGTGACAAAAAACAACCGAACAATGGCCTTAAGGACTTCCAAAGAGCTTGGTCACTTTTCTAACTTGACTTCATCCAGATAACAGCAGAACCCTACCCTCACCACCACCACCACCACCACCACCATAAAGATTTTACATCTTTATTTTGGCTATCCTTTGGTTTCCTGTGTAATCTTGTGGGGTTTATGCATTTAAACACATTATTATGAGGAGGATAAGGGGTCCCTAGGCAGCACCAAGACTATCAGAGGGATCTAGTCAGATAACAGGTATTTACTTAGCATTGTGCTGATAAGCTTTCCACATTTGTCATGTTGTAAAAGAAGAATCGGAACAAAAGGGAAAAACCAGGAGAAAGAAAAAAGAGAGAGAAAATAGTATACTTCCATCTGCATTCAGACTCCATGGTTTTTTTCTCTGGATGTGGATAGCATTTTCCATCATGAGTCTTTTGGAATTGTCTTAGATTGTTGCATTGCTGAAAAGAGCTAAGTCTATCAGAGTTGGTCATCACACAGGGTTGCTGTTACTTTGTATAATATTTTCCTGGTTCTGTTCACTTCACTCAGCATCAGTTCATGTAAGTCTTTCCAGGTTTTTCTGAAATCAACCTGCTCATCATTTCTTACAGAACAATAGTATTCCATTACATTCACATACCACAACTTGTTCAGCCATTCCCCAGGGGATGGGCATGCCCTCAATTTCCAATTCTTTGCCACCACAAAAAGAGCGGCCATAAACATAAGTATGCCAGGTCTTGTGCTGATAAGTTTTGGGAATACAGATACTAGCAGAAAGAATCATGATCCTTGCCCTCCAAGAGCTTAAATTCTAATGAGGAAAGGCACCCCATAGAAGGGAGGGAGTGAAGAACAACCTAGAAAAAGTTAAGAATGTGTGTTCTACAGAGACACTGCACTTGGAGTTGGGATAAACTAGGGTGGGTGTTGAAGAAGTAAGAAGAGCTATGGATTTTCCAAGGAAAGGAGAAAATCTTGCTTGGGAGAAGTAGATGGTATTAGAGGCTTCCTGAGGAAGGATCATCATCTGTTGGTGCATTTCCAGGAGTCAGTAGATGTGCTATAACCACAAATTCCTCCTGACTCAGATAATCCTGCTGTGTCTATTTCACAACATATAAGGTAATAATAATTACCTTCCTTTCATGGTAAGACTGTCAGGGAAGTGTAGATTCTTCTGCAGAAACTGGTGCCATCTTTTGTTCTCCTATCTCTGCTTTGCTCCTGTTTGGTTTTGTGTGCGTTTTAAATAGAACCTGAGTTTTATTTATAAAGTACTTATCGATTTGCCTTATGCCAGACAATTTCTGTTTTCCTTCTCTTCCCTTACTCTCCACACCCACCCCTTTTTTATGACTTAAGAATTACAGGGAGGCACATTTTGAGTTATTGGGAGGGAAGGACTTCCTAGCGGTCCTAGCTATCATCCGAAATGGAAACAGAAGGCTTGCTGCCAGGGCGGCGGGTCAGGCAGCAGCTGCTCTCTCTGAGTATTGAAGCAGAAACTGGATCGCCATCTGTCATGGCCTGCTTGTAGGAGGGGGTTTTTTTCATTGGAGGGGAGGTGGAGCTGGGTGACCTCTAACTCCCGATCGTGTGTCACTTGCCTGCTTAAGAACCTGTCATGGCTCCCTGGTATGAAGCCAGAGAAATGTCAACAGCAGTAACAGCCTGTTCCCGGGAGGAAGAGCTCACTGTGTTTGGGGAAGGAAGGCTTCATGGAAGAGGTAGGACCCCTATGATACCATACTTGATGTGCTGTGTAATCTGCAGAGACTCTAGCTTTTGCTACCTCCTTTGATCCTCACAAGAGCCTTGAGAGATAGGGATTTATCTCTGTCTTAGAGAAAAACTAGAAAATTGGGAACTGGGTATTGTGGAATTCCAGAGAGATCTGGAATTCAATGCTGCTTCTAGCTGTGCCACTCTAGGCAAATCACTTGAAACCTCTGAACCTTGGTTGCCCCATTTGTAAAATTGGAGTGATAATGCCTACAGCACTCATCTGGCAGAGTTGTTGTGATGACCAAACCAAGAGAATGCATGTAAACTAGCCTGTAGAAATGTTCCTTTAAATTTCAGCTGTCAGTATTGTTGTATTTGAGGAAATAGGTCCAGAAAAGTGAGGAGGTAGTAATTGTCCATATCTTAATTGCTTTCTTGTTGTTTCATTACGCATCAGTCCCAGCCAATCTCATACTGACAGTGAGTGTCAAGTGCTCAGGTAATAGGTATGGTTCTTTTGTATTTATTTCTTGGGTTGGTTTTTGTGTTAGATCTTTCTGAGAGCAGTGATCTTAAAAAAATGTATGTCAGCTGGGCATGGTGGTCTGTGTCTGAAATCCTTGCTGCTGGGGAGGCTGAGGCAGGTGGATCTCTTTCTGGAGCTCAGGAGTTCTGAGCTCTAGTGGGCTAAGCTGATTGGGTGAAGGCTGACACCCACGTGATGAGCTCCTTGGCCATGGGGCAACAACCTACAAGGCTGTTGAGATGGAGCAAACCGGCCCAGCTTGGAAATAAAGCAGGTCTGAGCCCCTGTGCTGATAATTAGTGCCAGTGGGACCCACTGCACTTTCAGCCTGTTCAAGGGGAGACTTGGGCCCCTGCCCCACCCACCCACCCCAAAAACGTATCTCCTGGAACATCCTTTTGTAGTGCTTTTATTTCCACCTCATTGTTTTGAATTGCTTTGTATTTATATGTATGACATCCCCTTCCTAGAATCCAGGAAGGCTGAGATGGTATGTCACCACACACGCTTCATATATATTTGAGTGATTTTTGAAAGGTTTTTCAGTATTTCTTTGTTAGCTGAAATGTAAGTGTTTAATAAATGTGCTAGTTCTGTCCGGGGCTCACATTCCGATTTGGTTGGGTAATAGGGGCAGAATTTCCAGGGGTAGGGAAGCTGTGGCTTCAAGGCCCTCTGGGTACTCAAGTGCAGCCCTTTAACTAAATCCAAATTTCACAGAACAATAATATCTAATATTATTTATTATATTAATATATCCTTATAGTATATAAATTATATTCTATTTATAATATAATTAGATTTAATTAATATAATTGATCCTATTAGCATAATATTAATATACAATATTATATAAGGATATAATAATATCCTTAATAAAAGGATTTATTCTGTGAAGTTTGGATTCAGTCAGAGGGCCACACTTGAGAACCTAGAGGGCCTCGTATGGCCTCTAGGCTGCAGGTTCCTCACCCTTGGTTTAGCCCCTTGATTTTGCCCCCACAGCCTTAGCAGTACTTTGTTTCAATGGCTCCTTCTTTGAGGGGAACTCTAAGTGAGCCCCAGGTTCAGGTTTTAGTGCTCTGCCTGGGAGTTATAAGATCATTTACAAAACTAAACTGATTTGATTACACCCACCCTCCACCCCTAAGATTTTTTAACTCTCACTAGAAAAGCTAGGTTTTCACATAGTAAGATACAAAACCCCTTTAGGGCTATCTCTCCATGTACTGTCTGATCTCAAGTAACAACATTCCTATAGACAATAGGAATGAAATCATTTTATAAAAAGAATTTGAGGCTTGCAAAATACCACCAGCAGTGATGAATAGCAAAATAGGACATAGTTGGGGAATTTTCAACTCTGCCTAAATGGCTGAAAGGGAAAAAGAAGGGGAAAATAAGATGCTCATTAGACACCATGCATTGCATCCTAGGATTGAGAATCCAGTACCAATTGGACCATTCTTCCATTGAGGTCACCGGCTCCTCTGCCCACTGTGGCCGGCCACCTCAGAGGGGAGCCTGGTTTTCCAGTCAATTAAAAGAGTCTTTAACTTAAGAGTCAGTTCTTTGCAGTTGGTTTCTTCTTTTTCTGTTCTAGTTCTGCTCCCCAACTTTGTGCCTTGACATATCCCCTCTCTTTTATTCCATAATTAAAAGCGGATTTTATCTATTCTTTAATCTTTTTGGTTGGAAGTTCACACATACCCCTCCACTCCCTGGTCCCAGAGGGAGAATAAGAATCATTGTTCCCGGTAACCTTTTCCACACTATCCCTCTTCCATCACCTCCTTTGAGGTTCACTCAGTCCAAATCTTTCACTCAAAGAAGATCCTCATAGTTGCTATTTATGGATTCCCCAGGCATTCTGCTTCCTTTCTTAATGAGTTTAGCCCTAAAATATATGATTTTATGATCTCTTCATTACAAAATGTTATGATCTCTTCTAGCTTCATTCTTGACTTTTTTGAAACTTTTGGTGTTGCTCTACCCCCTGGAAATTCTGTCCTCTCTGGTTATCAGGATACTTTTCTGTCTCATTTCTCTTCTTACCTGTCTTGACTGTTCCTAGATCTCCCTTGGTGGATCAACATCCGTATTACTTCACTGACTGGGGCCCAGGGCTTTGTTCTGGGTTGTACAACATCCCCTCCCAACAGAACTTCACACAGCACACAGCTGAGACAGCCCTCTCACACTCTAGGAGCTACTCTTTAGTTAATAGAAGCTTATGGTAGGTGCTCCATTCCTTCCTTAGGGTTGAAATTTCACCTTACTTTGCAGAAGCAGCAGCCATATCATTGTAATCTGGAATAATACATAGAATATACATTTGTATACAGTGTAATGAGGACAATTAACCAGTGTATCAGATGATCACTTTAGGTTGCCAAGTATAGCAAATATACAACTGAATTTGTGTCATAGATATAACAACGCAAACCATCACCAGCCATGTGACTACAGGTCTCACTTATAGGCAGAACACATTGAATGCATACATCCTATCAGCACACACATATCTATAAACCAAAATCAGATGTGCATGTCAAGAAGATAATAATGAAATGGGAGCCAGCATGTAGTAATTACTGCTTATATCAAAAACATGCACTTATGTGTAAAACACAAGCATAGGTAAACATTCTCATTTTAGGCTGGTTTCACCATGGGACACCATCGATTAGGATGGTCACTGGTCACAAAATCCAGATCTCCTGAAGTCCGACGCCTCCTCTGCCCCATGCCAGTGGTAGTTGATCACCGGGGCTCACATTCTTCTTCATCAGAACTCTGTCTTGTCCATCTTCACCTGAACTTGGCTTCATATAGTTTGCAGCAGCTCAAAGTTAGGGGATACAAGAAGAATGGAGGGGGTGGGGTTATAATGAGTTAAAATGGTTCAAAGAATTTTTTTGAATTCACGTTCTTGCTGATTTCTACCCTATTTGACATTGCTTTCTCAAAACAATTACATATTAAAATAAAAATCTTTCACCCAAACCAGAAGGAGTGAGATAAGAGGCTTTCAAAGTTGTATTGTTAGCCTAAAACAATAAAAAGTACCTTATCTGGGGGCTCATTTTATGTGTATATACATACATAAACACATCAGACCCATCCATAATTTCAAATCTTTGAGATAAGAAATGCTTCTTACCTAATTAAATATACATCTAAATACATCTTCTAACTATCTTATCCAGATAGAATTCTCCAGCTCAGAGAGTAAGCGATTTGCTCAAAGGCACAGGCTAGCCATTGTTTGAGGTGGAATCTGATTCCAGGTCTTCCAGACTCCACTATGAACTTTCAAAAAAATTATACTTCCAGGCCCTTTATCCCACTGTCTCTATGTCTCTAGTATATAGATTTGCCAAATAGGCCAGTAAGAATAACATTTTAGACACATAACAAGCAGTGCAAATTTTTACTCTGTGAATGCAATTTGAGGAATAAGAAAGTCATGGGAGAAATCATTTTTTTATTTCTCTCCCTACAGAACAATTTTTGTGTGTGTGTGTTACTTCCCATTCCACAGTGAAAATAAAGGGATGACAAAGGTAGCACATTTATTATATGTAGGCTTGTCATCTTGGGAGCATGGTAGGTGGTAGGTGTTTGCTTTGGTAACTTTCCCAAGTCAATCTGATCCACCTCTGGCTTCAGATTCCATCAGTAAAGTCTGCCAAATGAGCGTGGCATTTTATGAATAAACGTTTTGTATTCTTTCACAGAAGGTATGGAAGTGGGAGTGGGGAATACCTATAACTTGGTGCCATAGAACCATGACCCATCATGCTCAAAAGCACTTTAATGAAGGGAAGAGCTTCTGCTATTCTATTTTTCTAAACTTTGAGGTTAAGGTCACGTGCAACACACTCCTATTACTGAACAGAATGAGGGATTTTAGGGTTCTAAACCTCTCCTAACAAAGAATATTTAGTCTGGCCTAATGTTGCTTGGAATTCATTCTGAAGCAGAGGGTCTTAACCTGGGGTCTGTGAGCTTTTATTGATAGACAGATAAATAAATAGTTATCTTAATATAATTGGGAGTTTTGTGTGTGTAATCCTCAAGTATTTTATTTTATACCTTTCAAAATGTCCTTCCGAAAAAGGATTTCAGAATTTACTAGCCTGCTCCTTGGTCCGTAATAGAAAAAAAGGCTAAGAACCCCTATACTAAAGGAAGCAATTTGGCATTTTAACTCAGTTGTTTCATTGGAAAACTTGCAAAACTTCAAGGAAAGTAGGAAAGTATTTCAGTAGGCATTAGTTGAATAGCTATCAACTTTTTAAGTATGTTTTTATTGCTGTCTTTTTTGTTTTTTATGTCATCAGAGCCTTTCCCAGTATCTCTCCCCTCCTCCTAATACTTAAGCCAAAAAAAAAAATCACAGCAGATTGAATGCAGAAGCAGATAGAAGTCTGCTGTCTTCTCTTGAGCCAGATATGAAAGAGTTTTGGGGGGAAAAAAAAAAACAGGTAAAACAGCATCACTCCTCACACTTAATTTTTTGTTTTGGGAAAGTTTATAAAGTTTTATTTATGTTAATATAGGTAATATATTTTTGTTTTTAGGTGAATTAATAATTCAATATTTCAAAAGTATGTCCATTTCTGTACAGTAAATAGTGATAAACACAATCTACATTTAAAAGAAAAGCTTGTCGAAGGAGAGGTCCTTATTAATTTTTGAGTGTTAAGGGGTCCTGAGACCAAAAACTTTGAGAACTACTGCTGTAATCCATCCTTGGAGAAATGGATTTTGTCTCTGAAAAAGGTCCTGGACCAAACTTAAGCTTATGTGCCCCAAGTGCAAGTAAATTGCCATCTTAAGATAAAATGAGATGAACCTTAAGCAATATAGTCATAGAATTATACATTATACCTGGAAAAGAATTTAGAGGAAGTCTCAAGGGTAGGAGCATTTTAAGAGATTGAATTGTGAATTTGGCTTCTGCCTTTCTAAGAGCCCTCTGGCTTGAGAATAGGTATCCATTAATCAACAAACTTTGAACATGTTGATGTGACTGGCTCTTTTTTCACATAACTCCTTACTTTTCATAAGAAGGTGGGTGGGGTAGGCATAGTTGCCTGAGTGCTAGACTTGGAATAGAGTCCTAACTGGATACCCATGAGCAATTCATTCCTCAGTTTCCTCATCTGCAAAACAGTGATGATAATGCCTGCAGTCTCTGCATCTGGAGATTGCCTGATGCTCTAATGAAATAACATATGTTGGAAGGCATTAAGCGTTATGTTACCATTAACCTTTGAAAGAAAAAGGATGTCGAAGGAAGTATAGTAGTTGTTAACCATGGTTGAATATTTAAATGGCTCAGTAGAATGCCGTCATGCCATGCCCCCATCCTGTGCCCTCTCTAAAAAATGCAAGTAGAGCTTTGGAAGGAAAAAAGGAAGAATTAGACTGACTGGTGAACAGAACCATCACCAACTATGGCACTAGCTACATGTTATATACATGATGTCCAAATGGTCTTTGAACAGTTTTAAGCTTTAATAACTTAAAAAGTATAAATGCTACAAATTAATCCAAAAAAGCTATATTGGAAGGATTATTTAAATAAAATGTCATATACTTACTCAGTTTCTGTATTTTAAATAATACTTTTTCCATTTTAATTTTAACAAGATGGGGTGGCACCCTTGTTTTATGCATTGCGTGTGGGACAGTTTCTGATGACACTTTCTCAGGCCAGTGGGTCATTAAGGAGGTCCTCTTCCTCAGCAACCTCGGTCGCCAGATCTAACTCCAGCAGATTTTCCCTACGGGATCAAGTCAGAACTGTCACGTATGCATCCAGACCTGAGTCTTGGATGACCTTAAGGTTCAAACTACAAATGCAGTCTTTGAAGTCAGAGCAGCAGCTGATGAAAGCTGTTAGAATGTTCAAAAAATCAGCTAGAATGGTGGACAGCACAAGACAGCACAAATCCAAAATGTTGGATTTTAAACTTTAAAAGTTTTATATAATTAACTTTTCCATTGTTGAATTTTGTGAGCTTTTAACATTGGTACTTCTGAAGTTATTGAAGCTTTAAATCGTAGTAAGACTTTTGGAACACTGTGTATGTGCACTGTACACATGTGCGTTTTTCCTACGGCTCACACACATCTTACTTGGACTTTGTAATAATAACTCCCTCAAGAGTCCCAGGAACGAGTTACTAATGCTAGACAGCATTCTTCAAGGAGCTAAAATGTAGTCACCCAAATGACGTGATTGAATCTGGTAGTTGTTAGAAGGGCTTGTCCTCAGAAAGACCTGAGTTCAAATCTTGGTTCAGACACTGTCTTTATGTTGTTTCTCTGGGCAGGACGTCTCAATTTACTCATCTGTAAAATAAGGATAATAACAGTACCTATTTCATTAAATTATGAGGATCAGTTAGATGATGTATGTCAAGTAATTCGCAAAACTTAAAGTGCCATCCACATGTCAGTTATTGTCATACGAGTAGAGTTCATAAGGACAACGTTGCTAGAGAAAAGTAGCCTAAGCTCTTTAATTTCTGTGTGGGTTTTTTTTAAAACTACGACTATTTCTAATTTAAGTTTTTAAGTTTTTACTAAGTTATATATGTAAGTTTATTCTTGCTTAGGTGAGAATGAGCCACAGAGAATTATGAAGTTATCATCCTAGGTTAGAAGATCCCCATAACTTTAAATGGGACAGCTAGGGCCTGGAGTCAAGACATGAGTTCAAATGCAACCTCAGACACTTACTAGTTATGTGACCCTGGGCAAGTCAGTTAACCCTGTTTGCTTCAGTTTCCTCATCTGTAAAATGAGCTGGAGAAGGAAATGATAAACTACTCCAGTATCTTTGCCAAAAAAAAAAAAGACCCCAAACCAAAACCCGAATGGGGTCATAAAGAGTTGAACACGACTGAACAACAACCAATTAATTTAAATGCAGATATTTCTCCTTTTTAATTAGTGGTAGGCACTAAACAGCAGCTGTTGCTAATAGGATCCCATTTATATAGGCCTTTAAAACTTGCAAAATGCTTTATGTAGATTTTTATCCTTTGATCCTCAAAGTATGCCTGTGATACATTTACCTGCTTTATAAAGGCAAAACCTGGGCTTGGAGAGGTTAGGGGACTGGCCCTTAATTGTTATTAAGCATCTAAAATGGGATTGGAGCCCATCCAGGACTTCCTGGCTCCAAGTTCACTTCTCAGTCCGCTGTCCTAGTTGCCTCATAATCTTATTTTTCATTCTAAACACACGTATTTGCATGGCAGCACTTAAGTTTATATTCGTGTATATAAACACACAGAGACTTATATGGTATAGGCTCTGGACATCTTTGGCTGTCCCCTGTGCCTGGAATGCTCTCTCTCCTCTGCTCTAAATACTGACCTCCCTGGCTTCCCTTACATCCCAACTAAAATCCCCATCTCCACAGGAAGGCTTCCTTAATTCCAGTGCCTTCCCTCTGTTATTTCATATTAAGACCTTGCTTCATATATATTTATTTTTTTCTGTCTCATCCATTAGACTGTGAGGTCCTTGAGGCCAGGGACTGTCTTTTGCCTCTTTTTGCATCCCTAATGCTTAGTATGCTGCCTGGCACATAGTAAATGTTAATAAAGGTTTATTGATTATACACACACACATGCCTGCTGTAATTGGGATCAATAAATTGCTTAAACTCCTTGATTTTATAAGAATGGTTACTTCATCCAGAAGTTTATTTAAAGAGTATAAATTAGCCTTTATGGCATCAGACTGACCCTTTACTTCCCAACCTAGAAAATACCTTTCCACCGGCCCCTAGAAAAATAGGTTTTTGTTAGTGAAGATGGCAGCTTTGGCAAAGCATCAGCTTCTGTGCTGAGGGGGCAGTCGAAGGTGTCTCTGACACTAAGTGGGACGGGTTTTCAGAAGAAGGAAGGGCAGGCTGAGGAGCCTTGTGGATAACTGTGCTTTCCTTTCCTGTAGTGTGTTCCATGGGAAACGGAACGAGCAGGCTCTATGGTGCTATCGCCAAGACCCTGAACAGCCCTGCAGCCACCCAGCACCCAGAGTGTTTGGTGCCTCCTGACTCACAACAGCTGGATCCCATAGATCCCAAAGAGCTGCTTGAGGAATGCAGGGCAGTCCTGCACACGCGGCCTCCCCGGTTCCAGAGGGATTTTGTGGACTTGAGGACGGAGTCAACAAGTAGCCACCCACCCATTAGGGTCATGCAGTGGAACATCCTTGCTCAAGGTATGTTCAGTAACTACTGCCCCCAGTACAGCTGCGTTCACTACACCAGGGACTAGTAGTAAATGTTTGTTCAGTTGTTTACCATCTGTCCGCTCCTCCTCCCACCAACACATACACACATACCAGGTGTGAGTTTTAAATATATATATTAAATCTAGTTCAGTATATTTAAGTCTACTTTAAAGAACTACCTCAAGGCCATTGGTGAATTATACAGATAAAAGGCTATTACATCCTAGGACCTAGCCAAAAGAATTTAAAGGAAGGAGCCCCTGCCTTCACCTTCCTTTATTCCCCAATAACCAGGGTTGCTTCCTAGCAAGCAGCGTGCTCTGGCCATTGAAGACAGATGAGGCAAGGCTACTGTAGTGCAGGGTAAGGTGGGAATCTTAGCGTTCCTACCCCCTGCTTCTCACATCTCTCTGCCAGCTAATTTACAGTGCCAGGATCATAGATGCACTGAAGTATTAGAATGCATGTGTGCCACAGATAAAATATAAATTTACAGTGTTGCCATGTAAATAAGTGATTAGAAAAAAAGCAGATGGACAGCACACTTCTTGGAAAGATTGTATTTAATAAGGAGCTATTATCACTTATTTTAAGGAAAGGCAAAAAAATTTAATATCAAAGATCTAATAGCTCTCGTTTGTCTGCCTTTGGGACACTGCATTATTATGTAAGAGGGAAGCCTTTTCCAGATTAAAAAATATATGTGTGCATATTTATATATAATACATTCACATCTATTTAGTTATATGTATACATACAGATACATATTAACACAGAGAGAAATGGTGTAGAAGATGTTGGAGAAATACGTGACTAGACAAAAAATATAAACTGGCCATTCAGTGAGAGCCAGAGGTAATTAATGGATATCCTGTGTGCATGTCACTGGTATCCATGCCAAGGTGAGAGGGAGGCCCCCGGGCATATCAGATGGACACTTTGTGGTGAATTGATGGGAGGACATGGGTGAGGGCTGCATAGAATACGAAGACCTAGGTGGGTGGAGATCTATATCACTGGAAGGAAAATATACATCCCTTAGATCAGAGATATACTCAAATATTAGAATGTATACTTGCCATAGACATATAAATTTATAATGTTGCCATGAAAGTTAGTGGTTCAAAGAAGAAATAAAATTTGCCTTCATAATAAAGTAGTCTTTGGGCTAGGAAGGGAAAATCTTGACAGTTTGATCCAGTTTGATATTGACAATTGATCCAATTTGATCACTAAATGTGCAAACCCATTTGGCAAAATGCAGAATGCTTTTGAGATGACATAGCATTTGAGGGCTGAGAGAAAACACAATTTGGTTACAAAAGCACGATCTTGTTTTCACCCAATACTCATTCACCATGTGAAAGAAAATATTCATCCCATTTTCATTTGGAAGAAGTTACCTAATGCTTGTGGAGAGGGACCGCCCAAAGCAGCTCAAATATTCCAACAGACTGTGTACTCTCTCCAGTGATGCACATTGTCACCTGTTCATGCTTTCTCCTCATGACTCTTGTCCATGGCCTCTCATAAGTTGATCACAGATGCTCCATGCACCATGCTGGGGTGGATGCCTTTCTTACTTTCTCTTGACCACACAAGGATAGCAGTAAAATGGTGCATTGGTTGTCCTGTACTCTTGCCATATGTGTGACCAGCCCATATCCTTTTTCACTCATACATGTCTATGACGACATCTTCTATTACAGTTTCTCCCTAGTAATGCCTCATCTGATAGGTATTACTGCCTACTCACACCCACCATGCCTGTCCCTTTTGCAAAGACTGTAGCATCTCTTAGCCCTACAACACATCACTTATAGCTCAAGGATGGCCAAGCTGGGCCACCAGTCTTTTGGCCTCCTTAGAGAAGGTAGAAGCCTCTGTTCCTATAGCTGATAGCTGACTGACTTCTCTGTTTCAGCTCTTGGGGAAGGCAAAGATAACTTTGTACAGTGCCCTGTTGAGGCACTCAAGTGGGAAGAAAGAAAATGTCTCATCCTAGAAGAGATTCTGGCCTACCAGCCAGACATCCTGTGCCTGCAAGAGGTGGACCACTACTTCGACACTTTCCAGCCGCTCCTCAGTAGATTGGGCTACCAGGGTACCTTCTTTCCAAAGCCATGGTCGCCCTGTCTGGATGTGGAACACAACAACGGTCCTGATGGCTGTGCTTTGTTTTTCCTTCAAAACAGATTCAAGCTGGTCAACAGCACCAACATCAGGTTGACTGCTATGACTCTTAAAACTAACCAGGTGGCCATAGCACAGACATTGGAGTACAAGGAGACAGGGAGATTGTTCTGCATTGCTGTCACCCACCTAAAAGCACGGACTGGCTGGGAGCGATTTCGGTCTGCACAAGGCTGTGACCTCCTCCAGAACCTGCAGAACATTACCCAGGGAGCCAAGATCCCACTTATTGTCTGTGGGGACTTTAATGCAGAGCCCACAGAGGAAGTCTACAAACACTTTGCCTCTTCTAGCCTAAACCTAAACAGTGCCTATAAACTGCTGAGTGCAGATGGACAGTCTGAACCACCGTACACGACCTGGAAGATCCGGACATCTGGGGAGTGCCGGCACACACTGGATTATATCTGGTATTCCAAGCATGCTTTAAATGTGCAGTCAGCTCTTGGCTTACTCACTGAGGAACAGATTGGACCCAACCGGCTACCATCCTTCAATTACCCTTCCGACCACCTGTCTCTAGTGTGTGACTTCAGCTTTAGTGAAGACCAGGCCCAGCTTTTATAGCTTGTCTGGAGCTAAATTTCTGGTCACAAAAGTCTTAACTAGGGGAATTGAAGTAAGAGCCTGCTTGAGGGAGGATTCACTGTCTCTCAACCTTCCTTTCTGACATGGCCTTAGGGGTTAGGGGAGACACAATTTCACAACCTTTTTGATTAAAGTCTCTATCAAAAAAAGGTGTGTGCACCCCAGTTTTGGCTTCTGGTGTTTTCTCTCCCCTCAGAGAGTTAGCTTTTGATGAAGGAATCATGTCATTTATTTGGAACCTTTCTCCTTCCTGAGGACTTGGTGCCAATGTGGAGTCTTCCCTAACTGAACTTGAGTGTACATATAAGTCATTGGGACAGCACTCCTATTTTTATTTATTTATGGCATTTAAAAAGACATTAACAGGAAAGGACTGTGCATGGCCACCCTATTTATTATTTTTTTTAACATTGCATTGTAAATAACATAAGCAAACTTTTAGAAACTTAGCTTGTGAGAACCATACAGGATGTTGTGGAGCCAATGAAGGTGTCGTGGCATTCTTCTTAAGATAGGTTTAAACATTTTTGCATTTAGTCTGTCTAATAGAACAGTGCTGGTACAACAGGTTTAGAACACAACCTCTGCCTAAGGGTTGTCTTTGTTTTCAAGTGGAAGAGCTGTATCACATGGGGGAACCTGTTCTTTCTTCCTTGAATCATAAGAGGCATTGTCTCTCTCTTATGTCCTTCCAACCCATCCCAGCCAGGAACTACACACATCCTCTCTATTTACCTGTATGTTTCATGCAAAGATGTGAGTCGATCCAAATTACTTAACCACTACTTTATGTGTTTTTACTTATCCACCACTTTATTGAAGTGACCTAGTCCTCTCTCTTAATTCATTTCACCTAATTCTGTTTTATAAATGACACTGGAATTTTTCAAGAAAAGGGTTTTTTTGTGGGTTTGTTTTTTGGTTTTTTTTTTAGGAGCTGTTCTAGTGTGGTGCCTGAGAAAATCAGGGGGTCTTTCCTCTCATTTTGGAAATTGAAAGGTCTCTGAGGTCTTAGACTGTAAAAAGATGGGCAGCCACCCAGAGCCCACACTGAAATTTGCAGTTTGACTAGAAAGAAGACCTGGAACTCTACACTGGAGATAAAGAGTTGGTCAAAATTAATATGTTGCCCAAAAAATCCCATCCAAATAACAAAAAATGACCAACCAAGTCAAGTACACTTGTTTTGAACCATGAGTTGTATAAATATTCCAAGTAATTTAATAAAAATTTTTAAAAGCTGAGCTGCTCCTGAAATCTTAGTCTTTTTTAGTGTAAAAACAGCCATTTCAAGCAAACTGGCTCTTTTATTTATGGTCCAGTTTTCTGCACCAGAACTATTGTCTCAGTTACACAAAACATACTTTAAAATGGGCAAGGTAGGTGATTGCCATGTATCTGTCTTCCTGATAGTTGTTGACATCGGGCCTTCACAATTCCAAAGAATGTCCCAAAATGAGCAAGTCTATGTTGTTACACTTGATTTCAGAGAGTCCTTATCTATACAGTCTAAATGTTCAGAATAAGACTGGGGTTATCTGTAGGTTACAACCCATGAAACATAAATTTAGAAGGAGGGATAAGTAGGAATCATGATTTCGGGAAGAAGTCATGGGTGTATTAATGTGGGTACTAAAATGCTGTTTGAAGATAATGTGATTCAGAAGAAGGGTCAGAATGAAGTGGAAGTCGGAGGATCATCTATTTCAAACTGGAAGGAACCCCTACCCCTCAGGACATCTTAGCCATTTCCTTCATTTTACAGGCAATAAAGCTGAGGCCAACAAAGGTCACACAGATACTAGTATGTTATAGGGCTAGGCACTGAACTCAAATCACCACTAAGGAGCTCTCCTACTCTACCATGATGCCTCTGAAGTTCAGTCCAACTCAGATGACTTGGGTTCAAATTCTGTCTTTGATACTTAACCAACCATCTGTGTAACCTTACTGAGCCTCAGTTTCTTCATCTGCAAAAATGAAAGGTTTAAACCGGATGGTCTTTGAGATCCCTTCCAGCTCAAAAATCTATAATGCTTTAAAGCTGAAGGTTTGATGTGATTCGGAGGAAGAGTAACCTAAAGTAGAGTTAACTCCGTGCTGATAGTATACGGTAAGGCAGTGGATAGTGTCCTATATAAGAAGTGAAGACCTGGGTTCAAATTCTGGCTCATACACTGGCTGTCACTTAACTGCCCTCAACTTCAATTTCTTCCATCTATAGAATGGAGTTAACAATAACATTTACTTCACAGGTTGTTCAAAAGAGATAATTTGTAAGGTGCTATGTAAATGTTTATTATTGTTGTTATAAGAGCTGAAATGTTTGCAGTTAGATTATCTTATGTGCTTGTCACCAAAATGTGTGGTTTATGTTAAGGCACAGTAGTCATCTTCTTGTTCAACTGGGGAAGTAACCCACCATAACTACTATGGCACACTGGAAGGGGTAATTATAAAATTCAAATCAGTTTTTGCCTCCAAAGTATCACCTTGGGAACTGCTTTTAGACCAAATAAGAATCATACAAAAGCAGTGTGGAAACCTATACAAATGTAGAACTGACTTGAACTCTTCTTGAAGAACCTTGTTTAATACTAGCTATGGACCATGCAGCTGCCAAGTACCCTAAGCTGGTCCTTTCCTTTCTTTTTCTATCTTGTGTGCTTCTTGCCCTGGTTGTCTCAAATGTGTCATTGTTCTTCTGCCATTCCCACAGGTCTTAGGAATAAGTAGATATGGATATTATTAACATTTCTCTTCCACTCTGTCACTATCCAACACAGACATCTCTGGGAGCAGAGATGACCAACAATCACAAAAATCAAAGGAGAGAGAATTAAGTAGCATTGTGTGAGAGATATATGAGATGTTTTCTTGATGACTGTAGATTATAAAATTTTAAGATGGAGTAGTTGTGAGGAGTCTGCTGGAAATCTTTCTGCTATGAAACACTGATTGAGCATCTGACCTCCTTGATTTCATGGTAGTTTAATGTAAGAAGGCAGAGGAAGTGCTATTCTGACTTGTAGAGGGGGTAAGACTAGTTTACAAAATAAAAGGGACCTAAAAAATGGCTGTCACTTTAGAGCTTGTGAGATTTGAATGAGAAGCAGCTGGGCTTAGGTATGTAACCCAGACTTCAATAAAGCATATTTTTTAAAATACAGAGAGGAAAAATTGAACTTCATCCCAGTGGTGCAACCAGTACCAGCTACCAAATGGAAATGCAGCTCAAGGGTATCCTAAGCACTGAAACTTTTTCTTTGTTAGGACCAGTTACAATTGCGTAGCCATTCAGGCCAAATAAGGCAATAAGGCTTGTACAAAGATTCTGTAGTTGAAATGTGCAAAGGACATTTATACAAATGTACAAAAGCTAGGAAGAACCATGGAGGGGCAGGGATCTAAGAATGGGGTCAAGCAGGCTAAATGCCAGATTGAACTGAGGTTAGTAAAAAGACAAAAGAGGGCTTTCAGTAACTATAAAAGAACAAAGGGGAGTAGGGGGCAGATAGACCCAGTACTGTAATTTTAACTAGATGTAGATGTGTTCATTAGTGAAAAACCTTTACAATGAAAAGGGGAAAAAAACCATAACAACAACAAACATGGCCGAAAGGGAAATAAGTCCAACTGTAAGCAAGGGAGAGAGAAAGTGCACTCAGCTGCTTTAAATTGAGTTTGGGTCCACAAATGCTTGTTGACTTCAAGTCCTTAGAGACAAATTAAATCCCTGGGCTCTGGGAGACCTGGAAGATATGACTGAAGAGCCTATCAAGTCATCTTTAAGAAATGGAAAACAGGAGAAAAATAAGACAGCTGTCTGATTTTCCAAGGGAAAATAGATCCTGGAAATTATAAACAATTTTTTTTTCAACATCAAGTAAACATGATGTTAATCTCTAAGAAAGATCTCAATTTAGTTTACTGGTAGGCACTTAGAAAGGAAAGCAGGTTTTCCTAAAATCAAGCATTAAGACAAGCTCTTAATCTATAAAATGAGGGATTAGAAAAGAGTTTAGGGGTTCTTAATCTTTTTTTGTGTCACTGACCCCTTGGGAAGCCCATGGATCCCCCCTCCAAATAATGTTTTTAAAGGTATCAAATAAAATGCATAGGATTACAAAGAAAACCAAAGATAAGTAAAAAAAAAAAATTTTTTTTTTATATTCAAGTTCAGAGGACCCCTCCCCCACATCTATTCTGTGGATTCCAAGTTAAAAACCCTCGGACTAGGCAATCTATATGGCTTTTCCAACTCTGAATTGTACAAATCAACCTTCAAAGTCATGACTTTGGGAGGCTAGGTACTTGTCCCATTTTAAAAAACATTTTAATATCTCTTGGACTTACTTTTGATGAGCATTTAACCTTAAAACAATATTACCAGGCTCAGTCACCCACTTTATTCAATCCAGTAAGCATTTATTAAGTACCTACTATGTACAAATACAAGTATAGTACAAGGCGCTGGGTAACAAAGATAAAATGGACACAGTCCCTTCGAAGAGCTTACATTCTCCTGGGGCGGGAGGGCAAGTGGGCGGGGAGGGGATGGGCCGAAATAGCATATACTGTACATGATACACACAAAATATACACAGTAAATACAAAGCAGTTTCTGGGGGAGGGGATGCTATGCAATCAAAACTGAGCCTGACTAATCAGTGTGGGATTAGAGGATCAAGTGGTGCTACGGATTCCATGAGATGAAGGCGAGGAGGGAATTCCAGGACTGGCTAACAAAAATTAAGTTTATCTCATTTGATCCTAACAACCAATCCTGTCCAGTAGGTCCTATGGGTATGATTATTCTAATTTTTATAGATGATTGGAATATCCTAACTCCAAATCCAAATCTCTGTATTACCAGGACGTCATGCTGGTGCTCCTTTTCGGTGCGATGCTGAAAGTGAATGAGACAATTTTTCAGGCTTTGTCCTTTAAGAAGTTTTTTTTGGAGGGCAGGGAAAATTAAACTAAAGTTACTTATTTAAGACATTTAATAAGTTTTGGGGTGTTTTTTCTTGCTTTCTTAATAGGTAAGGGAGGGGGAAGACAGAGGGAGAGAATTCAGAACTGAAAATAAAATGGAATTTTTTTAAAAGTTATTTAAGATTAAAATTTACCAAAGATATTCAAAAGAATGTGTCCCAAGCTCTTAAAATTATACCACACTAGTTGTGGAATGCACAACTAATGTGGAATAATTTTTCTAATTGTTATAACAAAGATTTTTGGAATAATTCTAAGATACTTAGAAATATGTAATTTTTGAAATCTGAAAAATTTAAAGAATAATGGAATAAGTATAATAATGCCTTTGGAAGGACATTCATGTGTCTATAAATTTTAGTGTATTGATGGCTTTTTTTTAATCAGTCACTTTATTTTGTATTAGATGTCTCTTTTCCCAAATTCTCTGATTCTGCTATTTGAGGTATACCTCACAAATGATCCCTCTTATTTTCTCACTTCTTTTTCTTTTTACCAGCACCTAATAATTCATTGCACATAACAAACATCTAATAAATATTTGTGGAACCAGATTTTAGAATAGATTTCATACACTTATGGTTGCCCTAAAAGTGGAAGAATATACCACAAGAGATCATGATTTCCTCATAACTGAAGGTCTTCTGGCAGACTTGGATAATTACTTGTCATGGATGTTGTGAAGAATATTTCTGCTCAGGCATGGGTAGTTCCCTTCCAGCTCTGAGATTCTGTGACTCAAACATGTAGATTTTCTCCCTCCAATTCAGTTAAATAAATAACCCTGGCACCTTCCTTAGCATTAAGGGAAATGTGCTAGGTTGTTGGTGTAGCTGGCAAACCATGATCACATAAAAATTGTCAGCCATCTTCTGAAGTAAGCAGACTTAGGTTCTTACCCAAATTTGAATTCTAATAGGCTCATTGTTCAGTTCTGATTTAGACAACAGCAGGATTTTGTATTAATGGTCTAATACTAATTTTCTGTATATTCTTCCTGGCATCTATCATCATAGTTCATAGAACAGACTTCTAGTTTCTATACATGTACTGTATTTTGATACAAGCTTTGCTTTTAGTATTAATATGCTGAAAAGACAACCCACAAACTCCAATGTGAAGGAGCAGTGATTTTGTTAGCATGCAGAACTACTCATGTATAAATTTTTTTCCCACTCAGGCGATCACAGCCTTAACTAAAGTCCCAGGGTATTGTTGGAGACGCATAAGTCAGGTGACTTTACCCAGGTTCGATAACTAGTGTGTTAGAAGTTGGATTTTAATTCTGGTATTCCTATTCCCAAGTTCAGCCTTATCTGCTAAGCTGTAATATCCCAGAAACATTGATCATGAAAACTGGGAGGAAGTAATTTGTACACCTTCATTTCATACATTAAAAAAATGAACTAGGTGTGAGGTGACTTGAAGATCACACAGTAAACTAGTGGCAGAACTAGGCCTGTATCAACATTTAGGAAGCCTCTATAATCGACCTGTCTGGGCTTAAGGAAATATGCTATTCTCTAAAACATAGGTAGCATTAATCATGCTATTGTCAAAGTTCAAATCAAGAGAATTTTGGCTTACAAGCTGTACTATTGGCTGCAACTTTTGATCTGTGTACTCTTCCTGATCGTTACCCATATTGGATAGTTGGATATTTATTTTAACTACAATTACCCACTCACTATATTTAAAATTCCTTAGAATCTGGTTTTCATCCCCTCCATTGAACTAGATCTGGGAAATCCAAATCCGTCATTTTCCTCCATCTCTCTTCTGTATTTGATCACTATGGTGGTGAAGTCAGTTTAGGTTATTTTGAGCTTGAGGTGTCAAAAAATTCCAGTGAAAATGTTTAGCAGATGATTGGAAATGTGCTATGTAGAGGTCCAGGGTGGAGATAGAGACATCAATCATCCAAATTGGAGTTATAGGGGAAACCATGGAAATCAAAGAAGCCATAGTGGAAAAGTATAAAGATAACTGATAGGGCGGAGCCTTTGTAAATGTTTACAGTAGTGTGGAGAGAAGTCACTAGTACAGGAGGAAAAGTCTAGGAGAGCCAGTAGCGTTGAGGCTGAAGCCAAGGGAGGAGCTGCAAGGTGGGATGGTCAGCTCCAAAGAGGCCACTGTATTTAACAGACCTCAGAAGCATGGTGTCTAGAGCAGGCCTGCATGGTGGCCACAGGCTGTGCAGGCCCACCTACTCAAGAGTGGTGGAGGTGGTAATCCTGTTGCTGTGGTCAGCATCTAAAGTTATGTCTTCAGTTCTGGGCAGGTGGCATTTTAGGGGCTTTGGGAAACAGGAGCTTATTCAAGTGACATTCAAAATGATGAGGACTGGAGGGAACCATTATCATTTGAAGGGACTGGCTTTTTTTTCTGGGGAAGACATACCTATTTTAAATGTCAAAAAGACTGTATTATTAAGGGGGCCTTACACTAGGAGAGGGAGAGGAGATGCAAAGAGGAAGATGTCACCTGAGGCAGAACTTCCTAGGAACTGGAACTATCCAAAAGCGAAATAGGCTGCCTTTCAGAGGTGGTGAGTTTCTCAAGTGGAAGTTTGTTGGAAATGTAGCAGGGACCCCTATTTAATTATGAATTGGATTAGATGACCTGAGGTCCCTTTTCCAATTCTTAGATCTTGTGATTGCTCACACACTCCTTTCATGATTTTACCCTAGTTTTTCTACTTCTCCCTTTCCTACTTCCGATGGCCTTCTTCTTACACCCGAGATTATAGATATTAACAAAGACTCAGTCTTTGGTTTTCTGCTTTTTTCTCTTTACACAGACTTCCACAGAGCCTGTCTATTGTTCAGGACCTCAACGTTGATGACTCCCCTCTATCTCTATGGCTACCCTTTCATCAGGACTATTTGTCCCAAATGTCCAACAGCCTACACTAAGCCTCACTGATGCTTCAATTTCACCTCAAACACAAAATACCTAAAACCACACTCTCCTTAAAGATCAGTTTCTAATTGCAATTTGCCTATAACTGAGGTTTAAAACCTTGAAATTTGTCCTTACCTCTCCCTCTGACAACCAGTCAGTTACCTTGTCTGATTTGGGTTTAACTTTCTTTCATTCTTAGCCATTATTCACAGATGGATTACCCCCATACTCAGTTACACCTACTCCCTCCTCGTACTGCCCCCATCCATTTGGGTGAGACATCATCAAATTAACCTTCATCGACTACTCAGAAAAATCATTTCTTACCCTGCCTAACTGATTCACCAAATACCTTCTGCAATAAAAATTAAAACTTATACATACACAGTGCTTTATAGTTAGAAAATTCCTTTAATATAGAGTCACATTTGATCTACAACCACTTTGTGAGAAAACAGATTCAGGGAGGCTACACTTTGCCTGAAGTCACACAGATTCTAAGTGATTTTGATTCTAGGCCTATTTCCAATTTTTTTTTGGCACTACTTAACCGCATTTACCAATCTGGGCTCACCCTAACCATCCTAAAGTCTATTTCCTACTCCCCCACGTATTCACTCTCCTGAGTGAAGCCGAGCGTCTCCTGGTGCTTTGAACACATTACGCTAATTCCTGCCTCTGTGACTCCATCTTTTCTGTTAACTGCCCTTTGTGGGATACTCTTCTCCCTTCTTCCTCTGTGCCTTAGCTCAAGATGGTCCCAATGCCTAGAGTATACCCATGCTGCCTCAACCTACAAAGGAATTTCCATGTATCCTCTAAGAACCCTGCCTTGAGAAATAAGTAATGGCCTTTCCCCTTTTTGATTTAACATGGTAGTCTGCTTATTCATTTCTTAGACCTTATTTTACAGAATGTCACATGTCATATCCTGTTACTTTACTAGTCTGTGTACCTTGTTACTAAGTACTAGCAGAGCAGCAGTTTATATACACAGTAGATAACTTGGTAATGTTTCTTTTTAAATTTAACTGACCCTCATCTCCCTTACCTAGGCAAATCCTACTTTCACAGGCTTGAGCCCCATTTCCTTCCAGCCTTCACAGTTGTCCATCTCCAAACGTCTGTGGCATTTATAATCCATCTCACACCATGTCAGTTGTTCATCACATCTCCCAACATATATTGTAAGGTCCTTGAGGACAAGAAATATTCTTAAACTTATATGCACTGTGGTGGGCACTGTAAGCACTGGAATACTGATATGCTGATAATCGAAGATTTTATTCACATTAGGGTATTTTATTTCTGCTATATGCAAATATCCTTATTTCAGTTCTATCCTTTAATTAGTTCCCCATAGAATCTTGCCTAATCCTAACATTTACCCTTCTAAGTGCTAAAAATTCCTATTTGTAAAATGCAGTTTGTATTGAGAGTACGACAGTGGATTCTGTTAAACTGTGTTCCGAATGATATGTTTAGAAATAAGTAACTGACATCTCACCAAAGATTGACGTTGGCCTGGATGGCCAGCCCCCTCAGGTGTGCCAATCTTGTTTTATGTCTCTATAGTAAGTAAACTACTGGAGACAATGTTGAAGACAGGAAAAGAGAACAGCCAATGGTAGTAACTAACTAGAGGAATACCAGTGCCCACTGAACTTCTTCACTGCTTTCAGCAACCCTATCAATGTTACATCTCTGTAACTCTCTTTTCTCTAGATACATTCTCTATGTAAAATCTGTTTTTCCAAGTTGAAATCCCATTTTGCAAAGTGATCATTCAAACTTAACCCACAGCAACAACAGGCAAGACAATGTGGGCATCTGGATTTCAGCTTCATCGAAGGTTTAGCACTTCATTTTTTCACTTCCTATGCCAAAATGGCATCTTAATGCTGAAGTTATGCTCTTCTAATATTAGTCGTTTTTAAAAACACTGGAATAGAAGTCAGAAACTCGAATAGTGTTGCTGTGTTAAACTTTCAAAGCCTAACTATAGATCACAATACCTATCCTGTCTACCTCACTTGGTTATCATGGAGATCAAATAAGTTGACATATGTAAAAACCATGCCATACACTGTAAAGCACCACACATGTGTAAGATATTTATACAAAGAAATAGCACTATCAACAGCTTATTAAACCTGTAAATTCTTTCTTCCCTCCATTAACTCCCAGAATGGATAAAACAGAACCAGGTAGATAGTCATATCACTGCTATCCTTGCTTAAAACGACAACAAATTGTAAAGGCAGGTAGATTTTCAGTTTAAATCGTTCTAACAGCATGAAGCAGTTTTTGAGCAAATGCATAATTAGGAAAAGATTAAAAATGTTTCTATATCAGCACATCTAACCACTTTTAAATAGATTCAGGACTAGTCACATTTTCTGGTTTTTTAAAAACCTAATCCCACCTTTAATATGATGTGTTGTTATTTTTAAAACACTGGAATTCAAACTTCATTAACATTAAGATCATAAAGCAATGGAATGGCAAAGGCATAGGTGATACTGCTGAATTCATAACTAAGAGAGATGGAGGCAAAATCTCTAGGCAAGACCAAGGACTTCTTAAACCAGCTTCTATTACCTGCTAATCAAAGGTTTTTAAACAATGTACATCATAGGGCAGATGCCACAGTAACCATGATTACTTTGTTTCCATTACCTCCAAACATCAAAAATATAGCCAGAGACCAAACAAAGCACAAAATAAATTTCATTTCTATATTTCAGTAAAACCTACATGAATACACTTTGAAACAAGAGTACAACAAAATATAATATACTTCAAATGTTGAATATACAAACTATTATAGTTCAATTTTGAACACTGGTACTTTCCCTCTTTTAAGTTGAACTAAAAAAAAGAAAAGAAAAGAAGAAAGAAGTACAGGTTTAAAACTACCTGACAAAAATTCATGCTGAGCGTGAACTTCCTAGTGAAAGAGTAGAGCTGAGACTTAAATGTCTGCACAGATGCCAAGGCTGGGTGAGCGGCACAGGCATGGGTCAGCAAGGCCAAAGCCAGCTGCTACTATGTCCACAATTAAGAAAGCAACAGACTTAAAACTACCATACAAAATATGTTACATGAAAAGTCTATAACAATACTGTGCTAGGTACAAGATTTTTAAAATTTTTCTTTTAATAAAAAAAGCTTTACACAAACAAGCCATTAGCTTATTTCAAGAAAGGAAAAACTGAAAATCAGTCTAAGGCTTTTGTTTTAAATCAGCTTAAGCTATATGATACAAAAATTTCACTAGGTCTCTCTTTTTCTCCGTTGTTCTCTTTCAGAAGCTTTTGGATCCATTCTTCAATTCACATTCTAAAATACCTATATTAGCAGAGTCTTCACATAGCACCAGTTAAGTGAGTACTGTGTTTACACAGTAATAATTGCTGGTATGCATGAAAAAATGCATCAAAATTTGCTATTTGTAACAATGAGACCATCCTTCCCTATCCCCCCCCCCAACCTAAAACATCACCTCTTACAGAATTCTTTTAGTGTTCCAAGTCTTAGTGTAACTTGATAATGTAGTGAGCTGCTTGGTCCCTTTTTCAATCCTTTTTCATATTTATGTTATTGTAAGAGGCAGTTTTCTGTCAGCATCTCAATGTGTAGTTCATGTCCCACTTAAACATGGGATAAAGGTAATTTATTTCCAGTAAGTCTCTGATTGCATTAAAAAAAGTTGTAAAGTCTCCATAAATGTTCTTGATGATGTCCCATCCCATCTGTGTTTCATCAGCCAGGCAGTCAGGAACTGCCTCACTTCTCACACGTCACCGTGCCTTCTGGTCTCACTGTTAGTGGGAGAGCAATGGTGGAGGGAGCACTGACCACCACCACATGGGTCACAGCCTTGCTTCCATCTGCTGGCTTCTCTTCCTGTACCAGCTGCAAAGTCTTCACTTCAGGCTCCTGCTTTACAACCACTGCATCTGACTTAACCTCTGGCCCTTTTATCACCGCACTAATGACTCGGGGGGGAGTGTGGCCAGATGCCTGCTGTGCAGGCACTGAGAGTCTCATTACAGGTGTCCCATGGGCTATGGACACTGGGGTGAGTGCTCTTACGGCCAATGGGGTCCCAACTATATTAATGCTTCCTGATCCACTCAGACTTGACTTTGTCTGCAGCTGACATTGTGCAAGTTGTGTAGCTGGGATGGTGATGATTTTGGCAGGCTGCATTGTGATTTTGTCTCCATTTTCAGTAGATGCTGGCATCACTGTAGGGATTGTCTGAATGACCACCTTTGGAGTGGTTGCTGTTGTGGGGCTGGTGCTGGTTATTAATGATGAGCCTGCACTGACTGACTGAACTGCTACTGTCGAAATTTTCTGTCCCAAAGAGGTCATGACAACAGGCACTTGCATTGCCACACGGACTGTCCTGTTGAACCAAAAAAAAGGAGAGAAAACTTATTAATAAATAAGTCTCAAGAGGGGGAAAAACTGGCAAAAACAAGTACAAACATAAAAAAGCTAGTACCCTCAAATCCTGTTAAGTTTATTTTCTGGTAATTCCTACAGTCTGAAGTTTCTCTCTTACTTGCACCCACTTTCTTATTAAATATCAAACATGAGAAATACAAAGTAGGCTAAAATTATAATAGCTGAATATATAAATCAATTCATGTTAGCTGAGAAATGTTAAAAGTAAAACTACATTTAAAAAATATTTTTCAAAGTAATAACACTAAGAACCTCAGAACACTTAAAAAATGCTAACGTTTTTATGACTCTGGGACTAGAGAGATAAGATGGTAACAGCACTTACCTTGGGGCAGTAGTTGCTGAAACAGAAGTGGTGGTGGAAGGAGATCTTGAAGAAGCCTCATGCCCAGGGGAGGTGATGTTCACAACTCTGGCCACAGCTTTCTCAGCTCTGGTACAGTTTAAAGGAGATGAGTTCTTTCCACGTACAGAAGCCGCTGCTTTCAGGAGGTTTTCGGCAGTTAACGAAACGCGTTCCAATGATTTTTCATCAGTAGTTGCTGTTAAGTCTTCATTACAAGCGTCACTTTTGTCATCATCTATGACAACTATATTTTTTGGCATCTCCTTGAATTGATACACAAGCCTCTGCCCTTCTACCTTTGCAAGAATCCCCCTTTGGTAGTAGTATCTGTAAGAATAAAGCACCAAATGAGACGATTTTGTTATATAGCAGTTTTGTGCCAATACATACACGATATAGATATTATATGCAACTATGTTTACATTTCATGCTCTTAATAAAGAGGGGATTTATTACACACTAGTATTAATTACACTATAAAACTGATTCTGTTCAGATGCATTCCTATACTAAGAAATACCTGCTTTCATTTTGGGTCCTTTCAAACTCCACTGTTTCAGCCTGAGCACTATGTCTCTGTATTTCTCCCTCACCCCCTACATGTCTTGAATAGATGTAGAAGGTCCAGGAAAATAAAAGGGGGGTGGGGTGGAGAGGGAAGGTATCATTTGGCATTGAAATGATTTCCTCTCACTCCTTGAACTCCCCACCCCACAATTTCCTCCCATAATTGGGGAAACTAAAAAATGTATGCTGGCATTCTTCAATTTATATAAATTACAAATAAAATGTCTCAGATAAGGTGTCCATTTACTGCTGGCCTTTACTTCCCCAAAATTACTTTAAAAATATGCAACTGCATACTTTTGAAGTATTCAAATAGAAGATTTTTATTTAAAAAATTATCTACAGTATCCAATCGTTACAATTCCGATATTATGAGGAAAAGCAGTACAGTACAACTCTCAAATGCAAAAGCAAGATGAATTTCTGCCTCCAGGGATGCTGCCATTTTCACAAGAGAAAGAAGGATTCAGTGCCTTCTTTGCTTGTGGACTTTGTTGACTTTTGATCTAGTAGTTGGCAGGTAGGTAGGTTCCTGTCCTCCTGCCTAGGCCTCAAAGAACTGGGAGTGCAGTGGAAACTGGCAGTAGCATTCATTATTTCCTGTAGAGATCAGAAACAAGGAGCTTATTGCCCTGCTTGCTCAAAAGCCTCAGGACAGAGAAGAATAACAACAAATCTAAAGGTCTTAAGAGTTGAAAGAATTTGTTGCTTGACTCCTTTTAGCCCTGCAGCTGAATTCACAAAAGAAGGTGAAATAAAGAGTAAATTCACTACTTGGTTGTATTAAGTATATTTTCACAGATTATGTACATATCATTAGATTCCTACTACTCTACAATCATCTGCTCAAAACCTTGGCAGAGAAATATAGAATACAGGGGCTGTTTCCAGTGAAGTCAGAAGACTTACTAAGATTAACAAACTAGGGTCTATGCACACACTTTCCTGTTCAGATGCTTGCTAACTGCGCTAAGCAGTATTTCTGTTTTCCCAGGTGCCCTCCTTTTCCCAAATGGACCCCTGCAAAAATGGTTAGGTCAGCTGATAAGCAGACTGAAGGAAACATTTCTATACTGCAAGTTATTCTCAAAAAAAAAAAAACAACAACAACAACAAACCTACTGTGGTTTTCAAATGAAATGGACATTTCCAAATATTTGATTCTGGACAAAATGCCCAGAAAATATTTAAAAGTAAATTCAGTTAGCAATTCAGTGTCACTGTGCTCTGAGTTAAGCATTTGAAAAATGTAATATGGAAAACTTCTATAGACAATGAATCAAGTTACATGTAATAAATGCTGTTCTTAAATAACAAATGAACTTAAGATATTTCCCCAATGCTATAACCCCAAACACCCTACTACCACCACCAACAAAAAACACCTATATAATTGTGCGTTTTTCCACTGCTTAGAAATTCCTAGAAAAAACACATGAAATAATGTAATATTACTGATTTTGAAAGGAGACACCTGCATGAAAAGTGAGCATGCTTTCCAAAATGAGTTAACATTTATTTGATATTGTTGATTTTAAACTCACCAATTACTGAGATTGTCTTTATTTTAAAAAGTGGTATTTTTATCATATGGCTAACGAAACACTGCTGCCCTTTTCATTTCTGTCCAGTAATTCAGAGGGTATGTTTGTATGGTTTTTTGTTTTGTTTTGTTTTGTTTTTACCTCAGGGCCCTTCCCATAGTTTCATAGTTCATGTCCGGTTTGTTCTTGTGCTTTCCCCAGAGCTTGGAAACAGCCTTGGAATCCACAAGCTTGAATATGCCCTTTTCTCTCTGCGTCCACTTAATATATCGAGGACAGGTATTTTTGTCCTGAAGGAGATCTAAAAGGAACTCCCACAAATATGTTGTGTTACCTTTAAAAACAAACATAAAAGCATTTCAGGTACATATATGCTTAGTGCATCATAATGGTGACTCACTGGGTCCAATAATATGCAACGTTACTATTAATTTATGTATTTAAGCAACAAAAAAATGAACATATAAGGTGAAATTTGATTGTGATATACTTGTTTCTATTGACTCATCACAGCCTATATTACAGATGTTGTATTTATTCCGACACTGGAAATTTAACTGGTTAAAATTCTGTATTTGTCCCAAATCTATAATTTCATCAATCTAGGAAACCTTCTGTGATGCAGATCAGCAATATCTGAAACTTGTTTTAGCAAGTTGTCTGAGATGCTGCAAAGTTAAATTAACACAGTCAGTTCGAGGTAAGGAATTCAACCCAGGTCTTTTTTTACTTCAAGACTGATGCTACTACAACATGCTGCCTCTAGAGTTCACAAAACTGTACATAGTCAAGTTCATTAGCTGTACAAAGGTAGACTTACCACAACTCCCAATAAAATGGAGGTGTGTCTCTAATGCCTTGCTTAAATGTGGGGCTGAAGTAGAAAAAATCCTGCAGCATCTGGAGTCAGGTGACCTGGGTTCAACTCTTGGTTCTGCTATTTACTTCCAGGATGACTTTAGACAAGTTACTTAAACTATCAGGGACTTAGTTTCCCCATCTGTAGAATGAGATTGAACTGGGTGCTTATAGTCTTGTACAGCTCTAAATTCCATGGTCCTATGAAAGCCAAAGTCCAAATTATTCTCATCCAAACTTGTATCAACTTCTGCCAGCCTTCAATTTTGTAGAGATAAGCAAGCACATAATGAAATTACAGAAATTTTAGATCACCCATCAAGTACTGAATGCATAGTCCAACATGGATAACAAGGGCAAGGTCTACCTCTCTTGTGAAACAGATTTCTCATACATTCCTTTTTAAAATTTTGATCAATTCCTCTAGTAAATTAACTACCAATCAATTCAAAGAAGCCTAAGGAAAGGTCTTCCATACAAACAATGGCCTATCAAAAAGCTGCTTCAAAGTACACTTCAAATCTTCCAGCAAAGTAGGGTTATGCAGCTCCTGAAGGCTACCACGGTATGCAAACAATTCAATTACTATAATACTAAAATAAAAAGCAAATGATACCTACAAATTCTTTCAAAAAGGAGAAGACAGATTACAATATTTCATGGAACTGTTAAGAACTTGGAGAAGGCAAAGATTCTCTCATCTAAGGCCCAGTCACTTTGTGGATAGATAAGCTAAGAGGGGCAGGGATCTGCCTCAGGTCACACACTCAAAGGGTTGACTTAAAAGTCAGAACTCCCGGCTCTCTCCCTTATACATCACAGGCACTTAAAAACATTTGTGGAATTGATCATTCCACCCTTCTATTTTCTCTTCTATGAGATGGGGTGCTAAGACTTAAAGGACATAAATTCTAAACTTTGGGAGTTAGAATTAAAGATACTAAGAAATAATACAGACATGCTTAAACATGTCCAACTAATTTTAATCTCAAATTTTGCACTGGTTTGCTATTTTTAAAAATTGCACATAAAATATTAAGATCAACAAATATTCAGTAAGTTGCTAGTCATTAATTCATACACACATTAAGTGATTAGTACGTGCTGTGCTAAAGTGCCATAATAAGAAATAGGAGAAACAGCTCCCTTGCGCCAGGAAAAGTTAGAAATACAAGAGGGGAAATAAACATGTGGAACACAAATAATGATACAGTAAATGTTACTAAGGAGTACATAGGTTCTAATAAATCAGCTACACGACTGCAGCAGCCTGGGTGAGTTTCCTGCAGGAGATTCACCACAAGCCTGAGGCTAGCAAGCAAGGAAAGCATAAAATATCAGAAGGACAAAGATTTTCAAGCTGTCAGGGGCAGATGTAAAAACAGAAAGACATAAAAATAATTAGTTTTAATTGGATATAAGTGTAAAAAAGAAACAGTATTTGCTGGTGTTTTCTGATTCCTTTCTGTAACTTGACAGCAATTTATAGTCCTTCAGGCTTGCAATGGCAAAATGATTTTGTTCTGGCTCCCAGGAGGTCCATGTGAGGTCCATGTGAGGTCCATGTTCGTTGTTTGCACTAAAATTCTATCATATTGCTTGAAATGGTTTAACGGATGTTTAGTTTAGACACCTTCTTGTTATAGTGATGTGTGCTATAATGGGATTTGACCTGTCTGCACCAGAGGACAGTTGTTATGAAAGGCTATAATTTCTACAAGTTACCTATTTTGAGCATAATATAAATAATTCAAAGATGGGCTTATCATCAACTGACTTTAGAAAGTCAGGTGCAACTCTAATCAAGCATTATCCAAATTAAAACATGTGGTTAGGCCTACTGGGCATTTCAAGGGGAATTTCACCTTATACATCAAGGCCTATATGCACTTGTAAGGGGAAGCCAGTCCACCTGAAGTTGGCAGACAGGAGCTTCTAAAGGTAAAGAAATCTAGTACAGGAGGCTTAAATACAAATAATGAAGTTAAACTTCATTTTAAAAACAATTGAGATTTATAAGCCTAAGTAATTTTGTCTTTCAACTAGATGGCATTTTAAAATAAATTTTGTTCTTAAATCAACACTGAATTTTAACTCAAGGTTCTGAAAATTAACTTATTTTAAAGCTCTGAAATCAAGCTGCAATCTGCAAACAGAAATTATATATGATTCTAAAAAGCAAAGTTTCAATTTAAAATTTTCTCCCTGCCAGTAACCCCAGATGCTGGGGAGGCTAAAGCTGGTAGACTGCTCGAGATCGGGAGTTCTAAGCTATACTGCAAAAAGCCAAAGTTGGTGTCCAATTAAGTCCAACACCAATATGTTAAGCTCTTGAGAAAAGGGGGTCACCAGGCTACACCAAGAAGAGGTGAATGGGACCTAGTCAGGAATGGAGCAGGTTAAAACTCTCACACCAATAAAAGCAAGGGGATCAGGGCTGTCAAGTGTGCACTGGGAGAACCAGCTTCCCCTCCAAAAAAAAAATTTCCCTAATTCTATCCTTTGAAAGGATAAACTATCCTTTCAAAATTACTGATATTTGAATCATTAGAATCTTCCCAATAACAGTGTATAGAAGAAATTAGCTTCAGTGACATTCCTTCATGATGCTGATTTTGGTGAAATGAGGTGAAATGACTTCAGGCAGGCAAGGAAACAAAAGGAAAAGGAAAACTTCCTAGATGAGTCTCAAACTTGACTGTTGGCTTCTAAATAATTGAGTTTGCTGCAAAGGAAAGAACTTACTTAACTAAATGCCCAATTTCTCAAAATGATTACATATTTTCTCTAATTTCCATTCAAATATTTTCAAATTAAAATTTTTTAAATACAATATCCTTTAACTATGAATAACTTACTGATTTTTTAAGGGTCCAACAAAATGAGTTGTTTCAGTAAACTAGAAAGTAAATATTGCCCCCCAAATGAAAATGATACCAATTACATTCACTTACTAAATGTTCTGAAAACAGCAATGCTGACAATTTTACAATCATACTTTAGTTTTTGTTTTCATCAGGGTATTTTTCTTTTTAACTATGATGTCTTGGTGTATAAGAAATGATGTAAAGGACATCAATCTATCAAATGTAAAAGGGGAAAAAGAAGTGGCCCACTTACCCAAAAAGGTGAAAGAGGAAGGACAGACAGCCTAAGTGGACTCTAGGAAATATTAAAAGCACCGGAGAAAAGCCCTGGAGGATGTTGGGTGAATACTATCCAGCACATTTATGGAACACGACAGACAAGAATCACACAAAATGAGAAACCAAGGATAGGTTGCAATCTGCACCAGTAAACATAGTTACACCAATAAGACTGAAAATCAATATGAGGAATGAGATACACTCTGCAAATCTCCAAATCATTCATGCTGGGAAAAGCAATATTGCAACACTGCTTATTATTCAATTCTTTGCCAGATGCTTTACTCTGACCTTGAAGAGACTATTTCAAGCAAGAGAACAATCTAGTAAGGTCAGTGCTATCTCAGGGTAGCTTTTAATTGACATTATCTCCTGGAAAATTTAAATTGGTCTGAATAAAATTCCCCCACTAAATAAAATTTACACACTGAGAAAAACAAGCCTTTAATTAACATGCTACTTCCTTTAACCACAGTAGCTGCTATATAGTCTGCAAATAACTGCAAAGAAAAAGATGACAAAGTATACTTTTTTTCCCCAAAAAAATGCAATGTATATGTCTGCAGTCAAAATTTCTACACACACACACACATATTACCTTTGCCTTCTCTGGGTTTTTTCTTGATGCCTAACTCAGGTGACCCATTGGAAATAGCTGGTTGTTGGGTCTTTGGTTTACGGCCAACTGTAAAAAATTAAAATTGCATGGTGAAAATAGGGAATATAGCCAGTGGAAACATAGCTACTAGACTTCCTTCTAACACATTTTTTTTGTAAAAGAAGGACATTAATTTACTTATTAATGCAATCTCCATGTTATTTATAGTTAAAGATTTTTGAAGACTTTTACGTTATATTTTTTAAGCAATTTTAGACTACCACAATTTGGTAATAATCACACTGTTATTATTAGGCAATTACTGCTATAATGAGAATCTCTTCACTAACTTCTATTTGAATAGCAATGGGCAAGAATTCACTTACAACTCCAAAAATTCCTAATTACAAACTTTTGGGACTGTTTTTTGTCACACAGGTTTGTATAAATCGGTTTTTACCTACCCATCTCTGAAGAAACATCTAATGAAAAAAAGTAAGATAGAAGAGATTGTCATTTTGAAAATTTTAAAATGCTAAACTTCAACAATTCCTTTCTCTTTTGACCTGAAAAGCAAACCCTATTTTTAAGCCAATTGTTAATTACAGAGATGAATTTTCCCATTACATATTTCATAAAGCCATCAATTTAAAGTTGAAAGGGATCTTCAAAAGCATGTTCTCCTTTTGCAGATGAGACACTGAGAGCCCCAGGGAGGTGAAGTGATTTGCCAGGGTTACAAAGGTCTGTAAGGGACAGGGTAAGATATGAAATTGAGTCTTGACTCTAAATCTGGTGCTCTTTCCACCCTCTCTCCTCCTGATATTCTTTGGCTTCCACATGGGTAGTGGATTCCTTTTGAAGTTAACAGTTGTATAAATGGGCTGTATTCCCTCAGTTCTGCTCAGCTATTTACTAAGAAGGCCTGACTGAAATCTCCCTGAATGTATATATAGTAGAGTCACCATGGGTACACTGAAGTAATTAAATCCTATTATAGGCAATATACAACTTTTAATAATAAAAGATTTTTAAAAATATGGTAACCAAACTGTCTAAGAGACCCAGGTTTTTGTTTAAAGTAGTTACAAGGAGTTAAAATCCTGGAGAAAAATGGAAGGAGTAAAGCAACGAAGTATACAAGAAAAAGCTGCACAATCTGTGACAGGGACAATAACTCCCATGTACAAAATGATTATAGTTTTGTAAAGTCTTTAGCTTTATAGAGTCCTTTTCTCAAAACAGCTTCTGGAGATAGGTATGTTCCACAGGGTGGGATACCTATAATATCAAGAGGCATTCAACTTGGAATATGAAGACCTGAATTCAGATCCCAACTTCTCTGAGCTCCCGTGCCCTCCATCTATTAAATGGCGGGGCTGGACTCTGCAGGTTTCTAAGGTTTTTTTTTCAACTCTTTCAAATTCTATGCTTTCTCTGGTGCCCCATCCTGGTAACAACTTAAGAAAAATTATGTTACAATAAACTCCACAGAAATACATCTTTTATTACAGTGGAATAGTTAAAATAATTATATCGCTTGCTGTATCTGTTTCATCTCTGCAAATAAGAAATGCAATTTTCAAAATTTTTTCATTACAACAAAATCCTATCTCAAAAGAACAATGTAGAGTTTCTGTGTAGTTAATTATCACTGGATTTGACTTATATCTGTATTCAAAAATTTTGTAGTCCAAGAAATGGAAAAGATCCCAAAGACTCTAATTAAAGCAACATTACAATAACTAGATAACTCACTGGCAAACTTATACAACAAATTATATGGATGACAAATCTTTCTTTTAACTTCTGGGTGACATTCTCACCCACTCTGCTTTACTTAAATCTTTTGCTGACATTGTTATCTTTTGTTTATTCTACCATAGAATCTGAAAGGAATTAGTTTAAACTAATTTTTCTGAAGATGTAGACAGTGCAGCCTACTGGACAGAGAGCTGGCCTGAAGGCCAAGAAGACTTGGATTCAAGTCCTACTTCTTACCCTGGCTACATGACCTTGGACCAAGTCACATCAAACACTCCATTTTCCAGGAAACTAATCAGTGGAAGTCTGCTATATGTCATTGGTAGAGGATGCTCCTCATTCAGGAGTTCCTCTATACCCATCAAATCACTGGTCCAGTCCCTATTCCTATCCCAGAAAAGGTTTAAGTCTGAAAGTCAACAAACTTCTTAGTTTGTACCTGTCTGAGGGCTATTCCTATCTAACTGCAGCATAGAACAAGGATCCAGAGAACAGCTGAGCATGTGAGGAGGGTAAACAAGTCACTTCCTGAGTCAAGGTCATTGTCACAGTATGCTTTGTTTTGTCTAAAGTGCACTGACTTCCTAGATCTGACAAATCCGTATTTAAATGTAAGAAATGAAACATACGGCAAAACCAAATGCAACATTAATTATTTCTTAGGATCATAAATCTAGCAAGGGATAGGACCTGAAGCCATCTAGGAAAGGTCAACTCTCTCATTTTAAAAATGAGGAAACTGAGGCCCAGAGATGTTTATTTTCCCTATAGGGAAAAAGCATCAAAAGTGACATTTGAACTCAGCTCTTGACTCCAGAGCCAGAACTCTTTCTTCAGAATAAGGCTAATCTGTCTCTTTAATTCATGAGTCATTTTTGTATCCTCAATCTACTTCAGTAGCAAGGGCCATGTTAAGTATGCAATAAGTAAACTGGTATACGTGTGTGTGTACACACGCATAAACCATAAAAAGATGTTTTCTTCAAATTACTTGGAAAAATTGATTTCCTACTAATTTAAACAACTTGTTTATACTAATTATTCTTACTCTTAACAAGATTAACTTTTTTAATATGGCAATTTCTAGTCCATTAAATTTAAGCATAGATACATTCGCCTAATAGAAAGATTTGCTCAGAAGCAAAAGAAAAAAATTGCTAAATTCTATCTCCTTATCTTTCACTAACCTTTTCTTCATCTCATCCTCAACGGAGATTTTCTAAAAGCTACAAATACTTCACAATGATAGTAAGGGTTTGAGTAATGGGGAAAGTTTATATAAAACTAAATTTATTTATAAAGATAAGTGTTTATAAATCAAATGATGCATAAGTGAATGTACTTTCATTTTTCACATAATTTTTAAGAGGAATTAATGCTTTTTTTCTTTATATCACAGTAATTTCAGAATTTAACAGCCCACTCTCAAAATTGAACACTCTATTATAATAAACAAGGAAAACCAATTACACAAAACAAGTGACATAATACAACCACGTCTTGACAGGGTAGACAACATTCTACCTCTGTCATGGCCGACCTCTGATGAGGGAGGAGATGTATGTTTCATTTGTTCTTTGAATGGTCCTGAAGGTACTCTACAATGAATTTGATAAATTTAACTTAAAATGCATTGGTCAGTATGTCATAGATTTGTGATTTGGTTAATGTGGGAGCTCTTTCCACTAACACAGATCACAATCCATGCATAACTTGAAGCTCAGTATACTTAAGTGATTTGCCAATGGTCAAACTATCAGAAGAGGGATTTGAACCCAGCTCTTCCTATTTCTGTGTCTAGCATTCTAGCTACTATAACACATCTTAAGGTAAAAATGCCATCTCCTTTCCTACTGACTACCAAAGTCAAAGCCTATAAACAACCCTTGCAAAAGAGAAGACACACAATTAGGCCCCCCAAATATCAGCCCCCACTCAATTGCGGTTTATGACTGATTCAGTTCCATAAAGCAAACACACCATAAGATAAAGAATGACTGAAACCAAAACACCTGTCAAGTGCACATTTTTAAACCCATTAGATTTATTTTGCATAAACAACTTCCAACTCCTTCCTGGTTATTAGAATAAAACATGAAGAAGCAACTTCCAAATTCTGCTGGTTATCTGAACAAAGCATTACAGTATTAAAGGGTTTATAGTATAGAATCATAAATGATAACAATCTTTCCACTTAATGTAATTTATTTCAAACTCAGGAGGGAGAGCTTCTGTGAAAATGAAGGGGATAAAATACTCTATCTCAAGCAACCCAACTACAAAAATTCATTAATGAAAACTGGTACATACAAGAAAAAAGACAACATAAAATATGAACAGGGATTCCTTTTTTACTATTTATCTGGCATCTTTGAAAACATGGGGTGCCTCCTAATTCTTACTTTAGTATTCTGACTCAAATACTAAGTCAGTTTAAAAATAATGCAAATATAAGTGTTTAGTTTAAGAACCAAAGTAAAATTTTAGTTTGAACTACTTCCTATAACATCAATCAAAATAATATACTGTAAAGAAGTGGTTTAGCATAACATTTTTTTTAAGACTACAATGTACTCAGTTTTTACAGTTTCAAACCTTCAACAAAGACTCTTTCAACAAAAATCTACTTTACCTTTCTTCTTTTTCATTGGCTCATGGATATCTGGTGAGGTTGGAACAGGGGAGGTATCCATAGGTTCAGACTCCTCCGTTGACACTTCAACTACAGTCTCTGTGATAACATCTGGTCTCATAGCAGCATGAATAAACTCTGGAGTAGATACACAAGGAGGAACAAAGACTTCCACTATAAAAAAAAAAAAGGTTGAAGAAATTACATTTTTATCCCCCTCCCAATAAGCTTTATGACACAATTAAAAATTCAGAAGAGGTATTAATTATGATTAGACCAGGCCATCTTTCTTTCCCCCAGCATATCTATGGTTCTCACTCTAAAAAGTACAAAAGTAAAATAAGATAATTATGGACTGGAAGGCATAATCTTGTATCATCAATGAGACTTTGTATTTAGTGTTTCCCTGACCTAAGAAATATAACTTTTGATCACTTTTAAAAATATGTAATATGTAACTTTAAATTTCATACAAACAGTAAATCTACATTTTTTGTCTCTAATACAAAGCACATTTCTCATGCAAAATACAGATAATTATGATCCTTAAAATTCCCTTTCATACTTGAAGAATCAAAATATAGCCCTTTTCCATCTAGGAGTTGTTCTTAGAAACTACTAGAAATTTTCATAAATGTCAACTCTAGGAAATCTGGGCCATATTTGAGAAGATAGAAGATGACTTAAGGTAAAATCATTATATATGTCCTACCACATTTTTTTATATAGGTGAAATCAAGACAAAAGTAAAGAGCAGCACCCTTTAAAGGGAAAAGTTGTCACAAAAAGTAAACATGCAGTCCAAGAGATGTCTATGCAAAGAAAAAGGCAGTTCTAGTTCCACATAGACGACCTGAGAGAAAAATTTGATTATAAGCCTGTGAACTCTATGGACAGCTAAGTGACACTGTGGATAGAGTGCCAGTCCTGGAGTCAAAAACACTCATCTTCCTGAGTTCAAATCTTGGTTTCAGACACTTACTAGCTGTGTGGCCCTGGACAAGTCACTTTACCCTATTTGCCTCAGTTTCTTCACCTGTAAAATGAGTTGGAGAAGGAAGTGGCAAGCCATTCTAGTATCTCTGCCAAGAAAACTCTAAATGAGGTCTTGAAGAATCAGATATAATTGAAGGACAACTATAAACTCAAATTATGGTGGGTTTTTTTTTTAAAGCACCAGTTTGTGAAGCTACCTCCTCTGCCCAATTAATCACCCCTCTGACTCACTGCCTATCTAATGGCTAGAGAGAAAGGGAGAAGATTAAGTCTTCAATCACCATACTCTAGAGAGTTCTATGCAGCTCTATTGCCCTATCTGCTATGGTTTATGACCAATCTAAAGAAAATCAGACTATAATATAAACAGTAACTCTAAAACTTACACATTTGGCATATTTTTTAAAACCTATAATTTTTTTTAAACTTAAAGATTTTCTAAATCTCATTGATTATTACGATGAAACATTAAATAAACATCCAAAGGTTTGGCATAAATGCGTGTACACCTATATCAGTCTATATTTTTGACCAACTAATCATACATGTGATTAGTGACTATAATAATCCATTCATACTTTTTCTTTTTACCATCAATTATCTTGAAAACTAAAACGCATGCTATAATATAGTTGACACAACAGTCATCTCAACACCAGTTCACGTACCAGGACTTGTTGCATCCCTCAAGCAGGTTGGAGACTCCATATGAAGCAAGGCTTCAGCAGCTTCAATTGTCTTATCTGTGCAGTGTACATTGCTACTGTGAACTGATGCTTCAACTAGGAAAAACAAAAACCAAGCACACTCCATTAAAAACAGTCATTTCAAGTACATATTTAAAATAAAGTAAAAGAAACTCATACCAGATGAAAAATTTTAAACATTATTAAAATGATTAGTATATGTTGATTAATGTTCAGTATAGTCTTCAGAAGTTTCAAAGCAGTGAGTGACTAGCTAGTATCTAAGCTTCCTAAAATGGATGTTAATTAAAAAAAAAAAGATTTTTCTAGGGAGTACTCAAAGGAAAAACAAATTGAAATTGAAATTTGAAATTGAACTCTGAGACCTTGAAATTTGAACTCTTATGTCAATTTTAAGCCAAAACTAACTAAAGAAAAATAAGCACAGTTACAGATTAACGATTCTATGAGGTAAAAAGCACTTCTATCAAAATGCTATCAATACCATGTCTAATAAATCCCTGGGTCCCAAGCAGGTCTCTAATCTCATTTGAAATAATTTAGTAGTTCTATTAACCAATAGAACAAACCCAAATTTCACTGTCTATATGTGATGGTGCCAATTATACACCTTTCTGGGCACACAGGAATGACAAGCAATTCTACTCTACAAGAAGGGTTGATTCACTCCTAGTTTAGAAGCATCCTGTCAACAACCACTCCACTGATGATGGAAAAAAATCAACCCTAAGATTAGAAATGTTCTACCTTATTGCCATTTCATCTATAGTGACCTTTCCCTTCCTCCTAAGGGACCTTTCTGGGCTCCTCACAGAGCAATTCCCTTTATTCTCATGAGGACATCCCATCTGCTTTGTGGGTGAATCGGTGCTTCATAATTTACGTTAAGATAAAACTTTTCATAAACTGACAGGTCCTTAATCGTAAACATAATTAATACAATTTTCAATTAATACAGTAAAAAGAGTTTACTAAGATGTATTTGTTACTGGATGCAGGGAATTCACCTTTTGTATTTGTTACTGGATGCAGGAAATTCACCTTTTACAAACTCCTATCCAATTTTTACAAAATAACATTGGGGGTGGGGGGAATAGGTTCCAAAGTGCTGAAAATATGTGCCTTTGTGTTATAAAAATAATTTCTATGCAATTTTTAAGGTAAAACAAAAACACCCTCGTAGAACTACAATTCTAAATGCCCTTAACTAGCCCCTCTAACTTCTTCTCACCAATCTTCAATTTTTTGTACAACATTTTTAAATTCAGTGACCCCATAAGCACCTGTTGCACATCATCTACACTCTCACCAAGGTAGCTGTGCCTCTGCACTTGCTCTTTCCATTTATGGAAATCTGCTCAAAGCTCAATCGTTCCAGAGAGGCAGCCAACATCTGAGTAAATCTATCTTTAGGTGACCCTGCTTACTCTATCTGCGGCTTCACTAAGTTAAGGAGGATTCAATTAGGACTTCTATCTGAACTTCAAAAAGCCTGACAACTAAAATCAAATCTTTAGGCTGGAGGTCACCTAAAAGAAAATAATCATAGACCTGTACAATATCACATTTTAATGCTATTTAGGAGGGGAAATCATATTTCTAGATTATCTACAAACAGAAGTTGAATCTCAAAGAACTTGATCTAAGTAAAACAGCAGTAATTTTATGAAAATATACCTTCCACTAACTCAAAAATTATATACATGTCTGTATATATATATATATATATAGCTCTGTATCATTCTAGCAATTTTACACTTTTTAATTTAAAAAAAAGTACCCATAAGAGTATATAGTCCTTATGCAATTGTTGTATTAGGATATATCCTAAAGTGCCCACATTTTGAAATGGGAATCTAAAACATTCAATAAAAACAATATCTAGAAACAAAATTCTATTAAGTTAAAAAAAATTACACGTGAATCCTATTTCATAAAGGCAAAAGGGAGAGGATATTGATGTAAGTATGCCACCCCCAACCACACATTATTATACTGCCCTTGATTCTCAACTGGATTAAGGTTAACATGCAAAAACCAAAGTTCACTTAAATTCCTAAGTTCCTTAAGACCCTGGAATATTCCTTTAAAATTTATTTTCTATTCCTTATTGAGAAACTGCTAAAAACCAGGCAGGCAAAAGTACAGCTAAACAGAAAACTTTGTTCCAACAACCAGAGTCTATATTATCCAAACAGAGATTCTGTTCTCAAGACCAAACATTATCCCCCAGTCAAAAATAATGTGAATTTGACTGGCACTTGCATACACATACATTACACAGTAAGGAAATGTTAAGGTTTGTGTATTAAAACATTCATTTTTTTATTCCACTGTGATGATTCAATCATTAAAATAAGCAAAATACTAACTTCGGGTAAGCCAGGTTGTGTTCAAAACATGAAATATGCAAATAACAATGTATATGAATGCAAATGACACAAGAAATGGCAGGCATATTTAGAAATTGAAGAAATCCCACTCATTCATTCCCATATCAACAGTTTTTATGGAAGTATTGTTGAACATGGTCAGAGGATGCAAGAAACATACTTAGTCTGTTTCAAGGCAGTTTCCAGAAACATGCCTCTTCATAAAATCAGAGACTACCTGCACTGCGATTTATCTATGTTTCCTATAGCACTCCACAACATAACTCAGAATAATCACAATGAAATTACAAATTACAACTATTCCTTTATGGATAACAAAAATGTTTCAGTCAAACAATAATTGTGTAAGAAGGCCCAAGGTACAAAGCCCAAGTCAACATGTATGTAAGAAGTAGCCAGGAAATACATCAAGATGATGCACAGAAAAGGACATGGCCAGCATTATACTGAAAATGAAGAATAAAACAATGAGGAGCTGGAAGATTATACTGGTATTCACAAAATATTAAAAGATCCAGAGGGCAGCCTCATCCTTTATGGATCATCTATAGAAAGACATAGATAAGAATCATACAGGACAAGAAGGAAAAAGTTGACATTTGCAGTGGTAGAAGAAATCCAACCCGCACCAACAGAAATACTAAGAAATGTTTAATGACTACTTCAGATTCTCTCCACTTCAAGTTTAAAATCATAAGTTTAGTGCTGGAAAAGTGCTCCAGTTCATTTAGTCTAACTCCCTTCATTTTACAACTAAGAAACCTGAGGAGACATTAAGTGAATTAGCACCTAAGTCATACAGAATGTAAGTGGAAGAGCCAGGATCTGAACTCAAGGTCCTCTAACTTTCCCATCACTTGTATCTACAAAAATATGCCTTGCTTTGAAAACAGTCTGTGATATCTGAATAGCTTTTTAATCTTTGTTACAAGGGATGGCTTTTTGCATAAGGGAAACAAAGGTACATATGTGTGTGTGTCTGTATGTGTGTACGCACACATACAGACACACACATGTGGAAATGACTGCCAAGTCTAAGGAAAGGTATCAATAAATAAGATGGTAAAATTTTAAAACCTACCTACTAGTCCAAACTGGACATCTAGATAACTGATTAACCAAAGAAACAAATATTTAATGTTGCCTCTAATAATATGTAAGAATTATTTTCTGATATTTATCAGCCATAGTGTTTTATCCATATCAATAGTTCAATAAAATGTTACCAATGATTAAGTTTAAACTCATAACTTTGATCTTAATGGTGTGCTATATTTTTCACAAAATATTAAGAGTCAAAAATCACATTTTATCTTGCTTCTTAAAACTTGATTGGTTACTCTTTTAGAGATGTGTCTGAACTATTATGGAAGGGAAAAATAAAAAACCCTCCCCCTAAAAACCTATAATTCCCCTGGCAAAGGAACCTTCCAAAGGGGGAAATTCCCTCTACAAATGTAGACTGGCTCCTGCTCACAGCTAAAGGGTAAAGGCTAGAATGCAGGTATCATTTTTTTCCAGTCTCTCCTGGTTGGTATTGCTATTTTGGATACGTCAAAGAACAGACAGAACAAGGGACAGAACAGAGAACAGGTTTGAGGGAACAGATTCAGAAAGGGGAAAGTTTTGCTAACAAAAAAATTGCTTGTGCCCCATGCACTCTCTAATGCATGCCTTGTTCCATTTCTCTCTAGTCCAACAGTGTTATATGGTAGATTATTCCAAGCTCTCTCTCACTCAGCAGCTGTCAGAAAACACCAAACTTGGTCATTCAGTCTGACAAGAGGCATACCTCAGCTTTATGGAAGAGAATCCTAGCAATGATATAATTCATAACAATGTTTTTAGAGCAAAACTAAAAGTAGCATACTTAATTAGCAGGCAATGGAAAGAGTGAAAAAAAATGTCATTAATTACTGTGCCTCTCACCAGCAAGAGGATAAACTAACATTACAAGGTCATCCCTCCACTGTAGTCCCTTATTTACAACAGCTTATCCTTTAATGCCCTGTAGCAACTATCATAATACTAGAGTGAAAAATAATACCAAATATTAAATGCTATGGATTTTCATCTTCAAAAATCAGTTATTGCTCAGTGTAAAAATTGACTAATTTTTTCTCTATAATATTTTAAGCCCTTTTCAAGATTATGATTACTATGTTTGAAACGGGGTAACTCAATTAAAATTCAGCGTGGAAGAATCCAAATGACAATCATGTGGGAGACAAAACACTCAGTTGAGACCAAAGGTCTCTGAACCACAACTCTGCTACTCACTTGCTACCTTGGACACATGTGACTTCAACATCTCGCTGCTGGCTCAGAAAAATGAGAGTTAAGATTTGATTATCACTGAGGCACCTCTTTTGCTCTCAATCCTGGGAGAAATTTTTTTGTGCTTTTATCACAGATTTTAGATAGCTCCAGGCTAGATAGCTCCCAAAGCTAGTTTACAGTTTTAGAGTTGCCTGGGCAAACTGAGAGGTTAAACTCAGGGTTGGACAGCTGATAAGTGTCAGAGATGGAACTTGAACCCTCATCTTCCCGACTCTGAGGCCAGCTATCTAGCTACTTTGACATGCAGCTGATCTATAAGGAATTACAGTAACCAATTTTCAAAAAAGAAACGAAACCTTGCAACAAGATACAAATTTCCTATAAATATCCATTTGCTGCTTTCTCAATACATGAGCTGTAAAACAGGCTAAGTGGAATTTATGTAATCATCCAGATAATTTAGACACTCCTCCCCACCCCAAAAAAACTAAAAAAGGGGATTTTAATCCAAGCTAGCCTGATTGGCTAATCTACAGTTACATTATTACTGCTTTCCTCTTTACTTCAGTAGCTACATGACTACTGAAAAGCAAATGATTAAATACACTCACTCATAAATTAATTTTAAAAGATCAATGACATTTCCTCTCCTGTTTTACACCAACATTTTTTGAACCATTTCCTACAAATCTGTCTAATTTTTCAACTTAACTTTTGCAACCTACTCTCTTCATTAAACCACACCAGTAACAGTCTAGGCAAGTATGTAAAGCATCTTTTACAGTACAGAGTAAAAGACTTAAGACTTAGGAAAACTAAAATTTAATTCAACTAAGCCACTTGCTAGCTATATGACCATGGATGGACAACCTAAGGCTCAGTTTCTTTATTTGTAAAATGGAAATAACACTCAAACTACCTTGCTTTGAGGAACATGCTTTGAAAATCTTAAAGTATTACATGTGTTAATTATTAATTATTTAATTAGTAATACACATAATACTAATTATTAAATTATTTAAAATAACTGTATAAAAAGTCTAGCTAGATGAAGAGCCTAGTGTTGTAAGAAAAGGGTTTAGATGCTCCATATTCTAAACCCAAATGCCCCAAATTAAAATATTATAATAAAAAGAATACAGGTGTCCTGGCATACAGTGGTAGTGTTTTGCTGCTCCTCCAGGAAGCTTCCCTAATAAACACCAACCACTTTCATCAACACTAATACAATTCCTTTTCCATCCAAACCCCTAATATACTGACAATTACTATATTTATCTGAACAGCTTTTAAAAGTCATGTTTAAGTTCATCTCCCTTTTTGTACTGCTAAAATTCTCAAGGGCAAGACTGATGGCTAGATATAAAATGGAATAAAAGATTACTTTTTTTTTTTAAACATTTTGTCCATTTTCTAAGGAATTGCAATAGGGATTGGACCTGTGATTTCATTGGTATAGGGAATCTTGAGTGAGAAAACTCCCTCTATGAATGCAGGTCAGAACCTTCTGTTTCTCTTCTCTGCCTCTATTTGACAAGCAAACAAAATTAAAGTGATTCTCAGGATTGCAAGATAAATTAATGATTAAAAAAAGAATTTAGAATTATGGTCTTCGATCTGAGCTGGGCCATCCTGCCTTTTCAAATTTTAATTTATTCAATTTATGTAATTAACCTTGAGCAAATTAGTAAACCTGTCTCAAGTTTCTTCCTAAAATAGGAAGCATAAAGTGCCCTAACTCACTCAGATTACAAGAAGCAATCCTTAAGGAAATAACTTGAAAAATAATTTCACATAATCCTTGTCTTTGTAAAATGTTACAATCTTGAAAAGCAGTAATGTATAATGCTATTTCCTAATACACTAGTGAAATACAATAGAGCCGGGAAACAACTTCTTTCACCTCCTACTAGAAAACTCCTTTTTGTTTTCAAATTTATTAGACCTAATGCTCAGCATTTCCCACCACCCCTCCCATTCCAAACAAAATAGAAACATGCCAGATTTAGCCACCTGTTTCATTCCCCAATTAAATTTTTTAAAGGCTTAAGAAACTCAGATGTTTACGACAACTTTCCTTTTTACCTTCCTAATCTATACTAGTTTCTCAAGTGACTGCAGTGCAATTTAACCGCAATAAACTATTACTGGAATTAAAAAGGTTTCACACACAAGAGTAAAAATAACATATCCTCATACCAAAGTTTAAAATAAATCTTACATTAGCATCAGGGACATAAACAAACACACACACACTCTACCACACTGAAGATTAAAAACCATGTAGTTGGCAGACTAAGGAGAAAAAAACTCAAGTTATCAATGTGTCCTGACATTTACTAAGACACTTTCCCTATGAAGTTAGAATTTTTTTTCTACAATGATAATTTCATTTAGCCTACTTCAAAGATTATATCATTGGCTCATAAACACTACTCATCTGTCCGGATTTGTAAAAAAAAACACACACACACACACACACACAAACAATTGTTCTTCCAAGCCCTCTGAAATATCAATAAATCTTTCTACTATTTTATTTCAGAGGATCAGATTCAATTAAGCAATCTTTGGTAATTCAGCCCAGCCTCTTCGTTTTGCCAAAGAAACTGAGGCAAAGAGAAGTGACATGCCCAAGGTCACACAGTTTGGAGGAAGGGAGTGGACACCAAGTCCTCTGCCTCCAAACAGCACCCTCAATTTTTGATATATGTGGTATATTTCGTCAGGCTAAGGTTAAAATACACAAATTTATATGTACTCATAGATCTATAGGAACATAAAGAACTTGGTTATGTGCTTAAATTACGTACTAAATTTTATTTCCTTTTACCATTAATACCAGGAAGAAACCAGGGGTTAAAACATCAGTTATGCCAGTGTTGTGTGTAAATTTCTAATCTTCCTATTATAATCGAGATACTTAATAGGATTGAGAAGAATAGAGATTAATGCTTGTTTAGTCCTATTGGTGCAGCTACAAAATACGTAAAGCATATAGGTTCTGCTTCACGAACCCGAAGCCCAAAAGGCTGGTGTGGGCGTTATTAAAGCTTTCGATGTAACTGAAGTCCGTGCCCTTCCGCTGCAGCAGCGGTGCAGCACATCCCCCACCCTTGCGGCCACTTCCGTGTTTACACTCCTCTTCCCTCCAATTCCATGCGTACATTGTCAGCTTTACTCCCGCCCAATCTCCATTGGTCCAGCGAAAGCCAGAAGGCCCGCCCCTAGAAATCAACGATCTTATTTGGAACATCCCCGAGAAGGGATTGGAACGGAAGCCTTGTCAATCTCGCCGATTCTGTCCTCTCCGCTGCGCTTCCGCTATGGTGGGAGGTTTGGGGGGGAGGGGAAAGGGGGCGACACCGTGCTGAGACTTCCCCAGGGCCGAGCCTGCCTCCTGCCTGCCCGCCAACCCTGCTGGTGCCCACTACTCACATAAAAAATAAGGCAAATTGTGCCTTTTTATACATCCGCGTCCCACTGCTCAAGACATCCCACCATCTCCCACCCCACAAATAGCCCCCCACTCCCCGCGAGGGGAGGGGGCTGCGTTAGGTTTCCTCCTGTCCTTCAACTAGCAGGCTGGGTTCAGAGTCACGGGCCTGGGCAGGGGCGGCCAGTTCAGTTGACTCCCTAGCACCGTGACCCTTTGCGGGACCGTTACTCCTGAAAGTGCACCAGGTGCGAGGGGGCGGGGAGCTGTTTTGGCGGGTACCCTCGGCCGCTCCGTTTCTTCTATACAGGAATCATGGGGAGTGAGTGGTGGGGGTAGGGGGGGCGAGTCCTAGAGCCCCCTCCCCCGGGGCAGCCGCGGCCTCTCCGGCCAGACAGCGTGGCAGAGCGGCAGAGACAACAGCCGCGCTCGCTCCCTCGCTCTCTCGCCCACTTCCTGGTTCCTCAGCAACTGGGGCGAAGCGAAAACTCTCCCGCCCGGGAGTCACCAACTTGAGCGCGGCGCACGTTCTCTTGCACCGGCTGCCGGCGCCGGGCCCGGGAGGCAGAGCTGCTGCTGCCGGGGGCAGCCACGGAGCCCCGGCACGGAGGACCGGGCAGGTTATTCACCAAGGTGATCACTTCCTGATTCGTCGCCTCCATTACTTCATTCACCGCTCCCTCTCCAGCCCGACCTCCCAGCGCCTCCCGCTGCTCCCTGCACCGGTCGCCGCCGCCACGGGAGAGCCGCCTCCCGCCCCTCTCACACGCCGCTGCCGCCTGCACCCGTGCACAGTAACACAACTTGCCCGGTCCTTACCGGCCCGGATGAGCAGATCCAGCTGGTTGGTGGGCCCCTCATGCAGAGAAGTCGCCATGTTTATCCCGGGGCTGGAGCTGCTGCTGCTTCACATTGACTTAACGCTGGGAGCAGCGGCGGCGGCGGGGGAGGAGGCGGAACCAGCAGTCAGAGGCGCACACGCACACACACTTACACATACACACACTCACACACGCTCTCACACACACACACGGAGGGATCCTTGCGCGTCCTCCCGACAGGAAGCCGAAGAACCGGCCCAGCTCCCAGGCGTCCGCCCGGCAAGAAAACCCAGCACCTAACGGTAGGGGCTGCAGCGGCGGCTCGACTAGCAACGCGATCCTTCCGCCCTGCAGCCCAGACAGGAAGTCCCCGACATTCGCGCACGGCCGCTCCGCCACCCGCAGCCGGGGGAGGAGACTCTGACACCTGAGGCTAAGGAATCTCTCCCGGGCCTGGGACAGTTAAGGAGCCGCCCCCGCCGGGAAAAGGCACCGAGAACTGTCTCTAACTGCCCGGGCTAAGGGAGAGGCTGGGAGCACATTCTCTCTCGGAAGAGCCTCTTGTGCCGTTTCTGCAGCCTGGAAATGGCCCTGCCTGTTCTACCTTGTTTTGAACGTCGCTGCGCTTGCTGGCGGCGTCCCTGTCCCTCCTTCAGGTGAGGGTGGTGGCAGTTTGAAGTAGTAACCCAGAATTGTCATGCACAGAAAATTATGTTCCCACAACTTTTCGGGGAAGAAAAAAGTGCTTCTACTATTTTCAAAAAGCTACTTTCCTCTTTTGAAAAACTGTCAAGAACTTAATATTGAATAAACAACAAAACTGACCAGTCTGTCTTACGTGAAACCATTCGCCAATCTGTCAAAATGTATGACCCTTCTCATTAATAACTAACTCAGAAACAAATCTGTATTTAGACTCTTGGTGTTCTCTCATTAAGGACAAAAGAACCCTAGAAGTACTAACATAAATAACTATATAAGCACATAATTCCTTGCTACTAAATGAATGTATAAGATCAAGAAACCAAGACAATTTAAAAGCAGAAAAAATATTAACTTTCCAAGTTACAACGTTCTTCAACACCGGGCTTTGAAAATGTGACAGTGGTGGCAGACATAAAATCTTTCTAAGGTTTACAAAGCCTATTAAATAAAACTTCCTGAGCACACAGTAGAGACCCGCAATTATCAGTTTAATATCATCAGTATGTAAAAGAAAACCGGTTGTTTTTTAATAAGTTTGGCCAAATTCTTCATTGAGTTCAATTTTTTTAAACCTGAATTTTCTGACTCTGCACATACAGCCTACAAAAAATTAAGTTCAGCTGTTTACCCAGTGCAATGGCAGTTTATTATGACAGATTTCACTGCATCATGAGGATCTCAAATGCCTTTAAATACACACTTTGAGTCAACCTGGGGTCAGATGGGATTTAGCATTACTATCTCTTATTCCTCTCAACACATACTTATAGATCTAAAATGTACTTGCAATAGATACGTCATGCTAAATCTGATGCTCCTTGTTCCCAGATGCATCTACCAAATCTGGCACAAAAACTATACTGACAGCACTGTATTCACTTCTATTCAATAAATATTAAAAAGTACTGATTGATAAAGACAGCAGTTGGTAATGTTATCAGCTTAAACTGGAAGAGAAGGGAAGGCAAATACCAACAATACTTTCTGGCTTTAGATCATTTCATGCAGTTTGTCGATAAGTGAAAATAGTGATACTAGGAGGATCTACATTTGTTCTCAGGTTGGCAGCTCAAACAGAGCCCTCTTGGTGATGAAGTGTCAGTTTGAGATTGGTCCACGACATATAATTTATCAGTCATTTGTTTCTTGCTATATAAATGTATAGAATGTACGAAGAGTGGAATGAGTCAGCCCCTGTATTTTAGGGTAGCTGGGGGGGCTGGGCCTTAATCACTCCATCGTATTTAGCACAGACCTACAGGAAATTATGCCCTGAATAAAGGTTTAAAGATAATCCACTCAATCTTCACTTCTGTTAAGATCCTCAGAGAGACAATGTGATTGATTCTGTGATTGTCCAAGAGAAATGACCAGAAAAAAGAATTGGAGATGGTCTTTTATTTGTACATTTAAAGTCTATGTAAAATTTCCACATGCTTTCTTGTCATCATAACAACTTTTAGAGATTAATAATGAGAAGAGTGATTGAAATTACCAGATTGTTTTTACAATCCTTCCAGCTCCAAAACGTTATGATTCTACACACAAAAGCAAGGTTAATTGCCTTAGTAATAGTTAAGAATTTCCGTGGTGTTTTAATTTTCATTTTTAATTACTATATTCAGGTAAACTTCCATTTGTGCTAATACACTTGCAGTGAAGTTTCCACATCAAAGCTATTTTCATCTGCCAGAAGATACCCCATAGTAACAGTGCCTTGTTGATCTGTTACAATGAATCAGATTAAAAATGCTTTCTTTCTCAAGTCTCTATCCATGTAACTTGTCAAAAGACTTGAATGTTTGCTGAGCAAAGAAGGCCTAAATTCTTCAGAGATTCTGTTGCTTCTGTTTTTCTATCAAACAGAAATTGCATTGGTGGCTTTTGCTGTACCCTGACCCAGACGACCCCTGCTGCTACAGGCCAACCCTCACCCCGTTTCAATCAAGTCACTCTATGATCCATCCCTGTGGCTTCCCTGGTCACCATATGTGCCCATATCTCTATGTTCAGTCTCCCTGGTTAGATTGTAAGCCCCTTAAGGGCAGGGCTTGATTCACTTTTGAATCCACTGTGCTTAATCTTTAATTCATTCCTACTAAAATGCTTTGCAAACTTTAAAGTGCAGAGGGAAAAAAAAAACAGAAATTGCCCTTTGAGAAAGGGTTGCTCTGTCCATTGTCTTTATTTAATATTTGTTTTTGTTGTAACAAGGAAAAATTTAGTGGAGACGAATTAAAGAGAAATGACTGTTGCAGTTTTCCCTTAAAAATAAGTTTGTAAGGTACTGAAGGCAAGGATTGTTTCCTTTCTAACATCTTAAATATAAACAGGTTCTCAATAAAGGTTTGTTGTTGAATGAATGACATCCAGTAGGCTGAATTTGGACTATAACCCAAGAAAATCTGAGTATCCAAAGGATATTACAATAAAGTGGTTTCACCTAAAATGAAGTGCCAAGGCACTAAACCCTGTTATGAAAGTTCTGTGAATGTCATCTTAGAAGATTACTCGATTTAGTTTTTTCTGCCTCATAGGTCAGAAATCTGAAAGATTTCATCCAGGTAGTGTTATCATCTGTGGGCCAATTTGTTCCTGAACATGTTTCTTCTTTCTGATTTTTAGTACAACAAAACGCTTATGCTGCCATTTTTAACAACCATTCATGAATTACTGTATCAATTGTTAGGCTTCTGTCTGACATGTTAGTCCTCAGTGTATTTACAAATAGAATTTATTATTACTAAGTGCTCATAGATGTACGGTACATTACAAAAACTAGCTAAAATAATCTGTCTGCATTGGTTGCTACATGATATTCAAAGGCTGTATGTAAACACAAATTCGAAGACCCAATTTATTTATTTAATCTGTAGGTGTTATTAAGATGCTTAGAATATACCATCCAAGTCATATCTTGGATACAGTAAATATTTTCTCTATTTCTTACAAGTTTTTCAATAAGTAATACATGGCTTAGTGCTTGAGAGGCTCTACGTTTTATGAGGAATGTTTCAAGACTAAGTCAACTTTTAATTAAAATACAATTTAAGTCCAATCCAAGTCAGTGAACCCCTAGAGAATATCATATTCTTCTGCAGTACTGGAATTTTATTATATTCTAATACACAAGACTGTTGTCTGGGCTTAGAAATGTTTATTAGAAAAAGTTTTTACCATAAATTAATTTGTCAAATTTAATTGGAAAAAAGTTCTAGCTTGGCCCCCAGCTATCATGAACTTAAAAATCACATCAATTTAGATATTTTTCCCAAGAGTTAGAAATTCATCACCAATATTAAATACAAATTGCCATCGACTTATCAAAGTTTTTACATATTCAAACTGAAAAATGCTTTACTAGCTCATCTTCCAAAAATTCTCAAAAGAATCCTTCTCCCATCTCTAATCTTAGAAAGAACTATGTTCTTAAAAGGAGCTTCAAATGAATTCCTAGTGGTTGAAGCATATACAAACCACATTTAGAATTAAGATAAATATTTTATAATGTTCTAAAGTGTCCCAGATCTGGAAATAGAAGACAGTCTTATCAAACTAAAAGAGGAAAACATCAGAATTGAAGTTTATTTTGGATTTGATTGATACTTAAATTCTGACATTCTAGATATGTCAACATGTCAAAAAGTTTTGTTGATACTAGCGGCTGACATCACGTAACTGATCTTTCATGGTATTTGGTTCAGAAAGAATTTGAACAAATCCTCCATTACCTCCTTCCCTTTACCTCCAAAGGGGGGGGGGGGCCGCGGGGAAATTGATTGTTACACTGACAGTCAAAAAAAAAACATGAATGTATTCTATGATCCAGTGATAACGACCTCCTTACTATTTCTCACATAAGACATTCCATCTTCCAACTCATTGCATTTTCAAAGGTTCCATGTCTGAAATTCTCTTTCCTTGGCTCCACCTCCTGGCTTCCTTAAGTCTCAACTTAAATCCTACCTTCTACAAGAAGTCCTTTCCAGTCCTCCTTCATCTTAGTGTCTTCCCTCTGAGACTATTTCCATTTTATCCTGTAAATACATTGTTTGTATGTAGTTGTGTGTTGTTTCCCCATTAGACTGAGAGCTCCTTGAGGGCTGGGACTACTTTTGCTATTTTTTGTAGCCCCAGCACTTAGCACATTGCCAGGAAAATAGCATTTAATAAATGCTTGGTGACTTATTGACTTGGATATGACCAGCATAGCAAATAAATTTTACATTTAAATTTGTAATGTATTTTAGTATCTATATAAATTTGCATAATTTTATGGGAATCCACAATACTTCCAAGAAAAATAATGATACTGCAAAAAGAAGTCCTAACCTAGTGTGAGCATTTGCAGCTTTTCCATCTTGCACCACTGACTAAGCCCTCTTTACTAACGATGATTACGGGATAGATAATATCACTTTCTAGAGATGAGCTGCCTTATTTTTTTTTTAATATTTGTAGTCTGTACTGCCCTTGGGGCAAAAGCAATTATACATTTTGTCTTTAAAAGCCTTTTTCTTGGTAGTTTAGCTACCAGAGAGGAAAAACCTTGGAAATGTCTTGATAAGCTGCAGAAATGAAAGAATAAACAAGAGTAGTAATGTTCAACAATGGAAATGGAAATACAGCTGTCACTACTATGCCTTCTCTTATCCCATCAGTGATTCTAAGATTAGAATTTTGTTCTCCAATCAAATGCTAGATGTTCAATACCTTTCAGTGTCATCCTGTTGCCTATTATCTATCAAGGAATGTCCATTGACTAGAACTAAAGGCTCTCCAAAATCTGGCACCATCCTATCTTCCTTTCCCAACCTGAAGCATATATTAATCTCATATTATTCTCCACCCACTCAATTCTCAAGCCATTTACCATCTTCCATATACATTGGGGGAAAGCTATACAGCTCAGTGTCTAGACCACTGGGCCTTGAATGAGGAAGAGCTGTGTTCAAATGCAACCTCAGACGCTTACTAGCTGTGTGACCCTGGGCAAGTCATTTCACCATTTGCTTTAATCCATCCCCCATAGACAGTAGGATCATGTAGAGTCAGACATGACTGAATAACATACACATTCTTCATTCTTCTCACCATAACCCTTTATTCATACTGTTACCTATGTTTGAAATGGGTGCCATCTTTTAGATTCCTACCCACCCTTTAACACCCAATTCAAATTCCACCATCTCCAGGAAGCTTACTGCATAGCCGTACCTTAGAATACTTTTCCTCCCTCAGATATTTATTCATATCTTCTCTTATGCACTTAGCATATGGTATTCTATTATTTGTGAATGTAGCTCATTACCCTACTCGACTTAAGCTCCACGAGGATAGGTACTTCTTAAACTTTGAAGGTCACCTGTTGTTGACCACAATTCTAGGCACTCAGTAAGTGCTTTACAAATATTTACTAAATTCGACTCATTTAAAATGTTAGCCACATTACTAGTTTGCTCTTGGGAGGAAAGGAAAAGACCACAAGCAAAAAAAAAAAAAAACCCCTATGGAGCAAAGTGAAACCACTACCACCAAAACCAAATGTGTCTTTAATCAGTTTCTCTCTCCAAGCTGACCTAAGTCTTCAGATTCTTCATCAACCTACCAATTTAATAATGCCACAGGTTTCATCAAAGGGGATAACTTAAAAAAGAATCCAAATGGAATATATATATCAAGAAAACAAAACAAAGAATTACTTGTACAAATTACTTGTACAAAGACTATGGTACATTAATGAAAACTGAGTATTGTATCACCATCACAAATAACAACTACATTTTATTAAATGCATATAAAATAATCCAAAATAACAATTTAGCAAACATTTATTAAGTACTGTGCTAGGTAGAACCTAGGTGATACAAAGATATAAAGAAAAAATTCCCTACTTCAAGCAGCATACATTATTTCCACAGAAATCTAAGTGCAAACTAACATTAGAAGGGAGAAACACTAACAACCAGGTGATCAGGAAAGGCTTCCAAAAGGAAGTGACCCTTGAGTTAAGCCTTGAAGTTAAATGAAGGAATCTAAGAGAAAGGGAGGGATAAAGGAATATATGAGGTACATGAGGTACAGCCTATAAAAAAGAAAGAAATGGGAAATGGGGCGGAGCCAAGATGGCAGCTGGAAAGCAGGGTCTTGCGTGAGCTCCCTGCCAGGTCCCTCCAAAAACCTATAAAAAATGGCTCTGAACAAATTCTAGAACTGCAGAACCCACAAAATAGCAGAGGGAAGCAGGGGTCCAGCCCAGGACAGCTGGATGGTCACTGGATGAGGTCTATCGCGCACAGATAGGAGGGGAGTAGAGCCCAGCGTGGGTGGCGGCAGGACCAACCAGACCAGGAGCCGGGCAGAACAAGCCCTACCGCCATGAATCAGTGAGCTGTGGTAGTTACCAGACTTCTCAACCCACAAACACCAAAGACAACAGAGAAAGGCTGCTAGGGATAGGGAGTTTGCAGTTTGGCCACCACCCTAGGGACAGCGGGGGGGGGGGGG
>CM053623.1:338777334-338818917 GCA_028646595.1 Phalanger gymnotis | reverse complement strand
AAGGGAGGGCTGACAGGGGAACGGGGCAACCAGAATATACGCCATCTTGGAGTGGGCGGAAGGGTAGAAACAGGGAGAAAATTCGTAATTCAAACTCTTGTGAAAATCAATGCTGAAAACTAAATATATTAAATAAATTAAGTAATAAAAAAAAAGAAATGGGAAATGGAAGGCCAAGTTTGTTAGTTTGACAGAATGCAGAGTGTATGAAGAGGAAATAATTGAAGTGTATGAAGTGAAATAATTCTAGAAAGATAGACTGGAATCAGACTGTGCACAACTTCAAAAGCTAAAATGAAGAGTTAGTTGCATCTTACCTTAAGGCTAGAAGGAAGCTCCAAAGATTCATTGTGAGATCTGTGTTTTATAACCATTATTTTAGAAGAAAGAAACAAAAAAGAAGACAGACCAATTAGAAGACTAATGCAATAGTTCAGTCACAGTAATAAGGGCCTGAACTAGGCTTGTGGCCATTAGAGTGAAGAAAAGGGGACAGATAAGAAAGATGTAGTAAGTGTTAAAACTAGATTTGACAAATAACTGAATATGAGAATGGGAAAGGAGACTAAAGAATCAAGGATAACTCAAAAGTTGAAAACCTAGGTCAACTGAAAAAATGTGGGTGCCCTCAATAGAAAAAGAAATTTGGAAGAAGGGTGAGTTTGGGGAAAGGATAATAATTTTGAACACATTGAGATTAAGATGCCTACAGGACATTTTAGGAGAAGATTGCAGAATGGAATTTAAGAGAAAGATCAGGGATAGTTATATAGAATTGGAAGTCATCTACAGAGAAATGATCATTGAACCCATGGGAGCTAATGAGATTACAAGAGAGAAAACTCCTATGTCCATACACACGTGAAACATATGTCATACATTATCTTGTGCACAATATGTGTGTTATGTATATGAGGGCCCAACAAAAAAAGTAAAATATATGTGCTGGGAACATAAACTCTATATACACTGATTACAACTACGTAAAAATATATATTTAATTGTTTAATTATAAGAGCAGAAAGGGTTCAATTAAAGAAAAATTTATTAAGCACCCACTACATTCAAGACATTCAAGTTGCATTTGATATCTACATTTGCTTCATTTTTTTTTTAATCTGTATAATTGATCATAGGGGCAGCTAGGTGGCATAGCAGATAGAGCACCAGGCCAGGAGTCAGGAAGACCCAAGTTCAAATCTGGCTGGGTAACCCTGAACAAGTGAATTTGCCTTGTTTGCTTCATCTGGAGAAGGAAATGGCAAACAACTCCATTATCTTTGCCAAGAAAACCCCAAAAGCGGTCACAAAGAGTCAGACACAATTGAAATAACTGAAACACCACCACCACTTGATCATAGAAGTCAACTGCCCAGGTAATCTAGCATCTTTTCAATTTAATTTTCTCCACTTCATTTCTTAGACATAGCTTTAAGTTAAGATGATAAAATAATGAAAAGAATTCAAGTTCAGAAAGTTGTATAAAAATATTTTTCCATAATTGCATCAAAGTCACTGTTTTCTTATAGATATTAAATTTTTCAGAGTGCTCTTTCTTAAACTTGAAACAGCACAAATTTCTTTGTCCTATGAATAAATATATCCTATCAATGAAAATTCTATGAAACCGATTATATATTGCATATGCTACCACTAACTCCTCACATAGCATGCTTGAAAAGCTAGTGTTCTATTCTATTAATACACATAATTATTATACTAATGCTTTATAAGTACCATGGTTTTGTTTACTTAAGAAATTAAAAGAAAGCACATCCTGATTTTCTACCCAGGGAATATGGGAATTCTACAAAAATAACAAGAAGCTAATTGGATCCTAAGACAAAAACTCTACCTTAATAAAACCTAGTGAAAGAAAGGGAGATGTGTTCTTTCTCCTGCTCTGCCCCGTAATTTTTCTGTAATGTTGAGTCATTTAACCTTTTGATGCTATGATTTTCATATACAAAGAAAGCATACTAGTTCTGTTCCCTATCTAAAATAGGCTTGTTCTAAGATAGAAAAATGACACCTAATTTCTTTTAGCAGCTTGAAAGGAGGAATTAACAAGACATATCAACTATTATTATATTTCAAGGATTTATGGTTTCATACTGTGAGTAGGCCCTGAAGGTCACAACTGGTAGTAGAAACACCAGACAGTCTTCATAAATGCTGGTGACTAACCTCACAACGAGCCTCTCCTATAACACTAATATTATAACCAAATACCAAGGTGGCTGAACAACATATAAAATTTGTGCATGTGTGTGAGTGTACGAACATGAGTATGTGCGCACGCGCACTTGCACTCACATGTATCTTGAATTGACACAGCAAATGGGCAATGAATTGGGCCCAGAATAAAAGGAAGAGAATGGACTGGATTGTCTCTGAAAACTGCCAATTATCCATCCGGTCTTCCTCCTCCTCTTCCTCTGGCTCCACTAGCTGTTAACAGGTAAAATTTCACCTTATCCCGAAAGGCATGGGATAGGTCTCAAATTCCTTGTCATCTTCTAAGCATGCTTTCTTCTCTCAGCCAATCATGTTCTCTCTCCCACTTCAGGTCCCCAAGCTCTGAGAGGTGACTTTCACCCAGCCAGGCCCAGGCCTTCACACCCTTTTGCTGCATTTCCTCACCATGATGGAGTGTATATCCTCCTCAATCCCTCTTCTAACATCCCTCTATGGGGATCCTCCATTAGAATATAAACTCCAGACTAACACCAATGTCTTCTTTTAATTTTCTCTAATTTATCATGTATAATCTCTAATTTATCACATATATACACATGATAAATGATACATGCATATACGTGTGTGTGTGTGAATAGATAGATACACATGCTTAATTAGAGATGAGCATTTGAAAGAAGGCACTGGTATTAAGGGGAAATCAGGAAAGGCTTCTCATATTAGTTGGGATTTTAGCTGGCACTTGAAGGAAGCCAGGAGGCAGAGGTATGGAGAGAGCATTTCAGGCACAAGGAACAGCTAGTGAAAATGCTCAGTGTCTGAAGGTGGAATGTCTTGTGTGAGGAACAAGGAAGCCAGAGTCACTTGATCACAAAATATATGGTGGGAGTAAACAATAAGAAGGCTAGAAAAGGTAGGAGGGAGCCAGGTTGTGAAAGAGTTTGAACACCAAACACAAGATTTTACATTTGATCTTGGGGATAAGAGGGAAACTACTGGAGTTTACTGAATAGAAGGTAGCATGACCAGATCTGAATTTTAGGAAGATTAATTTGACAGATGGGTGGAGAAATGGACTGCAGTGAGGAGACTTGAGGCAAGGCAACCAACCAGCAGGTTATTGCAATAGTCCAGGCACCCCCCATTCAACAAAATGCTTTAGTCCAGGATAAATATAACATTCCCTCGATTTTAAAGAAAGTCCTTTCACCCTCCTACCTTTCCAGTCATCTTAAACCTTACTTCCCTCCAGATTCTCTGCAATCTAGAGGCAGTAGCCTCCTTTGCCTTTCCTTGTACAAGACACTCCATCTCTTGACTCTCAGCATTTTCACTGGCTATATCCCCCATACCTGGGATTCTCTCCCTCTAACATCTCTGTCTCTTGGCTTCCCTGGCCTCCTTAAAGTTTTAGCTTAAGTCCCATCTCTCTCTGTCTCTGTCACACACACACACTTTTGGTTTGTTTTTAAAATATTGTGCTTTCAAAGTTTAACTCATGATTTATCTGTAGGAATTCAATGTTGATAAAAAAAATATTTACCTAAGTTGTTTTTCCTAAGTTGTTTTACATTCATAAAGCTTTCTCCATTAACAAGAAAAGCTCTAATGCAAGAAATCACTTACCTCTATCCTAATCAAGCACAGAAGGCAGAGATATCTCAATTGAATCAAAAGTAAACTATGTGTGAATAAGGGTTCAATCAATTTGAAAGGATGATAGGGGCTCTGTATAAAAACAGCAAACTAATTTGGTGGCAGTCAGCTAAGTACTTCTTAAATCCAGCACTGAAGGCCTCCTTACAGGGAATTGGAAGGTAGGGAGGGAGGGATGGTATTAGGAAGAAAGAGGGCAGTTTTCTCATCCTTCATTGACCAAAGGACAACCTGGGGAACTTCAAAAGATCAGAAGATATGGCATTCCCACTCATTGGTGGCAGTGTCTCCAAAGAAGCAGTGACTAGTCAGAAGCAGCACCTGCATCAGGAGCTAAGACAAATCAAGGAAAGATAGCTTCAGGATTCTATAAGACCAACCTTGAAGCCCAGAAGAGAGCTACACCTAAGGGAAATTTCATGAGGACTCCACAAAGGTAGAAAATAACTTCAGGGAGCTAAGAGTTGGTATACAGGTTCACTACATGTGTGCCCCATTAACAACTGTACCACAAGTTTAAGTTCACTCTCCTCAGGAGACAGTATGAGCAAGGAGACAGTATATCCCAAGCTTGGAGTAACTGCCTTTGCTATTAACTGCTTAGTAAATACCCTCTTAAAAAATTAAGTATCTGGCACATGAATTGGTAGGGGTTTATGAGTAGCACTTGTAGAAACTAAAAAACTATGGATAAGTCAGAGAGAAGTGCTCAGCAACTCTCTGGGGACCTAGTCCACCACTGTGAGCAGGAATTGGGGAATTCACACTAGAGGGGAGCGATACACATATACGTACATGCACACAAACAAGCACACATGTGCATACACAAGCGCACACACACATTTTTTGGTTTGTTTTTAAAATATTGTGCTTTCAAAGTTTATCTCATGATTCATCCGTAGGAATTCAATATATACACATACATCATACATATACACATCTATATGCATACACTTGCATTGTACACATAAATAACTACATGAGTTTTTCTTTGTAGAAAAATTTTGGGAGTAGAGATTAGGTATAACTATGTCTACACAATATACCTAGCACATATACAACATACACATGTAAACGCAAATGTATGTGTGTACACATACATGTGTGTACATGTGTGTTCTGTATCTGCTAGATACACTGCATAAATATCATGTTATAGCTAATATCCACCTCCAAAACTTTTGCTACAAATAAAAATGTATTTGAAATACAGTACTCAGCAGAAAATAGGCTCTAAAAGCAAAATTCGATCACACAGGCTCTTTTTTAAAATAAAAACTTAATCATAAAACAAAGTAACTTCTATATCCCTTATTCCATAAGGAAATAAGACAAAAGGACCAACCAAAGTATCAAATTTTGAAATACACCATTTTTCTTTCTGTATGCTTTTACATAGCATTTTGCATATAGTAGGCAATTAATATTTGTCAAATGAATGAATGTTCCCAATAGTCCATCAATGGCCCATACTCAAAGCCTTTCCAGCCTAGCATAACCTGCCAGTGTTTGTACTTGGCTAGAATAAAGAGCTTTATTAAAGAACCTAGAGTCAATTCCAAACCACAATTCTGGGGTAGGTCTTCAAGGGAAAGTAAATATAGACTTGTTAAATGCCAGACTAAATAGCTTAGGCAAAAAATTTTGTGACCTATTTACCTATAGTAATAAAAATACAAGTTATCAGTTCTTTATGAAGTATCAACAAAACTTGATGGCTAATAGGAAGACTAGCTCCTGGCAAGGGTCTATTTTTAGAGTTTAAGTTTACTTGATTAAATATTTCAAAGATTTGTAATTTTATCAGTAGAGGTGTTATAGTCCCTCCACTGACACAGATCACAATCACTATAGTTTTAATGAAGATTATCTTCAAAATCTGCCAAAGCGAAAAACTCCAATCTTCTACAGCCAACCAGATTCTTTATCTCTCCATACTTAGCTAATCTGATCCTTAGGTGATAGATAATCCAACACCAGACTTGTACGAAGCCTTTCCAGCTTGGTTGGGTTTACCCAAACTTGGGCTCTATTAGGATTGATTCTAAAAAACCATAGTCAGCTCTCTACACCTTGATAAGGCACCAAAGTAAGCCACGTGCAGGATAGTTCATTACAGATACCAGTAAATTCTTAGAGATGATCACCTTTGAGCAGGTCCCTAGGTCTCAGTTCCTCTCTAGGTGTCGGTTTCTTCATCTATAAAATGAGGAGTTTGGTCTAGACAGCCTCTGAGGTACCTCTGAGTTCTAGTTCTATGACCCTATGAACTATATAGTAACACACTTTATATAACTATATAACCTTTTCTTAAGTGTTAATTTCACAACCATGAAAGCAGCAATTAGTTCTGACACTGAACAATCATGAAAAATTCTATTTAGAACTGTTTAAAGTTAAATGCCAAAAAGAATTTAGAAAATTTACATAAGATATATATCTCATCGTGAAGGAACAAAGGATGAAGAAAATACCAGACAATTCCAAAGGTTCAAAAAGGAATTCTGAAAATATTAAAGTAGAATTAGAAGGGAAATATGGCTAATACACCTTCTATCTGGCTTTAGGTTGCTAGTGCACTTTAGGTCATAGATTTTGAGTTGAAGGGAACCTATGAAGTCATACAGTCCAACACCACCTCTTATTTATAGATAAGACAACTAAGGTTCAAGGTAGTAATCACCAAAAGCAGGATTTGAACCCATGGCCCTAATGTCAAGATTAACATTGCTAAACAGTATAAACCAACAAAACAGAGAAAAGAAAAGAACAAAGAACTAGCTGCTTAAAAAACTGTACAGAAAGATCAATGGTAGTTTGAACAGGTATACTCAATAAATGCAGGCTACTGGATAAGATGGAGAGAAGAAACAGAGGAGTGTGCTTCCTACTTCAGCGACAGGATAGGACAAGAAAGCAAAATAGTAATACTTCTGTCAGGGAGGAAAAACACAAAATAAAACATTCTGCCATTGTCTTTTTTCAATTTTTTGGGAAATACTAAAAACTCATAATTGTCACACACTGCCAAAATTGCTCATATGTGATTATTAAACGGCTGCATTCTCCAGAGGAAATTCGCATGTTAAATTACATTGACTACCACAAACAGTACACTACTGTTTTCCTCCAAATGTTTTAACTTTGAAACAATAGTTTCATTTACATAAATTAGGCCATTAATACTAAAATATTAATTATTTAAGCAAAGATTAAGAATAAATTAATATCAGATATATTTTACAGAAGTTTATTTAACAACCTAAGGATTAAATTCTGAAACAAGAAATGTTAATGCAACTAAGATACTCATCATGCAGAGACTTGGGCTTTTTTTTTTTTTAAGCGAAGATTTACTTAAACCAAAGTTTATCAACACTGGGCAGAGGCCAAAATATATAGGCAAGAGGAAGATGTGTCAATTCTCTAATAAAGCCCCCCTACTAAACCCTTTCAACAGACAGTAACAAAAAGGGCATTACCACATGTAATCTTGGTATAACCTGAGGTTTGGGGTTTTTTTCTAAAGGAAGGTGCTATATAAATTCTTAAATCACCAACTATTCCTATTACTAAAAATTAAGATTTTTGATCACTCTGAAGGAATTGAAATACAGCTTACAGAACTTGAGTTTATTTCCTCCCCCCCACACACACACCCCAATCATTCTCTATAATAAGGAAGTGTCACTTTTTAAAACCTATTACATAGGATTGGATAACAAAAACCTAAAGGTTGGAGGCTTCAAGCTGAAATAGAGAATGACTAACTAAAGATTCATACAGTTCACTAAAGGAAAAATTTTATCTCTGGAATATAACGTCAAGCTAGTATTGAGAAAACTTTAATTTAAACTTCAATACGTCAAGGATCTGTGATTTCAGCAGTACAGGTACTTTCTTCCACTGATGAAAGAAACCCCTCTATCACTCAACGAACAATTTTTAAGAGCTATAGTAGGAAAAATCAAGGCCCTACAGTCAACTTCAGACAGTCTGAAGTTAGCTAGTCTGGTCCTCAGATCATATGTACATAGTCCATCATACAGAAAAAGGTTACACATCTGCCTTACATGTCTGAGCTCACATTCTGTTGGCATAGTCTTTGAACATTTAGGGGCATGCCTCCATATTACAATGAGGCGCTGGAATATCAAATCTGCAGCTCTTATGTGCCTATTACAAATATCAGTCAAACATAACTATCACTAAAGTTATTTGTAGATTGAGAAACTGCCACATAGAAATGCTAAGTAATTAACCTATTATCAATCATACGAGTCCATAATAGAGAAGTGAAAGCCCTCCCTCCTCTCAGGCCAGGATTCATAACTTACTCAGTGAATTACACACTGCTGTTCCATGAAGAAACTTGACCCACCATCATTGGCCCTCAACCCATTCAAAAATTGTGATGATAAGATTATGCTGATTCATCTATATTCTCCTGTACGGGCATACATTTGCAAGACTCAAAGTGTTAAGGGGCACAGGCCATGTTCCATGAAACAAAGCAAAGGTAAGACTGGATCCATAACCCTGACCTCACCAGCATTATGTTCTAAGCAACTGAGCTAAAAGAACATCTTTCTAACATTGGTATTGGGGCATAGGACTAATATGTATATCGCAGACTAATCCTGATATATCAATTGTTTATTTAAGAAATTTGAGGGGCAGCTAGGTGGCGCAGTAGAGCACCAGCCCTGGAGCCAGGAGGACCTGAGTTCAAATGTGACCTCAGACACTTGACACACTCACTAGCTGTGTGACCTTGGGCAAGTCACTTAATCCCAACTTCTCTGCCTTCTCCCCCCTGCAAAAAAAAGAAAAAAAGAAGAAGTTTGCTTGATTAAAGGCAACATGGTGGCACACTGGATAAAGTACTGGACTTAAGAGTCCGGTGGACCTTAATTCCAATCTTGCCTCAGACACTTACTAGGTCTGTGACCCTGGAGAAGCAGCAGAACCTCTTTCAGTCTCATCTGTAAAATGGGGATAATAATAGCACTTTACTCAAAGGGTTGTTCTGAGGATCAAGTAAGATAATATGTAAAGTGCTTTATAGCCCTTAAAGTAGTAAATACACTAGCTGCTACTACTACTGTTATTACTGTTTGACCAATAGTGTATCTGAATTCTTGCAATAAGAAGTCATGTTGAAAGGAAAAAAAAACTTAATTCAAGAAAAACATGCCTGGCACATAGTAAGCTTGATAAATGCTTGTTGACTTGACTTTGTAAAAGGCACTGGACTGGAGATACAAAGAAAAAAACAGTCCCTATCATTAGTGAGCATGAGTTCCATCTAGAGGGGATACAACAAGTACAAAGGTAAGTAAACATAAGGTAATTAAGGCCATCTGAAGAGGGAAAGAAACTGAGAGGAGAACAGAAGACTTCTAGGAGGTACCTTAGCTAAGCCCTTCCTTTTATAATTAATATACATAACTAACTGGGATTATAAAAATATAGCAAAAATTATTATTATAAGATGCTTTACTAATTCATGGATTTGGCTACACTACATGTCAAATCAGGTCTCCTGTATACAAATTATAACAATGAATTATACACAAAGAATCTCTTTTAAATGCCTAATAAAGCTCTAATATAGTCTGTTGAGCAATGATAAGATTTTTCTTTGTGCAACACACAAAACATACACTGAAGTAATCATTGTTCTATACTCGTTATCTAAGTGATATCATCAAACTATCCAGTGTTTTGTTTACTAAACTGTAGTATTACCAAACTATTGCCTACTTTCATTCCATTTTGTCAAAATTACATCAAAGAGCAATCTCCAGAGGGCAGCTAAGTGTCACAGTGGGTAGAGCACCAGCCCTGGAGGCAGGAGGACCTGAGTTCAAATCCAGCCTCGCATACCTGACACTTCGTGTGTGACTCTGGGCAAGTCACTTAACTCCCAATTGCCTCAACCCCCGCCCCGCCCCCCCCCCAAAAAAGAGCAATTTCCCTACTATATCGATGACTGAGAGTAGTAAAGTAAAAGCTGACATCACCAAACCACTAAGGTCGACTATTATTCTATGATTTTTCCATCTGCAGCTATGAAGGGTTTCTTTCCACCACATCAAAAAATGAACACCTTCCACTAAGCTCCAAGAGGGTAGGGACTGCCTCTTTTTCTTATCTGCATCCCAGTACAGCGCCTAATAAATGTTTATTTAATTAAATTGAATTATTACCTCCATTTTATAGGTTTGGAAACTGAAGTTCAGAGAGGTTAAACCCATCATCACAAAGCAAGTGAATACCGCAGGCAGGACTTCAACCAGTCTCTTTTGAATCAAGGAAGGTCAACAATGGACTAAGAATGGTGTTTGTTTTCATTCAGTGGTGTGAAGAGAAAAGAAAACTATTGTAATAAATTCAAAACACCAACATGGAACCATGCGTAGCCGACAATTATATAACACTTAAAGTTTGGAAAGTGCGCACGTGTGTGTGCATGTGTGTGCCTATGAAATCTCCTTTAATCTTCACAACTCTATGACATGGATGCTATTATTACCTCCATTTTATAGAGAAAGGAAACAGAGGCACAAAGAATTGAAGTGACTTGTCCAGGGTCATACATCTAAGCAAGTGTCTAAAGCAAAATTTGAAATCAGATCTTCCAAACCCTAAGATCAGGATTACATCCGGTATGCCACCTAGATGAATAGATCACATCCTTGCAAAATACTTTCTTCTCCAAGCTTCAAGAGGCATTGAGACGGTGACTGTTGTAAGTTTCTTTAACACAAAATGAAATGTAGCCATGTTAAACAAAGTAAAGTGTATTTAATTTGAATTCTTCTGGATATACAAATACTACCACTATACCTTTCCCACTGTTACTAAATACCACCCCATCACATTTCCTAAGTCAGTTCTAAATCACCATAGGAAACTTAAACAGTTATAGTAGGCAGTTATGTTAATTCTTCACGGAACAGGAAAAATAGCAATTAGCGATGGAAAAAAAGAGTGGGTTTTCTGTTCCAGCATAGGTTATTTTATTCTCCCCTTCCCCGAGCAGAATGTTTAAGTCACTGACTTTCAAAGGAGTCGTTATTTTAATAGAAAAAAGAGTATGGAAAAGTCAAGGATGGTGAAATAAAATGGCAACCAATGTCAAAACTCTACAATTCTGGGTTAGTTTATATTAATTGCCACCAAGATAGCACAAGAGGAGAGAAATGGAAAGGACACCTTGTGCTGCTAGATCTAGGCCCCAGAATAAAGCCAGATTTCTCAATAGGTTTTTGTTTTCTATCTTATTCTCATGAAAAATCCTAGGTAGTTGTAAACAAAGAGATTATATCTGAGTATACTAATGGAGACTGAGAATTAAATTTGGGTAAGAGACCAAAATTTATAATTGAGATACACTGATGTGGACACCTTTAAAATGCTATTGGGATGGGCTGAATTATCTGGCTAGTCACTGTGATCCTTCATTCTTTATTAAAGAATAAAAAATATCATTAGTTTAAACTCCACCAAAATGGATTATAGTATCATTCTTACAAGGGCTAGGCTGAAGTTAATCTCTATACTTTTAATGAGAAAATGATTGGCTAAGTAAATAATACCATAAAAATACTGAAAGAGGAATTCTAAAGCTTAGAGAACAAACTCTTTAAAAGCACTTTTGAATCATTCACACATACAATTGACAAGCTAAGTATAAAGCATGCTATTATTCATTAAAGAAAATTCTTGAGGGATTTCTACTTGGTAAGAATTCGTTAGCCTAAACTGAGCTATTCACGTACTTCAATAAAAATATTTTTAAAATATAACATGTATTAAACTATCCTCAACTAACATAAGTTAATAAAATCGTTAGCCAGATACCACCTAACACACGAAAAGAGTAAGTTGGAGAGCGTCATCTCTCAAAGAAATAAGCATGCACTGGTACCAGACAAAACACGAACATCTTTTAGTGGCACATTTTCTAGGTATACCTTCACTTTCAATCTTCATTTAGAAGTAGTTCCTAACACATTTATCTTTAAATCTCTTGGTTAAAATTTCTCTGTTGCTAACAATCTATGCAAACAATTAAGTTACATGCAATAGTCATTTCTGAAGAATTATTTTACAATTGAAAAAGGCACCAAATTCAGCTCTTTTGTAAATTTACACCCTAAAATGTACACAAGTTTCCTAGCCATGATTAATTTCTAATAAGGAACATGGCCAAAATGACATAACATAGCAGGCAGCATATCAAAAACTACAGTTTGCACCTTCTTAAAATATAGTATTATACTAACTTGAAAGTATAATTTTTTTTTAATTAAAAGTATTTAAATCCCGAAGTTCAATTTAAAGGATAACACATAATCCAGAAAAATATACATTACTTATTAATTTAAATAAATGTGCTGTATCAGAAGAGGAAGTTTTCTCCCAAATTTTATACTATTTTCAAATCCTACTTTCTTGAACACTGTAAATAATTTCTGTAAAATTAAATATTGATCATAAAGTTTACTTTTCAGAAAATTTATTTTGAAATATTGTCAAGATTTAGACACTTTATTCAGCACACAACACCTTTCACAACTAGAACACATTATTTTCCCAAACCCTGATCTTAATGCTGGGTGGCCAATAATTCAGTTTCCTAGAGATTAAATCAATTCTACCGATAAGATACAAAATGACAACTTTATTAAGAGATTAAATCTTTCCTCCAAGAACGTTTTCTGACCAATAGCCAAAAAGGAATAAAATAGTTTTGCTATACAGCTGCAATTCTAACATTTCTAAAGTCTGAAGTAAATGAACTTAACGAATACTTAAAAGTAAAAATTACAGACGTTTCAGCTGATTAGAAGGAACTTTCACAAGTATGCTCAATTCTGAAAGGCGATATAGTCAAAAGGAAACAATTTCAAGTTAATAAACAAGTCTAGAGACAGAAATAAATAGTAGAGACGAAAAAAGGGCAGAGATGCTCAGTAGTAAGTAGCTCTCATGCAGTACGGGAAAGAAAGAGCCTGGAGTTTTATCTATAAAAAGAAATAAAGATTAGGAACGAGAGGGATAACTTAAGACATTAAAATGTTTAAGGGAAAAATTTCAGGGTTTTTTTAAACATTTAATTAGCAACACTTCTATATTACTATTTGCTTTTGCCTACCTTTAAAAGGTATCATCACTATTTAAACAAATACAGGCACAAAGCCAATATGTTTTCAAGATTTTAATTGAAAGTTAAGTTTTAAGCAATCTAAGTAATTTATAAACCAACATACCAGCACTGTCTTCTTTCTGGCTCATTCAAGTTTCACCTTCAGGTTTATCCTGGGGTAAGGGGCTCCTTTTCAGATCCCCAGTTTTTCATGAAGATCTTCTACCTCCCTGTGGCAACAATATTTTCTAATTAAAACAGTCCTTTCTGTGCCACAGGGAGGATTTCTGATGATACAAAGACAAAAAGTTATACCAAAAACAGTGGTCAAGTAAGTCTTGAATCTCTACAAAAGAGGAATTTGACTTCTTGGGAAATCCTTATATGTTCAGGAGAAAAAAACCTATTTCTATCAAGCTAAATAGTCAATTATCAAAAAGAAGGAACTGCTTTTTTGAGAGATCTTTCAAAATGTGTTGTCATTTAGCTAACCTGTAAACTCATATCGTGGTACAGTGGGAAAGTATACAGGTTTTGAAGCCAGAGTTGCATTGTTTTTCAGTCATGTCTGACTCTTTGTGATCCCATTTGGGGTATTCTTGCAAAGATACTAGAGTGGTTTGCCATTTCCTTCTTCAGCTCATTTTACAGAAGAGGAAACTGAGATAAACAGGGTTCAGTGATTTGCCCAGGATTACACAACTGAGGGCATATTTGAACTCAGGTCTTCCTGACTCCAGGCCTGCTGCTCTATCCATGTGCCACCTAGCTGCCCTCTGAAGCCAGGGTAGGTTGTTTCAAATCCCCATCACGAACTGCTTACTACTGGGCTCCAGGCTCCTCATCTGTAAAATGAGAGAGTTGGACCAGATGACTGACAAAGTTCTTTGCAGCTCTAATCTATGATCTTTTGATCATAATTTAACTGATAGCTAAATTTAAAAAAAAAAAACTCTCCTTGTTACCTAGAACAATAAAACTTTGTTTTTTAAAATACCAGTATCCTAGAAAACAATGACCAACATAAATTTAATACATTTCTGCCGAGAACTTCCAATATTTTTTCTTTTTTTTTTTTGGAGGGGGGGAAGGCAGGGCAATTAAGGTTAAATGACTTGCCCAAGGTCACACAGCTAGTAAGTATGTCAAGTGTCTAAGGCCAAAGTTGAACTCAGGTCCTCTGGAGTCCAGGGTGGGTGCTCTACTCACTGTGCCACCTAGCTGCCCCAAACTTTCAGTATTTTAAAGAGGAAATTTAGCAGCATATTAAAAATACAAAATGTAGCATATCAAGATGTTCGTGAGAAAATTTTTTAAAAGTCCATTTGATATTTTACCACACACACACACACACACACACACACACACACACACACAAGATCCTGGTCATTTCAGCTTTTATTTTCATTCATCATTCTATTCTGATCTCTTCATAGTATACTAAAACATTTTTAAAAGAATATATAAAAAAAATTAAGAGCCTAGAAAGCGTATTTTACACCCACTCCCAAAATCTTCTGTCCAAAATCCTTTTAGATCTCATCCCTAAGACCTAGAATTAATTCAGTCTATCTCCCACCATTCACTCTCATACATAACTTACAGAGTGCCTGGGATAGGAAAAATATTCCCATTGACACAAGTATAAGATATCTCAGGGATGAAAACATGGTAGAATTAAGAAACAGGTACATCTATCTACAAGTCATCAACATGATTTTTACCAAACTGTCATCTTAAGCAGCTTTAAAACACAGTTCAGCAGCTTATCCAGCTTCAGAGAATGCCCTCACTCCCACCCCCACCTTCACTCTCAAACTGTGGACCACCAGCAACATGCTTTCTTTCATTTAATACTTACCATTATCAAGGCAGGGGCTATGAGCTGTTTCCCAGCAATCATCAAGGATCCGAACTCACCCATCTACCCTCCACTCCCTAGTCCCCCTAGTGCAACCTGTGGCAACTAAATTTGGTCAAGCCATCTGATTCAAATGTAGAATCAACCAGGAAGCCTAGTCTCATTAGCACCAAAGTCAAAGTAGTTCTTAAGTGACAGAATGATAAATCAATGATTTTCAAACTTTTTAAACTGGCAGTACATTTGTAAATTTGATGTATGCGATTCTGACATGGCTAAAACTTTTTAAAGGGAAATGAGGATCTTTTATACCAGTGTTTCCCAACGCAAACTACACTGCAGACAAGTAAAATATCTAAATCATCTATCACAGAGAGCTCTACCCATAACGTGCACCCTTCCTTCTCACTCTCCCTAACCGCCCCCCCACACACACACATATCCCTTTGTCCCTGGGAAAACCAGAAGTGGGAAGAAAAGACAAAGGAAGAGAAAAAAAAGAGAGGGGAAAAAAAATCACCATTTTAAAGTTTGAAGTAGAATAGTTCACAACCATCAAAAAGCCTAAAATGAAATTTAAAACATCCAAAGAAAAAAAGTTCCTTTTTCTCTATGCTCTGCCTTGAGAACACTTTCCTCGTGTCCACCAAACCAGCTAAAAATCACTGCTGTAACCAATGGTGTGGGAGGAACCTCCCAAAACCTGCACAACTACCCAGGCCAAACTCTTGTTCATCAATGGAGTTATAGTGCTGAAGGCTTCTGTTACAAACAAAATATCTATTAATACTTCTAAGGCAGAAGTAACATAGGCACTTTAAATATAGTATAGATTTGGTATAAGACAAAATCTAGATTGCTGAATGGCTGCTTTCATTTTAAAAATTATCAGTAAGTATTCAAAATAAAACATACCCATAAAACTAGAAGATATTTAGGCTTATATATAGCCCTTCAAATATTAGTAAAATTTCAATTCAGTTCAACATGGAATCTACGTCGTATCTGACACTAGGCAAAAATGTTCATGAAAATATAAGACAAAAAAATACATGTCCCCTACTCTCATGAATAATATCACTGAAAAAGGCAGATATACAAAAGAAACGGTGAGCAATGCAAAAAAAAAATTACAGGATGCCAAAATGTATGATACCAACAGTACATGAAAAAGAAGGTGAGGTTCTTTCCTGGGCCCTCTTTCTTTCTGTACACTTCTCAGTAGTCATTAGCTTCAGTCCTACATCTCCAAATTACATATTGGACATTTCAAACTACATGTCAGTAAAACATCTCAAACTTAACATGTCCAAAAATCAAACGAATTATCTTTCCCCCGAAACCCTCCCCTCCTCCAAATGTCACTAATTCTGTCAAAAGTGCCACACATTACTTCTATTCTCCCAGGTTTGAAATCTCAGAATTATCCTCCCTCTTCCTTCTTTGCCTCGCATTTACAATCAGTTGTCAAAGCTAGCCTTTTTTACCTTCAGGATATCTCTCAAATCCAATACCTTCTCTCTGTCCACAAAACTACCACCTAACATCAGGGCCTCATCAATTTTCCTGATTGGTCTCCTGGCCTGAAGGTTCTCACAGTCTAGTCTATCCTACACATGACTGCTAAAGTTATTTTCTTTAGATGAAGATTTCTCTGTCAATTTCCTAGTCAATGAATTCCAGAGGCTTCCTATCCCCCTCCAGCATCAAGTAAAAACTCTCTTGTACCTCTCTGAAAGCCTTTTACAGACTAGCCCCAATCTTTACAGCCTCACTCAACATCACTCTCCCTTCCATACCCTGGAATCCAGCCAAATTGGCCTTGGTTTTTCACATCCTGACATTGTTTCCAACCCGCCAAGCCTTTGCACACACACCCTTCTCCCTTATCTGAAATGCCTCCCCTACTCACTTCCTCCTTTAAGAAGCAGCTCAAGTACCACCTTCCATAAGAAGCCTTTCCTGATTCCAACTGCTACAGCTTGCTCCCGAACTTACTTATATTTAACTATTTTATATTTATCGGTATACGTTCTCTTTATATTTATCATGTCTACTTCTATATACTTGTCCTATTAGAACATAAGCTACTTTCAAGTAAAAAATGTTTTATTTATTCTATTTCTATCTGCAATGTCCATCACAGTGCCTGGCACTTATTAAATGACTGACTGTTGTCTGATCATTTTCCATGGGTTCAGTTATCATCTCTATGTAGATCACCCCCAGATCTATGTATTTTAGCCTATCTTCTCTCTTAAACCTCAGCCTCATATCTATATTTACTGTATTTTTATTTATTTTGCTAAACGTTTCCCAATTACATTTCAATCTGGTTCAAGTTGCACTCGAGTTTTGATAGCCTTGTGCCCCAGGAAGAAGGCCACATTCTCCCAAATTTCAGAGAAATGAGATATGCTAAAGTAAGGTAAAGATAGGTAAAGTCTTCAAGAGTCAAGGCAAGATATATCTTCTGATATCTCTATTTGTGCAATTTTATATTAAATTTGGGGGCAGTTAAGTGGAACAGGATATATATAGAACGTTGGGCCTGGAGTTAGGAAAACTCATCTTCCTGAGACACTTATCTGTGTGACCTTGGCCAAGTCGCTTAAACCCTGTTTGCCTCAGTTTCTTCATCTATAAAATGAGTGAAAGAAATGGCAAACCACTCTAGTATCTTTGCCAAGAAAACCCCAAATGGAGTCATGAAGAATTGGACACAACTGAAAAACAACTGAACATGATGATTTACTTAGAGAATCCTACAAAATAAAAAAAAAACTACTGGAAATAAGAAAAAAACTTTAGCAAAATTGCAGGATATAAAATAAACCCACATAAATCTTCAGCAAGCCTATATATTACTAACGAAGCCCAACAGGAAGACACAAAGAAATACTATTTAAAGTTACCGTAGACACTATAAAATATTTGGGAGTCTACCTGCCAAGACAAACCCAGAGCCTATATGAACATAATTATGAAACACTTTTCATGAAAATAAAGTCAGATCTAAATAAATGGAAAAACATCAGTTGCTCATGGTTAGGCCAAGCTAATATAATAAAAATGACAATTTTACCCAAATTAATTTACTTATACAGTGCCATACTAATTGAACTACCAAAAAATTATTTTACATAACTAGATAAGATAATAACAAAATTCATTTGGAAAAACAAAAGGTCCAGAATATCATGGGAATTGATGAAAAGAAATACTAAGGAAGGTGGCCTAGCCATACCAGATATCAAACTATACTATAAAGCAGCAGTCATCCAAACTACTTGGTACTAGCCACGAAACAGAGTGGTGGATCAGTGGAATAGGTTAGGTACACAAGATGTAGTAGTCAACAACTAAAGCAATCTACTCTTTGATAAACCCGAAGAATCCAGCTTCTGGGCTAAGAATTTACTATTTCACCAAAACTGCTGGAAAAATTGGAAAATGGTATGGCAGAAACTAGGCATGGACCAATATCTTACACTGTACGCCAAAAAAAAGTCAAAATGGGTTCATGATTTAGGAATAAAGGCTGATACTATAAGCAATTCGGGAAAGCAAGGAATAGTTCACCTCTCAGATTTATGGGAAAGGGAAGAATTCATGACCCAGAAAGATATAGAGAGCATTACAAAATACAAAATGGATAATTTTGACTGCGTTAAATTGAAAAGATTTTGTATGAACAAAGATTAGGAGGAAAGCAGAAAATTGGGAGAAAATCTTTACAACCAGTGTCTCTGATAAAGGCCTCATGTTTAAAATATACATTGAACTAAGCCAAATTTACAGGAATACAAGTCATTCCACAATTGAGAAATGGTCAAAGGATATGAACAGGCAGTTTTCAGAGGAAGAAATTCAAGATATCTACGGGCATATGAAAAAATACTCTAAATCACTATTGATTAGAGAAATGCAGATCAAAACAACTTTTAGGTACCACATATCTCCTGTCAGATTGGCAAACATGACAAAATAGGAAAATGATAAATGCTGGAGAGGATGTGGGAAAATTGGAACACTGTTACATTGTTGGCAGAGTTGTGAAATGATCCAGCCATTCTGGAGAGAAATTTGGAACTATGCCCAAAGGTCTACAAAAATGTGCATACCCTTTGACCCAGCAATACCACTTCTAGGGCTGTATCCCAAAGAGATCACAGAAGTAGGAAAGGGATCCGTATATATAAAAATATTTATAGCAGCTCTTTTTGTGGTAGCAAAGAATTGGAAATCAAGGGGATGCTATTGGGGAATGGCTAAACAAGTTGTGGTATATGAAGGTAATGGAATACTATCGTGCAATAAGAAATGGGGAAGATAAAGACTTCATAATAACCTGGAAAGAACCTACATGATATGTTGCTGAGTGAGGGGAGCAGAACCAGGAGGACATTGTACACAAGCACAGTCATATTGCTTCTGTGATGACTAACTTTGATAGACTTGACTCTTCTCAACAATACAAGATTCAAAGACAGCTCCAAAGGACTCATGATGGAAAGAGCTATCTACATCCAGAGAAAGAACTATGGAGTCTGAATGCAGATCGAGGGAAATTATTTGATCATTTTTTTCTTTCTTTTCTTTTTTTTTTTTGGTTTTGTTTCTTCTTTCTCATGATTCATTCCATTGGTCACAATTCTTTGCAACTTGACTATTATGTAAATAAGTTTAATGCAAACATATATGTAGAACGTATTGGATTCCATACTACCTTGGGGGGAAGGGAAGAAAATTTGGAACTCAAAAACTTGTGGAACTGAGTGCTGTAAACTAAAAATAATAAGTCTATTTAAAATACAAAAAAAAAGAAAAAACAACTGAACAAATATTAGATTTTAAAGATAATATTCAATAACTTAGATAAGGTCTTTTAAAGTTTTGCATAATCTTTAAAATAGGAGAGTAAAAATTATACTTTAAGAAGGTAGTAAAATTCCCTTATAGGTATGAATAAACAGTGCTCAAAAGAAGATTTGCAAACTATTAACAACCACAAGAAAGAATACTCAGAATCACTGATGGTAAAAGAAATGAAGACCAAAAGCACTAGAAGATTCCACTTCATCACAAACTGGAAAAATGGACAGTAGATGTTAGAGGAGTTGGAAGCAGACAAGTACACCAACACACTATAGGCAGAGCTGTGAACTGGCCTAACCACTGTGGAAAGCAGCTTGAAGGGACTGAAATATCCACACCATTTAACGCAGAGAACCCAGGGCTAGGCATATAGAAAGGCCATCAAAGTTTATAGCAGCACCTTTTGTAGTAGCAAAGAAAGGGAAACAAAGTGATGTCCATTGCTTGAAAAGCAAGCTATGGTATATAAATGTAATGGATATTACTGCTACAAGAAACAAAATGATGAACACAAGGCATACAAAGACTTTATGATGCAAAATGAAGTAGAAACAGGAAAACAATATTAACAATGATGACAACAATGTAAACACAGAAAAAACCACAACAAACCAAATAGAATGCTGTGAAATAGTAACAGATTTTAAGTTTGCACACTTTAAAAATATTTCTCATATCATCCACAACTACCCTGGAACGTAGCTGCTGTTTTTACCCCCATTTTTACAAAAAAGGAAACTGAGCCAGAGGTCAAATTCCTTGCCCACGGTTAGACAGCTGCTAATTGTCAGTGTTCCTGACTCCAAGTCCAGTCTTTAATCTTCTATCAACTAGCCAGCTTAGTTCCAAAGAAACTGTATCAGAATGTACTCTCCTTCCCTCCTTATAGAAGTAGAGGTACTGTAGGTATGAAAGACTATAAATAATGTTGGACTTCAGATATATTGGTTAGTTTTGTGGAACTGGGCTTTTTTTTTCTTTTTTTACTCTTTCATATAAGAGATAAATTGGGAAAGGAGGGTGATATAAAAATAAAATAACATTTTTTAAAACTAGCAATCATCCTTTATATGCAAAAGTAGCATTCATTTGTAATCAGTTACTCTTCCCCTCATTTGATACAATAGTAAACCCAATACGAAGGAGAGCTTTATTAATGTGCAGAGCCTTCTGGTTTCTGTTCAGGATATTAAATTGTTGGCTGCATACTCAAGTGTGTTTGAACACTGGATCTTGCTCTAAACTCATTCCATTTGTTACTTTTCTCTACACTAACTCATAATAATGGCTTTGACCCTATTATACCACTTGACATATTGGTCTAGCATCTAGAGTAGTTCATATCTTTTAAATCAAAACATAGAGAACTCCACTATTTTGGACCAACCTGAGTATGATCTTGCTACATATTAGGATACACAAATCTCAGAAATGAGATTATGTTTCAAATAGCTGTGCTCAGAACAAAAGGAGGGAAAATGTAGAAGAATAGTTAAAAAAAAAGTTCCTTTTCAGTTCAACTGGAAATACCAAGAAATAAATTTTTCTCAAGTCTAGAATCCTGAACAGCCTTCACACTTAAGGAAAGTTAGGAAAGTATGCACTATAATAAAAACAAGCCTGGAGGAAATAGATTAAGGTTCGTAACCAAACCAAAAACAAAAGATACCTCCACGATCTCTCCAGTAAACTCAAAGCCTTACCCATTCCCAAAAGTGTTTGGCTTTATGACCATCCAAGGGCAACACGCTTTTTCCTTTCAAAAAGAATTGGCACAGTGGTCAAAGAACCGATAGAGCAGTTTAAGAAATCATTAAGTGACTATTTTTCTATTAGAGGAAATAGAATGTTAATCCTACACTCTATTTTAATGTATCATTCCTAGTTCAGGAATAAATGTAAACTCAAATTATCTTGCTGTAGAAAGAAGTCCCAGAGTAAAAAAAGGCAAGGGGGGGGTGGGGAGACAGAGCCATTGCATGGAGGGGAGAGGAACTATGTGAGTTTGGACGTTTCCCTAAACTAGAAATGCTTGGATTTAGAATAAATGTTAAATCAATAAAAATGTTTCTAGCAGACTTGTACCTTAAAAATACACAATAAGATACCCATCATGAGGGAACTCTATACTATCTAAGAAAAATACCTGGTCCATACGCAAGAAGAGCACTGGCAAAGTAGAAAAGAAAGCACCTTCTAGCTGAATTTTAAGTCGAAAATCCTGGGTCTGAATTCCAGCTCCCCTTATTCTGTGTTACTTTGAGCAAGTCGTCTAACCTCAATGAACCTGTTTCTTGAACTGCAAAATGATAAGGCTGGATGAGATCATCTCTTAACTTCTCTACTCAAACTCATTATTTGCTGTCACTACCAAATGGCCTCCTAACCACCAAGCCTATAATCCCTATCAAAGAATCACCTAGATACAGATACCTATTATTGCTATAGTCCTAAAAGAAATACAGTCTATCAATGTAAGTTGTTGTTGAGTAGTCTTACAGAGCCTGGAAAATGCTGAAACAGAATAACCTATAATTACAACTACTAATCAAATGTTGAGATTATACTATATTTAGATGAATAAAAATTAGCAGATCGGCAGATCTAAAAAGTACTCCACACAACCTTGGTGTTCTACATGATATTAATAGAAGTTGTATAAGAATATTTCTATCCAAATGCACCATCTAAAAGAGGCTACCCATCCTCTAACTCTGTGAGGGCCTCCAACAATACCAGGGCTATACCAAGCTTTTCTTCTTTCCCTTCTTTCCCAATCCTCAGTTCTAACTCCCACCCTAAATTCAAGAGGATGACATAGCCCAGAGGAGACACTGAAAAACTACACCACCACAGAAATCTACATAGGAAACTATACCCTCCCTCACTTCACTCCACTCCACACTCCATCACTCTTCCCCTGCTCCCTCCAAAAAAAGAGAGGTTAACTGCCTTAACAGTGACCGTATGATTTACTTTCATTTCTGCCCATCCTCTGTTGAGAAAGCTCTGGCCCTGGCTAATAATGCACCTGCCCACCTTGAGTGGTCTGCAGCCTTAACTATGGAACTATTATTTATGGAATCTGTCAGTATATTTCAAAGCCAAAAGTGTTTTACAGTCAAGTTACTTGGAAAACACTGAATGAGAATTAAATCATTAAAGCATCATATCCTGCTATACGTCTTACATAGCAACATCACACTAATCAGGGACAATAGCTCGTTTGAACATTTCTTATGTGACAAGTCTACATAGCACAAAATTAAATGAAAAGCTAGAATCTAATTGGGGCATGTGAGCCAGGTAGATAGACAACCTGAATAATTTAGTATAAAAATGTTTAGATAGCATAAATATAAGAACTTAAATTATTCTATTTTTAGTATTAATGCATCAACTAAGACAATCCAAATTATGATTCGTAAAATGAAACCTGCATTAGTTTCTTAGACGTACAAGAAAAAATACTGGTCTTTAAACTATCTTGTTTTATTTGAACCTCAACCCACTAATCAAAAATATTAACCCATCTGAAAAAATTTTCCCTTCCCTCATCATGACTTTGACAAGAAAACAAATTTTAATATTGTTAATATCAAATATAGTATTCCTTTCTCTTAAAATTTTCCTGTTAACTTTCTATGTGAAAGTAAGTTTTTAGAATTTAAATTACAAATTTAGTTCACAAAAATTGATCAGATTTTCTTACAGAAAAAAGAAGCAGATATAAGAATGAACCTTAATACAAAGAATAACTTCTATTTTTTAAGTGATGAAATGATGAAGTTATATTCAGTCTCCAACTCATTTGAAAGAAACATCTGATTCTTTAAATAGAAGTGAATTAAAGCCCAGATTAGATGACCTTGAAACTGATCTATGCCAGTTAAATATCCTTATAAATATAGCTACATTTGAGAACTTGAGGGGAAGGGAAGAAGAGAGTAAGAATTTATATAGTACCTACTATGTGGCAGGTACTATTCTAAGTACTTTTTACAAATATTAGCTCTCATTTGCTCTTGAGCTAGAATCTAAATAAGATTAACTTTTAAAATAATTTTGTACAGGATGACATTCAGTTCTTTATATGCCAAAAGCATTTTATTTTTCTGTTCAAGTAAAATAAATCTAAAGAGATTATTTTTTAAAATCACCCCTGAAGTAACAATATATTCTTTTAAGTCAACTTTGCCATCTTGACTGAAAAAATGCTACATATTTTGCTGAGCTCTGAAAAGAGACTGAAAATAAACTGATCCTTGAATGATACTCAAATTGATTTTATATATATGTATATGTACATATATATATTTATCTCACTTTTTTAGTAAGAAATTAATTTTAGCTACATAAAAATAATCATAATCCTAGGAACAAATTAAGCTTAGCAAGGCAATTCTAATATCATTAATATGGTAGCCATTGTAGTTTTTTCACACGTGTGAATCTAAATCAGAACATTCAGGGTGCCCTCAGTTTCACAAATTTCACCAATAAATCCAGTTTTTGTTTTTCTTTAAAGTTTCAAACACGATGCTACTAAAATTACTTTCTTTTCCTTTTCATTTCACCACATTTTGTACCAAAATAAAAATTTTTTTCTGTTTCATTCAATCATAGCTTCTCTTTTTAGTGGTAGAAAGGCCTCATGCAAAATTTCCCTTTCTTTACTTCATACCTTTTCTGTGCAGATTTCACCTGAGCCCCTTATATCTGCTACATTATTTCTTTGCTTATCACTATGTTTGTTACCTTAAATAATTTTCACACAGTTAAAATTTCCAGTGACATGGTACACACTAAAATAACTTCATATATTTATTTTTAAAACTTCGTATGTTAAAACTATTCTGTTTAATCATTTCACATGCAAATAAGGGGAAGTTCACCTGTCATAATACTTGTTACTTTCTTTATCCTGCCAAAAAACAAACTCCAAAGATACCCAACTTTTCATCACTTTCAATAAACTTCTAAAAATGAACAAAAAAGTCATACCCTTCCATTGTATTTGTACCAGTTCTGTGCTCAAAGCCTCTCTATGAAACACTAAATTAAGCGTTTGACTATAATCAAATAAACTAGATAACTGCCACTTCTCCACTCTGAGATGTTTATGCAAACATTGGCAGTGATAACAGGTATGAATTAAAAACAGCAGTTATTTCATCCACCTGTACAACAATACAAAAAATACTACATATAAAAGAAAAATAGCAGAATAACAACTTGTGCCATGGCCATTTCTATCTAAACTCCTAAGATGATGAGAACAAGATGATAATGGATCATGATCATCATCATGATGATAACAACAACAAAAAAATGCCATCATAATCATTTCCCCTACATGGTAAAATAACTTGAGTCCCTCAAAAAAACTCACAGCAAACCAACTAAAAGTACCTTTGGTGAAGGATAAGTGCCACAATCAATGCATTACTACTATTCATATTTTCAGATTTACATAATTCGGTTAACCATGATTATCAGATAATTCACATTGTAGTTTATTCAGAACAAACCTGTACAAATTTATTGTTGATATCTCAACTCTCATTATTTACTCAACATGTAGAAAAATCCATTTGAAAGCCAATACTCAACCACACTGTCTATAAGTAAGATTTAAAAAATGGGAAACACTGCAAATCTAAAAGGGTGATAGATTATTACCAGAATGAAATGGGTTGTTAGTTATGTAGGAAGTCAAGACAAAGAAACTATCACCTTACAAGTTGTTCTTTACCAAAAGATTTCATTCCCAGACTATCAAATAAATACCTATGTCAATAAAAAAAGTATTTCTAAGGAGAAATAAAAATTATTTTTGAATTGTAAATACCTTTGGTCCCCTGCATTAGTGAGAATGAGTGAACCCTACTCTTTTTCACTTGTTGGCAAATAACTATGTTCACTATTAAGCCCATTTGTTATACTGAAGTTCTTTAAACATTTTGTGGAGCATAATTAATTTGATTACATAAACATCTATGAGATTAAATTTAACAAATATCAAAATAAATGGATATAAGAACTTCTATTTATTATTACAATATTTTAAAAAAACATTTTTTTCAGAAGGTAACTTTTAGGGGAATAGTGTAAAGCATTGCTGGCAAAATAGTTCAAACAATTCTGCTTTTATGACTCCCCCACCCCATCAATGAAAACTTCAAGTGAAAATCTTCCAGCTATATGAAATGCTTTTTCCATATATATTTTTAGATTACTAACAATTGTTTAATAAACTATTAATACTAAATAAATGCTAGAGGCTACTTTTCCCCATTCCCCATGAAGGATAGTTTCTAGAGATCCCTGAAAGAACAAATCCGTTGGGTTTTTCTTTCCCCCTGACATAAAAATGCTATAGAGAGATGCCTATTCTTTTTTTCAAAGCATTCTATTTTAATTCTAATGACAAATGAGAGAGATAGTCTCTATTAGGTGTCAATGTATTGGACTACGTGTTACTTTTCATTTTTGACTAAGAGTACGTTAGCTGAGTGGAATGGAAAGAACACTAGCATGGATATTTGGTCAGAGGGGCTGGGCTTGAGCGCTGGCCTTCCCTCTCTAACTCCCTCTCTGATTCTGGGCAATTCACTACCCTCTCTGTACCTCAGCTTCCTCACCTATAAAAAGAAAGGATAGATTAGATGATCTCAGAGGCCTTTTCCAGCTATGAACCTATTATTTTGTTATTGCTGTATGCAGGAAAGAAAAGGCCATCAAGAAGGAAAAGCAGGATGCATGAAGCAGCACTTGCAAAGTGAAAGCAGAAAATAATTTTAGTCTTGAGGTCCATAACACAGGACAGTGTCCTAAACAAAGTAGAATCATATAAAGCCTTCCTGGTGCTTATAGAAATACAACTCCTTTAGCAAATTATAAGGTAAACCTTTCAGGTAATTCCAAACTATACAGAGCCCCAGTACAAAATTTACATAAGAAAAATACTGAATCCCACAAAAAGACTTTATAAAAAATTTTGTTTAACGATCTACCTGATTCCACAGTCTCAGTTTCAACTTCTTGCTCTTCTGCCACATCTTGGATCATGTAAGTCTCATCATCATAGACTAGAACCTGGGCTGCATAGCCCTGGTCTAATCTGGCACTTGGAACTGGCTCCACAATCACTGCTGGATATTTGGAAACTTGTTCACCTTCCTAAAAGAGCAAATTTTTTTCTAAATGAAACTTATTATCCACAAACTCTGAATTCAATCACAAATTCTTATATACTCAATCTGTACTATTTTGTATACATTAATATGAATTTTTTTTAAAAATAAGCAATTAAACTGGATCATCTGATTTTTGTGTGTCACTAGTGGGTGGGAAAGGTTTTATTTAGGATTGAGATTAGAAATCAAAAACAATGCAGAAGATGAAGTCTTAAGAATCTATATACTAATACTGATCAGTAGCAACAACCACCACCAAAAAAAAAAAAAAACACTTTGTGAGTGCCTACAGGGTGCGAAGCAAGAATATAAATCAGCTTTATAAATTTTAAAAGACCTTCCCAAAAGCTGGGTTAGACTAGCAGCTAAATCGTGGCATGGTGTGGTGGGAAGAACACTGACTGGATTTAGAAACAGTGGAAGACCAGGGACTAAATGAATCCTGGCTTTGGACAAATCATTTCACATCTTTGGACCTTGGTTTCCTTCTCTGTAAAATGAGGAGACTGGATTGGATGATGGCCAAGATCCCCTTCCAACTCTAAAATCCTATGTTCCCAGGGGATCCCCCTACCTACCTTACTTCACTGCTCAGGTCAGCTGCTAAAGCAATTGATAAAAAGCAGTGTGGAAAAAGGAAAGTGACTGGAAATGACCTCTACTCATTAGCAGCTACAAAACTGGTAAAATGTTAAGAGCAAGAAGAAGGACTGGTGACTGACCTTCCATCTGTACCCAAAGACCAGTCTAGTTGTGTTCAAAAGTTGTATCATATCCACCACAAAGTGAATTTTTCAGCCATAGCAACTTTTGGAAGACCATCTATTAAATTATAATGGGGTTGTGATCTGCATTGGTGGAGAAGGCACCCAGACTGAAGAAAATCATGAATTGATCAAGTATACAAGTATAACAAAATCTAAATTTTTATACAGAAAAACTGACTATCTTTTGGAACATAATATACACTATGAGAGGATAAACTGAGTTAAAATGTAACTCAGACCTAAATCTAATAGTCTCAAATTCAAGAACACATTCAAAAAGTCTGCAACTAACTTATGAGACCTTCATCAAGTCACTTAACCTAAGAGTCTCAATTCCTCATTGGCAAGCATGTATGTGAAAGGAGGGTGCAAAAGATGAGCTATCATCATGTGATCTCTCAAGTTCTTTCTACCTCTGTGATTTTGCAATGTCTCTATCTTTATATATTTTTCCCCCTATGTCTCAGAAGAACAGGAGATAGAGACATGGAAGAAACCAAACTACCAATGACTCAAAATACCTAAGTTTAATTCTTTTAGAGAATACCAACTGAATGTTTCCTTATTCACCGATTACATTTAAATCTAAACATTCTACACACTGTACTGCTGACTGTATTGATGATTATTACTGAATTATAAATATTTGAAGGGAAGAGAAGAAAAAAGTAACAGAAAAATCTAGTTTGTCATCAGTCCAGACAAATATAACTTATAAGGAAGCTGGTGGCACTGTTCTGGAGCCAAGAAGACCTAAGTTCATACTCAGCCTTAGATATATATTAGATGTGTGACCCTCAGTAAGTCACTTAACCTACGCTTGCCTCAGTTTCCTCAACTGTAAAATGGGAATAAAAATAGCACCTACCTCACAGGGTGGTTGTGAGGACCTAATAAGATAGTATTTATAAACAGTGCTTAGCACAACGCCTGGCACATAGTAGGCACTATATAAATGCTTATTCCCCATATGAATTAAGATTTATATAAAATCATACTATTACATATCAAAGTCTCAATGAAAATTAATTCTAAAAGAACACATATTTAGGATATGATACTTAATGACTCTAGTTTTTTTAATTTTTAAATGTCTTTAAAATTGTCCTATGAAAGTCTAAACCAATATCTGTTTAAAATTATTAACTTAAAGGTTACTCCTAATCTCAAAATCACATTTCACAGTTGCTTCTCTCATCTCAATTCTTAATTCCACGTATACTGTCCTCCCACAAAAGTGATATGATGCCCCATGACACCATTAAAGAGATGCAGTATTAAAAAGAAGATAGCCTTAAAATCTTTAGACCCGGGTTGAAGTCCTGGTTCACCTCCTTAATAGCTGCATAATATTGGGCCAGTCGCTAACCTCTCTGAACCTCAGGATCCTCAAATATAAAATAGGGATCATTAACATCTGCCTGGACTGTTGTGAGGATAAAATCAAAAGAGTTAATATACATGAAAAGAGCTTTGCAAACTATAAAGCACCATATAAGTATAAGGTATTATTATACTGTTTTACTGTACTTTTATTGTCCACAATTTAAAAGTATATGAGGATATATATCATATCTCATGCATAGGACATTCTGCATGAGAAAAATTGTGCAATGTTATTATTTAAGAATTACCTACGAATTTCTACATAATAAAACGTAAATGCAATTTAAATGGAACACAGTGAATTCCAAACCTCTTGATTTTCTATTCCATTGCTGGAAAGCTCCAAAACAGAACCCCCATTGTCAACCACTGCAGATGTCATTATGCGTTCCCTGGGGAAGCTTCGAGGGCTGATATTAAGATATACAAAGTTTCATGGATAGTTGTCAATGCTGTTTATCTGTGATATCAAATTTTACTTTCAATGAGAGACATGGAGTTTGGTACATCAGAAATCCACTCTTCTGAAGATGGTTAACCAAGGAGTCTAAAAAAATTGGAAAAATTAAGAAACAGTTATAAACAAAATTCAAAAAAATTTAAAGTACTTAAATATTTTAAAATGCTGTTTCAGTTTTTACTTTTTTCAACTATGAAAAGGTGCTAAGTTTACTACATCCCTATATCAAAAGAGGACACTAATGAGCATATTCATATTTGGAAATATACCATCCATAAAGGTGATGACATATATAAAAATTAAGGAGATAAAACCTTTATCCCCTTATAGAAGTTATATTGTCCTTCATAAAGTATCAAGTAGTATATTCGACATGTTTTTATACAATGAAAATTGTCTGACAGCCATCCTGGTCTGGGAATGACATGTCTTTGGTAAACCACTAGTGAAAATATATACCTATCTCGTACAATAAAACACAAGCTAGTTTTTAGTTTTGTGGTATGGTATACCATTCCTTTTATTCTCTTTAAAGTAGTCAAACGTAATGTACAAGATGTGACTACCAAGTTGCAAGATAAATTCGTACGGGTAGTTTATGATGCAGTCTCATGGTTAAACAAGGCACGACATACACTATATTTTACTATAAAATGAACTGTTTAATTAAGCTGCTTACATAGTGTACTTCCATATGTAGTCGCTGGAAACAATTATAATTTAAAATATCTATGATATGTTCTTAATTATCAGACCACTGTCTCTCCCTCAAATATTTTTGCTCTTTTGTTTCAAAATGATTTCAAAATAACTTAACCCAAACTTTCTTTTCACTGAATCTATACATGGACCTCAAGTTATGCAAAAGACCAGCCCTAAAAAATTTTTAGGTGAATGATTTTTAAAATTTTATTTCCCATAGTCAAAGGATAATAAACAGGAAGTTTTCAAAGGAAGAAATCCAAGTTATCAACAATCATGCACATACAAAAAAAAAAATACTCTAAATGACTAGTAATTAAAAAACACTCAAATTAAAGCAACTTTGAAGTTACACCCTACCCTACCAGATTGGCAAAGTTGACAAGCGAAGAAAATGATATATGTTGGAAAGGTCTGTGGGGAAAAAAAGCAACCTGCTACTGTGGAATTATGAATTAGTCTAGACATTCTGGAAATTGATTTGGAACTATGCCCCCAAAACTTATTAAACTGTGCATACCCTCTAACCTAACCCAGCTATAAAACTATTAAGCCCCACTACTACCCCACTTAAAAAAAAAATCAAAGAGGAAAAGGACCTATAAGTGCAAAAATTTGTATTGTAGTTCTTTTTATAGTAGCCAAAAATTAGAAACTAAGGGGGTGTCTTCCTATTGGAAAATGGATAAAAAGATTGTGTAATATGTAGTGTGTATGTAGTACGAATGTAATGGAATAGTATTGTTCCATAAGAAATAAAGAAAACGAGTTTCGTAAGAAATTGGGAAGACCTCTAAGAACTGACGCAGAGTGAAATGAACAGAACTAGGAAATCGACGTATACAATGTTAACATTAAAAAAAAAAACAGCTCTCAAAGACTAGATCTTTGATCAACAAAAATGATAAACCACAAATCTAAAATAATGACTGAATAATAATATTAAGAGTAAAACAGAATTCAGAAAAATGATGAATTTAATAATGTAGTAAGAGACATACCTCTCTGGGTGTAGCCAATACTAGAATTTGTCTTATAAGACTATGTTTTCTAATTTATCGAGGCCTTTATTTTTTCATTTTTTTCTTAGTGGGAGGAGAATTAGATGGGAACAGATAAATACAAGAAAATTAGAAGAAAAGGTGTCTTTAGAGAAGGATAGTAAGAGGCATATGAGAGAAACTTAGGCTGGAAAAGCAAAATGTATCAACAAAAATTACTTAATAAAAAATGTGATAAAAAAAATGAAAAGCATAAGATAAAATTTGAAAAGAAATTTTGTTTTCCACACACATATTCTCACTTTAGAGCTACATTTCCTAGGGAAAGAAAAGTTGCTATACTAAAAATTATAAATTTGTAGCAATTTTTTTAGAACACAGATTTAAAAAGCAACATTGTACAATGCTAATGATATTTAATGCTTCCAGTCTCTCTGCCTGATCAATGGACAATGGAAAAAGAAGTAATGGTTGATGCTAGGGAGAAATTTTAATAAAAACTGGAAGTCTATTAGACTGGAGCTTACTATTATAATAAAAGGTACATCAACAGCCATCCTTTTCTCCTTTACTCCAGTGTCTGATGAAGAAGTGACCCTTCTGCTTGCCAAGAACAACCCCATTGCTTGGTTGTATGTTCCCTTTGAACTTCTCCATTTCCAAACATTCCCCATTACATAGCATCCCTCCCACCCCCACTCTTCACTCCAATTTTCACACTCTCCCTCTCTACTGATTCCTTCCATGTTGCCTACACGTAGACTTAGCACACTGAGTGAATTTACTATAGAAGACTTCTGGAAAGTTATGGATAAAAAAGTGCATAGGATGAAAAAGAATCAATGAGTGGTGAGGTGTACCAGTAGAGGGAGTACTCACAATGATGAAATCACAAAATGACTACAAAGAGCTCAGAGAAACTTAGAAAGAATCACTTAAGACTAAAGGATGAAGAAAGCAGAACCAGTTAGAACAATATATACTATGGCAACAACGGGAATGAAGACACTCAACTGCAACAAAATATGATGTATAAATTCTCAAAGTAAAAGCACACATCCTTCCTGCTAACAAATGGAATGGAACAAAAGTAGAAAGTAGCATGAACTATCAGTCACAATCAATCATTATATCAAGTGACTTTAGCTTTTTCTGGGAATATAATTTACAGGAGATATTTGTTGGGAATGTGAATGGTTCAAAACAAAAAGTATACATTTTTAAGGGACCAGAGAGCTAATGAAACGTTAACTATTTCCACCAAACCACTCCTAAAGGCCTCCTCCATAGGAGTAATGGAGGTGACAGCCTGAGTTCTGGAATGCCTTCACAAACTAACAGGGCTTTGTGTACTCTTGCTCTACAAGGACCAACCAGCAAAGTTGGGAGAATCTCATAAGCAGATGGTTCAGTACTATATGGATTTTTTTCTAAAGTGAGAGCAGCTTATAAAACAGGTTGTGATCTCTATCAGTGAAATAAACCACACAAATGAAATCAATGAATCCTTCATGAAGCACTGTCAGTATCTTCAAAAGAAATAATAAGGTTTGTTTTAGAACTCTGAGATGATATCAGATGAAGATGAAATTTAAGACAGCAAAGTTTTGAAGCTTTAGAAAAAGGAGGAATAAAACCCTATCTCCATGGATTCCTAGAAAATGAAAAGGAATCTGTCTACCTTTCAGCCTGGGAGAGGATAATGTCATAATGTCATTACAAGTGAGACCTGTGATTTCATGGGGAAAATTCAGCTACTAAAAGCAGGGTGGCACTTTCTCAACATCTGTTGTAGAGAGCCTACTACAGCACTGAGAGGTTGTGAATTTTCCGAACACATAAAACCAGTGTTTATCAGTGGGCACAACTTGAACCCAGGTCTGTTCTTGATTGACTACACAAAGCTGCTTCACTGTTATATAATACTCACAGGTTAACAAAGAACCTTCCTCACAACCCTATAAGATAAATTGTGTATTCTCCATAGCTGTAGAAAATGAGGCTCAGAGGGCACTGAGTGACTTGTGCCAGGTCCTAAATTCAGTAAGTATCAAACCCAGGACCCTAAATCATGTCTCCCCAACTCAAAAGCAGTCTGAGATCGAATACAGTGAGAGTTATGCCCAAAGTTATGCTCTGTAAGTCATCAAGGGGCAGCGTAAGTATGACATCTATAGCTTCATTCAAGTCATTAATAAAATTTAGAATGGAATAGGACCAAGGAAAGACCCCTAAAGACTTCCACTAAGATCTTCCCATACTTCCAAGCTGACAATGATCTATCTATTAATCACTACACTTTGGGTCTGGTCATTTATTTGCTCCCAAATCTACCTAAAGGCAACTAGGTGGCATAGTAGGTGAAGTGCTGGGCTGAAATCAAGCAGATCTGAGGTCAAATACAGCCTCAAACACTTCTTTCTACAAGTCACTTAACTTCTGCCTCAGTTTCCTCAACTGTAAAACGGGAAAGATAATAGCACCTATCTCCAGAGGTAGTTGTAAGGATAGAATGAGCTATTTGTAAAGTACTTAGTATAGTACCTAGCACATAGTAGGTGCCTAATAAATACTCATTCCCTTTCTTCCCTCTGCCTTTAAATATGCATGTTTGAACAAATATAGATGCTTCCTACCTTGCAAAACCCAGTTTTGAGTCTACTGTTCTTCTAGCTTTTTCTCTCATTTATTTATTTATTTATTTATGCTTCTTACCTTCCGTTCAACAAGTATGGATTAAACCTCTATTGGGTACAGAGCACAATATTGGAAGAAACATAAAGCTAAGATAAGAGCTCTCAAAAAGTTTATGGCCAAATGGATGGTAATCGGGCAAAAATACTTTATATGACGCAATAAAATTGCTTTTATAAAGTTGGAAAACAAAAATGCTATTTAAATTCTGAGAAAGAAAGGAAAACACCAGATCAATGAAGCCTTCCTATAAAACTCAGCATTTGATTTAGGCTTTAATTGATGAGAAGAGTTCAACAGGCAAAAAAGAGAGAGTTAAGATACTACAGGCATGGATAACATTATGAGGAAAGGGATGAAGGCTGAAAAATACCAGGTGATTCAGCTTGGTGGGTGAGGATAGCATAGTAAGAGCTCTATACTTGGGAATCAAGATCTGGGTTTAATTCCTCATTCAATACTTACTAATTGTATAACTAACAGTCTATCAAACTTGCTGTTTCTGTTTCTTCTTTGTTTAAATGTGGATAATAATGCTAGATCTATTTATCTCCTACTGTTGCTCAGGACAGTACTTTATAAATCTTAAAAGTACAATATGAAAGGCAGCATGGTATAGCAGATACAGTCCTGGACTTTTAATCAGGAAGACCCGCATGTGGCATTCTATTTCTATGTGACTCTGAGTGAGTTTTGAGTTATCTTCTCTGAGACTCAGTTTTGTAATCTTTAAAAAAAAAAGACAAGACTAAAGAGTTAACATCCATTCCAGCTTCAAATCCATGGACCTATAATCTTACATAGATGGGAATTACTGCTGCTACTACTACCACCACTACCACCACCACCACCACCACCACCACCACCATCACCATCACCACCACCACCACTACTACTACTACTGCGCACAGTATATGCAGAGGGGAAAATGTGAAAAATATGAAATACATCCAAGAAAGGAAGGGTGATTCTAGATAGTACGTGACCTTAAATCTTAGGTAATAATGAGCTGCTTTAGATTTTTCAGCAGAGGAGCATGACCAGATGCTAAGGAAAGCTATTCCAGCAGCATAATGAAACGTGGCCGAACTTCTCCCCCTAGGAGTGCCGGGACTATACCCTCTACCTCCATTTCCTTTGCTAAAGTCTCTGTTCTCTTAATACCAATGGAAGCCAGTTTTCCTATCTTTCTGACCACTGCTTCAAAGCCTTTGTTGGCTCCTGTCTCCTCTAAATATGAGCACTACCAAAGACTCAGTTCTCAACCCTCTGTTCTCTCTCTTCCCTAAAAAGTCTCATATACTCCTCCAACTTCAACTATCATTTCTAAGCAGATTCCAACCTCAAATCTTTATCTACAAACTCTGACTCTCTCATCTTGTCTCCCATCTATAAAACAATTACAGTTAAGGATTCTTGCCATCATCTTAAATTTTTTTTTAAATTCTCCAAATTTCATACCTCTCTACTCAAAAACTCAGAAACTTCTTCAATTCTTCTTAAACTCCTTTCCCTAATCTAATCAAATTTATAGAATATGCATTAACAAAATTTCAGTAATTATTGACTACAGCCCCTTATGCTATGCAAAAATTATCTATGCAACATCCCTAACAAAGTGGCCATCTAGACGACTCCTCCTAAATATTTTGAATGACAAGTAACTCAAAAGATAATTTATTCCATTTCAAACAACACTATTGCAAATTTCTTCCCTAGGTCCTTGCCTCCTGAAACTTCAACACACTGACCCTAATTCTTGTCTCAAAGTCAAGCAGAATAAACCTAATCCCTATTCCACCTAAGGGCATCTCAAATATTTGAAAATAGTTATCATGTTTTATCATCAAGATGGTCAATTTTAAAGGCAAACTTTCTAATTATACAAGGAAAAATGTAATGAACTAAAATGGTCTTCCATCACAATGGCTTATACAAATAGAAAAGGAAATAAAAATTGCCATGAAGCATCTTAAAGTTGAGCTAACAGTATCTAAAATTCTTCCCAATTATAAATAAAACTTAACAATAAACAACCATATCCACATTAAGTATATTAACAGTGTGAAATTCAGAAAACTGATTTTAAAAGATTTTTTAAAGTCATGTGATTTGCATCATTAATACTAAGCTTTTTTTTTTTTCAATTTCATTGCAACGGTTCCAAAAGTAGCTTTGTCTAAAGGGAAGTATTTTCAAAAGTGTAGTTTGGCTTTTAAAAGAGATAGGCTTTTAAACTTACTATTTTGTTCATAAATAAAACAAGACAGCTATTTTCAAATATTTGAAGGGCAAATATGGTATATAGAATGTGGAATAGGAATTGGGTTTATTCTTCTTGACTCTTGAGGCAAGAACTAGGACCAGAAACTGCAAAAAGCTTGAGAACTCTTGCCTTAAAGATTATCTTTCCTCTTTTTTTTTTTTAGAGGAGGAAGGCAGGGCTATTGGGGTTAAGTGACTTACCCAAGGTCACACTGTGTGTCAAGTGTCTGGGGTCAAATTTGAACTCAGGGCTGGTGCTCTACTCGCTGCACCTCCTAGCTGCCCCTGCCTTAAAGATTATCAACTGTATTATAGTGATCATTACCAAGTTATTTTAATACACAAACAGTTCTTCTGGGCAAGGAGACTTGAACTCATTAAGAAGTTTCTGGTACAGTCTGTTTGGTACAGACTTATGATATCTACTCACCTATATAAAGACTTCTATTTTCTCCTTGCCATATTTGTTTTACTCTTTTCCAGTTGGAGAATGTTAAATCATTTACAGAGCTCCTATGCTACATTCTATGGATCAATCAATAAGCATTTATAAAATGTCTACACAGATTAAAACTAATTTTATTAATAATTAGCACTTTTCAAACCAATTTTAAATGTTTACTGAAAGGGAGAAGAAAGAAGATGCATAAAAAAGGTACAAATGACAAAAACAAAACAGTTCTTAACTTCGAGGAAGTGACTGTGGTTGTTAACTTTCTTTTAGAGGAATCATCATGTACTCATCATATAAATGTACCTCCTCTGGACTGTACAGGTACTTACTGGCTAGGTCACCAGAGGGCAAATGAGTACTACTCCCCTTGGTTTTATGGGTAGCTCTGAGGGGTTGAGGATTTTCTAATACAGTCACTCAGGAGTCCCCAAATGGTGTACTTCCTAGTGATAGCCAGACAACCACCTTTTAGAAAGGGGTACTTACTAAACATGTTCTGCAGGGGCAGTTGATACAAAAATAAGCCTCCCCAAAAGTCTGGGACACTCTCCCACAATTATACACATGGTCTATGGGGAAAATGGGTTAGAGCCCATCTAGCAAAAGAGTTACAGCCCCTAGTTACTCAGTAAGTCCTTTTCTCTCTACATGGAATATTCATTGTTACCCTTAGATGTAGCCCTCAGATGGGTTCTAAGGGTTAGTGCCTTTCCTAAATTGTTTCTAGCATGTCCTAGGCATCTCTCTCAGCTCTTAATACGGACTCTGCTCTCAACCACTGCTACTGCACTCACAAGAATAAATCTTAAATAAGGTCATCCCTCTGGTCAATGGGGCAGTTGCAGGGAGGGGAGGGTAGTAATTCCCCAATCACCATTAGACTGTAGGTCTAATGCTTTAAGAAATGCTATAGCTAGAATGTTTGATTCTATGCTTACTTGCATAACTATATTTATAAGCCCAGAGGTATATTTTATTCCTGTAACCAACATATCCCAGTAGATTACCTTTGTGTCTTCATTGTCATACTTTTGATTGGTAGTCAGTTAAGTGTCTTGAATTTACTTACACATAGTTTATACTTTTGATTGATTCGGTATGTCTAAGCCTTGCAGAACTGAATAGATTGAGACAGGGTATATATAGGATACTGCCCCTCTCCCCACATAAGTGTAAAATAAATTCAAAAGTCAAGGTAATGGGGAGAGGGAAAACCTAATAACTGGGAGGGGGGAAGATAACAAAATATGCCTCATGTAGGATATGGTGCTTAAACTGAGCTTAGAAGAAGGCCAGGGATTCTAAGGGATGGAAATGCATTCCAGGATTGGTGAACAGTCTCTACAAAGGCAGGGAGATAGGAAATGAAATGCCCTGCATGGAAAACAAATAAGACAGTTTGACTAGAATACAGGGTTTGCAAAGGGAATATGAAACAATCTGGAATGCTAGGCTGGAATCAGACTGGAAAGGGTGTTGGGTGTTCGGAGAGCCACTGGAGCTTTTTTGAGCAGGAGACATGGTCAGGTCTGTGATTTAGGACTATCACTTTAGTGCTTTTAAAGAATTTTTTAATAAAAGATGGTGCTCTCAATAGAGAATTTAGGAAGAGTGAGGTTGGGGGAGGGGGTGAAGTGGAAAAGGATAACTGAATTCTGTTTAAGACAATCTAATTTTGAGATGCCTAAAAGGGTATCCAAATGGAGATGTTAAATAAGAGAGGGACAAGAGCTCAAATTTGAAAATCATTAGCATAGAGATGATAATAGAATCCACAGGAGCTGATGACATCTCCAAGAGTTTGACTAGAAAAATGAAGAGGACCGAAGACAAAGTCTTGAGATGTATCCATGGTGGGGTATGAATGATGACCCAGTAAAGGAAAATATGAAGGAGTAGCCAGAAAGGTAGGAGAAAAACCGGAAGTGGCACAAAAATAAGTGATCTACAGTGTCAAATGCTACAATGAGGTTGAGAACCATAAGGGCTGTGAAAAGGACACTGGATTTAGAAATTGAGATCACTGATATCTTGGAGACAGCAGTTTCAGTAGAGGGTTGAATTTGGAAACCATATTATTCATTCATATTGGAGATGAAGAGTGCCAATACAAAAAATAGAGGCAGTGATCAGTGACAGCTATTCTGGAAATGAGTCTTCGAAAGGGAGGAGAAACAGAGGATGACTTGAAGGGATGGTAGTGTCTAGTTAAGAGATTTTTTGTTTTTTTGTTTTTTTGTTTTTTTTAAGGATTAGAGACATTTGGGTGTGTTTGTACACAGTAAGAGGAAGGCCAGCAAAAAAGGAAAAACTGAAAATACAAATAAAAAAAAAAAAGCCATAGTATCAACCCCTGAAGCTGATTCAGAACATTATGAACTCAAGACTATTCTTCCTTTTAAATGTGTACGCAAATCTCTCCCCTTCTTTCATACTGTTGCACTCTATGTACTAGCTTCCTAGGTTACAGAGGTTGACTCTCCCCATTTTGTAGGGTCAACATGTAAGAATTAAAGACTGTACACTATGATAGAATATTCCTTAATGCTAGGATCTCAATGTATAAATTTTGTTACATGTTGAAGGCAAAATACTTCCTGAATATATCTCTCAAATTAAAATGGAAGTCAACAATGACTGTATACACATACTTGATTTTCATATAACTTTTCAGGAATTTATATAATGTATAAAGTGAACTTGAGCTTTAATGTCATCTTTTCTGTCCAGCCCAGTTTTAATGTGTGGATTCTATTTCTTCATATTTCGGTAAAGCCCAAGACTTGAAGGTAACAAACTACTAACATTAACGAGAATCAAGCTTTTAAGCTTGATTTAAGGACAGAAAGTTATCCAAAAAGAAGAAACAAGGAAAAGGTACATGAAACAGCTGGGAAAAGAACAACATCCTAATCTGATATTACTTAAAGCCAGGATTTATGACTCTCTACTTAACTTTTCTTATTTTAAGAAATAAAGGAACAATCCCCTTGCAGCAGGATATACATTCTACCCAGCTGTTTTTATCCTGAGGTTCTCTCTTCTTCACACAAGAAGACAGCAGGAGGCCTGATAGTTTGTGTGTGATATTAGTAAGAATCTTACCACTGAAAAAAGGAAAAAAAAAACCAGACTGGGGCCCAGGAGTGTTGGAATCATACTCAGTACACCCCACAACCCAGAACTTCAGAACACTGCTTTGTTAAGCAGTGAGAACACAATGGAGAAGAGGGGGTACCGAGGAGGTGGGAAGGGTATGAAAAAATACAGTGGAGAACTGGGCCTTAGTAGGCTTAAAGGAATCTCAAAAGCCCAGGTAAACACTGTTTGTAGAATTTGAGGGGGTAAAAGGAAAGGTCCAGATCTGTGATTTCACTGGCATAAAACTTACTGTAAAATGACTATATTAGCAATTTTAACAACACAATTATTTAACTGCATAAAACTTTGAATTTAGGGGCAACTAGGTGCCACAGTAGATAGAGCACAGGGCCCAGAGTCAAGAGTTTAAATCTGGCCTCAGACACACTGACTAGCTGTGTGACCCTGGGTAAGTCATTTAAACCTGTTTGCCTCACTTTCCTTGTCTGCAAAATGAGCTCAAGAAGGAAATGGCAAACCATTCCAGCATCTTTCCCAAGAAAACCCCAAATGGGTCAGAGTCAAACACAACCCTTTCCCCAATTGTCCTCTCTTATCCAAACGGGTTCTTATCTATTGTCTCAATTCCCTAATACTATCTACTAGCCTTTACAATTTTGATATTTACAAACATAATACCTATCTGAGCTTTTTTCTGAGTCTTTTTTTTTTTTAATTGTCCTCGACATGAAAATTCCTTTGGCTTAACTTATACATATATTTGTTATGAGTGGTTTGTTTTGTTTTGTTTTGTTTTTCCCTCAAAAAAGGGAGGGAGGTTGCCTACGGATAAAGCAGGAGGAAAAAAAAAGGCTCACTGAAACATCTTTTAATTCAAAGAACAGAAGAAGATTGGAAAGAATCTCAAACAGGGCAGTGTTCAAAGTTACATGCTGACTTTATTATACATTTTAAAAGAAAAGTAAGCTGCACAGGAGATTTTTCAGTTTTATACATAATTACATACACACACACACATACTCATTTCATTTGGGGTTTTTAGTGTTTAAACTTCAATTTTTAAAAATAAATTTTAAAAGAAAAATAAGTGTAAAAATATTGGCCCCTTCTCTTTTCAGGAAAGGTGCCATATAAATCCAATAAATAATATTCTTAAATTTAAATTCCTTAAAAAACCATCTCTTTACTGACTTCGAATTGTTAGTCCAACTATTTTTCCTTCTTCATATTTTGGGATCTTTTAACAGAGAAACAAATCCAGCGCCTGCAAAAGAACACCTACATAATAGTGTGCTGGGAATACAGTTTGTTCTAGTAGCTTGAGTAGAAGCTTGAGTTTTTCCTTCTTAGAGAACTGAAAGAAAGATTAGGCCCCAGTAAATAAATTGATGGGGATGGAATTAAGTAAAAAAAAAAAATCTGCATTTAATGAACACAAAAATAAAAAGGACTAAAAACTGAATTAACTAGAAAATGAATGAACAAAAACTAAGTACAGTATATCATTCGATAGCCCTAGGCTATACTTTGCCAATCTAAAAATAATAATGACTACTTATTCTTAATTTCTAGAAAGAATTCAAAACTAGTCAGAACAGCAATCAGACTAAGAATCTATCAACAAGCTCTGGGAAATCTTTAAGAATTTTACTTCACATTTAAAAATTATTGGACTACCTGAAAGCCATGATCAAAAAAAGAGCCTAGATATCATCCTTCGAGAAATTATCAAGGAGAACTGCCCTGATATTCTAGAGTCACAGGGCAAAATAGAAATTGAAAGTATCCACAGATCACCTCCT
>CM053623.1:338752689-338776834 GCA_028646595.1 Phalanger gymnotis | reverse complement strand
CAAGGTTCTGCTGCGGTGGGGCCTAAATAAATTTCTTGTTGTTTTCTCCTTAGAGAATCTCTCATACCTTGCGATTTCGGACCATTCAAACATATACATGATTATATTTGAGATCATAAATTCGGCCTTCCTACTACAAGATGATGATTTGATTCAGTGGAAGCTAGTGAGAGGAGAGAAAGTAAAGAGAGAAGAGGGGACCAGGACAGAACTTTGGGGCACACAGATGCATATAGAGTAGGACACAGGTAATCAAACTACAGAAGAAATTGAGAATTGGTATGATAGGAAGAGAATCATGACAGAGCATTATCACAAAAGCAAAAGAAGGAGAGCATACAAAAGTTAACAGGTGGTCAACAACATCAAATACTACTGAGAGGTCAAAAAGGATGATAACTGAAAAGGGGCCACTGAACTTAGCAATAAAGAGCTCACTGGAGATCTTGTATGGAAAAAAAGTTTCAGTAGAGCAATAGGGATGGATGTGGGATCACAAGGGGTTGGGAAGTGAGTGGGAAATGAGAAAGGAAAAGCAAGAGTATAGACAGCTTGGCTGTGAAAATAGGATAACAGCTTGAGCAGCTGATAGGATCGAACAAAGATTCCTTAAGGATGGGGAGAACTACCACAGGTTTGTAGCCAGGAGGAAAGAAAAGGTTGGCACTAAAAGAGAAGGGATGATCAAAGGTACAAGCAAGCACCTGGAAGAAACAGAAGGGGGGTGGGATCAAGGACATACATGAGGATTGGCTGAACAAATTATAGTATATGAGTGAAATGGGATATTATTGCACCCTAAAAAATAACAAAAGGGCTGGCAGGGTGATTTCACACAAACCTAGAAAGAGTTATATGAACTGAAGCAGAATAAAAGGAACAGAACCCAAACAATTTATGCAATGACAACACTATTTATTGTAAAGGGGGAGAAAAAAACTTTACAAGACTTAAGAACTCTCAATGTGATGACCAACTACAATTCCAAGAACGCTGATAAAACATTCTACCCATCTTTTGAATGTGAAGTGAGGAACTCAAGGTGCAGAATAAGACATTTTCAGATATGGCCAGTGTGGAGATTTGTTTTGCTTAACTATGCATATTTTATACAAGGGCTTATTTTTCTTTCTTTAAATTGTAATAGTCACGAATGAGAAGGGCAGGCAACAGGACTACCAAAAAAGAAGTTCATTACACCATCTTTTCAAATGTACAGAAGAGATCATAAGGAAGGTCAATTGCAGACAAGCAAGACTGCTTTTAAGATAACATGTTGAATCTGTTTGTACAGTTGGAGGGAGAAGTAAGCTATATATGGTGCACATTCAAAACTGCATGTGCAATCTTTTTCTGTTCTCCATTAAGTTTAGAATTTGTTTTTAATGAAAAGCAAAGAAGAATGGTGGAGAAGAAAGGGAAAAAATGCACATTCTAATTATAATAGTGATGTTCAACATAAGTTTCCTGAATTCCTACAAATCACTGAAAATAACTCACATCCCTCATCCTTTTAGTTTGACATTATATTCCCCATAACAACCACTGGGAAGTAGACTGTACAAGTATCATTATCCCATTTTACAGGAGGAAATTGAGGCTGATAGATTAAGTGACTAGACATTCAAACCCAGGTCCCCTGATTTCTTTAACAGTATCCACTGTACCACACTGCCTCTCTAGTATCTAGATGTATACTAGATAAAAAACAAAATCTATGGCTATTTTTAATCCCTTTGAAAAAATATCAAAATTTGTATACGGTTTCTAAAATTTGATTAAAATCTTAAAAGTGTTGTGGTGAAAGATTTTATGTATTTCTTATTAATAGGGAAAGTAACTGAAGTTTAACTCCAGAACCTTCATCCAAAATGCTAATGCAGCAGGCATCCAACAGATATTCTATAAATATTGTTGCATTCAATAATGTACAAACTTATTTTTACTTTCTTAATAATACAGAAGCACATTTTGGATATGTGCCAGGAATCACACAAAGCCAAATATTTCTTAAGACTATCTTGACTACATAAAGACATAAAACAATTTAACATTTAAATTACTTACAATGAAAGGGATAAATATTTATTGATGTAATGAGATGAAACATACCAGACTTGCACACTTATGTAAGGACAAGATTTCCACTTTGAAATTAAACAACAATGAATCACTGAGGCAGTAGGCATAAATTGGAAAATTAATTCATTTTATAAGTTGGTGATAAGTACACTCAAGATTTATTTAAAAACTGTATCACAGAACATGGAATAAAAGGCAAAAATCTCTTTTAAAAAACCAAATTTATGTACCATTACTAATTATACTTTAAAAATTAATGCAAGAGGCCACATATTTTGATCATTATATAACAAAGGTTCAAAGTATGATAGTACACACATAGCATGGATTTGTCTTTTTCAAGGAAACCATCCTGATTTTTCCATTTATGCATATATTGCTATATTAAGTGAAATTTCTTAAATTGGGTATATATCTCAGTGACAGATTAATCCATCATTAAAAAAGGTCCAAAAATTTTTGACCACCAACATCAGCTCTGTAACTAACTCCCTCAGAGGTTTTTATTGTCATTTAGCACAATTTATAAGTGAGATTTTAAGACCAAGGCCTTGGCTCATAAATGAGATAAAGAGTAGTAATCACTTTTCATGTCCTTCCAAATTTCCTTACTTTTCAGTGACCAGGAATGAATGAATGAAAGCAGGTGCACCAGATAAATTACCAAGTAGATTATTGTAGACTTAAAATGAAAATTTCTAGTTTTTAAAATGTGAGAATTAGAATCTAACAATGCAGATTAACTCAACTAGCCCAGTGCCTAAAAGAAATCAAATTGGTCCATTTAAAATAAATCATGTGAAGGTACTAAAAGAGATCACACAATGAACCAAAATTTCATTTTTTTTAACTCTGGCTCCATTGTTGTTCAGTACCCTGTCACAAGTTTGCTCCCTGTTCTATTTCAGAGCACGGAAGAAGGAAGAAAAGAAAAGAATAAATGTAGTTTAGGATCTTTAAGACACAGCTACTTTAGAGTTACCATGAAGACGCATGCTTTAGACTGCTAAGGAAAACTGTCCAAGAGTTTAGTTTAAAATACAATTTACACGATTAGAAATTTATGAAAGCGTTTGTGGATATACCTTGGGTACATGACTGCAGTCATAAAGACAGAATCAAAGAGCAGGTGTTAGAAGTAGCACTAGTAAATGTGAGTGAAAATATACTGAAAAATGTTGTGTCCAATTATTTTTTTTAACATATTTAATGGCTGGAGCAACAAATGATTTCCAGATATTCTACTGCACTAATAATTAGGCCCTTATAGATTTGGTCAATAAAACCTTACCATAAATATACCTGCAGAGTATTTGTCAACACTAATTTTGCCAAGCAGTATAAGAAATCTATAACATACATCTGGTGCATATTAAAAAGAATAACTATCATTATTATTATATATGTTCATTTTTTAAAAACTCCAACTAAAATGAAATTCTTTGCAATGTTAAAATATATCAAATGGCTGTTGACATTTGGGCTAATGACTAAAGAGAGGTAGCTAGGTGAAACAACAGACAAAGAGCACTGGACTTGGAATCAGGAAGACATCTTCATGATTTCAAATCTGGCTTCACACTAGCTGTATGAAACTAGGCATGTCACGTCACTGTTTGCCTCAGCTTCCTCATCTGTAAAATTAGCTAGAGCAAAAAATGGCAAACCACTCTAGTATCTTTGCCAAGATAATCTCAAATGGGTTCATGAAGAATCAGACGTGACTGAAATGACTAAACAACAATGACTAAAGAATAGGAAATGCCAGATATATAAAAATCAGTATTACTATTAACATATCCCAGAATAGGTTTTAAGATATTATTGAAAATTCTGAGATATCCAGTTTCCTATAAAATTTTAAAAGATTTCATTTCTTTTAAAATATGCTTCAAATACACAATAAACTTCCATTTAAGGAATGAGACAATTGTGGTGCAGAGAAAAAGTAATGGACTTGGAATCAGAAGACCTAGGTTCATACTCCAGCTCTGAGACTTACTAGTGGTAGGATCTGAAAGTTTCCTCATGTAAATTAGTAATGACAATATACCTATATTACCTACATCACTGAGTTACCAAAAAAAAAATGCTACACAAATATAAGCTATCATAAGTACGGTAAATTTATATACTATAGCATATTGTCATCATTTAAAAAATATTGATTAGGGATGACTATAGAGGTATTCACCACAGGTTTCCTTTAATTAACCAACTCTTCTGTGCTTTTAAAATAGAATTCAATTTAGGAAAGTGACTTGTTCAGACCTTTACAGAAACATATTTTATTATGTGAAGTAAGATTCGACTTATACCAAAAAATGTAAAAGTTAATACTAGCAATTTCATACTAAAACATATTATTTATAGAATATTTTTTACCCCAAAGTCTATTAGCAAAAGAAAAAAAATTTTATTATTTCCCACCTCAAATCTGTCTGGATAGCATGCTTTTAAAACCAAAGTTACACCCTGTTGAAAGATTTTAAATTTTATAACAAATGCTGACTGACGTATTTTGGGTAAAAGCATGTTTGAGAAAGATGGTATCAACAAGATTCGTATCTACTACTGTGATCATACTGTACTAGATAGCTTACAATTATAAGACTAGTATTTTAAAGAAAAAACAGAAGAGAAAAAGATTTGTTATCTTAGTCTTTGTAGACCTGAACACATTTATAGGAAATTGCACATGGATGTTATTTTTCCTCCCCAGAGATTATTCACACCGAGCTGGAATTAACATTTTGGAAAAAGTTTCTAAAATGTCTGTGCTTAAAATATAATGAAACACAATTATTCTATGTTTCCATCTTATTTATCTAGCACAGCTTCTAATGCTGATTCTGACCTCGTATCAATGCAATAATGACAAATTATTACTCTATTTTCCTATTTTTCTCCCTATTTACAACCTAGTACAAATGCTGGAGAACAGCTAGGAATGGTATGAGTATAACTATGCAATCATTTCAAAGGACCTGGTTGAATGGCCTAAGTGGTGGAATTTATAACAGAATCTCAGATTTGGACATCTAATACAACCCAAACTTGAACAAGAACCTTCTATAACACCAACCCCCCCCCCCAACAAGTGGTCATCTAACAACATCCATTCATGTGATGGTAAGCTCACTACCTCCTACTTCAATTAAACAGAATACTGCTAAATATCACTAAATATTAAAAACTGTAAGTCAGCTATTTTTGTTAAACCAGTTTTCCTGAAGAATTAAGTTTGTATTCAACTTATAAAATTTAGTATTCTGTTGTGAATAAAGTGCATACATAAATGTATCACAGAATGAATGTGAAACACTAAATAAAACTTTGAACACAGAAACTCAAAACCACTTATTTCAAACTAACTTAAAATTGATATCTTTTTAATATAAAATTTGCTTCAAATACATGACATCAATTGTATTTTCATTTTTCTATGTAATTATAACTGAGGCCTAAAAATGATAAATATTGCATGAATGACCTATGTTTCAATTAAAAAAATTTTGAGATGGTATAATTTATTACATATATGTACACATATATTAATATCTCAAATTAGTATTATTTTCTAGGTGCAGTATTAAGTGGTCTCATGGAAAAACCCCTGGAGTCAGAGGACCTGGCCAGTTACTTAGCTGTGTGATGAAGGGCAAGTCACTTAATCTTTCTGGGCCTCAGTGTCCTCATTTGTAAAATGAAATAGTCTGATTAAAAGATCTCGAACTTCCCTCCCAGTTCTAAACCTTTGGCCACTGAAAAGTTACAGCCGAACAAGGGAAGCACTTTTAGTGCCTGTGCACTTACTTGGTCCTTCATCATGTAATTCATGACTGCAGAAGTAGTCGTTAAGTAGCTGAAGGAACTTGAATTCTTTTCCTCAGAAGGATGCTGTGCATGAATATTAGTTCTGTCCCTCAATCCCGAGCTCCCTGAAGCTACCGTGGGCAATTAAATCATCTAGAGAACTCTCATGGTCTCAGGGCTCCGAAGAATTCTCCAGATCCCATCTCATAGAAATCTTTGGGGACAAGTCTAAGATTCTTCAGCAAAGAATAATTTTTTTTTTGTTTTTTAGCTTCCACATCCCCTATTACAGTATTAGAAAATTGCCACTTTGTCCCCACCACCCATAGAAGCCTAAAGCGCTTAACCTATTACAGCAATAAGAACAGCCCAGAATCTCCAAACCACCTCAGTGGTATGGATGGCATGACTCCCTACCAAACAGAATCAACCCAGAAGGTGGTAGGTGGAAATGATGTTCTTTTTGAGTCAACATGGGAAGCCCACATATACAGTGAATAGGTAAAACTATAAAATAAAGACATGACCATTTAAGAGCTAACCAAAAAACGGACACATCCTGTATATTCAAGATGGTAATGTTTAGAGGTCATTTAAAAATCTTTCTGGCAGCACAGTATAGAAGAAAAATCCTGTCTTCACTGTGCCAGGAGTTCGAAAACCTTGGTTTGATAAGCAGTTCTGACACTTAACAGCTTTGGAATAATAGGCAAGGAGCTTAATCTGCACCACAGCATCCAACCCCTTTCGTAAACAAACCCATAAGGCTTTTCCTATGCTTTAAGGCTTTTCAGAAGAAAACGCTTTGTAAACCTTCAAACATTCTATTTATATAAGATATGTGTAAACCATGTATGTAAATTTATCATCATTAGAAATCGCTGTCACCCAATTCATAGACAGGGCAAATAATAAATTACTGCTCCAAAAAAGTGCCAGCCTATCTTTGCTACTCGGAATTTTTAATATTTTGGTAATTTTTGTACTCTGTCCTCTTGATAGATCAACAAGTAATTATTCTGACTTCCTTAAAATGTTAGCATTTGGTTACATTTCATGGCTAGCTCAGTTTCCACTGCAAAACTCCTTTTTAAATTAACCTACTTCCAATAAAACTGAAACATAATATATTAATAAAGCACTTCTTCAGTGATTCTAGGGACAGTGAACATGAATAAGGAGATATAAAGAAAAGTAAATCTGATTAGAATTATGATTACTGCCCATCAACAGATTACAATTTAACACCTAGAGCCGATATGAAACATTAAGTGAGAACAAAATTCACTTCGTTGGATAAAGTTACAGAGAAATACTCCTTTCACTCCTGTGGCAAAGTGCAGCCAGGTATAAAGAGGTTCCTGCCTAACCCTAGTACTCAGCTACTAGCAAAGCGCCACAAAGATGCCAGCCCCGGAAACTCGGCAGCAGCAGCGCCCAGCCAGCTCGCTCTATTAGGTCTTTTCTCTTTTCTTCAATTACCCACAGGAGACACTCAAAAAGAGCACACTGGACTCTACAGTCTCCTCCAGGCAAAGGGGTCCCGGGAAAGTAGTGCTCCTAAGGGCCGGCTCCCTCGACTACCGCACCCCCCCCCGCCCCCGCCATCCCTTCCTCTGCCTCCCAAGTTTGCAGGACAATTCCTGGATGTCCGAGAAAGGAGGAGCGCCCTGTCACCGGCCTCGGGGTCCCGAGAGGGGCCCTCGGAGACTCGTTTCTCCGGGTCCGCTGGTGTTTTAAGATAATGAGATTTCGCAATGAGTCATTCGCGCCCCGGGAGGCGCACAACCTGCCGGGCAGCCCGGGGGGCCCGCGGGGGCCTGGGCCGGCGAGTCGGGGCGCTGGGCTGGAGCGGGCCGTCGCCTCCACCGGGCTGTCCCGCCCCGCCAGTCGAGCTGCCTGTCGCCCTCCGCAGGCGCCCGGCTCCCCTCCGCCCCCCCCACCTCACACTCACTCACACTCGTACACACTCTCCTCGAGTTGGTTTCCTCCGCAGCCTGACCCCCGCCCTGCCCCAGGACCAAGGACTCGCGGCGGCGGCGGCGGCTGCAGAAGCGGGACATAAACACATCGAGGCGAGCTCGCACCCGGCCCATCCCCCTCCCGCCTGGGCTCCCCGGGCCCGGGGGAATCGCCCCCTGCCTGCCCCAGGCCCCGGCCGGCCGGTGTCGGCGCCACGGCTCCCGGGGTACCTCGGAGCCAAGCACACAGGCGGACGCGGGGCGGGGGGGAGGGTGGAGCGTGAGCCCCCATTCTCTTCCTCGCCCCCCCTCCAGCTCCTCCCTCTTACCTGCGAGTCGAGTCCCCGCCGAGGGCCGCCGCGCCTCGCTCCCTCCCCGCCGGGCCAAGGGGCAGCCGCCGCCGTCGCCGAGGGCCAAGAGTCCGAAGGGAGCCGGCCGGGGCCTCCCTGGCAGCAGGAGCAGCTCCACAGGGAGAGGAGGAGACAAAACAGCGCCGCGCCTCCTCCCCTACACACTCCCTCACTTACTCCCTCGCTCACAACCGCTCCCCCGCCCGTCCGCTCCACAACAGCTCCCCCCACCAAACGGCAGCGGTGGCGACACTGAGCCCAGCGCACGCAGCTATGGTCCCCCCCACCCCAACCCGCCGCTGCTGAGCTCTCCCCGCGCCCGGCCCCCTCCCTCCAGCTCCGCCCCCAGGACACACGAGTCTGCCCGCCCCGCTCGGCTCCGCGCGCGCCCCCCACACACGCAGATCCCGGGCGGGAGGGGGAGCGGCGCAGGCGGCCCCCAGAGGCGCTCGGCTTGGACGGGCGACTGCCGGCGTACGGGCCCGGGGCGCGGGCTCCCCCACTGCCCCCTCGGGCCCGGGGCTCGGGTATCCGTCCGGCACCTGGACCGGCCGCTGTGTGGAATCCCTGACTCTTCTCTCTCCCTCCCCCGTAAAGTTCCCGAACCCTTCATGGGCGCCTATCTCGCTCCCCCGCACGCGAAAACTTCCCATCTACCCAACCCCCCTCCCCTATAGCCCGCGGGCCTGCGCTCCCGCCAGCCCCAGCTCACTGGATCGCGGGGCTTCTGGTCCGAGCCGCCGCCGGCCTCACCTGGCCTCCCCCTCCCCTCAGGCAGGACCGCTCCTCCCTCGCACGCCCCTAAACCCCGCCAGGCCGCGCTCTCCACCCGCTGCCCCGGCCTCTCCGCTCTCCGTGCCCCCGCTTCTGCAGGTCTCTGCCCAGCTTGGTCTGTGCACCTGCCCGGGCGCACCATCGCCGCCCGGGACCCCTACCCTCCCCCAGGTCTCCACACCCCGAATCCCCCCACCCCCATTATTATCATCCATTCCATCTCCTTGCATAGGAATGGATCCAGACTCGGACAGTTTGACAGTTATGGGTGGGGGGAGGGGGCAAACACCCAGCGCTTCTCTCGCCCTCTCCGCCACCGCCCCTCCCGGAGGGGAGTGCGCCGGCTAACCCCGCCCCCGGCCGGTGACGTGCCAAGGTGGACCCGCCCCCCGGACGCTCCCCACGCCACTCCTCCTTCCTTCCCCTCCCTCCCGACGGCGTCACCTCCTCGCCCGCCCCGCTGGCTCCGCCCCATTCCCAGAAATTACAACCGACTCAACTGCCCGGCGGCGCGGCCGTTAGAGTCTGCGTTTGGCTTCCGCCGCCCGCATCGAGCCCGGCGCTGGCACTCAGCCCCTCCGGCAGCCTCGGAGCGGGCCCGCGCGGGGCAGGACGCTGAGGGCGGGGAACAGACCCTCGCACGGCTCCGCCCCGCCCCCCCGCCCCCATTGCGCGGGTTGTGGGGGCGCGCCGGACCTTGGCTGGAGTTTCTGCTGGAAGGACTCGCGTTCCTGCGGCGTTTTCAGACACCCGAAAGAAAGCGCATCGGGATGTCCATTAAGAGGATCTGAAACGGAAAGTTTGTGAAGTGCATTGAAGATTCAGGGCAGAAGAGGTGGTGGACTGACGCTGCGGAATGGGGCGTAGCCTACCTGGCCATGCGATGGCTCGTTTGGTTGGAAAGAAGGGGCCGTGCGGGGAGAGTTAAGGGAACCTAACGCCGGTGGTGTGTTTTAAGAGATCAACATACTTTTTTTAAAGATAAAAATAACGAGGAAGTAAAAGCAGACAGGTAGGGCCTGGAGTTAGGAAGACCCGAATTCAAAATCGGCCTCGGACACTGACTAGCTGTGTGACCCACTTAACCCATGTTTACCTTAACACACTGAAACCATTCCCGGGCCTTGGCTAAGAAGACTCCCTGGGCTGTATTGGCGTGGTTGGGGCCACAGGGCCCCCGAAGAATCAGGTGATGGAACTACTACAAATTGTGAACGAGCACGTGGCGCAGCACCTAGCACAGAGAAAGCGCTTTATCTGTGCTAACTGGCACTCGTGGTAGCAGTAATAGTCATGCCCCTGTGTTATATGGCCTTTCGGCCCAATTACGGAAAACCAGCTCTGATGTTGGCCGCCCAGCTCTTCCAACTCTTTAGGAAAAGTGTTTAAAAAGGTGCCCTTAAAGCCACTGTTAAAAGTAATGTAACTCTTGAGCCTTTCTTCCCCCCTTTCCCCCATTTTCTTTTGCATACAAATTTAAATCCAAAATTACTTCTGCTCTGAGATTTTTGACGTTAAAAGGTCAAGCTCTTCTTTACACTAACTCACCTTAAGGTAGGTTTTTTGTTTTTTAAGTCCAAAGGGTGTTCCCACCGTCAACTCTGACGTCCACGGAATCCACTTGTAATTTTACATCGGAAGCCCAGAGAATTGAATGGGCTTGGCCATCATCTCCCGCGTTTAAAGTGGCAGAACTTGGAAGGGGAGCGAGTCCAGGTCCTTTGACTTCCAAATTTAGTGCTTTTTTTTCATGATACCAAAGTGAAGTGACTTGCCCCAAATCCCTTAGTTAACTAAATGTTAGAGTCAAAATTCAAACCTAGATTTCCTTACTCCGGGTTTCCGCTAACAAGAGTGTACTGTACTACACTGACTCTACACTTGAATCTTGATCTCTTTTGATCTAACAGATGACTGAACAAAAACCTGGAGAAGTGAGCTGATTTGCACATGGTGTCGTAAGTAGGATCAAAACTGAGCCATCCAGCTCCTTTAAATGCAAATCTTAATGCAGTTGAAGAAAAAAAAAGAGGGGGATGGGGGAGAGCTTTCTCGTATAGCATATCCTTATCAGGCATATTTTTGGGGTGGTAAGACAACAAACTTCTGCAGTGAGATTAATCAGGATGGAGTAACAAGTATTTAAGTCACTTGTAAACTGATTTGAGGGGCTAGAGAACCCAGACTGGAATAGAAAATGAATGCAACTCCTCCTGTCACAGAAATTGCCTCCAGAGCTAGACTGACCCCCCCCCCAGGGTCCGTTCCTTGCCTCCCCACCCCAATGGTGCACATCTACCACTTTGGGGCCTTGCACAACTGCTACTATCATTGTGGCACCGGTGCCATTACTACTACAAGAGTAGCTTCACTAAGAAATCTTGGACCAGACATAAGACTATTCCCTCCAGTGCTTCTGTATTTCATCCTCCCTCCCAATTCTGACTAAACTTAATCCCTGAGTTAAAATAATATTGGAGCCAATAACCAGTCCCAACAAGTCTTTAAGGGAAAGAAGAAGAAAAAACCTTTATAAGAAGTGAATTTGTAACAAGAATCAGAACATTGAAAAAGCAGACCTTTTTGTGACAGCAATATTTATTTTCATGTGTTGTTTGAAGGTAACCCTGAGTTCTTCAAGGCTCTACCCACAAAGCCAAAGGTCTGGTAAGAGGAAAAAATGTTTTCTTAATAGAGGCCGAGGGAGGAACTGACTTAAGTGTGGAAAGTTTCATTCATCCTCAGACAGATGGCCTCCAGATCATGATTGTGAGCCTCAGCAGTTCTCTAAAGGCAGAGAGGAGTGCCACTTTTCATTGATGGAGAAAATGCACATTTATGAAGCGAATAGTCTGAATTATTAAAGTAAGCAATAAAGGGCTTATTCCTCATGAAAACCATGGCCAGCTTTTATATTTCGAAGGCCATTTGTTTTCTTAAGGGCCATTAAATGGACATGCTTTTTCTCCTTGTAACACTCAGCAACAGTATTTTTCATATGCTATACAAACAAAAATGGCAACTTTGGACTGAAAATAAGCCTATAAAGTCTAAAGTCTTATTTCTGTGTGTGTGTGTGTGTGTGTGTGTGTTATCTAACCAAGTAGTGATGTAACTATAGTTAATGGCCTTGAGGCCTGAAAATTCATTGGTGTCAGTCTTCTCTTAATTTATCTAATTAGACCTTTAACCAAAAAAATTATGTTGAAAGAGAAAAAGTGAAACAACAGATGCTTGATATCTCTTTTCTCTGTTCTGTTTTCATTTTTTAAAATAAAATTTATCCTATCAGCAAATCACCATCTGATTGTCTTGTTCAGATCATCCTATCTGCTACCAGAAAACGAAGCAGGGCAATCATTCAGAGCCTGTCACTAACCCTAAACCCACGTGGGCTGTTTGTAAGCTCTTTAAGGCAAGAATTCCTTTTTTTTTTCTTTTTATTTCCACCTAGCCTTGTTCCCTGACACATGGTTGGCACTTAATAAATACTTGTTAAAACTAATCAAATTGCCTTCTTTTAAAATATCTAGATAACTTAGAAGAACCTGGTAAATTGATGGTTAAAATATTGCTATTACTGACTGGGAAAAAAATGCACTAAAAATGTTTAGAGCTACTACTTGGCACCAATATACTGAGGTTCACGTTATTCCAACACCTACTACAAATATGCCCTTTGCTTCTCTCTATCCACTCTCATTTAGAAATACAGTACTTTAGACACAGGAGTCTCTCGGAAAGACAGTTTAGCTCTAAACTTTCAATCCTCTGCTGTAATACCTAAACTAAATGCGTGCCTACCTAATAAATATTTCATTCATGATTAATCAGGTCAGCAAACTAAAGATAAACTAGAAAACATTAAAATAAAATAAGAATTTGAGAAAGTTCAAATGTTTCCTGAGTGCCAAAACTTGCTTAGAAATGCAACCAACCAGGGGCAAAACTAATATAGGATATTTTAAGGAGGAAAAAATGAAAAAAAAAAACCCCACTAATGGTTCTCCAAGTCTTTTTGACAGATAGCCACCTCAGGCTTAATCCTTCTTGGCTGACCAGAGTATCCCAAAATGGCATCCCACCAGGCTTAGTTCTTCCACATCCTGGGTCAAGGGTTCCCAATTTGCTGATTATTAATTCCAAGGGGCTTGATTTGGAGGGCTCAAAAATACAGACTCTTTCTTCTCCCAGCAGCTAGTTAATCACTGCTCTCTACCCCTGCAGTCTCCATCAAAAGAGATAATGTATGTAAACCTTAAGGTTTTTGCAAAACTTAAAGGACCATATAAATGACAGCTATTATTATTCCATCAACTCCCCTCACCCCATCCCTGAGCTCAAGGCCTTAACACCTCCTCAGAAAGGAGAGGCCTCTTTTAATTATGCTCCAAATTTACCTCTCTTCTGTCCCATTTCATCGGGAAGCTGCTTCCTGCCAGGTAATAGTGAGCTGAAAAGCCTTTAATCACTTCCTTCTTGATAATATGTTAGTAAATACTTAAGTTTTAGTACTTTAAAAAATTCATGATTTCATCACTGAATACTCCTTCGTTGAGTATTTTAACCCTTTCTCTTAAATGGGAAATCTTCATAAACTGACAGTGCCAAAAAAAAAAAATCACCTGGTGGTCAACCTTCCCAACTTTGTGGAATACAGGATGGCACCTGAAAACACCAGAAATCTTTGGATATCTCAGGGTGAATGGCTAATGTTGAAAAGGAAGGACACCACAAGGAACCAAAAACGTAAGAAGTAGAGAAAGACCATTGAGACAAGAATTTTCCAAACTCGAGGGGAGGGAAGCAAAGACCAAAGTTATTGAGTATTTTCAATTACAATTCCCATTTGCATGTTCTACCTTTTTCAGTGAAAACAAAGTTCAAATAAAGGCAGCAAAAATGAAACTAAAAGAAGACTTTCTTCCCAGTTGACAGTGAATGCAGAATAGCTATTATTTTACGTAGTGTGCTGAAACAAAGTCTAATTTGAGTCAGCCCTTGACCAATCTTGAAACAGAATGATTTGTCATTGTGACTGTGCTCCTGATTGAGTCTAGCTGTGTTGTCATTCTGTCTGTTTCATTCGAATAGAAAATAAGCTCGAAAAACAGTCTTTAGAAATTGAAAGTACAATAATATCTGTTTTAATTTTCAATATCATTTTGGTAAGTACAATATAAGTTCTTTAAAATGCTATCAAAAATTACAATATTTTGCAAATGGTTATAATCATTTTTTCATTCTCAACAATTAAATTTAAGTTGTCTTTTTTAAGTGAAAAGATCCTTTCATAATAAATACATAACTGATTTGAAGGAAAACTGGAACTAATACAAGCAAAAAAAGGCCCCCCCAAAAAAACCAGTTTAAATAGAAATACAAAGTAAAAAGCATTATTAACTTTTAATTATTTTTAGATGTATATTTATTATTAGGATTTATTTATTTACTATTAGGATTTGAAGCTACTGGTTTTTTTTTTTGAAGGGGGAAGGCAAGGCAATTCAGGTTAAGTGACTTGCCCAAGGTCACACAATGTGTCAAGTGAGGTCAGATTTGAACTCGGGTCTTCCTGACTCTAGGGCCAGTGCTCTACTCATTGCACCACTTAGCTGCCCCTACAGCTACTATTATTGATGGAATTGGAAAAGCTATTGTGATTGCTTTTGTCAGTCAGTAAGCATTTAAGTGCCTGTGATATGCCAGGAATTGTACCAACTGGGGATACAAACGAAAGGCAGTCCCTGCTCACAACCTAGTGGAAGAGACAGCATGCAAATAAATATATATAAATAAGCTATATCTAGTATAGACAGGAAATAATAGAGGGTAGGCACGAGAATTGCCTACAGGTCTTCCTGTAGAAGGTGAAATTTTAGCTAGGACTTGAAGGAAGTTATCTTTGTAGGAATACTTAAGCTACAAATTATATAAAACCTTAAAAATTGACTTTACATCTTGAAAATGTATATTCAGAATACATTGGCAAGACAAAAGAACTTTCCAAAGAAAGTTAGATGCCTTTAATAAGCAAAAACAAACCTTCAAAAATCATGTCTGTGACGTCAAAAGGATTGCTTATTAGCTTAACTGATTTGGGAAGTAGAGTTAACCTGTGATTTCATTGGTATAGGCAGGAACTCCAAGTGAGGAAACTCCCTCCATCAGTGAAGACCGACAGCTGTCTTGTGATTGGTAATCTTGAGACAGTTACCTGAAACATGAAGAGGTAACTTGTCAAGAGAGATAAAGCCAGGATTGTCAAGAGTAAAAAACTCAATGTAAGAAAGAAGGGTATGCTGGTAAATGTTTATCAACCAGCCCTCTGGAAAAAAAAATATGTATAGATACATTTTAAAATTTAATCTGAATTATTAACATTTTCTCCATTACTTTTTTTTAAGCCTAGGTAATCAATAAAACAATAAATTAAGCCCTGATGTGAAGATGACGTGTAAATGTTACACTGAAAATTTACACCTGGTTAGTGCTGGCTCCCACAGAGTCTATATACAGGTATTAATTTGGTCGAAACAATTATTGGACGCATTATGTGCAAAGCATATTCAGATGGTTCCACTACTAGACAAAATGATAGGTAGAATTGCTCATATATTTTTGCCATAAGGAAATGAAATATTAAAATCTTCCTATTTTGCATTGCACGTAGATAAAGCAATAGACAAGGATCATTGGTTGATGACATATGTAATTGTTGAAATTTATATTTGGTAAAACGAGTTGCTTTACAAACTTACTAATTAAAATGTCAATGTAAAACAGTGGAAAGATTATTGTTTCTGGAGTCAGAGAACCTAAGTTTAAATTCCACCTTTGTTACTGCTTATGTGACCTTGAAAAAGTCATTTAACTTCCTTGGGCCTCAATTCCTTGAATAAGGAGGTTGCTTTAGGTGGCAAAATAAGAACAGCAATAAAACGTATGTTCTTCCTTCTGAAGCTAGTCTAAATGTATGCTCCTACAAGAAAATTTCAATATAGTTGATGGATTTTTTTAAATTTATGTATCTCTTGTTTCAAAAACTCATCTCTTTCATTTCTAAGAAAATGCCTCTACTCTGTCCTCCTCAGAAAGCCATCTTTTTTAACAGAGAACAAAAGGAAAGAGAAAGCAGCTCAGCAAAACTAATGAACACGTTAACCAAGTCCATTACTATCTGCAATGTTCCATATACAAAATTCTCCACATTTGTAAAGAAAGGAGAGCCACTCCTCTTTGTGGCTAACCTTGACATTATAAGTACATAGAACTCAATTTTTTTGTTGTTATTTTCATTTACCTTGCTTTAGAATTGATGGATTTTAAGATAATGTGGGCTAATTATATTGGAGTGTGCACCGATAGAGCACAGGACAAAACAGATCTACAAACCCTAGCTAAAAATGTGTTCCTTTTGAAATCTGGAAGTACTGTGTGCTCCACAGTCACTTGTATTCAGAAATACAAGTAAAGATCTACATACAGCTTTTTAAGGTGTGAATAATCTGCTAAAAACAAAAAACAGTTAAAAGGAAGATTCTTTGCAAAAATGTGAGATGATATGGGGCAGGACACAGAACACTTTTATATTATTGCAAAATACCTCGCCTTTCTCACGCCAAAGTATTTCAAAGGATGTGTGAGGTAAAAAGAATTGTCCTTTTTCGTCTGTGATAAAATTAAGTTAATTCATTTTACAAAAAACATTTCTTCATGAAACTTTCATATTTGGTAGATATTTTTGGAAAACTGAATACACCAAATCAGTCAATACAAAAGTCCTCCAATTCACTAGAGATACATTATCAGAGGAGAGTCATTAAGGTGATGTCTTACATTTTTTATAGCCAGCAAACAAGCAGAGTAGGATATCGTATTCTATACCTCTTTTCAGTCAATTTTCAGTAATAAAGACATGGTCTTCTGTTTTTTATCATTTCCAAAACATTGCATATTTCCTTCTAATACCCTTACCAAGGGTGCCCTTGATGCACAGGTCAGTTACTCTCATAAAATTTCTGTATGCTTGTAAGCACGTGAGACAATAGTTATTAATGTCTTTTTGGCTACCTTTTCTTTATACCAAAATCAACTCTTTTTTGCATGCCATTTTTAGCTTCTCATTCACAAGCCTTAAAAATGGATCTCTCATTATCCTTAGAATTGTATTTCCTCCAGCAGGAATCTCATTTGTATATCCTGTCTAGCTGCTTTCCCATTTTAAAAATCTTCAACATTTCTACTTCGTCTATAATTATATCTAGTACTGTGATGTTAGAATCTAAGTGTGGTAATTCCAACTGTCTTTGATTATGAGAAGAGTTTATTACCTAGATCTTTACAGATCCTTTCCATCTTTTTTCTGTTTGTTGCTTTCTTCCCACTTTCAGCTTTAAATTTCCTCAGAATGACTTTGTGTAGTTGGGTGCCTTACCAAGTTTTTGTTTAATTTATTTTTCCCTCCATTGCTTCTCAGGTGATACTTATGAGTTGTTACTGCTCATCATTTCCTACTATCCTTTCCAATAAGATTTTACAAACAAGTTTGTATTCAAAACCCCCGTTGCCTTTGGCTGTCATATCTTTCCAGTTAGTAAAGAGATCAAGTGTTTTCTGTTGAAACAGTTGGTAAGCTCTTTTGGTCTTCCTGTTCTAGCAAACAATTTATATCAGTTAAACTCCTGTACAAAATTGTTAGGAGTGTTGTGTTGTTCTTTCTTACATCTATTTCCCATTTATAGCAGTAATCTGTTTAAATAAGTAAACTTGGAGTTGCCTTAACTATACATCATTCTTTTTCTCTCTCTCTCTTTCTTGGTTTTGTATTAATTGTGATGTTTATCTTTGTTCTAACAAGTTAGTGGTGTGACTACACAGACAAGTGATTCAGGGAAAAACTCCCATATCAGTAATGAATCATTTCCTGTCAAAATAGAATCAAGTTCATTTTTGTCATGCTACCTCCATTGCGTGCTATATCCACTGCCTTCTGATTCTTTTCTCAAAGAAAGTATTCTGTGTAAGTGTGAGACTCTCCTTCCTAACTCTCGAACTATATTTTCCAAAATATTTTTCACCATCCTTGCCTACCTTTGCACTAAAATCACCAGTTATCAAAATATATATTCATTTAGTTTGCTGGTCTTTATCAAGTACTTCACAGAATTCTTTTACCTCTTTATCTTCTAAAACTTATACTGGTGCATAAGCTGCAATTATTTCACATTTATCATTTAATTCTATATAGTTGTTTGCATATTGTCTCCCCCATTTGTAAGCTCCTTGAGAATACAGACTTTAACCTTTATATTCCCAGCACTAAGCACAGTATCTGGCACATAGTAGGTGTTTAATAAATGTTTATTGACTGAGAGTTATTTTCATAATTTTTTTCAGACACTTATCACAAGCACTAAAATAAGAGAAGACCAAACATCTCTTGAAACGATGTTTCTTTTTGCCTTTGGACGCATGATAATAGCAACTTCACTAACTTTCATTTGTCTTGCCTATGAGAATCTATGAGCCATTTTTCCACTTGCTGCAGCTTCCTTTTGTCTTCTGTTTTCGTTTGTATTGAAAATTTCAGTACCCTTTGACCAGCAATCCCACTTCCAGGGCTGTATCTCAAAGAGATCACACATATGTACAAAAGTATTTATAGCAGCTCTTTTTATGGTAGCAAAAAATTGGAAATTAAGGGGATGCCCATCAATTGAGGAATGGCTGAACAAGTTGTGTTATGTGGATGTAATAGAATACTATTGTGCTATAAGAAATGGGGAACATATGGACTTCATAATAACCTGGAAAAAACTACATTATATGATGCTGAGTGAGGGGAACAGAACCAGGAGAACATTGTACACAACCACAGACGTATTGCTTCTGTGATGACTTTGATGGGCTTGGCTCTTCTCAGGAATACAAGGTTCAAAGACAGCTCCAAAGGACTCATGATGGGAAGAGCCATGTACATCCAGAGAAAGAATTATGGAGTCTGAATGCAGATTGAGGCAAACTACTTGCTCTCTCTTTTTTTTTCTCTTTTTTGTTTTTTTTTTTTCTTCTTTCTCATGATTCATTCCATTGGTCATAATTCTTCTTTACAATTTGTCTATTGTTTAAGTTTAATGCGAAGGTATATGTAGAACATATATCAGATTCCATGCCGTCTTGGCGGGGAGGAGGGAGGAGAGGGAGGGGAAGTAAATTTGGAACTCAAAACCTTGTGGGACTGAGTGTTGTAAACTAAAAATAAAAACATCAAAAAAAATTTTTTTTAATTTCAAGATGGATAAAATTTATTTCCTCTAATAGTGCATTAACTTGTTGGTCACTGGTTAAGGATCTCACATTAATTTAGAATACTAAAAGCTAAGTTAATATTTCTAGACAGTCTATAAGCTTAGTACCCTCTCCCCACTCTTTCTGCCATTTTGGCAGCACCACAGAAGTAGGAATACATTAAGGACTAAAAGCCACTTTGTTTTTCTATGTTTCATGGATTGCCATTGTCTAGGAATTCAACACCAAGGGGCCAGACTATTAGTACTTAGTCGTGGTTAGTACTGGTCCTCAGAAAGCAGATGTAGTATGTTATTGGGACATTACCTGAAACCTTGCTAGCATGACAGAACTGGCTGCACTCTGCTGGAATTGTCTTTGAGGCCCCAGGGTCACCTCCATGCCATGATGACATGTCAGAATAGGACTGAGCAGAAAATGAACACTGGTTAAAATTTCCCATGTGTACACTTTATTGGATGTTTAGAATAACAAAAGTAAAGTGAAATCTACTTATAATGATAGTTTTAATATTAAAAAATTAATTCAATGTTGTTAGCAAATTCAATATATCTTAAATACTTTAAAATACTTTAAAAGTTAGGAAATAAGGCAAAGAAGCTATCTTTGAAATTACTTATGAATGGCATTGTGAAGGAATGGCTCTTGTGAAGGAATAATTTAAAAAAATTTTAAGTGAAATGTACTTTCAGATGAGGTATATATGAAAAAACATAATATCTAAGCAACTTATTTTCACAGAAAACATTTACTTGGGAAAACTACATATACATAAGACTTTAATTAAGCCTCCATATTTAAATTTGTACTTTCTGTTTACATTACTTTATTTCGCTTGGAGATATAAATTAAATCCTCAAAAATAAAATTACCAGAATAAGAATCTGACAAAAAGAAATTTTAATTTTTCATACTGGTCTTGGCCATCTCTCAAGGTCAGAATTTAGTAATTCATATAATATATGAGGATTAAAGGGTTCTGATTTGTAAAAGGAAAGATAATTAAGTTTTCACATTTCTTCTCTTGACAGTAGAGGCTGAAGATTGCATTCACTTAAATGATATGGCAACAGAGTTGTGAATAACCTTTTTGTGTAACTTGCAAATGGTAAGACTGAGGTATGCTAGAGCTGTGACTGGTGCCTACACATGCGGGGCGGTACTGTCCCATAAATACAACTGAGCATTTTCCCAGTGATTTATGCTATGATTTTTCCTTTTTTAGAGGAGGCAGAACAAAAAGTATTTGTCCACTGCCCCAGGAAGGCCTGCATGATATCTTGGTACTATGAAAATTAGCCTAGAGAGCTTAGGTAAGAGTATTCCAGGGTAATCCAACCCTGCACACATGATTAGTGACTCAACTACTACATCAACTTCATCTAATCCATCTTATTGCTCTCAGTTTAATATTCATAACATAATAATATTAGAAAATCAAGATTTATTCAAGGTGGCTCTGGAAGAGAGACTAGGTGCAAAAACACCAGTTAGTAGACTCTTGTTGTAGTCCAGGGTAAAATAATGAAGTCCTAAATGGGAGTGGGTTTATATTCTTAGCTTTTCCATTAGCTTAACTACAACCACTTATGTGCTTGTTATGCATAGGGCACCATGCTAGGCATAGAGATGCAAAGATAAAAACAATGCCTGTACTGAAACAAGTACACAGATAACTACATATATATACAAAGTATTTTCTGGGGAGGGATGGTGATGTATAAATGGAGAAGAAAGGAGAGATTTGACTTTTGGTTGGGTAGTCTTGATCTACCCTCAACTACTTTGAATCAACATTGATTTTGCCTCCATCTTTCCCATAACTCAGGTTTACAACCTCAAAGTCATACTTGACTTCCCTGTTCTTCAACCCCAAAATCTAAGCAGCTGCCAAGTCTTGTTAATTCTACCTCCACAGTAGCTCATCTGTTCCCTAGTTCAATCAATAAACATGCATGTATAAATAAACATAGGCAATGAGGAAGCAAAATTATCACTTTTTACAGATGCTATGCTGAACCCCAGATAGTCAACTAAAAAGCTAATCTAAACAATTAACTTCAGCAAAGTTTCAGGTCATAAAATACACCTACACAAATCACAAGCATTTCTGTATATTACCAACATAACCCAGCAGGAAGAGAGAGAAATTCCATTTAAAATAACTACAGACATACAAAATACTTAGGAGTCTATCTACCAACACACACACACACACACAAACTTTATCAACACAATTACAAAACAAGGTTGCATAAAGGCAAATATAAATAATTGGAAAAATATTAATTGCTCATGGGTAGACCAAACCAATTTAATGTCATACCAATCAAAGTACTAAATGACTTAGTCAAAGGAGAAAATTGAATAAATAGGAAACAGGATAGGATGGAGAGAAATAGTCTTTCACAACAACTATTATGGAAGTGTTTTGCATAGTGATACATGTATAATCTATATTGAATTGCTTGCCTTCTCAAGGAGTGGGGGGTGGGGGAAGAAAAAAGGGAGAGAATTTGGAACTCAAAGTTCTGGAAACAAATGTTTAAAAATTGTTTTTACATGCAACTGGGAAATAAGATACACAAGCAATGGAGTGTAGAAATCTATCTGGCCCTACAAGAAAGTAAGGGGAAAGGAGATAAAGGGGGGGGGGAGACTGTGGGGAGATAGAAGGGAGGGCAGACTGGGGAAAGGGACAATCAGAGTACATGCCATCTAGGGGTGGAGGAAAAGATAGAGATGGGGAGAAAATTTGTACTTCAAAATATTTTTTTCTTTCTTTTTTTTTTTTGCATTGAGGAAGGCAGGGCAATTGAGGTTAAGAGATTTGCCCAGGGTCATACAGTTAGTGTGTCAAGTGTCTGAGGCCAGATTTGAACTAAGGTCCTCCTGACTCCAGGCCTGGTGCTCTACTCAGTGTACCACTTAGCTCCCCCTGTAACTCAAAATCTTGTAGAAATGGATGCTAAAAACTAAAAATAGATAAATTTTGAAAAATAAATAAAAATATATCTCCAAAAATAGGTGGAAAAATGACTTAATAGATCTAGAAAAAAGAAGTAAGAAAATTCATATGAAGGAACAAAAAGTCAAGAATATAAAGGAAATTTTTTAATGAGAAGAAAGGAGGCCTAACAGTACCAGATCCCAAACCATACTATAGAGATGTAATCATCAAAATAATCTGGTGCTTTGTAAGAAATAGGTTGATCAATGAAAAAGATTAGGTATACAATTTATAATAAACAAATGAGCACAGTGACCTAGTGTTTGACAAAGGCAAAGATCCCAGCTATTGGGGCAAGAACTCACTAACAAAATTAGTTGGGGGTGGGGAGAGCAGAGCCAAAATGGTGGCTGGAAATCAGGGACTCACTCAAGGTCTCCCCTAAATCCCTCCAAACACCTGTAAAAAATGGCTCTGAACAAATTCTAGAACTGCGGACCAACAAAATAGCAGAGGCAACCAGGTCTCCAGCGCAGGAGAGCCTGGATGGTTGCTGGGAAGAGTCTATCACACAGCCCAGCATAGGCCACGCCAGGACCAATCAGACCAAGAGGCAGAGCAGGCCTGAGGGCCATAAATCATTGAGCTGTGGCAGTTACCAGACTTCTCAACCCACAAATGCCAAAGACCACAGAGCAGGTTAGTGAGAAATCTTCTGGATCAGGGGGAGAGCGGTCTGGCCCCAGCCCTGGGGCCAGTGGAGGTAGCATGGTGGCAGCAGCGGTAACAGTGGGAAGCTCCTGCAGCTGCTTCCAGAGTCCCTGGCTCGCACAGTGGGAAGAATCAAGCAGCAGATCAGAGCAGGACTGCAAGGAGCAATTTGCTGTCCCAGAGGCAGATTTTCTTGCTTTGCCTTGCTTGGATCTGGGTCACGGTTCTGGTCGGCAGTTCTTGGGGGAGGAGGAGTGATGCTGTGGCAGAGCCTGTGATGACAGTGGAGTAGAAATAGCTCTGAAAACGACAGCACAGCCCCTAAAGCTTGGACAAAGTACTCTCTACAAGCAGTCATACCCTGATAAAAAGCTCAAAGGCCAAATAGTTGGCTGGGAACATGAACAGGCAGTGAAAAAGGAGGCAGATTCTAGAATCTTGGTAACAAAGAAGATCAAAACATACAGCCAGAAGGAGTCAACAAAGTCAAAGGCCCTACATCAAAAGCCTCCAAGAAAAACATGAACTGGGCTCAGACCATGGAAGAGCTCAAAAAGGATTTGGAAAACCAAGTAAGAGAAGTAGAGGAAAAATTGGGAAGAGAAATGAGAGTGATGCGAGAAAACCATGAAAAACAAGTCAATGACTTGCTAAAGGAGACCCAAAAATATACTAAAGAAAATAACACCTTAAAAAATAGACTAGCCCAAACGGCAAAAGAGCTCCAAAAAGCCAATGAGGAGAAGAATGCCTTGGAAGGCAGAATTAGCCAAATGGAAAAGGAGGTCCAAAAGACCACTGAAGAAAATACCACTTTAAAAATTAGATTGGAGCAAGTGGGAAGCTAGTAACTTTATGAGAAATGAAGATATCATAAAACAGAACCAAAAGAATGAGAAAATGGAAGACAATGTGAAACATCTTGTTGGAAAAACCACTGACCTGGAGAATAGATCCAGGAGAGATAATTTAAAAATTATAGGACTACCCAAGAGTCGTGATCAAAAAAAGAGCCTAGACATCATCTTTCAAGAAATTATCAAGAAAAACTGCCCTAATATTTTAGACCCTGAAATTGAAAGAATTCACCAATTGCCTATTGAAAAAGATCCCCCCCCCAAAAAACTCCTCGGAATATTGTTGCCAAATTCCAGAGTTCCCAGGTCAAAGAGAAAATACTGCAAGCAGTC
>CM053623.1:338734395-338752189 GCA_028646595.1 Phalanger gymnotis | reverse complement strand
ATAGGGGATTCCATGCCATCTTGGGGAAGGAGGGGGGAGGGAAGGAAGAAAATGTGGAACTCAAAGGTATTCAGAATCATGTGTTTCAAACTAAAAATAACAATTAAAAAATCAATACTGGCTATGTAACAACCTATTTGGTTTCTACCTGTAGACATGAGATCAACTCTTCAAACTTCAAAGAGATGTGATTTCATCAGTGGGGTTCTTTCTGCAACAGACACTGATTTTGAACCCATCTGCATCATAGTAAGTCTTTTCATGGGTTATTATAACCAAAAAACAATTCGCCACCTGGTGGACAACTTTCAGAACGAGCTTCTTAGACCTTACTTAGCAAGGCCAGTCCTCAGGTACTGTATTTAAGGAATGCCAGATTGGTAGGACACCCTGTAGCTTAGCCTCTGCTGGAATAGCCTTTAAGAACACAGAGTCACCTTCATGCTGTGGCACCTCTTCATATCATTCACTGGCACTGTCTCCTTCACAACAAAGGGGCGAGGGACCACTAGGATAAAACAGGGTAGATGTTGTCAGAGAAAGGTTCTCTATTGGATTTTTTTGCTTAATTGCTTTTCTTTGTTGCAAGAGAGGCTTTAGTCTGAGGTAGAAAATGTCTCTGGTGTAAAGACAAAGACATTAACAAAATTTTAAAAGTAAAATTATCAAAAACTAATCTATAGAAGTATTTGAAATTTTGTGTTGCTATAACCAGGAAGTTATGTGAAATTATTTTCCCTCTAAAAAAAGAAAGTAATAGCTTTTAACTTTCATGGTTCCCAAATATTGTTTCATCTTATCTTAAATGGTTGAAGACTTATAAGCAAATACAAGAAAGAACACAAGTTAAATATGTTGTACTCAGTACAGTAGTTACATGAAATCAGTAGGACTTTCTAGAGATTGTTTTCTAGTGCTTTCTTTTTCTTTTTGCAATGAAAGCAAAATCATTTCCTAAATTATATACAAAGGACAGTGATGTTTCTTTTCAATGAACCTTAGTCTCATACTGCTGGTAAAAGCATATGAGTTTTTTTATTTTGATAGTCTATGGACATTTGGCACAGAAAGTACTAGCATGTTCATAATAGATCTTCTCAAAATACATTGTAAGTGCTCTAAAGCTGGTCTTGGAATAAACTGTAGTTGGAATATTAAATTTACTTCTATTCCACCCCCAAAGAAAAACAGAATTATCTAAAACATTCAAGATGGCACAATAATAAATTTCTTTCCCCAGTGAAAACAACATTTAAATTCCAGCTACATTTCATCATCATCATCATCATCATCATAATCATCATCATCCATCATCAATCTAGAACTGGAAGAGACCTTCAAGGCCATCTAGTCCAACCCCGTCATTTTACAACTGAAGTAACCGAGGCACAGATGAGTGAAATGATTTTGTTGCTCAGTTATTTCAATCGTGTCTGACTCTCTGTGACTCTATATTGGGATACTGCAAAGATACTGGAGAGGCTTGCCATTTCCTTCTCCAGCTATTTTATAGATGAATAAATTGAGGCAAACAGGGTTAAATGACTTGTCCTGGGTCACACAATTAGTAAGTATCTGAGGCTGGATTTGAACTCAGAAAGATGAGTCTTCCTGACTCCAAGCCCAGCACTCTGTGTGCTGGGGTGCCACCTAGTTGCCCTGAGTTGGATGATTTTCCCATGGGCAAACAGTAAATGTCTACGATGTGACTACAAAGTAATGAGATCAGACCCAGGAACTTATTCCACCTCATATAAGTCTGCTAACTCATGGCATCTATTTGTAAATGCTTATTCATGAATGAAAATGAAAGGGTTCCGATAATGGGACAATTATCAGCTTTACATTATCTCTACTTTCACGCTGACACATGTTGACTCTATGTTACACTTTTGTCATAGTTTTCCTCCCTGTTCCATAGCCTCAGATGTATACATTGTTTCTTTCTCAAAATGGGTTGGTTTTATTTGCTTTGAATTCTATAGCAAAAGATGCATTAGTGACAGAAATAAATAACTTTTCAATGTGGTATAACAGAGAAAGTATGGGAATTAGAGTCAGGAATAACCTGGGTTCAATGCCCAGGAATGATATTTATTAATTGTGTGACCTTGGATAAGCCACAACTTCTCTGTTGCAGTTTCTTCATTTTTAAGCTGGGGATATTAATACTCTACCATCTGCCTCACAGGGTTGTTACTCTGTGCAGTGTGCCCTCAGCTTCTTGCTCTCTCTGGTATTAACATGTTTCATAACCGGTTGTTGTTGTCCAGTCATGTCTGACTCTTTGTGACCTCATTTGGGGCTTTCTTGGTGAATATACGGGAGTGGTTTGCCATTTCCTTCTCTAGCTCATTTTGCAGATGAGGAAACTGATAAAAACAAAGCAAACAGGATGAAGTGACTAGGCCAGGGTCACACAGCCAGTGAGTGTCTGAGGACAGATTTGAATTCAGGAAGATGAGTCTTCCTGACTCCAGTTTTGGCACTCTATCCAAGGCACCACTTACTTGCCCTAATAGATAACATATAACTGGTACCCTCTAGCTATTTAAATGGGGAAGAGTCGGTAGAATAGTCCAGGATAACCACAAGGCAGCAATCTGAAAGAGTTCTCTGTCCGAGGTTCCTCCTGGGAGACACCCTCCTACCCCATCTCAACTTCACTTTGGGCAGAGGTAGATGGAAGGTAGGAGCAGACAGGTGATTTGCAGGTAGAGCAATGGCATTAGGGAGATCTCAGTTTGAATCCTGCCTCAGACACTTTTTAGTTATATGACCCTGGATAAGTCACTTGACTGTTCTTAGCCTCAGTTTCCTCATCTGTATAATGGGGATAATAGCAACTACCTCATTGGGTTATTGTGAGGACCCCAGTGAGATAACATGCGTAAAGTGCATCGAAAATCCTAAAGCTCTGCATAAATGCTAGCTATTCTCTCTGTTTGCGTCCCCTCCCCCCAAGTTAAGTGATTACTGAAGGTCACACAGGTAGTAATCACTGGAGGTGGGATTTAAACCAAGTGCTCCACTTCTAGATCCAGTGTTCTTTGCACTACACCAAGCTGCCCCTTCTACAGAATATCTACATGCTATTAAGTTTAAATGCTCTTTTTGGAAAATCTCCTGGTGGGGAGGGGGGAGGAGGAGAGGAGACAGACAGTCACTTCTTACCTTCACTAAAGACTTGCAGACTGTGAAGCATGTATTCCTGATGTATTAGTGAATTGAAGTACATCAAGGACGTGTGTGTGTTTGAGTCACTTTATTTATACAATTAAGGGCGCATAGCATTTTTCACTGAGGTACAGGCTTGGACAGCGGAGGAAACTGATCACTGCATTCACCTTTGCCAATGCCAAACACAGGGCCTGCTAGTCACCATGACAGCTTCTCCAGAGCCCAATATTACAAGTCAGGGAAGATCTTTTGAGAACAGTCAGCCTTGGCTTCGGGCAGGACAGTCGTGCAGTTTGCCCTTCTTATCTGAAGTTATCCAAGTTTTGACAAAATTAAATGCTTTTGGACGAAAATGGCCCATAGCATTCTCAGTATCAGACAGAAGAATAAGATCAACGTATATGTGATTCAACTTTTTCCTAGCGAGCAGTATAATTTGAACCAGTACATATATGAGTTGGGAAAACTCAGAAAAGGGGCAAGCTTACTAACCTGGTTGTAAACTGATCTCCCACCCCCACCCCCAACAACTCTGCCCAATGAAGTTGAGAAAAGCGTAACTGGTTTTTAAACAGCCTTCTATATGGGTTCCAGACTCTGCAACCAGACTGAGAGTCTGCAACCCAGGCAGACAATAGATAGGTTCTCTACTTTGAATTCTATCCCATTCTATCTCTACTTAGCTCTTCTTTCCTGTCTTATCTGGAACCTAAGAGATGAAAAAAAAATCAAAATCAGCTGGCTAAAGCAAGTACCTGTCCCTCTCACTCCCTGAGTGCAACCATATGTTATAAAACTTGAAGCATAAAAACGAATTTTGATTTAAATAACACAATACTTTGGACTATGGGGTACAAGATGTTTATTTTTGTTTCTTTCCCTTCTGAAATTGACTATCCTAATGAAACAGATCATTCCATGAATATTTTTTAAAACAAGCTATGCTATTTCATACACTGTAAAAGTAGGATTTTTTTTAAATTGATGCCATTCATTTTTTACACCTCAGATACCTCCCTATTACTACCCCCACTCCAAACCTAATAACAAAGAAAAATAGTTAAGCAAAATAAACTATCATAGTGACTGCATTTGTGTATACAACACTTGGTACCTATAGCCCACCACCTCTCTACTGAGAGAAGGGAAAAGTGTTTCATCATTGGTGCCCTTGGGGTCAAGATTATTTATTGCATTTCATCTGCATTCTTGTCATTTTTAGTGTTGATTTTGTCTACATTATTATGATATTGTGCAAGTTGTCTCCTTGATTATGTTTTCTTCATCCCTGATGAGCAAATACAAGCCTTTTCATGTTTCTCTTAATTCCAAAGATTAACTTTATTTAGAGTCCTACCAGTCTTAGTTCTCTACAAACAGTGATGGTTGTTTGCCATTACAGTGATAATTGATGACAATGACCCTGAGTCACTCCAAGGTCCTGAATCTTCAAAGAAAGTCTAAACGATCTCTAGTAGAGTTTTAGTACTAAGTATGCATTATCATATTTTTATGCTTTAAAATCAACCCATGTGTCATAATGTAACCCATCATTTTCACTTAATTGTTTTCCTTTTGATCGATTTCTTCCTTCACAACTGTGACTGATATAGAAATATGTTTTACATAATCACACATGTATAACCTATATCAAATTGCCTACCATTTTAGGAAGAGGGGAGGGGAGGGAAGGAGAAAAATTTGGAACTCAACATTTTGTAAAAATGAATGCTAAAATTTTTCTTAACATATAATTGGGAAAAAATAAAATGCTATTAAAAATAAGGTAACCCATGTGTGATATGTATGGATCTTAGTTCACCAACCAGCTACTAGATCAAACAACTATTTTTTACTCTGAAAAGAATTATGGAAACTCTCTTCAGTACCCACAAAATGACCAAAGTATTTTACCCCAAAGTTAACAATTCGGAATATTACAAACGTCATAAAACTAGTAATGTGGATAATGCGGAGAAGTGCCAGCTTGAGCTACATATTTTTAAAGAAATGAACTTTATTTCCTTCAAGTACATAGGATAACTTGAAGTAACTATTGGGGTGTTTCCAAATGGAAATCCTGCAAGCTTGCTTATTGGTGAATAAGACTCTTCTCTAATTAACAGTATCCATGCTCACACAATTAATGACTAAAACTCTAAAAAAGCAGTTTGTTCTCCTTCTTGTAAGTGGATTAATGGTCATTAATTTGCTTAGGAAAAAGACATTTCTTCATGGAATGACAGGCTTATAGAGTGTTAAAGCTAAAAGAGACGTGAGAGATCATCTACCAGGCATTTACTGGGAAATGCTTAATAACCAGCTCTTGACAGGGAGGAGATTTTTGAAGGACACATTTTTAAGTTTAATTTGTATTTTTAACATTTCCTCTATCACTTTAAGTCTAGAAAACCAACAAAACAATAAATCAAGCTTGGTTTGTGGCATTTGCCAGTTACCGCAGTGCAAATGCTAAAAATTTAACAATTGCCTCTTTGAGCTGGCTCTAGTACACCGCTGAGTCCAGCCCCTCATTTTATAGAAGTCTTAACTAGTAAAAGGCTAAATTCATCCCAGCTGGATTCTAATTATTGCGAATCTTAATTATCACAAATTATCATAGGTTCTGTTAGTATAGCCCAAATTAATGAGTTTTATCTCTACTTAAGAAAGAGTGGCTATAATGTATCAGTTTGCATTTCTGTGCTATTTGGGGGAAGAGGAAAAATACATGTTATTTTAGTCTGCAAGTTTTTGCTAACACAACAGACCCACTTCTAAGAAAGACAAAGATTCATACCAAAAGTTAATTTAAATCAATATCATGCAAAAGTGTAGCATTGAAAAATAGTTGAAAAACATTTTAATTCATTGTATTCATGTTTAATATTTTTATACTGAATAATTCTCAAATAAAACAAACCATTTTATGAAAAAAAATACCTTTAGAGTGGTGTATGCAGAAGGATATACTCCAGAGAGTTGCTGATGTTCCTTCTATTGGAAATTATTCAATTCACAGATGTTGTACAAAGAAGATTATAATATTTTCTTAATCTAAACAGTTAGAAATCATTTAGCACATCGTGTGTATGTGAAGCATAGAACAGGGAGCCTGGAGACATGAGCTCTTGTCTAGATCTGCTTCTAACTTACTGCATGGCCTTAGGCAAGTCACTTAATCTTTATAGGCATCAGTCCTCCAAGTCTTCTGGACAAAGGAAGCTGGATTCCATTATAAAACTACAAATTGTAATAGATGACATTTATACAGTGCCTTAAGGTTTGAACCATGTTTTATGGATATAATTTCATTTGATCACTCTTAATCTTTTTTCCTTCTTTTAAAAATTTATTTATTTAGTTAGTTTTCGACACTTCTTTTTCATAATATTTTGCATTGTAAATTTTTTCTCCCTCCCTCACTCCCCTCCCCGCTCCCCAAGACAGCAAGCAATCTGATATAGGCTATACGCATACAATCATATTAAACATGTTTCCACATTAGTTATGTTGGATCACTGTTAATTTCAAGAGTTAAAGACTGGATAAAATGTGTGGCTTTGACTTATTTCTTTCTAATTTGCCCAAATCTCTCCACTTATAGTTGAATGGGAACCAAAGGAAGGCAAGGTTAACAGTTGCCTGAGGTATAATACTGAAGAGGGCACAATGTGCGAGACTTTTTTTTAAAAAACCATGTTTTTAATGTTGGAAAATTCCACTTTCCTCAGCACACGGGCATTTTATTTTGTGATAAGTGAAGTAACATGTATAACAGCGAAAGCTCAAAAGCCTCTGCAGGACAGTAATACCCACGGGGCATACTCTCCAAACCTAGCCTAGAGCATACAAATGCTTTATTTATCCCTCCCTCTCCCCACCCCCCAACCACTTTCACTAGGAAGGGCAACAAGCTGTAAAGGTTTTTAACCTTGGGTCCATAAACAGACATACACACACAACATATATATCACATCATACACACACACACTCCCTTGTGTGTGTGTGAGTGTATGTATGTATGTACGTGTGTATATATATGTGTGTGTGTGTGTATGTATACATATATAGTTGTTTGGTCATTTTTCAGTCATATCTGATTCTTCATGACCCCATCTGGAGTTTTCTTAGCAAATATACTGGAGTGGTTTGCCATTTCCTTTCCCGATTCATTTTACAGATGAGGAAACTGAAGCAAACAGGGTAAGTGACTTGCCCAGGGTCACACAGCTAGTAAGTGACTGAGGCCATATTTGAACTCAGGAAGACAAGTATTCTCGATTCCAGAACCTGTGCCCTCTCCACTTCACTACCTAGCTGCATAGATAGAAAGATAGATAGATAAATAGATAGATAGATAGATAGATAGATAGATAGATAGATAGATAGATAGATAACTTCAATATAATTGGTTTAATTTGTAATTCTGTATATTTTATTTTATTCATTTAAAAAAATTCAGAAAAGGGGTCATAGGCTTCACCAGGTTGCCAAAGGGCTCCATAACACAGCAAAAATTAAAGAATCCCAGGTCTAGAGAATCTATCTCTAAGATTCCTTACAACTCTACAGTTATGACATTGTCTGTAAGCAAAAGCCGTATTACCATTTGTTAGGGGATATCATAAAGAGGATTCTTGTTCATTTTGGGGTTAGACTAGATGGCCTCTGAGTCCCTTCCAACTCTGAGAATCTGTGAGATATCTATTGCCACAAACTGTGTAGGTCAGCAACTCTACAGGAATTACTCTTCCCCTTATGCGACCTCAGGGCAAAGGGGAAATACAATGGGAGAGGTATCTGAGAGAATGGGTTACCTCCCCCCTTCTTTCTCTTAGGGAAGAAGGAAGAAATGATGGTGCTGGCATACTCCTGAAGGCAGTGGGGAAAGGAGGTTTATTATTTTAAATAGTAAGGGAGATCTTTCAAATATCTGAAGGGGTTACGGTATTGTAAGTTTTGAACTGGAATCGACCTTAGGCTAACTCCCTAATTTAGCCTAGCTCCATCGAGGCTAACTGGCCTCATTTAACTGAGACTCACAGGTTAAAAGACTTGCCTCTGGTCACACAAGTGCCAGAGTCAGGTTTGAACTCTGATCTTCCAAATCCAACACTTTCTATTACATTGGTTCCATTAATTCCTCCATCTTTCCTCTTCACACATTCTCTTTTTTTTGGTTTTGTTTTTGCTTGTACATTCTAGGCACTTGATAAGTGCTGTTTGAATTGGATTGAAGAGCAACATTAAAACAGATTCTACTTCCTTTAATTATTTAGATATTTTGGCAATTTATTTTTTAGAGACAGTAAGAGCCTTCCCTCAATAGTTCAAGAGTTTTTACACACAAGTAAAAATCAAAATGAGATTGAATGAGGAATGTAATTGTCTCACAGCCTTACACAACTGCCTTATGGGAAAGTTAATTTTAGTTTTAGACCAAGTCATGATGGCCACCAGTCTCAAATCTGTGGTAGTATTCTTGCACTGAGGGAAAAGAAACCTTTCAAGCTCTCCCATTTAACACAAAGAAGTCAGGCAGATGAGTTGGAGGTAGGGAGTAGGGTAGAATGATTTGAATTGGGAAGAGAAAATGGAAATAGATGGAGTTCTTATCTCACCAAGAGCATAAAATGTGCAAGTTCCAATTGCATATCTCTATTACTCTTAGTGGGATAAATCTGAAAACAATAAAAATATTCACTAATTTCACTGACTTGATTTCATATTCAAGAGCCATTCTATCCAGGCTCACTTGACTGAAAGGGATTTAACTATTCGAAATTAAAAGGAATTTGAGGTTGTGTAGATAGCTAATTGTGATCACTTGGAATTTTAAAAAGAAAAACATCCGTAGAGCAGATTTTCTCAAGACCTCTCCAGCTCTACTATGCTTCCCTCACTCTCAGAGGAGAAATTGCCTAGGTCATTTACAAATGCATTCCCCAAACCCATTAAATGACTCCACAATTCTTCAAAGCACATCAAAGTGTTGAGAAAGTAACCTTGAATGAACAGTAATTCTTCCTGGAATTTACACATAACTCTCACCCACATTCTGACAACTTTCCTGACCTAGAGGCTTTTCTAGTAGCCTACAGGGATTAGGTTACCCTTTGGGCTAAGGCAGCCTCAGGCCTGGGGAGGGGCTTCTTCCTGTAACTCAGCCTCTGCACTGGTTTCAGCTTGTGGGGGAGATTTCTTTTCTTCCTCCAGTTCAGTATCTACAGCTGAGGCTTCCTCGGGCTTAGGAGCTTTGTCACAGGCCTCAGCCGCATCTAGCACCACTGCATCTGTCACCTCTGGCCCTAATTCTACACTGACCATAGCACCATCACTGATCTCTGGACTAGCTCCAACGCTGACTGCTGGAGTCTCCTCTGAGCCAGCTTCAACTCCGACTGCCTGAGTCTCTGAGCCAGCTCCGACTCTGACTGCCGGAGTCTCCTCTGAACCAGCTTCGACACTGACTGCAGAAGTCTCCTCCAGAGCTGCATCTTCCACATCTGGAATTTCTTCAGCTGTTGTCAAACCGGCCTCCAAAGGAGAAGCATCATTAGGGGCTTCTGAACAGCCTTCTTTGGTTTCTGTGGGCTTTACTTCCTCATCTGTTGAGATTCATTTCATTAAAAGACATACAAAAGAAAAAAATAGCAATAGGAAAATAAAAGCCCAAACCGCCTATTTTCACTACAAATATTGTCAAAGTAATATTTAGTAATGAAAACCTGTTGCTTGTGTTCTGCAAAGATAGAAGATAAAAATGCTGTTACTGAAAATATGACCATTTTAATTTACCAAATTTCCAAGTTGAAAGGGACTTCCAAAATCATCATTCTATCTCCTTCTTCTCTACTTTTTGCACAGGGGGTTCCCCTCCCCTGTCCCATGCATTCCCTCCACTCCCTTGCAGACTTTCTAGTGTCTTTCAGAACACAGCTCAGCTGCCATCTCCTATACTATTTATTTTGCTGATGCCTCCTGATGTTATCATGGCTCTCTCCCTCTCAAAATTACTTCAAATGACTTTGTACATACTTTGTGGCAATATTATTGGTCTACATGGTTTATCACCCCATATAGTAGACTATAAACTTCTAATACACTATAAATATCTTGAACATGGGCACTATTTTTTGTCTTTATACCAAGACTCCATCCATATAATGGGTCCTTCACAAGTGTTTATTGAAAGGAATGGAACGGAATCGAGATCACCTCATTCATGGGACTCCATTTTGGTGTGGTTTTGTGGGGAAAGCCTTGGACACGAAATTAGGAAGAACTAGCTATGTAACCCTGTGGACAAGTCATCTAACTTTCCTGAGCCTCCGTTTTCTCATCTGTAAAATGAGGTAGCACCTACCACACAGAGTCGTAATGGGGCCCAAATGAGATAATATATTTAAAGTACTTTACAAACCTTAAATTGGTGTCCCAAAAGACTTAGTACAGTTTTAAGCTTTAGCTTTATTTAGCTGGAAGATTTATCTAAATCTAAGCTAAGCGAGGCTTAAAGATTTATCTTTAAAACTTTACTAAAGTTTTTTTTTTCCTTTTGTTCTGTTTCTTATCTCACAATGTGATTAATACGGAAATATGTTTTACATGATTGCACATATATATCCTATATCAAATTGCTTACCATCTTAGGGAGGAGGGAAGGGAGGGAAAGAGGGAAGAAGACAAATTTGGAACTCAAAATCTTATTTTAAAATGATGTTAAAATTGTCTTTCCATTTAATTGGAAAAAATAAAATACTATATATTTTTTTAAATTGCACTAAGTCTTTTGGAACACTCTGTATAAACATCAGCTGCTACTATTGTTATTATCCCACACAAGCATCCAGGTAGCTCATTCCATCACTGTACAAAGTAAAAGGAAGGGACAAGTGTCATTCACACATTTGTCAGCACAGTGTTTACAATAAATACTCCATGAATGCTCTTCATTCGTTAACTTATTCATTCTCTCCTCTCCTCTTTCTTAATAGTAATACTGTATATTTGTGTAGCACTTTACAATTCAGGAGAACCATTATCAAGTTGAAATAAAATGTGAATGAAATGATTAGAGAAATGCAAATCAAAACAACTCTTAGGTACCACTTCTCACCTGTCAGATTGGCTAACATGAGCAAACAGGAAAATGATAAAGGCTGGAGTAAATGTGGGAAAATTGGAACACTAATGCATTGTTGGTGGAGTTATGAACTGATCCAACCATTCTGGAGAGCAATTTGGAACTATGCCCAAAAAGCTATAAAAATGTGCATACCCTTTGACCTCGCAATACCACTTCTAGGGCTGTATCCCAAAGAGATCGTACAAATGGGAAAACGACCCATATTCACAAAAATATTTATAGCAGCTCTTTTTGTGGTAGCAAAGAATTGGAAATCAAGGGGATGCCCATCAATTGGGAAATGGCTCAACAAGTTATGGTATATGAATGTACACGATTACAGACACATTGTATCTGCGATGCCTAACTCTGATAGACTTGGCTCTTTTCAGCAATGCAAGGTTCTAAGGCAACTCCAAACAACTGATGATGGAAAAAGCTATAAACATCCAGAGAAAGAATTATGGAGTCTGAATGCAGATTGAAAGAAACTATTTGCTCTCTGTTTTGTTTTGTTTCTTCTTTCTTGTGGTTCATTCCATTGATTATAATTCTTCCTTACAACTTGACTATTGTGAAAATATGTTTAAGATGAAGGTATATGTAGAACCTATATCAGATTACATGCCATCTTGGGTGGGGAAGGGAGAGGAGAGAAAGGGGGAGAAAATTTGGAACTCAAAAACTTGTGCAATTGAATGTTGTAAACTAAAAATAAATAAATTTAAAAGGAAAAAAATGTGAATGAAAGCAAAGGAATTAATACAAGGCACCAATTCTATCTCACTTGTGTCTTTGTATTGTCAGTGCTTAGTGTAGTCCCTGGCACACAGTAGGCACTTAATAAAAGTCCACTGAATGAGTCAAACAAGCATTGATTAAGCACCTGCTATCCACTATACATTGGGAACTAAGCAAGGCAATGGGATAGGAAGATTAAAAAAAGAGTTCCTGCCCTCCAGGAGCTATATTCTACTGGGAGAAAACAACAGATAAACAGATAAGGAAATGTAAAACATGTACAAACCAGTAGGAACTGATTACAAAATCTATTATGATGCAATTGGAATTTGAAAAGAAAAAACGTCACATCTGTTCTTACTGTGGCTATTTCCCCAAATTGATCAGGTTAAAGAGGTGCCATTCAACCTCAAACATCTAAATGACTTTGTAATCTAGTGGGTTCTGTTCAGAAACATAAGCAAACAAAGACAGTATTGGAATGAAAATGACTTTGTAATAGAACAAAAAACCCAACAACTTTGTTCCTTTATCTCAAACTGCTGAGCTAGACAGATATGAATGCCCTGGATTCCACGGACTGAATGAAGCCAAAACCCTGAAAGATAATAGATAATACTTCCAAACACAAAGGAGTCAAAACAGTCGGTCAGCAATATAGATTCATAGTACCATAGCTCCAGAGCTGGAAAGACCTTAAAGGTCATGCAGTTCAACTCCCTCATTTTACAGATAAGGAAATTGAAGCCCAGTGATAACATGACAGTCCAAGGTTGTGCAGGTAGTAAGTGGCAGAGTTGGGATTCAGACCTAGTACCAAACTGAAAGCATTTTTATTCATCAGATTTTACCATCCTAAACACATTTCATTAGGTTTTAAATCATATTTTTTTTTGTTGTTGAACAAGCAACCTTTCAGTCTCAGATTTTGGATTTCCTCAGGAATGGGAAGCGATGGTAAACAGTCCAATGCACATGCATTAAAAAAAAAAAAAGGGGGGATGTTTTGTGTGTCAGGGTAGATGAAAAATAAGTAAGCTTTTACCTGGATGTTGCAGCATCTCTGGAGACTCCCTCATGGTACTTTTCACTTGCATGTTATTGATACGTTCTGTGTACCGAGACTGGTCTGATGTGAATGTCCTGTAAGCCTGAAAGCAAAGGTATACCTGTATTTAATTCCAGAATTCTTAGAATGAGGATGGTGAGTTCTAGTGATATAATCCCCTAGATCTAATCATTAAAAAAGGAATATGATTTGGGATGGATTTCTTGCTTGGAAGAAAAGAGAGGATTAGATAGTATGAAATACATGTTTGTTTGGTTTTTTTTTTTTTTGCTGCATTTTTTTTTTTTGCAGGGGCCAGGTGGGATGGGGGGAACTCCTGAGTGAAAACTCCCTCCACTTATGCTGATCAACAATTTGTACTTTATGGTCTTAAAGAGATTTCTGAGGCACCGGGAGGTGAAATGTTTTGCACATGGTCATTTAGTTAAGGTAGGTCAAAGGTAAGACTCGAACCCAGATGTTTCCGACTCTAAGACCATCTTTCTAGCCTCTGCACCACAATTCTCTCCCTGCAAGAAAATAATGAGCAGGTCATAAGATATGAAGCTGGAAGGAATTAGGTGCATAGATTTAGAACTGGAAAGAACTTTAGACACTATCTCGTACCCACCCCATTTTTCAGATGGGAAAATTAAGGCTTAGACTTGCTCAAGATCATATGGGTACAAAGTAGTAGATATTGGATTCAAGCCCAGCTCTTCTGACTCCAAATCCAGTTATCAGTCCAAATTATTTTTCAAAGGAAGAAAACTGAAATATTCTTCCAAATGAGAATATAAAGTGATAGAAATAAGGGAGTGACAACTCAACTTAATAAATCATGTTGAGACCAAAGCATACATTTTCTGATTCATCTATAGTCCTGACTCACAGATTGCCATCTAGAAAAATGCACATTTACAATGCCCCAAGTAATCAGTCAAATTACTGCTGTCATGTTCTTTAAACAAATCTGTACGCAATGAGTAACTGAAGCAGTAAGTGGATAGTGATCTTTCCTGATACTAAATTTCCTTCATTTCATATGTGGACTGCCTTTATTCATCTACCTTTTTCATGTTAGATGTATATGACATTCATCCCAATGCAGTTAGAGTTAATATTTGGGATCATGAACATCACAATTTTACAGTCCATAGGAGTGTAAACATTGGTCCCCGAACTTTGTAAAACAAAGATAATTATGACGCTATGAAACTAGCTTTTACCTAATCACCCCATTGCTTTGCATAACATAGATCATGGCCATATGTCTCATAATAGTATAGTTATAAAACACTTACATAATATCCACCAGCACTAAATGTGACACCAACAAAGAGATAATATATCATGTTTGACCCAGCTAACCCAGGGACTCTCTTAGATGACATCTGGCGAAGGGATGCTGTAAAAAAATTTTTTTTACATTACTTCCATCACAATGGACAATTCAAAATAATTACATAAAATTACATTAAAAAGCACATTAAAAATTCAATTCACTTCTCCTGTATTATTGATTGCTTCATTCAGAGATAAGTATAGATGCTTTACTTAAAAACGTTTTATTTCAGTATAAACAGATTTGCATTTAACACAGCAATGAAACATTTATATAACAAAATATTTCTAATACAACTAAAAAATCAATAGGAAGAGAAGAAACATCAAAGCTTCATCTTACCAATTCCCCTGCAAAGGAAAGAGGCTATAAGAAGCAAGGAAAAAGCAGATTCTGTTGACTACAAAACTATTTTAATGTTATCTTTTAAAATCCACTAAATCATATGAAGAACTTTAGTAGCCACAGGATTCAGTTGCTTTCACATTAGGTATCAAAAATACGGATTTTCTCAAAGTCAATCTTACATATAGGTCATAAGAGAAATATAAGAAAAGTCTTGTATAAAGTAATAAAATACATCATCCATGACTTCCTTGGATCAGTGGAAGGAAGCATGTTTTTAAGAAAAATAGATTTTCTTTTGGAGATCTAAGTAACATTAGAGGTCATAAAGTCCATCTTCCCCATATCACTGATAACGAAATTGAGGCAGAGATATTATAGACACATAGAATGATAAAGCAGTAATGAACCTTAGGAGATCATCTAGGCCAATACTACGAATTTATAGAAGAGGAAACTGTAGCGCAGCGAAGTTAAGGGACTTGGCCAGGATCACATAGCTTGTTCACAGTAGAAGTGAGTCTAGAACCACTGGGAATCTGCTTATTCCCAGTCTGATGCTATCTCTCTCTCTTTGGTAATTAAATTTATATATATATATATATATATATATATATATATATTCATATGTCAAATATCAGACTATGAGAAGAAATCTTTCCCCAATTTTTTTTTTTTTTTGCAGAGGTGGTGCCATGCATATAATATCATTGCATATAATGTCAGGTTTTTTTTATTTTTTGTAAATAATGTCAGATTTCCCCCCATATGTTGGTTGGTTTTGCTGAACTATTTTCTTCCTCTTTTTTTTATTCTTTATTTATAAGCAATGGCTTACTGGGAGAAAGTAAGAGAGAGATGTGATGGGAAATGTTGCAAGTGATGTAAAAACAAAAGATATTAAAATATTTTTTAAAAATTGTAATAAATAATTTGAAGTTTATGGTTTGCATATGTTCTCATTTTGGTTATTAGAATGTTTTTGTTGGTGGCAACTGTTTATATTACATATATGCATTTCTATATATTCATATGCAAAAAAAATTTGGGGGAAAGGTTTCTTCTCATGCCTCTCCTCTGGGGCAAGCTTGGTCCTTACAGTTTCACAGTATTCAGATAAAATTGTGTTGTCGTTGTTTTACTTTCCACTTACATTATGATAGTTATTGTGTATAATGTTTTCCTGGCTCTGCTTCTTTCACTTTGAATCCATTCATATAAATCTTCCTGTATAAAGTGCTTACCTGTATTCATTTTATTCCTAAGGTCTTAGAGCTACCATTTTATAGTGCTTGGAGGTTTGCAAAGCAATTTCCTGATATCACCTCTCTTTGTTCTCACAAAAAAAATCTGAGAGGTGGGTGCTATAATTATCCCCATTTTACAGAAGAGAAAACGGAGGATGAAGAAGTTAAAGTGACTCATCCAGGGTCACAGAACTAGTAAATGTTCAAGATCTGATTTTATTTCAGGTCTTCCTGATTGCAGGTGCAGCACTCTTTCTGCAGCACCACCTAGCTATCTATTACAATTTATTGAGTAGGATAGAAAACAATTAATCGCTGTTCATATCATGAATTTTTATATTTGTGCTCCCTGTTAGCATGATTGCAACTCTAGCATTTTGGGGTTCACTTGAATAGTAAATATTGTTCTAGATTCATTTTGATTCTGTTTCTTTGCCTTTTAGAGTGTTGCAGTAGATAAGAGCCCTGGGCCTGAAAGGCAAAAAGTCCTCAATTCTAAATCTAACCTCAGATACTTGATAGCTATGTGACCCTGGGCAGGTCACTTAATCTCTGTATGCCTCAGTTCCCTCCAATTATTATTGGAGATAATAATATCACTTACTTCATAGGGCTGTTATGAGAATCAAATGATATATTAGTTATAAAGTTCTTAGCATAATGCCTGGCACATAGTAGGTGCTTAAATGCTTATTCTCTTTCCCTTTCCCCATATGTGTTTCTTGTGAACAAGATTATGGGGTTTACTCCTTTATGAATCAATTATGTCCCTATGATTAGTTTTGCTTAGACTACTTCAATACAACTCTATTTTCACAAATTATTTTCACCCTTTTCTCCCCTGCCTCTATTTCCACTATTAACCTTTTCCCTAGTTTTGTCATTTTATTTAAATTATTCCTTTTTTTCTTTAATTGTTCATTTCTTCCTCTTTTTTCCCCTTGCTTTCCCCCCTTTCAGTTCAAAACCTTCCCTACCCTAAGTATAGGCAATTTTCTTTTTTTTTTTAAAAGATGTAAGTGCAGTTACAATCTGTCCCTCCCACTGGGCCCTAATGAACTACGAATAAAAATAAAACGAAATTTCCTCATCAAAACCTGCGCAGTCCAGCAAAACAAATTCCCACATTGGCCATGCCTAAAAATAAAAGTTTCTCTCTGAATTTTAAGTTCATCACTTCTCTGGCAAGAGGTGAGTGGCAGGTTTCCTCCTTAGCCTTCTTTACTGAATTGTACTCCACTAGTGTGAATAGGCAGTTTTCAAGGTAAGAAATTCAAGCTATCAACTGTCACCTGAAAAATAAATGTTCCAATCACTAAAAATATAATTAGAGAAATACAAGTTAAAGCAGCTTTAAGTTTCTACCACACATTCAGCAGATTGGCAAAGTTGACAAAAAGGGAAAATGACAAATGTTGGAGGGGGGACATTAACGCGTTGTCGATGGAGCTGTGAATTGGTCCAGCCATTCTGGAAAGCATTTAGAACTATAGTCCCAAAGTCACTAAAATGTGTACTCCCTTTGACTCAGCAATACCATTCTTAAGCCTATACACCAAAGGGCTCAAAAAGAGGAAAAGGACCAATGTGTTGAAGAGTATTTATAGAACTTCTTTTTATATGTGCAAAGAACTACTGAAGGGGTATCCATGAACTAGAGAATACCTGAACAAATTATGTTATATAGAAGACACAAAGTGAGCAGAACGAAGGGGACTATTAATACAATAAGAAAAATACAGTGAAAAGAAACAACT
>CM053623.1:338706700-338734295 GCA_028646595.1 Phalanger gymnotis | reverse complement strand
TTCTTTCTTTCTTTCTTTCTTTCTTTCTTTCTTTCTTTCTTTCTTTCTTTCTTTCTTTCTTTCTTTCATTCCTTTCCTGGGGTTTTGGAGAGGATAAGAGTACCGGGCGGGGAAGGGAGATAGAATAACTGCTTGTTAATTGAGCAAGAATAAAATAAAATAAAAATTTTAAATTGCCTCTCCTCTTCTTCTTTGAAATTCTTATGTTTGCTCGTTTTCCTTTTTTTCCCCCTATGCTCTTTTCTGAAGAAGATTTTTTTTTGGTTTGTTGTATTTATTAGTTATCTTCCTTTCTTATTTATTCTAATATGTCATTTTCTGATCTGTAGTCTGTACCCCTTTTTATTCTTTTTTAATCTCTTTGGGTTCACCATCTAGTTAAAGCTTCTGAAGTATCCAGTTTGAGCTTCCTCCTAACTCATTTTGACGTTATCGCCTTCAATTGATCTTGCTCATGATGCTTTCCCCTGTTTTGTTGCTCAGTCACAGAAGTATTAATTTGTTGGGGAAATAATACAAATAGAAGAAGGTCCCCATGGTAGAAATCGCCATGTCCTAAATCTTGCAGTCCAAATCTACCCCTCTGCTCCTCTTTCCATTGACTATGTTAGCTCGCCTCTATGTCCACCTTGACCCTCAAAGCTTCTGGTGCCAGTGGCCCCTTGGAGGTTACATATTTTTTTTTTCTGGGCTAGGAAATTTTTCATGGAGGCACATTCAAAAAGAAAGTCATTACCTGATGTACTAATTCCACTCGGATCAAACCTATCATGAGGTCACCATTTCTCACCGCAGGCATATGTATCTTCTCTCATGAGAATATTCTTCAATAAAATCTCCCCTTCCCCTTTAGTTTGAGATCCCCCCTTTCATTTCCTAGTTTCAATCTTTCTCTTCTGCTATGCTCCTATTGTGTTACAACCTTCTAGTTGAGAGGTTATAGGCTTTGTCACCCCTTCCCTGTTCATTCATGGACTTGATAAGGATACGTCACTCATTCTCCTCTGTCCTTTTTCTTCCTTGTTCCCATTTATGAATCTTTCCTCTCTGGAATTTTGTCCCACAAAATACATTAGTTCTCCTATATGGGAATTAAAGGGTTTATTGTATTACTCTTCTGCTCTACTCCTCCACCATCACTTCTTCTATTTCTTTAAAATTAGTTTGTATCTATATTACCTTTACGTTTTTTAACCTTTTAAAGATGCCTCTTTTTTGTAATTGTTTTTATCCCATAAGTCTCTTTTTCAAAAAAAAAAAACCAAACCTCTAAACATAGTGCAATTTACTTCATGAATTATTATTTGCTTGGTAATTGTACTTATTTACATTTTTTGTTTCTTTTGTTTTGCAAGTCAAATATCCTGCTCATTTCTATGCTCTGGTTTTTTTTTTTTATTTGAGGCAATCAGGGTTCAGTGACTTGCCCAGGGTCATTATAGCTAATCAGTGTCTAAGGCCAGATTTAAACTTGGCTCTTCCTGGTTCCATAGCCATTGCTCTATACCGAGCCACCTAGCTGCCCCTATGCTTTGGTTTTTAAATTTTTTGTTTTTGTAGGAACTCTTTTGCAGGAGTGCCTCTTTTTGTTGAACTTTCCTCTTTTTGCAATGATATTTAGCCCTACATTTGCAGGGTATGTCATTTGGAGTTACAGATTGAGCTCCTTTGCTTTTTGGAATATAGTAATATTCCATTCCTTTCTGAAGTTGTGGAGGTGGTACAGAAAATCTTGTGTTATTCAAATTTCCTTTTCTTTGTATTTAAAGGTCTTTCTCTTTGCTTGCTTGAATTTGTTGTTTGTCATTAGAATTATTACATTCGAGCACTGTGTCTTGGAGTTTGAAGCATAGGGTTGTTAATTTTCTGTAGACAATCTGCATTCTTTCAAAAGGGCTTTGTTTTGTATATTCAAAACTTATAAGCAGTTGTCTTGTACTATTTCTTGCATAATGGTGTTCAGGGTTTTTTATTTGTCATGTTGTTCTAAGAGATAAGACCCTATATATCCTGCCTTTGGGGTTAATGCCATTAATTTGTATAGAAATCCCATGTTCTTTTATTGTTATTATCTTTTGGTTATCTTCTGCCAGATTTTCCTCCAATTAATTATTTTTTTGCATTCCAAATCTGTTAAACTCTGTTTTTACTTTTTTTGGAGAAACTCTCTACAATGTATTCAGTTTTTTCCTGTTCCTAATGAAAATTTTTTATTTATATGTTTAGACCTATAATTTCTGAGATTTATATGTATGTATATATGTACATGTGTGTATTTAGTTAGCACTAATTTCTTATATTATAAATTTAATTCCTCTTTTTGAACCCTTCTAGAATTTCTTATTTTTACAAGCTCTCTTGGGATTCACAGTTCTATATTTCATCAAACATTGGCTCCCTTTCCTTTGTCTAATAATATGTGTTAAGATAGCTTTGTAATAAAAAAGATAACTTTGCAATCTCTTTTTTTGTTTTGATTTGTAACTGCAAAGAGGTTATTAATAATGATAATAGCAAGAAATATTTACTTTAACATAAAAGTATTAAGTTTGTGGTTTTGGATATTTTCTACTGAATTATTTGCACTTTGAGTTTTTGCTGAATTTGTTAATGTTTCAATATTTTTTTCTCTATCTTTCCCCATCACTCACTTTATGGTTTCCTCCTCTGCTGCTCCCCATCCCCGACCGTCTCCCTCCCCTCCTCGGCTGCCTGTGCTAGTGGACACATCCCTAGGGTTGGACTGCAAAGCTGTCTCAACTTTCTCTCATGGTAGAAGACTAATAATGTTCACTGGCCTGGATCCTTACCATTATCAGGGCCTAGAGGGACAGACTCATCTATAAAATGAACTGATTGGACTCAGTGGCCTCCCAAGTCCCTTCTAACTCTGGCATCATATACCCTACAACTGGCTTAAGCTGGGTTTCAGTCTCCATTCCTGCAGGCATAAGTACAGCTGTTCATTCTAGCCCCTGCTCCATGTCCTTTTTTTGGCTCATCTCCTTTCCTTCTGTGGGTTGTATCACTGGATGCACCTTTTTGCAGTCCAAAGGCAAGATGTTGAAGGTGTTATAGGCAAAGTCTCTGCAGCCTTAGGGGGTTGTTAGCCTAGGGGTCACATCAGACCTAAGCCCGATGGCTTTCCATTCCCCTTCTCTCAACTCCTCCTCGTGACTGGGCAGAATCAATATCTGCAGCTTGTTGCTAGTGGATAGTTGCTAGTGGTAGGAATGAGTGAGATGTATAGACAAAGTCTGTGAAGCAAAAACAGATCCCAGTACCTAGGCCCATACGTAAGTCTAGGGTTGGTTTGTGTGGTTCCTGCCAGGAGTGGAGGTTATGTGGGGACGAGTTGAGAGGAACCAACTTAAGGATGTGTGGTTTCTCCTGTTAATTTCTTGTTGGGGTTCTCCCTGTTTTATCTTGTGTCCATAACTGTAATTGCTCTACATTTGTGACATATTCCATTTTGGTAGTTTCTGAGAATTAATGGCACCTGGGGAAAGCATCTAGTCAGCTATCTTGTTGAGCTACAATTTGTTTTTTAAATGTTTATATTGGCTTAACAAAAACATTTTGTTTGCTTTGGAGTTTTCTGCTATTTTTTTCTTCTATGCATTTTTTTTTCAGATTTTGTTGCTGTTAGGGTTGTTTTCATCCCTACTAACAGTTACAGTCATTATGTATGCTATTGGTCTGCTTTAAAGGAATGAAAATTTGACTAAAGACTCAATCCTAACCTAGGTCCTGACCCCATGAGTATGAGGTCAAGGACCTGACCCTATCTGGGACTCCTTCCCAGGTTTCAGGCTCCCAAATGAAAGTGTCCCAAATAGCCTCTATTACCTCCTTTTCTTTACACAGAATGGCTCTCTTTTCTTTTGCACTATGTTTTCTTCTGAATCTACAATTCTTGGAAGGATGAGAGAAACAAAGCTGTTGTAAATAAAGCCTTTACTATTAAATTGATGGAAAGGTTCCCGCTTTATGTTTTGGGTTTATTTAGATGAGTTTTTCAACTCAATGAACATTAAATACTATGATGTGCCAGGTGCTAGGGTTATAAAATTAAAAATTTAACAATCCTTGCACCCAGGGAGCTTACTGGGGTGGGGGGAACACAATACATTGGTAAATAAGTAAAGACAAAGTAAAGACAGAATAATTTCAGAAGAAACTCCCAACTGAGGAAATTAGGAAAGATCTTTTGTAGAAGGTAGAGCTTGAGTTCAATCCTGGAGGGATGAGGGTGTCCAAGGGCTGGGGTGGAACAGGCAGCCGGTACAGAGTCTCTGAGACAATGATGAAATGTCTCCTAGGGGAGTTTGAAAATCAGCTCCAATGTTTACATATTCCTTTGGTTTCTCAGGCATGAACACTAGCACTGATCAGCTTTTATGAAGGAAAGGACTCTTATTAAGAAATGAAAGGGAAATAAGTCCTAATAGCAAGTGAAGCTATGCTGCTTAGGTGGGTTAAACTAAATAACTTATATCCCCAGATAAATAAAACAAATGGCTTAGTTAATTTAGCTAATAAACTGTTTCTTTAATTTTAAATTAATTCATTTTACACTTTAATTTCCTTAGTTTTAAAAACGAGGACCCACAGTCTAACCTGAGATATCAGTCAAGAGTAATCTCTTTAATGCAGAAAGTTGCCCAGTTAGCTGATCAGAGCTTTGTTGCACAGACATAAAACAGGTGTGAGACTACAGAAAGGCAACCTGAGTGTTTTGTTGCTTCTGGAGGGTTGTTCATTTGTTACTAGAAGTTAGGAGCACATGTTTGAAACAAACACTTTATGTAAAATTGTTATTCAAACCCAGCCCCAAGTTATGTACTTATCTGTGTTTGCGTTCTCAGCTTCTCTGTCCATCTGAGTTGCTGTATCTCTCTCCCCTCCTTCCCCCTCCTTCCCTTCCTTCCTTCCTCCCTCCCTCCTTTTCTCTTTCTCTCTTTCTGCACCCCTTCTCCCTCTCTTCCCTTTCTCCCCTTCTCTTTGCTCTCTCCCTCTCTTCCTCCATGTCTTCCCTTTATCTCCTCTTTCCCCTCCCTTCCTCTCTCCACTCCCTTCTCCCTATCTTCTTCTCTCTCTTCCCTTTCTCCCCTTTCTTTCCCCTCTGTCCCTTTCTCTTGCCTTGAGATCAGAACTGTTTCCCTTCTGTCTTTGCAAATATCTTGGTACCTTGTTGGTGCCTAGCACAGTGTCTGGCAGATAGATAATGAATGTTTTTTGAATGAATGATGCAAAATAACAAGGAACACAAAGGTACCACCTGGATCCTCTATCCATTTTTCTATCTCTTCCTTCCCTCCACCAGAATTGTGGATTTGTAAAGAAACAAGATCAGAGTTTTCCAGTTTCTGCAGCTGCAAGAGATAAATTTTCATAACCTTGGCCCGCAGGCAGGCAGTGAGTGCCCTGATCATATGTGACACATAGAAAGCAAAAATCTTCTTCCAGAATGCCCTTCTTGTACAGCAGCTGTAGGAGGCTTTGCCCAGAGCCCCAGCTCATCACCACCATCATCACCAGCCTACTTCTTTCTCTTTCAGCTCCTTACTCTACAGATGTCAACAAAGGGTAGGGAACCCCTAACCTTAAGAGTTAGCAACAGGATATGAGCCTGACCCTCAAAAGCCAATGACGTTGGTGTCCAACAAGATGCTTTCAGTGATTCATGAGGACATCTGTGGGGCATCTAGGGGATCAGTTAATTAAGCAGGATCTTAGAATCATCTAAGATCTAAGGAACTAAGGAACCTTAGAAGCCATCAACTACAACTCCCTCATTTATGAAGGAAGAAACTGAGCCCCACCCAAAATGGTTAAAGGGCTTGCTCAAGATTACAATAGACGGCCTAGAAAATGGCAGTCAAGATTCAAACCCGGTCCTCCTGCTTCAAATCCAGCACTCTTTCCATGGAGGTTGGGAGAAGTGATCCCTTTTAACTGAGCCTGGAGAACAGACTGTTAAGTGAAGAGATGTTTGAGGCTACCTCATCCAATTCTCTCACTTTACAGATGAGGAAAAATGATTCATTATATTGTTCAGGATAAATTATTATGCTGCTTAAATCCAACCCTATATGATTGGAGGTCGTTTGTACCTGGAAGATCCCCTGACCCCAGTTAACTATCCAAGAATGCTAGAGATGGTTACAAGGTATTTCGGGTTCCCCCAGGTCCTGGATACCCAAAGCATTCTGGTTTTGGATTAACACACCTAGGACTTGGGATAGGTCCACCCAAGCTTGTATTTTGGCTTCCCTTGTGTTTTGGCTTCATCCAAATTCTACTGAATATTTATAGTTCTATCTCAATCCACCTTACTTTCAAGCTGTTCTCTTGGTAAAATTGTTTACTGCCTTCGTGGGCCCCGGAGTGGGCGCCCTTGTCTAAATCCTATATAAATGTAAACCTTTCAAAGCCTGGATGAGAGAGAGAGCCACACATCCTTTCCAGCTCTCTCTCTTCTCTACCAAATGACCTAATAAACTGCTTTCCAAACCTTTTTCAGATTTTGGGATCTGTTCTACTGAACAACAAACTGAAGTTGAAAGAGGAGTGAGTTGCCCAAGACTACATATTTAACCAGTGACCGAAATTCAAATCAAGGTCCTCTAACCAAACCGAGGGTGGGTGCCCTGCCTTAAACAATTGCATCACAGTGCTTGCCAAAGCAGCAAAGCTGACCAGAAATGGTTTCTAACTAATGGTCCAGTTAAGGAGGCTATTCTGTGATTGTAGCCACACAAATATAATAATAGCTGGCATTTATACAGCCCTTCAAGGCACATTAGTTTATTTGAGCTTCAAAGGAACTCTACTACAATGTTTATTAGCCTCATTTTACAGCTACAGAAAGAAACCAAGTCTCCAAGAATTTAAGTGGCTTGACTATTGTCACAAAATGATTATATATCAGATGTAGAACTCACTTCTCTCGACTCCAGGTGCAGCACTCCTTCCAGGACAACAAACACAGTGGTAACTCGGGGTAGTTACATAAAAGACACCCCTGTAACCCAAATGAGCGCAGACAGCTATCTTTGACATCACCAATTGCCTCAATTAACCTTTGTACCTCCCTTGTAAAATGAAGGTGATTTTTAAAGTCCCTTTCAGCACCAAATTCATACTGCGATCCATGGGAGACTAGAGTTAAGGGTCCACGACCTAAACGGGAAAGGGGAAGCTTTCTGTCTCTTTTCTGGCAAACAAAGTTTGCAGATACCATTAGAAACTGAGCGTTATGTCCTTGGGCTCTCATTGAAAAAGATCCTTAAGTCCTTAGCACCCAGAGCTCGGGATTTGGAGTTGGAGGCCCCGGCTTGGAATCTTGGCTGTAAACTTTAACAGCTCTGTGGCTGTAGATCTCTTAGAACCTCAGTTTCCTCATTCGTAAAATTAGAAGGTTGGTCCAGACGACTTCGAAGTTGCTTTCTAGCTCTAAAGCTATGATCCAATATTATCTCCCCACATCTGCCCCTGACTCCTAATCCCTGAGGAAACTGGGGTCGGTCTTTACTTCTGACCGTCCTCAGGCTTTCAGCGCAGCTTTCCAGTGTGCTGGACTGGGGCGTCCCCAAACACTGGATAACTTCGCTCCCCTTTCTCTTGTTTCTACTAGCCAGGTTCGAGCTCAAGATCCAATAATAAAGGAGGGGATCATATGTGCTTGGGGCAGGCCACAACTAAACTTCCAAGAACGCATGGCGTTCTGCGCCCTGAGTCGACCGTCCATCCACCTCCACATACTCAGCCTGACAGTCCAACGGCTCCCAGCATCCTGGCTAGTGGAGGCTCCTTGCACTCCGGGGCCACACCGCGCGCACTCACCGTGCTTCCAGAGCAGTGGGGGGCTGGAAGGTGGGGTCCTGAGGGGTAAAGTCAGAGTCTTCCCAACAGCCCTGCAGAGATACATAGTACCGGTTCCAAAGCACCCCCGTCTCACAGTGCGGAGCAGCGCCCAGCTCAGGGGAACCACCCAAGACTGTGGGCTGCCCGGTCCCGCCCCCAGGAGGAGCTCGGACTCACAGCCACCGGTGGTCCAGCCCCCTTCTCAGTGAAACCCGGAGCCTAGAGTAAGAGACGTCCCATGGCAAATTGATACTCTGCTTTTCCAAGGGCTAGTTCCGGAGCCAATTAAAGGCCATGCCGCGGGCACGCTGTCTGTGTGAGTTAATTCTGGTTACTTTGCACCGTTTTCAGAGTAGGCTAGGCAGTTTTCAGAATGTCAGGTTATGACAACATCCAAGGGAAGGAAATGGAAAATGGTCTATCACTTGTCTCATACAATTTAAATCCTCCATATCTTTCCTCAACCCCACATCTAAAAAAATCCTAAAGAGGGACACTAGGGCCTTAGCACGAGGAAGTTGTCAGACCCAAACCAAATGCACATGACATCAGGGAATATTTTACTTCTGTCTATTCAAAACAAGCATTTTTTTAAGTGCTTACATTCCAGGCTAGAGCCAGTTTGGCTTAGTGGATAGAGCTGGCCTCAGAGACTGGAAAATCTGCATTCAAGCCCCACCTCCGACACCTATTGGCTATGTGACCCTGTTCAAGTCACTAAACATTTCAGTGACCCCAAGCAACTCTAATACCCGACGTGGCGGAACAGGAACCTATTTGCATTTGTACAGGGAGTTCGAACATCCATGAAATCACAGGTTGGGAGAGAGGGGGCTCGCGTTAGATGCTGGGTATATAAATACAAAAGAAAGCAGTATTTACTCTCTAAGAGAGATTTCGTTTCTATCTACAAGATTAAAATTCCAGTGTCTCTAGGAGAAAAAACACTTCTCTATTGTTCTGGACAAGTCAAATAAATATTCCCATGAATAGGAAATGCTAGACTGTTGGCTCCACATCTAGCCTCCTAATTTGTCTTGAATGATTTCAGTATAGTTTGGGTATAACAAATATGATCATTTATGTCTTTAAAGGCATTATAGTGTAGTAGATACAACATTGGATCTGGAGTCAAGAAAATTTGGGTTCAAATTCTCCTGTTGATACACTTACTATCTGTGTCACCCTAGGTAAACTACTTAAGTTGGCTGTGCCAACTCATTAATAAAATGAGAGTGTTGTAATCTTTTAAGGTTCTCTCCAGCCCTAAATCTATGACCTTACAATTGAATGATTTTCATAGCTTCAATAAATATGGCAATTTATTCCTTTCATGATTTCTGCTGATGCTTGCAATATAGTTTGAGTAAATATGATAATTTATGACTTCAATGATTTCAGAGTCATTTGAGTAAATAAGGTAATTTATGCCTTCAATGACTTTGGCATAGTTTGAAAAAGTACGGTAATTTATACCTGCAAAGATTTTGATATAGTTTAGGTATAGGAAATAGGGCATGTATGCCTTCAATGATTTCAGCATAGTTTGGATACAGTAAATGTAGTGATTTATCTCTTCAGTAATTTTGGCATAGCTGAATATAAATAATAACACCACATAAATAATAGAAAAATTTAACCTTTCAATGATTTCAGCATAGCTTCAGTATAGTCATTTATGCCTTTAAAGATTTCAGCCTGGTTTGAGTACAGTAATCACAATAATTTATGCTTTCAATGATTTCAGTATAGTCTAGGGATAGTAAATATGGCAATTTATGCTTGCCTCTGTGTGACTTTCTAAATCACTAGATTCTAAACTATTTGAAGGCAGGGGCTTCTTTATACATCTTTGTTTTCCCCATGGCACCCAGCACAGTATCTTGCACAGATATGTTTAATATTAAGTTTAATATTTATAGAATAAATGCAAAGTCTTCAATTTCTGAACCTAATATTCTCAAAGACTAAAAATTACAGCATACAGACAAACACACACATATACACACATAAATACAACACATACAACCATAATGTAAAACCCTGGACAGAATTAGCTTTTTAACACTCCTGAAAACAGAAAGTTCAGCAAATTCAATGGAGACCAAAATTTCAACCTAGATGACCTCTAGTTGGTCAAGGGGTAAAAGCACAGAATCTTTAAATGTCTTTACCAAGAGAAGTCTGAAGTCCTTCAAATACTAGACTAGGAATTATAGAGCTAGAGCTGGAAGGAATCTCAGAAGTCCTCTAGTCCAACCTTTTCATTTTACAGAAAGGGAAACCGAGGCCCTGGAAGGTAAAGGGAACTTGTCCTAGATCAAACAGATAGCAAGTAACAGAGTCAAGATTTGAGCCTAGGCCCTGACCCTGATCAAGTGTGAGATTTCTACTCTAACATGATTCATCCATAAGAGCTGATACTTGATCTGATTGGCAATATGTGTAGTCCCTTGGAAACTATCAAGTGTCCATTCCGACAGTGCTTTGAGGGGTTAGAGGATTAGCTGCCAGAGCAGGTTGGCAAAATCTAGCTTTCCTTTCACTGAAGCTTAATTATTATCACCATAATAAAATGAAATGCATCTTTGACACCTGGCCTGGTTGTCAGGGAAGCATTTTAGTCAAATGTAGCAATTCATATGGCTGATTGACTTGTACAATTTCCTTTGACAGTCTCTGTCTTTGCACTAGGTTTCTCTCTCATACCTGGGATATTTTGCCGCTAGACTTCTGTTTCTTGGAATCTGCTCAGGCATCCAGTGTCCTTTACCTCAGCCCGAGGTGGGGAGAGTTGGTCAGAGGATGGATGGGTATGAAATTGTGCTTTATTCCAAAGCAGATCCCACTTGATGAGGTCCAGTTGAGGTACTCATGGCTTACCTACAAGGGCTTCCTGGGTGACTGGTTAGGCCTGTCAGACAATATTCTATGCCACAGGTCCATGGTGACCAGTGAAAAAGAGAAGGGAAGCTACTCTCCTGGCTTGGGGGTCAGCGGGGGACGGGGCCGCTGCTGCTACCTCCACCGCGAGCAGCCTCCGGAAACATGGTGGGTCGGAGTGGCGCGATCGCTGCCGGCGTGTGCGGGGCCCTCTTCATCGGCTACTGTATTTACTTCGACCGCAAGAGACGGAGCGACCCTAACTTCAAGAACAGGCTCCGAGAGCGAAGAAAGAAACAGAAGCTTGCTAAAGAGAGAGCTGGGCTTTCCAAGTTACCTGACCTTAAAGATCCAGAAGCTGTTCAGAAGTTCTTTCTTGAAGAAATACAGCTTGGTGAGGAATTACTAGCCCAAGGTGAATATGAAAAGGGTGTTGACCACTTGACAAATGCCATTGCTGTGTGTGGGCAGCCACAGCAGTTGTTGCAAGTTTTACAGCAAACTCTTCCATCACCAGTGTTCCAGATGCTTCTGACTAAGCTGCCAACAATTAGCCAGAGAATTGTGAGTGTACAGAGCTTGGCCGAAGATGACGGGGAATGAGAAACATGTCAACATAATAAATCTTAATAAAAAATTTTAAAATAATTCTTAGCCCAGAAGATGAGCAGCATTGGGGGAGAAGGGCAAACATGCTAGTTATGGACTATGTATTACACTGAAATCTACCAAAGTTGACTCTAACTTTGTGTAGGTAGGCTTGCTTGGATTTTATGTATTTATCTTAGTGAGAAGTGTATTTTGATAAAAAAAATTTCATTTTATAAATACACTATGAATAATCTAAATATCGTTAATTTCATTTGTTACTAAAATATGCAGCTGTAAGATACATATGACATGACACTACTACATGTTAAAAATACCCAAGTGCTCATTTTTGAAAAATAAAAGTTAAGGCAATAAAAAGAATTCTGCACTCCATGTTACAGAGCTAATGGGTGGATTTGGTATATCCTAGTAAATTTTTTAGTATAATAGAAAACTGATAACTTCTTTTTTTTTAATTTACCAAAGCTAACAAGCTGTGAAAGTCCTTGGATGTGAAGTATTTCCTATTCATAAAGATAATCACGGATACGTTTAGGAGATATTTTTGGTGTATAGAACAACAACCAAAAAAACTTTGAGAATTATTTTATTTAAAACAAACTTACGAGTCCTGAATATTTATCTTGCAAATCAGAGTTATTGGAAAGAGAACTACTAACAGCCAAGAAACTTGTGTTCTAATTCTGTTCTGCCAGTAATGGCTGTAAGTGATATTAGACATACTCCTTTATCACAGAACCACTATAAAATGAGAGATTTGTATTAAAAAAAAAAAAAAGAAAAAGAGAAGGGAAAGGAATAAGCATTTATATAGCACTTTCTAAGTGCCAGGCACTATGCTAAGTGCTTTTACAAGATCAGAAAACCTACTGTGAAATTCTTGAACTGAAAAGCTTCTGTACAAATAAAATTAATGCATCTGGATTAAAAAAGGTAGTGGTTGAATGGGGGAAATATCTTTGTTACCAAAACTCTCAGGTAAGGTTTTGTATGTATACATATATACATAACCAACACATATAGATACTTATATATGTATACTTAAGATGAAAAGCCATTCCCAAGTAGATAAAAGGTCAAAAGATAAGGAATACTCAAAAGATTGCAAACTATTAACAACCACTATGAAAGAATGCTCTAAATTACCAATAATAATAATAGCTAATATTTATATCACATTATGTGCCAGGCACTTAACAATTATCATCTGATTTTATCCACATAACATAGGTGCTATTATTATCCCCATTTTATGGATGAAGAAACTAAGGTTAAGTGATTTGCACAGGGCCACATAGTTAGTAAGTGATTGAGATGGGACTTGAACTCATCTTCCTGACTCTAGTCCCAGCACTCTCTCCGATGCACCACCTAGCTGCTTCAAATCTAAACAACCCTGAGATTTGACCTCACAAACAGCAAATTGGAAAGGATGACAAAAGACAGGAGGGTTGTGAGAAAATAGGCACAACAGGACATTCTTTGTAGAGCTTTGAATTAGTACAACCATTTTGGAAAGCAACTTGGAATTATGCAGATAATTGCATATTATCTGGACTAAAATGTCCATACTCTAACCCGGAGATTCCATTCCTGTGTATATACATGAAGAAAGTCACTAGTAAGAAAAAGTCTATTTATACAACAATTTATTTATACTAGCTTTTTTTTGTGGTAGCAAAGGACTGGAAACAAAGTGGATACCCATTGACTGAGGGATGGCCAAACAAATGGCAATATGTGAATATAATGGAATATTTCTGTGCTGTAAGAAATGATGAGTATGATGAATACAGACAAGTATGGACTCACATGATCTGATGCAGAGTGAAGTAAGCAGAGCCAAGAATTCAATATAAATATTGACTATAACAACATAAAAGAACAATAACCACAAATCAAAAGTAAATGTTGCGAATTTATAAAGAACAAACATAGCCCTACAGAAAAGATAACAAGACACCTACCACCCCATTCCTTTGCAGAAATAAAAGGGTGGATCAGTGGAACAGAAGAGACATACAATACATGGCAGTAAATGATTATAGTGATTTGTGTTTGAGAATTGCAAAGATTTAAGCTTTGGGGATAAGACTTCACTATTTCGTAAAAAAAAAAAAATTCCTGGGAAAACTGGAAAGCAGTCTGGCAGAAATTGGATATAGACTAATATATTATATCATTTACCAAGATAAGGTCAAAATGGATATATGACCTAAATATGAAGGGAGATATCATAAGTAAATGTGAAAACCATAGAACATATTATCTCTCAGACTTATGATAGGAGAATTTATGAATAAACGAGAGAGAACATTGTGAGACACAAAATGGAAAATTTTGATTACATTAAATTTAAAAAGTTTTATACAAATAAAACTAATATAGCCACTGTTAGAAGGAAAGCAGAAAATTGGGGAATAGAATTTTATAGGGTTTCTTGGATAAAGGTCCCATCTCAAATATAGAGGTTTTTGTCAAATTTATAATGTCACCAAAGCTATATATAGTCACATGAAAAAATGCTCTAAATCATTATTAGAGAAATCAAAATTAAAACAACTTCAGATATCACTTGCACCTATCAGATTAGCCAAAATTATAGAAGGGGAAAATGACAAATGTTTGAGGAGATATAGAAAAATTGGGACACTAACACACTGTTGGTGGAACTGTGAACTGATCTAACCATCTTGGAGAACAATTTAAAATTATGCCCAGAGTTACAAAACTGTGTATACCTTTTGGCCCTGAAGCACCAGTATTATGTCTGTTTCCCAAGGTGATTAGGGAAAAAGGAAAAGAACCTATATGTTTAAAATATTTATGGCAGCTCTCTTTTGGTGACAAAGAGCTGGAAATTGAAGTAACGTCTCAATTTCAGTTGAGGAACTTGTTTAGAGAAGTTGTGGTATATGCTTGTGATGGAATATTACTGTGCTATAAGAAATGAACAAGTTGGTATTAGAAAAACACAGAAAGACTTGCATGAAATAATGAAGTGATAAGAGTAGAACCAAGAGAATGTTGTATACAGTAACAGAAATATTGTTTGAAGAATAAATGTGAACAATTAAGTTACTCTGAGCATTACAAATACTCAACTCAATTACAAAGGACCTATGAAGAAGCTATCTACCTCCAGAGGGGGAAAAATCCTGACAAATATTAGTATGCGTAGTGTGGTTTTACATATATATATATATAAAATCTATGTCAAATGGTGGCCTTCGCTAGTGTGGGATCAAGAGGTAGACAGTTAGTAACTTAAAACATAACAAAAAAAATTAAATTGAAAACTATTATCTCATTTTATCTTAAAAAAAAAAGTTTGTTCCATGGAATGGTTCTCTGGGATGGAGGTGAGAAATTTAATATTTGGAAATTTTATTTAATTTTTTTTAGCAGTCACCAGAATACTCACAGCTATTTAACTTCATGTCAAGTCATTCATTCAATCCCTTTAGCAATTTAATTTAGCAATTACCCATTTAACACTGCAGAATTGTCAAAGCAGAGATGTTTTCTGTGTGTACTCCACCTTATTTTTCTTCCTTTTTAGTAGAACTATCTTTTCTCACCTAGGTATTTGCTTGTACTTTCATGTTTACTGGCATAAGACAGTGTTTCATCTTCCTTGCCTGTAATTTTAAAAAATTCTCTGTGATTAAAAAAGATGCAAGGAAATAAACGAAAACTCTGTGTGACACAATGGCTTCTTAAAAGTTTGTCCTTGTTATTACCAAAGTCTTAATTTATTATTAACCTGGTCTTTATGTCCCCATCACCTAGCACATTGCCTGGCACAGTTTAATAAATGGTTGTTGCTTGATTGGCTAGTGGCATTTAGAACATACCCATGCTGTACAGAGCACTGTATTGGAACCACTACAAGTGTGCAACATGCAGGCAATACTAGCCCTCATTTCCAAAGGGGTAACAAACACATTCGTTTTTGCCATCAGTATTTAAAAACTTCCAAGGATCCAGAGATAAAAATGGGAAAATATTCATTAAGGGAGAAAAACAGTACTGTTAGCATAAAGAGTGCCCCAGGGTAGCTCTGCCCTGGTGAAGAGGCTATGCAAACCTAAGTTAGAAGTTTGTTTCACAGTATGGTGGCAAACACATTAAAAAAAAATCTTCAGTAACTATTTCTCAAAACAATATAGAGCTTTGAGTTAGTAAGTCCAATTTATTTTTGTCTTCCACTATTATTTTCAAAACAAAGTTCACTGACACACATACTTTTTAAATTGCAGCAGGCTTGGGCAATAGTCATTATCATGTTGCATCTAATGCTGGCCTTGAGCACATCCCTGACACACTTTCTTGCCTGTCTAGGAAAACAGGCAGAGATGATGTGGTGGCATCACCTACCCACCATAACTGACCAGATAGCCTTTACCTGATTGTGATGATGCTGGCATCTATGATGATGCTACATTGGCCTTTCAAATTGATTTAAAGGGCTGTTTTTTGATAGCACATATGGTACTTCTCCAAAGTGATTTTCTAAAGAAATAAAGAGCACTGATCAGGGCCTGTTTGCAAGTCAGAAATTACCTTTTTCTGAAACTGAATTTCATTCATAGGATCATAGACTTAGAATGGATCTGAGAGATGATATAGTCCAAATGCTCCTCTCTCACCTATTTTACAGATTTGAACACTGAAGCCCAGGGAGGTTGAATGACTCATACATGGTCACATAGGGAGCAAATATAATAGGCAGGATTTTAGCTTAGGTTTCATGACTTGAGGTAGTGCTCCTTCTGCTGTTAAACGTTCATTGTCTCCTCAGACGTCAGACTGTGTATTTCTGCTATCAATGTATTAAATGTAACAAAACAGATAATAACATAAGATACAAACAGACAGTGGGCAAGTGTTAAGTATAATAGAAGATCTTAATCAAGATCTTCCTGCCACAAATACAGGGTTTAAGTTTTAACAGCTTTAAGTTGCTTTAAAACTTTTGGGACATGCTGTTATTTTGATGAAAAGAAAGAAATCAAGGTGTTAAATTACTAGATTTTAACTCCAGAGCACAAAATACTCCCCATTTCTATCTGAAACACTTTATTTCCACTGCAGTCAAATTTAAATTGTATTACTGAATACTTCATAAAGTTTCTAATTCATATGGGGTTTCATCTATACCATAATCTAGGAGGGGGAAAAATTTTATCTTGCTGATGTATATGTTCTAGGATATACCTTAAATGTGACTAGGGCTTTCATTACTTCATAAATAGGACATTTGTTGAATGACTAGTTCAACTTAGAAATATTATTTAGCTTCTAAATCTACATTAAATAGGACAAGAATAATTAACATTATCAGTTAAAAATGACCATGACTGAAGGTCTTCAGTTGGTATCACCTTGTGACTTTATTTTTTTTGGATGGAGGACAGAGAATGGCTGGAGTTTAAAAGTTTTAAAAAAAAGTGTGTTTCTCAGTTTAAAGTGATAATTAACTGCTAATGTTTAACAACAGGTAATTTTTCTGTATAGTTTGGAAATAAAGCTACTAGACACAAAGTTCTTTTGGGTACTGGTTCCAGGTCCCTTTAGGAAAAGCCTTAATCAGAATTGGGATATACTTGAAAATATATGTAAGCAGAATTATAAAGGTAGTGATTTTTCCCACATTAGAGAAAAAACAGAATAAAAAGAAGGTATGATCTAGTGTTCACTAAAACTAATTCAAGTCCAAATAAATTAAAGGGCATACGTTATATTACAAGTAGAATTTTTAATTTATTTACAAGTAAGGGTCCTCAGGACAAATCAGGTTTGGTATATTTTCATTGGTAAATAGATGATTTTCTGGATCCTCCCTCTTCTTTCTATTCCTTGTTACTTCTCAGAGCACTTCCCTTGTATTTCCCAGGAAATGTTACATTCTACTTGGTATCAATTACTTAGGCAAGTCTTACCTACCTTAATGGCTGGCAAACTCTTCAAGGAAAGGGACCATCTTAATCATTTCTGTATCCCCTCAGTCCCTAACAATTTATACACCAAATCACAAACTATAAAACGGACCTGTAAGAAGGGCTACCAGGTTGCATTAAGCACCTGCGACAGTGAAGACAGGATAGGAACTAAAAGGTAAATCATTAAACTTCCAAAGAGTAGATTTAGGATGCTAGATTAGGTACCCCTTTCTACATTTTCTAACTCCAAATGACTATGGTACAAGAAAATAAAGAGGGAAACCTTTTCTGATTTACAAGAAGCATCTCTGTATTCCCAATTTGTTAGACTGTTAAATAATTAACATTCTGATTCTGAAACAAAACTTCACATAAAGAAAAGAATCAGCTTGGCAGAATGATATTGAAACTATAAGCTAAAAGAAAATCCCCACCAGTTTCTTGAATTACCAGCGTCATGGCAATGTTAGATCTGATGATGAAGGATAAGTGCCGTAAAATACTGACTACTAGTTTTCAATTTCAGGCAGTGGGTTTTATTTTTAGTTTTTATTGAAATTCTTAATTTGCTTATCTATGTTAATGCCTTTCAAATATAAGTAAGGTCCTTCTCATCTGTACAAGTGGATTCAATACTGGTTCCAATACTGACTTTTCTACAAGTTGATAGGAAGTATATAACCTGAAAAGTGGGCAGGTATCCTTTTTTTAGATAACTTTTTATTTGTGCATTCTGTGATACTGTAAAGAAATCCTAACACATGTTGTTTTTCTCATATATCATTCAATGGACCCACAAGTTGGTTGTCCTCCCTTCTTACAGCACACCTAAAATCATGGAAGAAACAAAGAACAGTATTAGCCTGGAACAATGTTATTTTAATTAGCCAACCCCCCCCCCCCCGCCTTTTTTTTTTTGCAGGGGGAAAGGCAGGGCAATTGGGGTTAAGTGACTTGCCCAAGGTCGCACAGCTAGTAAATGTGTCAAGTGTCTGAGGCTGGATTTGAACTCAGGTCCTCCTGACTCCAGGGCCAGTGCTCTACTCACTGCACCACTGGCTGCCCCCAAACCTTTATCACGGTAAAAGAACAGTGGTCATCTACAACGGGAGTGTCAAACACCATACATGAACCACAACTCTCCCAAGTGCTACCCAAACCAGACTAAACTAAGACTGGGAAATATTTAACAAAATAAACAAAAATACAGTGAAACATAGAAATTATTATATTTTAAAATTAAGCCAATATGCAGCCTGCAAATAGTATGTATACATATATACATGTATGTATGTATATATTGTTATGTATGGATTAGTGGCCCATGTTTCTATTTGAGTTTGATACCATTGGTCTAGGATACTGAAAATCAGAGTCTGATTCTATTTCATATTTTTGATATGTGTGTCATCTTACCTATGTTTTTAATGTCTATAATGTCTATTGTATATGACTAATGTATACATGATGTACCGTATATAACTACACTCAATATTCAATAGAATATAAGCATATTTTGTTTTGAACTGCATAAAGCATTAAAATCCAGGTTTGCAAAAAGATAAATTATACAGTGATTCTTTGTTTTATAAAAACATCATCTACAGTATTCTTTAAAATAGTAACTGCTTTAAATGCATTGAAAATAGTACTGAAATTATGTAAACTGAGTTCATTTTTATCAAGGTACACAAGAAGTTTGTCATTCTGTATGGAAGCTAAGGCATGTCACGTACTCTGTACATGTTTTATCATTTCTTGTAATGACAATTATAACAATTAAATTTCAAAATATATAAAAAGAAAAATCAGACTAAATCTTTCTCATCAGTTTTACTGCACTTAGGAGCGCTATTTCCTCCATTACTTCCAAATGCTACAATCAGAAAAACAAATGTGCTGCATCAGTACTCACAGCGCTCTCCTAAATACTAATTCACAAGGACACTAGGAGGATCTGTGACTTTCTCATGATGTGGAATTGCTGAGGTGGGAATTTCCTCCACCAATACAGAACAATCAGCCTACAATTCTATAGGCTGGTACTAGAGTTGCCTGAAACACAGATATTAAGTTAGTTGCCCAGAGTCACAAAGTGGAATCCAAGCTCTTTTGGCTTCAAAGCCTAGCACACTCTCTACCAGGCCATGAAAACTTGACCTTAAATAACAGAGAATCCTTGCAGAGAAACTGACATGATCATATCTATATCGAAGTATTATAAAGGGTCATTCATCCCTTTCTTTATCATGGCATAAGACCCACCTTCTCTTAAGAAATCTTCCTCAGCTCATTTAGGCCCCATCTCCTTCTCTGCACTCTCTGATCACCAATAACATGTACAATATGTACTATTTTAACTTGCTTATGTTTTCTAGTAATTTCATTTTCATGCCCTCACAGTTTACCATAGAGGAGGTATTTCCTAAACTGAACTGTTTCTTCTATTAAAGCTAGAATTAGAAATTATTTGAGAGCAGGTACTATGTTTTAATTTCCTTTCTATTGCTGTCCCCGACCCCACTCCTACTCCCAAACAATGATTCTGGGCATATAGAGAATAATCTGTGCATATTTACTGCTGAGTAATAGTAACTTATTGTTTCTGGTCTTTAATGTTTATTAATGAGTAGTGAATAAGTAGGAGGTGGAAAGAAAGGGAAACTGAGTGGAAAGATTAAAAAGAACCTGATTTGGAGAACAAAATTTAAACCTTAAAGGTATAGAAATCTATGAAACCATCAAATGGCCTGTTTTAAAGATGATGTTTTCTGCTTCAATACTGACCATCTTTAATCAGTCAGCTGTGTTTTTGACTCATTAGTAAATTAAATTACATTTTTTCCAAATAGGCATGATAGTGCAGTAGTCAGATACTGAATGACACCATTTTATTGAGACTGCATGGCATAATGGATGGAGAACTAGCCTCTAAGTCAGAACGCCATGGTGTTTAAATCCTGCTTCTGACCCATTCTGGGCAAGACATTTTATCTCTCTGTACTGGAAGCATGTCTTGGAGACTGTAAGTTGAAGAGCATCTGTACTGGTAGAGGGAGTTTCCTCATCATCATCCCTATACTAATAAAATCACGGGTCTAGTATGCAAAATAGATTATGTATAAGGGTGCTTAGGAGTCAAGATACTACTGGGCTCTACAGATACAAAGATGAAATCAAAAAACGTCCCCTTCAAGGGTAGTGATGTTTCTTTTTTGCCTTTGTACTCCTGGGGCCTACCACAGTGCTTTCCACAAAATGAGTGATAAATATTTAATGGATGACTTTTTGTATATGTAGGGGTACTTGTGTGGGGGTGCATAAGGGAGCGTGACATAGTGGAAAAATAATCACTCATTGGATTTGGAGTTAGATAACCTAGAATTTAATACTGTTTCTGATATTTATTACTGTATGATCTTGTGCAGTAGTACTAATAGTAAAAGCAGCAGTAGCAATGATAATAATAAGTGACATTTATACACAACAAAAAAGAAGACATTATAATTCAAAAAGTTTTGATAGAAAACAATACTTCAAAGATCTATAATGTGTATACTCCCTCTTGTGAAGCAGAAGATTTACAATCCCTCTGAAAATTGTTAGATGGTTTTTGAGACTGAAAAATTTATCACCCTCCAGACACTCTGGTGGTGAACATGTCCAAACTTAGCTAGGCTGTTTCTGCAAAGACAGATATACAAGATCTGTAAAATTGGTGCTTTACTAGCAAAGAACATAGCTCACCCTCACACACTGATGAAACATTAGAGTAGGATTTATAAACAACATGGTCTAAATAAGTGTTAATGATGTAACAAGAGAAACCACTGATACAATTTACCTAGAAATTTGCTGACACTAGACTGACTGACATTAGAAGATAACAGCCATTTCCAAAAATTTCTTTAATCTATAAATTCCTATGTACTTACAATTAGGAAAGAAGCAGATTCAAATAATTTATTCTAGACTTTTTCTTCTTTCATACTCTAAAATATCTTCTTCGTGTTGCTGGAGGAGCTAGAAGATAGTAATAGTTAAAAATAGAAAAACACAGTTTGCACATCAGTTTTTTGCTTCCCAATAGTTCCCTTGTACCCCTTACTTTTGTAAGAAATAAGTACGGTCAAGCAAAAACAAACCAAGATATTGGCTATGTCTGAAGATCTAAGCCTTATTCATTCTGTACCTGTGATCTACCACCTCTCTGCTGAGAGGTGTTTCCCCAATAAGTCTCACAGGAACAACCTGTCAACAATTATACTTTTCAGGATCAGGTCAGAATAAAATAATTAGGACTTTTGAATTATATATGATATAGGTAGGGTGAACCTAACATTTATTCATAAATATTTGGTACAACAGAACTAAAGGCATCCTTTGAAGCTTAAAGGGGTTCAATTCAGAATAAATAAAAGGAAATTCTATTTTATACTATATGTAGTCAATTTATCTATCCCATGAGTTGGTATGCATGTTCAAGAAGTAGTTACAGCTATTAACAGATGCTATAACTGTAATTGGTTATAAGTGAACAGAATTGAACTGGGGGTCTATTTCGAAATTTCTGAGTTTTCTGTCATGGAAGACAACTCATATGCAATTATAAAATACATGTGGGTACCACTGTCAGAGTTATGTAATCACCCATCTTCTTTGGCATGACACTTTTTTTGTTCCCCTGCCTTGTTCCATTTATTATCTTCCTTCAGTTTTGTCTCTGTGCCATTGTCATAAACCAAATACTCTTAATTAAAACTGAAGTGAGCCAAATTGGAAGATTCTATTACTTAAGTAATAATGAAAGTAAAGTAAAATAAAGTCTTATTACAAATTATTAAAAAGTATGAGTTCACAATTTTATCATTCTTCAATCAAGAAACAAGTAGCTTTCAACTCCCTCTACCTTCTTTTCCGACTAGACCTAGGAGAAAACTCAAGACAAAAAGGATTAAGAGTTTGGAGAAGGAAAAAACCCTGAATATGTACCAGGTTGAGCTATCTTTTTAATTCCTATATCACTAGTGAAATTCTTATTCGACTGTCTTATTTTGAGATCCTATTAACTGCAACTGTCATTTCTAGCAATGTATCTACCACAAAAAAGTTTGATTACAGAGATCCAGTTTTAAGGTCCATAATCAATCATTTATTAAACACCTACTAAATGATAGACACTGTGCTAAATGCTGTAGATATAAAAAGAAGTAAAAGATAGTCCCTGCCCTCAAGAAGTTTATGATGTCATGGCTGAGACAAGATGCAAACAAAATATATACAAAACAAGCTATAAATATAAACAGGAACTTAAATAGGATACATAGGAAATAATTAACAGAGGGAAGACATTGTAATTAAGAGAGCACGGGAAAGCTTCCAGTAAAAGAAGGGATTTTACTTGGGACTTAAAAGAAGCCAAGAAGGTCAGTATTTGGAGCAGAGGAGAGAGAAAGAGAGTATTCCAGGCATGGGGGACAGTCAGAGAAAGTGCCCAGAGCAAATAGTTGAAGTATCTTGCCAGGAGGCCAGTGTCACCACACTGAAGAGTATATGTTGGAGAGTAAGGTGTAAGAAGATTGGAAAGGTAGGAGGGGGCCAGGTTAGAATGGGCTCTGAATGCCAGCCACTTTTGTATTTCTTCCTGGGGGCAATAGAGAAGCATTAGAGTTAACTGCGTAGGGGGTGGGGGGATGGTGACATAATTGGATCCAAGCTTTAGGAAAATCACTTTGGTGGCTGAATGTAGGATGCACTGGAGTGAGGAGAGACTTGAGGCAGGCAAATCTACCAGCAGCCTATTGCAATAACACAAGCACGAAGTGAGGAGGGCCTGTACCAGAGTGGTGGCAGTGTCAGAGGAGAGAAGGGGGTGTATTTGAGAGCTATTGTAATGGTGACATCAACAGGCATGATTAGCACATTGGATATAGAGGGTAAGAGATAATGAGGAATCCAGGATGACTCCTAGGTTGTGAGCCTGAGAGACTGGGAGGATGGTGTTGGTCTCTACAGTAATAGGGAAGGTGGGATGGGGGTGTGAAGGTATGGGGGGATTTAGGAGAAAAGATAATGAATTCAATTTTGGAAATGCTGACTTTGAGATGTCTAATGGACATGTAGTTCAAGGTGTCTGAAGAGCAGTTGGAGATGTGAAACTGGAGGTGAGCAGAGAATGTGGGGCAGGATAGGTACACCTGAGAATCATCAGCAAAGAGAGAGTAATTAAATCCATGGGAATTAATGAGATCACCATGTGAAATAGGATAGAGGGAGAAGAGAAGGGAGCCTGGGACAGAACACTGCAGGTCTAGGAGGAAGTACCTAGGACTCTGAATAGATCCTCTGTGGAAGATCTTTGGAAGACAGGAATAATACAGGATGAGAAGGCATGTATGAGTTATGATCTACATCTGTGGAGGGAGTGATATACATGGATTAGATCACAGATCTATTGAAGAATAGAGGTATATGCAGTCATATCGGGCATGACTGAACAGTAATGCTTTCAGACAACAGATTAATTTTTAGGATAGAACCCTGAAGGATCCCTATGGTTAGAAGGCATAATCTGAAAGAAGATCCAGCCATAAAGTTGGAATGATGGAATTTCATTTCTGTACCATTCACTGTTTTTGCTTTTGTCTAGGTGACACTAATGCCACCAAAAAGAAGAATAAAGAGAACACAGTAAGAGTCTGGAAGAGATGCCACTGACAGGCTATCACAATTCTGATTTGCAAGAAAATACTGAAAAGGACTGACTTTCCTACACCTATCCCTTTTCTTCTCCTGGACATTACTAGAAATATCAAAAGGATATTCGTGTTTCCACTTGTATTACTTCAGGAATTTTCCCCACTGTTTACACACTTTATAGTGTTATAATATAAAAACATTCCTTGGACTTCTTTATCTCCCCTTCTAGGAAGGAAACCATTCTACACTTTGAATATATGTAACATTTAATTGGCTGTCTTAAATTTGGGTTCAAAATATCACTTTCAAAGCTACAAGACGGGAGACATGGCTATATATATATATAGGTTATCTGAAAAAAGATCTATAGGTTTTACTGAATTTTAAATTCAACATGGGTCAAAAGTATAACATGGCAGACAAGAAAGGTAATGTGACCTTAGCAGGCATCGAGAGGCACAGCTTATAGAAAGGAGGTGATAATCTTTACCCTACTCTGTACAGTGTCCATTTTAGAAAGGAGACTGATGAGGCAGAGATAGCCAAGGGGTCAATTAGGATAGATGTCAAGTTGATGACATATAATGATCAGTTTAAAGAAGTTGGAGAAGTCCTTTAAAGAAGGTGGTGAAGGAGGAATGTCAGCTGGAAGATGGTTAAGATTTGCTCTGCTTTAGCCCCAGAGGGCAGAAGTAGTTGGAATGGTTAGAAGCAGGCTCGATGAGAAGAAACTTTCCAACAGAGCAACTGAAAAGTGAAATGAGCTGTTTCTGGAGGTAGTGTTCTTTACTGAAAGTGAAGGCAAAGTTAGATGACCACTTATCAGGTGTGTCATAAAGCAAACTCTTTTTGAGGTACAGTTTTGACCAGATGGTCACTGAGATCCCTCCCCACTCTGAAATTCTATCATACACAAGTCTGCCAAGGGATTAAACACAACCAGCAACTTTCCATTTCATAACAAGCTTTAGTCCCCACCACTACCCTTCTGTTTCCCATACCGAATAACTGGATTCTCTGTAGAAGGGAATACTTACGAAGGCCCACAGGCCTGCAGTAGTGCCCAAGGTTAGTATAACTTTCAGCCAGTTGGGTTTGTCATTTGGGTTGCCCCGAATGTAAAATGCTGAACGAACCAAAGCTGAAACAGGAAACAAATATGCATTTTCAAGTGTTATTGAGGATTTATTTATAACTAATATAACTAGCTGATAGCCTTTATAGGCAATTTTTTTCATGGCAAAAAATATCTTACTGAGTGAGCCCATTCTAGACTATGTCAAGACCGTCTAGACTATGTCAAGAGGAAAACGGATGTGGGATGTGTAATAATACAAACTACTAGGTTTCTTAGACCATGTGAGTTCACATAGTCTGGCTTTGCATTTATGAGCTGTATGACCCTGTGTACATTCCATCTTGTTTTGCACCTTCTAATGCACATATATATACATATATATATATGTAGATATATATACAGATGTATAAGTGTGCACTTTAAAATCTACATTGGTGTCTTATTCCTCTGTTCACTTCAAGAAGCATTTATTGAGTGCCTATGATATGTTAATTAAGCACACTGGGGACACAAAGACAAAACCAAAACAATCTCTGCCCTCAAGAAGCTTATACTGTATGGGAAAAAAACAAACTGTCCTCAAATTAAAAATATTTTGGTAGAAGAAACAGAGATATTCATGCAGAGAAACTCCTTTCACTAATGCAAATTAGCATCTACTCAGTAAATCAGTCTTAAAGAGTTGCCTGGGGGCACTAAGAGGTTAAGAGACTTATCTAGTAAAATTATCCAAAGCAAATTCAGAGAATAAGGGCGAAAATACACTACCAACTTACTTACACTATACACTTAGCAGGTGAGGATGTAAGCTGAGCCTTTAAGGAATCTAGGCATACAATCAGGCAAGCTAAGGAAGAAGGATCATTATAGAAAGTGTGTGCAAAGGCGCAGAGATGAAATGTTGTAAATGGAAAACTGCAAGAAGTTCTAGGATGGTTGGATGGTAGCTATTATAATCTCTATGTGATTGCTGACAAAATCTGACTTTGTGACCCCATCTGGGGTCTTCTTCGCAGAGATACTGGAGTAGTTTGCCATTTCCTTCTCCAGCTCATTTTACAGATGAAGAAACTGAGGCAAACAGGGTTTAGTGACTTGCCCAGGGTTACACAACTAGCAAGAGTCTGACGTCACTCAACAAGATGAGTCTTCCTGACTCAAGGCCCAGTACTCTATCCCCTGCACCACCTAGCTGCCAAGAATAATAACAGCTAATGTTGATATAGCGCTTGCTTTGTGCCTGGCACTGTGCTAAGCGTTTTACAATTATTACCTCATTTGACCATCCATTTTACAGATGAATAAACTGATACAAATGGGGCTTAAATGACTTGCCCAGGATCACAGCTAGTAAGGGTCAGAGACTGGACTTGAAGTCAGGTCTCCGATTCCAGGCTCTGATGCTCTATCCATTTGTGCCACTCTGGCCTCAGTTTCCTCATTTGTAAATTGGGAATATCATTAAATAAAATACCATCTCCTCAGCAGTGTGGGAAAAGTACTTTGAGAATCACAAGGGCCCACTGGTTATGGGGGTGGGGTCCTATCTTATGAACCCAAGGGGATACCTTGGGGATGATGCACACAGCGAGAGCCTAAGAAATACTTGCAGCATTACAATTTATATAAAGTCCCCTTCTAGTTCTAAACCTAAAAGATGGCTGGTGCAGTGGAGAGACGGTCTCGGAGACAGCAAGACCCGAGTTCAAATCCTGTCTCATGTGTATATTTGCTGGGTGACCCTGGGCATGTCGCTTAACCTCTCAGCCTCAGTTTCCTCATCTGTAAACTAAGGATAAGAAGAGGATCAAGCGTTTTGCCACCTTTAAAGTACTATACATATACAAGATTAGTGACATTACTGACAGTTATCGTCCCATTACCCAGGGCAAAGAGGGAGACGGTTAATGGAGAAGTACGAAGGGCGCTGGGAGAGCAGGGCTTAGGGTGGCCGTAGTAGAGGGGCGCGGGGGGTGAAGGATCGCAGCTGAGGAGGCCTACGGGGAGGGACACGGCTGGGGGCGGGGAGGTTTGCACGCGACCCAGACCGAAGGTCACAGACAAGGCCGGCGCGAGCCACGCGTGAACCGCGCCTCCCCCCTTCTCGCTACCCCCAGGGATCAGGAGAGGGGTAGGCCCCGGGGAAGCTGTCGCGGGCCTCGTGGACACTCACTGTGGCGTGGGGGCCGGGCCCCGGAGAGGAGCCGGGACAGCAGCGGCAGCGACATCAGGGACGACGCCATCTTCGTCCGCGCGTTTCCTGGAGCCCCGCCCCCTGATCCCGTGACCCAGAAAGGCCCCTCCCCGGGCTCGGGCCGGGTGGGAGGCGGGGTTTTGTGACGTCTAGCCGTTCCAGGCTCCACCCCCCGGTCCCGCCCCTCCGCCCTTTCCGCTTGGGTTTATCAGTCCGTGAGGTGGGTCTTGGGGCTTAGAGGTGGAAAAACAGGAAAAGGGTAACCTCCCGCTCTGGCCCAGCCACGCTTTATCCCTTACTCCATGCTGCCTGTGG
>CM053623.1:338694634-338706600 GCA_028646595.1 Phalanger gymnotis | reverse complement strand
CTCGGGCCGGGTGGGAGGCGGGGTTTTGTGACGTCTAGCCGTTCCAGGCTCCACCCCCCGGTCCCGCCCCTCCGCCCTTTCCGCTTGGGTTTATCAGTCCGTGAGGTGGGTCTTGGGGCTTAGAGGTGGAAAAACAGGAAAAGGGTAACCTCCCGCTCTGGCCCAGCCACGCTTTATCCCTTACTCCATGCTGCCTGTGCAAGTTGGTTGTTTTGGTTTTTTTTGAGAGGTGGGGTTGGACTAAATGAGAGATTCTTAACTTTTGGCACTTTGGCGAAGGAAGGAAATAAGCCTGTATAAAAGGCCTACTATGTGCTGGGCTCTGTGCACATACCTTTATAGATATTATTGCGTTGGATCCTCACGACTACCTTGATTGTTGCTATTATCTCCGTTTTACAGAGGAGGAAACTGAGGCAGACAAAAGTGAAGGGACTTGCTCGAGGTCACACAGCTAAGAAGCGTCTGGGTTTGGATTTGAATTCAGATCTTCCTGACTCCAGGCGCCACCTAGCTGCCTCATAGGTGAAGACTATGGGCTCCTCAGAATAATGTTTTTAAACGGTTGAAGGAAATGCTAAATTTTGATTAGAGATGAGTGAAAATAATAATCTTCTCCAAGAACCCTTGAAATTTATTCATCAACCAAGACTCTCCCTCTCCCGGCTCCAGGCATTTTCTCTGGCTGTTCCTTATGCCTAGAATGTTCTCTCTCTTCCACTGCCAACTACTGATTTGTAGTTCTTTCCCAACTGAAATCCTATCTTTTATTGGGAGCCTTCTCCACCATCTTTAATTCTAGTGTCTTCTCTCTTTTAATTATTTCCCATTTATCCTGTATAGAGCTTGCTTTGTACATATTTGTTTACATCTTGTCCCCCATTGGGTTGTAAATGCCTTGAGAGCAGGAACTGTCTTTTGCCTCTTTTTGTATCTGCTGCACCTAGCACAGTGTATGAATATTATTGATTGACTGATTGAAAGACTGGGAACTGGGGCCTCAGGTTAAGACTCCCTGGAACAGATGGTCTCTAAATTCCTTTGTAATCCCTAGAGAAAATTACTTAACCTTTCCTAATTCCAGATTCCTCACCTGTTAAATGAGTGTGTTTAATTAGATGACCTCTAAGGTCCCTATAAAATACTCCTACTTGACCCTTAAAAGGTCTATGTTCTTCGAGTTCCGTTGTTTTCATGGAAAGCTTTACTGTTAGTATAGTACACTATACTATCTACTATTCTGCATAAAGTAATAATGACATTAATTCATGTAGCTATACAAGGCTCCCAAGATGCCTTCCTCACAATCCTGTTAAGTAGCAGTACAAGTATTATTATCCCATTTTCCAAACAAAGACTAGGAGAATGAAGACTTAGTGCAGGGCCTGGCCCCTTAAAAAATGCTTGTTGACAGTGAATCTCTTCACAAAGCCAGGCATCCCTACTTCAATTTCCATTATGTCAGCTGCTTATCCTCTTACCATAGTGACTTTTGTCTGTTAGGTTTATGAATATCAATAAAATCAATATACCAAAATCTTTTTTCCTTCCTACTTTATCTTTAGCCCAGGAAATTTAAATGATATGTTATTGGTCTACTTTAACTTTGTCCAAGAATTGCTGACCACGAAGTTAAACAATTAGGAGTGTAGTAGATTTTCTGGCTTATCTGTATATAAAACTGCCGACCCAATGGATTGATGACACATGAATCACTTTATAGTTTTGCAACGAGTTTGGGCCTCTAGGTCTTAAGCTCAAGTAAGCAAACCAGCCACCAATTTACTGAGTCAGTGGCTAGCTCTCAAATTATAATTTTGTCTTCTCAGCAAGTTAGTGTATATATCCTTCCTATGGCCTTGTTTGGAAGGAAGCATGCCACAACACAGCCCCTATTCACTATCTAACAGGTTTGAACAGAAACCATGTGTCAGAGTATTCAAGCTTAACAAGCAAGTTATTAATTGCCTTGAGGTTTCTAGTAAGTTACCCCTCATTGCCCTCATATATTTTATTTTTTTAACTAGAGTTTCCATCTTCTCTCTTACTATAGATTTTGAGAAAGTGATGTACTCCATCACTTTCAAATTTTCCACAAGTTGGAAGCTTTTTGAATAGACTTATGCTTGAAAATACACTTGTGACAAAAGCCAGAAACCAGATCTGAAATGACAGTTTAAACCATGACTAAAAGGCAGCATGCTCTAGTAGAAAGAATAAGAGGTGGGTTTGAATCCTGGCTTTTACTGATCTTGGACAGGTTAGTTCACCTTTCTGGGACTTGGCGCCTTCATTTGGAAAGAAAAAAAAAAAAGAGGATAAGCCTAGATAATTTCCAAGGATTCTGAACTTTAGATTCTCTAATAGCTATGAAAAACGTGGAATTGAGGACGTAGGTTATTTACTAGCTGTATGACCATATCCAAATCACCTACTTTCCTTGAACCTGTTTCCTATCTTAAGGTGGCATAGTAGATAAAAGCTCTAGACTTAGAGACAGGAAGACCTGAGTTACAATTCAGCTTCAGACACTAACTGCGTGACCTTGGACAAGTTAGTTCTGTTTTCCCACAAAACAAGCATCTGGCACATAGCAAGCACTATATAAATGCTAGTTATTATCTTTTCCTGATTATTCAGAAGGAGCTTCAATTTCATCAGGTGGGGAACTCCTGATATGGAGATTCCCTCCACTGATAACAGATTGCAACTCATTGATGACTGACAAGTCCTAGGGAGTTGTTTGAGGCATATAATGGTAAGTCAACTTGCCAAGAGTTAGAAGACCACTAAATGTAAGAGGCAGAATTTATACCTAGATTTTCCTGACTTTCAAGGGCAGCACAATACACAATACACTGTACTGCTTCTATTCATTTCTGTACAATGAGGATGTTTATACTATCTATTTCACAGGGCTGTTAGGAGAAAAGAATTTAATAAGATTTTATAAAGTGTTGTCATCATATTTAAGTGGTGCCATTACCTCCAGTTGGGCTGCTAAGCTTTGAGTACTGGAGCTGGGATAGCATGTAGCATCCAAGAGACTTGAACTTTACCTCTAGTCTTTTCATGCTCTCGGTAACACAAATAAGGTTAATTCCTTTTCTTAGGCTTAGTTTCTATAGAGTTTTTGGTGATACATTAAAAAAAAAAACCTCAGTTCTTAGTGAAGGTATTACTAAATAAAATAGCATATACTTCTGAGTATTTAACCTATTCCCAGAATTAAATGAAGAATTTCCAAATGAAATAACTTTATTACTTTTAAAATCTTTTTTGAGGAGAAAAAAAACCCTTAAGATTGCAAAACAGGGCTGCAGATGTAACAGGTAAAGTTTGTAATTCACTCAGCAGCATCAAACAATGCCATGGGATAATAATGTTTTCTGTGAATACCTGGATAGAATGCTATTCAGTGTAACTGAGGCTAATTTGAATCTCCAGCTTTCAGAAGGTAGTTATCAACATAGCTATTTTATTGTTGAGCTCAGACTATCAAAGCCACTAGACTGTGTGACTAGACTGATGCTATCTGCTTGCATAAACTTGTGTGCATTTTAACTACGATATTATCTGAACAAAAGTAGAGTCCAGAAACCTACCACTTTGGGATTGGAGGCTATTTACCTCTTTGTCACAGAAACGAAATCAAATTTGCCAAACTGCATCAATGGTTCACCTGTGCAGGTATTCGATCTTATTCTGATATTGTGTATCACAGGTTAACAATTCTTTTTTCGCCAAAAGATTGCGCTGGTGTGGTGAGCTATTTTTCAATGGAAATGAAGGAGCCAATGCAAAAAAAAAAAAAAAGCAAAAAAAACCTTCCAATACCTATTAAGCTTGAGGGCTTGAAGTCTGGTATTTGATAAACGATGTGACTAAACTGTTAATAGATACATTTCCTTGCACTTCAAAATATCAAGCTTATTATTCAAGAACTCCTAGGGAGTATTCATTCCCTATGATATGACAGCATGGAGCGTCAGACTCTTTCCACAACAAACACCATGCTTTCCAAAGTCATTACTTCTTCAAATCAACACATTTGTTAGACACTGTGCTAGGCTTTTGGGATACAAAAGACAAAAATGAAATGACCCCTGACCTCACATTCTACTGCCTTTTCCTAATAAAGTTCTTTGCCCCATCTTTTACAATACTTACAAAATGCATAAATATTAGCTATAGTTTTTTAAAAATAAGTTTTATTGACATATTTTGTTCTTACATCGTAGTAATTTCTCTTCTTTTCCTCTCTTCCATCCTGAATCTAACCTTGTAACAAAGAAACAGTTAAGAAAAAAAAAAGATACAGTGAGAGTATCTGTCTATGCAACATTCTGCCCGCTTAGAGGTAGGTATGTTTCATTTTCTCCACTCTGAGACCATTATTGTTTTTTTAGTCACTCAGAGATCTATTTCATTTTAGAGATTTCTTCACTTACACTTGTAGCCACTGTCTCTTATTCTTTTGGTTCATGTTTGTTGTTTCATTTATTTAGCTAGGCGCTCTAGACTCTAGCTAGAGGATAGGGGGATGGACTGGGAGTCAGACCTGAGTTCAAATCTTATACCTCAGAGGCTTAGTAGTCGTGTGCCCCTGACCAAGTAATTACACCCAGGTGGGCTTCAGTTGCCTCAATCTTCTGAATGAACAAAGGAATTCATGTAATAGAAAAGCTCTGAGAATCGAAGTGCTAATCACAGCACATACCTTGCGGGGTGGTTGTATTAAAATGAGATAACAATTCTCACTTATTATTTTATTCCACAACCCCGTTTTCTCTGAGGTCTTCTTATTCATATCTTCTTCCTATTACATTCACCTACCACAGTTTATTCAGCCATTCAACTTCCTCCCCCTCTACCCATTTTAATATTCTTCTTGAAGTTCGGCCACCTCTTAATACAGAAATGTCTTTAGCTTTTTTTTTCCTAAGCGGTCTTAGTGACTCAGAGTTTTCAAATCTCATCTACTAATTAAATGCACCCCAACAAGTAGGCACAGTGGTAAACAAGCCGAAGCTCTGCTGTGCAGCAAGGAGAGTCGGCATCCCTCGTGTGACACTCTCTGGGGCTGGCCTAGGATTAAATTCCCTCTCCCGCCGGGACATTCCAGGTTCCGAATGTAACCCGCTCCGTTATCAGAAGACCGGCCCCCAGAGACCTTTAGACTTTCCTAGTAGAAGGCGCACCCTGTTCCCGCCCCCAGGCTAAGCTGCTCTGATCCAGTCCCGGGAGCCCACGGACAACCAGGTTATCCTGGCAGAGGAAGCGGCGGTAGGGCTGGGGGGGCGGGGAGAGTTTTGCACTTCGGGAAGGAAGGACAAGCAAGTCCCGCCACGCCCCGCTCCGCTCTGCTTGCTGGCCGCAGCAGCTCACCCACCATCTCCCGGAGGCTCTGGGCGGGACTAGAGGCGAGGACTAGGAAGGATAGGAAGGGGAGGGGACGAGAGGGGAAAGGAGGTCACGGCGCCTGCGCGTTACGAGGTGTGACCCGGGTGGGAAAGCCCTCTGCGTCCGCCATTTTGGCTACCTCTGTCGGTCTGTTCAGTTACCACGTGAACCGCCGACGGGGACCCGCCGGGGGGAGGCGGCGGCGGCGGCGGCGGCGGCAGGAACAGGGAAAGGAAGAGAAAAGCGGCGGAGAAGAGGAAGCCAGGTCGGCGGGCGGGCGCCACTGCGCGGCGGCGGCGGCGGGCGCTCGGGGCTGAGGAGGCAGCCGGGGGCCGGCGGCGGACACACACACACCCCCACAGCGCCCCAGACAGACCCGACCGAACCCGGGCGGCGGCGGCGGGAGCCGCGGGAGGAGCCGGGACGATGCCGGCCGTGAGCCTCCCGCCCAAGGAGAACGCGCTCTTCAAGCGGATCCTGGTGAGTGCAGCCCCCGCGCCCGGGACTCCGCCGCGATTCCCGCTCGGCCGCCCGGCGGCCGCCGCGCCCGGGCCCGCGTGCGCCCCTCGCGTCCGTGCCTCGCGCCCCGGCCGCCCTGCGGCCCAGCCCGCGCCCCGCCTAGGCCCGGGCGGGCGGCCCGGACAGGGGGTGCGGGGCCCCCGCGGCGGGCGCCTCATTCATTGAGAGCGAGCTGCGCCTTCGCCTTCTGCGACCCCGCTGGTGCTGCGTCCCCTGTGCCTGCCCAGGGACCGGGTCCCCCAAGCAGGCCCCCTCGGCCCGCCGCGCCCTGAGCTGCGCCCTCTTCCCGCTTCCCGGGCTGGGGGCCGGCATTTCTGCGACCCGGCTCTTCTATCCCCTTTCCCAGGAGGTGGAGACCAGGTGGGGCCTGGCGGGAGGGGGCGGTCCGGGAGGAAAGAAAAAAAGTTTGGAGCTTTTAGTTGTAAGATTGACTTTTTCTTGTGAATGGGAGGTGAATGTGGGCAAACACCAAATACAAACTCTGTAGCTGCAAAGCAGAGGGAATTTGCTCAAACTTTTGAGGGATTTTTTCGTTGCACTTGTGAACAATTTGCGTTCCTAAATTAGTGTGTCTGTAGAGTACTGTTAGGACTTTAAAGTACGATGTGTAGTTATAGTGCCGAGACTACATTGTAGCACGTTTTCACCTGGCTTGTAGTGTGCGTGGAATGGAGATCCTGTCCTTTCCATGCCCATATACTTCATCCTTGAAAGGATTTCACAGTAATTGTAAGTCGCTCCATAGGAAAGCGTAAGAATCCATTTCTTATGTTTTAAACTTTGAAAGTGTAGTACTCTAGAAGTCATCTTCAAAAAATAACTGTTAAACCAAGTCATCAATTTGGTATGATGAAGTCATATATTTGTACAAGAGATCAAGGTAGTTTGTGTAGAAAAACAGTGGGAAAACTGCTCTCACCATCTCATAATAATTTTAGTCTTTGGTACCATCGGAATGAACCATAATTATTAGTAGTTTTCATCCTTTTAAAGTGTAATTGGATCTTGCATGTCAAATGCAAAGTTGCAGAGTGGCAACTTTGATTAACACTAAAATGATTCACACATTTAGAAATATAGTGGTTTTTAAAAACAATTTTTAGTTAAATGCTACTAAGAAAGTACCTTAGAATCTAGATCCTAGATTAATATTGTGATATAGTGTCTATGAGAATAGGAATAGGGATTAGACTTGTGTTTGCATTGATATAGGGGTGAGGAAACTCTTTACCAATTCAGGTGAGTGATTTACAATAGTCTTAGTTGCCTAAAGCACTGAGAGATTTAATGAGTTCCAGTTAGTGTCAGGGCATGACTTTGACTCCAGGTCTTCCTGGCTGTATTTATAAGGTATGTCTAAGGGAAGTATAAATAGCCAAGTAGAAAGCCATGAGATGTTTTAATCACTAAATAATAGAAAGCTGTAAAATTGTTCTACATTGAGAGTAAAGAAAAGGTGGTTAGTGGGATTATGCATTCTAGTGGTCTGGAGTTTCAAAGTTGATCCGTGTTTGTCAATCCATAGGTATTTTAGCAAGTTGAGCAGCATTAGTAGATTAGACTTTTTCAGTCCAGGAAAAAATTGGGCCTTCCTAATGACTTGTAGTAAAACATTCTTGTCAAATAGATATTTGTTCATAATTGGATTTAAATAGGGAAGTAGTTGATGTTTTAAGTATTAGATTGAAGTTTCATGATAAAATGCATGTATGCCTTTTTATAAAAAGTGGAAATCGGTTTCTACATCACTGGAGATTTCCAAAATTAAGGTTTCTGCAGTGAATTTTGTTAGGGCGCTTGTCCTGGGCCATTTTGATAGTATGCTTTTGTTGGAGATGTGAACTCTTCTTTTTTGTTCTAATTCTGATATGAAGAATAGCTAGAGAGTTGAATCATATGTTGAATGGGATGTCTGTATAGAATAGCATGTCTTCCCTTTCTGTCACCCTGATATAATTTGTCCAGTGAAAAAAAAACTGGCTTTATTTACACTGTGACATGAAATTTTAAGCAAATTTTTATTTGGTTGCAAGAGGATTTTACAATTTTTGTAAATAAAAAAAAGAAATTTTCTAAGCTGTATCTTCAGAGAGTTCTGGATATTGTTTATTTTGGATGCAGCTTGCTGTTCAGAGTTACTGAAGGACATTCGAGTTCAAAATATTTTAAATTAGTACTTCTCTTGACAAGTATGGCTAGCATACTTTTTTGTATTGTACATTGTATCATAATTACAAGTATTTCTCTAATCAAATGTGGCAGCTTTGGTGTAGAGGCAAGAGCAGTGGGTTTGGAGGACTTGGTTTTGAATCAGAGCTCTACCTGTCATCTTGAGCGGTTCATTCTTGCTTTCTGAGCCTTGTGAGGCCTCACTTTTCCTCAGTGAAATTAGAGTGTTGGACTAGATTCAAGAAATGATCTCTAAGGGCCCTTGCACTTTTAAAGAACCATAGCTTACACATCCTGAACTGAGAAGTCATTTACTACATAGCTATCAGTGATAAGGGCTATTTGCATGTATAAACCTGCTTTTAAAGTAGGCAAAAAGAGTAGTAAAAATCATTTGTGGGGCAAAACCTGTAAATACTTCAGTGAAACTCTAACAGCCCAAAATATGCCAATCCTGCAGCTGATTACACACAAAAAAAAGGTGTAAAAGTGTTCTCTTACATTGAGCTTATATAAAAGGTGATAAATTCTAGTAATCCAGAGTTTCCTAGGTAGACAGAAAACTTAAGTTGTTAAAGCTAAGCAAAATACAGACTTAGTTGGATTTTAGCCCCTTTGGGGGAAAAAAATTCATTTTGAAAAGGTCTACAAACAGGCAGTGAGAGATTTAATATTTTTCATGAAATGGCATTTAATATTTTATTTAGGGTAGTTTTAAGAGCAAAGGATAAAGTTTTCTTTGCAAAAAAAGAAAGAGGGAAACACGGGGAAAGTTTTCTTTTTTTTATTCAGGTAAAGGGAATATAGTTCTTAGTATATCTACTACAGATAGTGAAAGTAAACCCCTTATGCAACTTTTTTTTTTGCCCTTGGAGAGAGAACCAACACAGTTGATTGCATAGTATTAAGCACTATTATAACATAGCATAGATTTACAAAGCTCAATAGATGACCAATTTACTACACAGTAGTCTACAACAAAACTCCAGTTCTGCAAGAATTGTATGGGTCTTGGGAACTGGTTCTAATAGAATTTTGTCTATAATAGAACATTGAGTAGAAATTTATTTGTATTCTTAAATATTTTATAAGATAGTAATAATAAGATCAGAGTGGGACATGCCATAAATTGTGCTGAAGGCCAGTAGGTGCTCTTTAAATGCTTAGTGAATGAATAACTACTTTAAAAAGGCTTGTAGGGGTAGCTAGGTGATGCAATGAGTAGAGCACTGCCCTGGAGTCAGGAGGACCTGAGTTCAAATCCGGCCTCAGACACATTAACTGTGTGACCTTGGGCAAGTCGCTTAACCCCAATTGCCCTGCTTTCCCCCCCTCCACAAAAACAGGCTTGTACGTACTCCCCTACACCTATGTACTTTCCACCCCCTCTCCTCCCCTTCCCTTAAAATTAAATAAACTATCATCAGAAGTTGTTCTGGCCAAAAAAAAAAAACAAAAGCCATCTGGTGGTCAGTCTTCTGGTGAGGGTCCTATTTGATCTTAATGAGGCTGGTCCTCCTTGGGCCATCCTTGAAAGTTTTCCAGCTTAGTGCAGGGCCTGCCATAACTTGTGCTTTGCTTGCATAGCCTTCAAGAACTTAGGGTCCTTTCCACACTATCATGAGGCATTGGAATAGGACTTCAATGCACATGGGAGGGGATACTTAGTTGATTTGGACTTTAAAATTTATCAGTTAAAAGTGTCCATCACCCTAAGTGCTATTTTGTCTCGAAAGTTTGAGTGTTATCCTATATAAAAACAAACACAAGCACAAGTTTTTAAAAAATCTTTTTAAAGTCTTTCAAAAACCAACTGAGCATTTATTCATTCAACAAGAACTTATTAAGTATTTGAAATCTTGTGATATTAAGCCTAATTTACTGTTTATATTTTTCATTTTAGAGTCACAAAAGTTTCAGTTCAATTTGGCATTTTCTGTACTATGATCTGTTTTTTGGTGGTCTGAAATTTTAAAAAATACGGTAGAAAAGAAGTATAGAACTACAACTTGTTCCCAAAATAAGAAATCAAGATATTTTTGTTGGATTTTTCTGATTCACTGTAATATTGATTATTTTTAAATAGATGATAATAAAATGTATTTGATACTCAATTCATAGTTAACACAATTTGACCTTTGATACAAAGGGGATACAAATATGACAATTCTTTTTCCTACCCTTCAGGGAGTCTATAATCTAATTGGGGATATAGACAAGGCAATACAGTGATGCCCTTATTAAATCCTTTGGAAAAGAGATAGAATGCCATAATGGCTAAGGAGCTGACCAGAGAATTAGGAAGACAAGAATGCAAATTCTGTCTTATACTTACTGGATTTGTGACTCTGGGCTAACAAGTCAGTTAACTTCATGTCCCCGGGTAACTGCAAGGGTAAAAGTTGAAGTTATATTGTACTGGTAGGAGTTGCCTCAACTGGTGTTTGCTGCATCAGTGAAGTAATATGTATGGGCTAAAAAGATACACACACACACAAATATGTATGTGTGTGTATGCATATACATGTATCTCTCAAGGTGACATGCTAGTGTAGGAAAATCTTTTGAAAGTAAATCTGGGGCTAGGTGCAAAGGTTGTGGTTGTTAGGGGAGAACTTGGGAGGAAATTCTGAGCTAGGTTATTGGACAAGACTGAAGAGGAACCAGTTCTCATTGAACTCCTTTAATGCTTTCAACTTCTAACCACCTCAAATTGAAATTGACTTGTCACTCGTGCATGTGAGGTGCCCCTGCATCTCTGTGCAAGGAACCATCTCAGAAGAAGTGTTAGTTGTCCTAAGTTCTCCCCTTCACCAGCTGCCCAAGAGGGAACTGAAGCCCATTTTGACTTGGAGAGTAGATAAGGACAAAAAGTAAGATAAGGAGGGTCTGAGATTTGGTGGTAAGGAATCTCCATCTGGAGATCCTATCAGTGACAGTGAAATGTCTTGGAAAGCATTCTCTTTATTACAGAAGTATTAAGTTAAAAAGCAGACATACTGTTTCTTAGTCATAGGCATACCTCAAGGCTATCCTGGGTCTTCTCTCCCTCTTCTTCCCTCCCTTTCTCCTCCCATGGTATCAGTTATTCTCTCCTTCCAGATCTCCATATTTAGCTTTCATCTTCTGCGGTGGCCTGCATGCTAGACCCAAGTCTAGATGGAATCTTAAACTGAAGCTGTCCAAGGCAAAAGTCACTTCGTATGTATTGCATGTGTGCCTATTTATATATAATATTATCTTCCCCTATTAGATTGTAAATTCCTTCAGAGCAGGGATTGTCTTTTTCTTATTTATATACCCAGTGCCTAGCACAATGCTAACACATAGTAAACCCTTAATAAACGATTACAATCTCTTTATTCTTTGATACAGACATTAAGTGCTCATTTCTAACTCCCTGCACTCTCTGGGACTGGACTTTAGTATGATCATGCCTTCAGGAAACCTCATCCCTAGGATCATCATCATCCTTCAAGATTTCATTAGCTTCAGTACTCATATCTCATCAGCACCCTCTGCCCCTCTGATTGAAGGGCTGGAGAATAGGTAAAGAAATCTTTCCACAGTCCATTTAAAGAATGGCCAGCCAACTCTTCACTTCCCACCAGCTTGGATTGAACTTCACCATCTCCCCAAGATGATACCTTTTCTTCCTTTTGTGTATTGTTAGATTGTAACCTTCATGAGGGCAGGGACTGTGTTTCTTTTTCATATTTGTATCCCTAGCACGTAGAACAGTGCTTGGCACAAAGTAGGCACTAGGGGAAGGAGATTTGATTTTGGGTTAAAACTGGAAGGATTCAAGGAAGAAGTTGGACTTAAGCTGGACATTCAAGGAAGGCTACTGTGATGTAGGAGTATCAGAAGGAGTT
>CM053623.1:338667781-338694534 GCA_028646595.1 Phalanger gymnotis | reverse complement strand
CTGCTTGGTCTGTGCAACTCTTATTCATGTCCTCCTGTGTGTTGGCTATCAGGGATCCACCCAACTTACTAGAGGCCCTTCTTGTCTTCTGACATTTCAGGCATCCCAGTGGAGCGGTTGGTCTGTTCACCTCTTATCTTTTGTCCTCAATACCTGACTAGCCTGTTTCGATCACGTATTTTGCTAATGGCATCTTTTACTCCAGTTCTTCCAAGTTCCTTATTTGTTATTGTAGCTTTTTCATATCTACCAGATACCCCTTTGTTGATATCACCCTGATAATGATTTTCACTTCTTTAGAGACCCTTATATTCTACATGTTGTATCCATCTAACACTACTGGTAAAATATTAGTAGTAGAAAGGCCTTTGATTTGAGGAGATATACAACTGTCATTAAAGGAAAATTGCAATTTTATCAGCTAAGTCCAGCCCATTCTCCTGTTTTACTCTAGACCCAATTTAGTGTGCCTCAGTTATGTGTACTGGAGGACAAATTTATAGGTTAAATATCTGTCACAAGCTAAGCAAAAGATATTCTTTATCCATCTGATTTTTTTTGGTAGACAGAGACTAAACTCCTGACTGATCTCTTCTGGGAGGTTCTGCAGTGTCCTGGGCCTTTATGTAGAAACCAGTGTCCTACAACAGAACATCTAGAAGACTACACCTTCTTTAATTTTTTTCTGTCATGGTAGCAACTCCTTTGGCATTTCTGTATTTTAATCAGTATTTTTACTTCGGAAAAAAAATGAGCACTTCCATATACACAGCATAAAATAGAACTGCATATGAAACTTTGACCCTCCACTTTATAGCATTTTTTTTTCAAAATTATAGATTATAAGTTACATTACCTTAAAAGTCTTCCCACTAATCGATGCTTTTCTTCTGAACTTTGTAAGAGCCCTCTTTTTGGGGGACAGGAACATTATATTGTTAACCTATTCAGTCCCCCACCCCTCTCCCCTCAGTTAAAAAATAGAGGAGAAAAAAAACCCTAACTCTTGTAATAAGTAAGCATAGTCAGGCAAAATGAATTCATGTAGTGGTCGTGTCCAAAATATGTCTTTCTGCATCTTGAGTATTCTTTTTCAGGAGGAGGTAGGTGACATCATAGGTCCTATGGAAACATAGTTGATCATTGCATTAATCAGAGTTCTTTGAAAGTAGTTTGTCTTTACAGTGTCGTCTTTATACATATTGTTTTCTTGGTTCTGATCACTTCTCTCATCATTAGTTTATACTGTCTAGGATTCCCTGAAATTGCCTGTATTCCGTTCCATGCACATACATCATTTTGTTCAGTCCTTTCTCACTTCATGGGCACTTCCTTAGATTCTAGTTCTTTGTATCTTTCCCCCATCCCTCCTTTGGAAGCAGGAAGCATATTTTACTTGTGCATCTTCATTACTCAATCCTACATTGTGTTTCTCTGTTGACCAAACTCTGTGTTCAGCTCTCCTTTGTCCTTTTCAGATTGTGTCTGTGTTCATCTTTTCTTGGTCTGTTTCAGATAAGAGTCATCTGATACTCATCCCCCTTTCCATGTTTGTATGCTCTTCTCATATACTTCAATTATGAGAATAGCATGTTTCATTCCCTTCTTTCTCCTTTCTACACTATTGTATTCATTTTATTCTCTTTCTCGTTAGATTTTCAGAACAGAACCAGTCTGTCCCCTAGGACCTCTTATTTTTCTTATTTATGTTAAACTTTATCCCAGTACCTTTTAATAGACATTGAGATTCTGAAGGGATACTTGTTACTAGAATGTTGGCACTGCATAATCATAAATTTCTTTCCAGTTGCTCAAATAAATTTACTTTTCTAGAGTTTTCTGGACTCTATTTCAGAATTCTTAACTCATCTCTTTTTTTCATCAGAAATAGCTTGAAAGTCATCTGTTGCATTAAAGATTCATTAATTTCCATCGCAAGATTATACTCACCTTTGCAGGGGAAGTTATTCTTGGTAATAAGCCTGTATCTTTTGCCTTTTAAAATATAGCATTCAAAGATCTCTCATCTTAAAATTTGTAGGTTTTATGTGGTCATGATTTTGTGGTTCCTTGGTACTTGAACTGCTTCTTTCTGGATGCTTACTCAATAAACATTTGTTAAGCCCCTGCTATGTGCCAGCCACTGTGCTAGGGATACAAAGAAAGGCAAAAGACAGTCCCTGCTCATAGTCTAATGGGAGCAACAACATGCAAACAATTACAAACAAACTACATACAGGGTAACTTGGAAATAATCAGCAGAGGGAAGGCACCAGAATTAAGGGGGATTGGGAAAGATTTCATAAAAAGCATGGGATTTTAATTGAAACTTGAAGGAAACCAGGAGGCAATGATGAGGAAAGAGAGCATTCTGGGCATGTTTGGGGAACAGCATTTCTAGAGTCTCCAGAGTCAAGAGATGGAATGTCTTGCAAGGAGGCCAGTGTCACTGGAACCCAGCGTTTGCGGTAGAGATGGGTGTAAGGTGTAAGAAGACTGGAAAGGTGGGAGTAGGGTGGAGTGGGAAAGAAGCTAGGTTATGAAGGGCTTTGAATAGCAGAGAATTTCAGTATTTAATCCTGAAGCTAATAGAGAGCCACTTGAATTTGAGTAGGGAAGAGTGACATTGTCCAACTCAGGTTTAGCAAGATTAATTCTATTGCTGAATGGAAGATGCACTGGAATGGAGGAAGACTTGTGGCAACCAACCGGCAGGAATGAGGGGATTAAGAGGCCTGCACCAGAGTGGTGACAGTGTCAAAAGAGAGAAGGCAGTATAAGGGATTTTATAAAAGTAAAATCAACAGGCTTTGACAATAGATAGAATATGGGGATGGGTTAGAGTATGAACTTGAGGATGACATTTAGGTTGGGAGCCTGGGTAACTAGGAGGATAGTAGTCAGTAATAAGGAAGGGTATGGGGGGGTGGGGGTGGATAATGAATTAACTTTTGTACATGTTAGGTTTAGGATGGCAACAGGACATTCAGTTTGAGATATCCAATAGGCAGTTGAAGATTCTTATCTTGAGATCAGCAGAGAAAACAGGGCTAGATAAGTAGATTTTAGAATAATCAACATAAAGATGGTAATTGAATCCATGGGAACCAAGGAGATCACCAAGTGAAATCGTATATAGTGATAAGAGGACTCTGGATAGAGACATGGGGTCACCCATGGTTTGCAGGTGTGACCTAGATGAAGATCCAGCAAACAACACCGAGAAGGATCGTTCAGATAGGTAAGAGGAGAACCAGGATAGAGATGTGTTGTGAAAACCTAGAAAGACGAGACTACCAATGAGAATGGTAAGCTACAGTGTCAAAGACTGTGAAGAGATCAAGAAGGTTGAGGACTGAGAAAAGGCTATTAGATTTGTCTATTAAGAGATCATTACTGGCTTTGAAAAGAGCAGTTTCTGTAGAGTAATGAGGTAGGAAGCCAGACTATAGAGTTTAAAAACAGAATGAGAGGAGAGGAGATGGAGACACTTAATGTAGAAGGCCTTCTCAAGAAGTCTAATGACAAAAGGAAAGAGAGATACAGGGTGGTAGATAGTGGGGATGGGTTTTTTTTTGAGGAGGGGGAGACATGAGAATGTTTGTAGGTAGTAGAAAGCAGCCAGTAGACAGGCTACTGGTAGATAGGGAAATTATGATTTTTGGCGATGACATTCCCAGGACCTTTTCTTTCGAGGTTCCTTATAGGCAGTATTTGGTGTGTTCTTTTTATGTTTGACTTGTCCTCTTGTACTAGACCCGGGCATTTTTTATGCATGATTTCTTGAAATATAGTGTCCAGGCTTTTAAAAATCATGATTTTGAGAGAGTTCAATGATTTACTTAAATTATCTATTTTTGACCTGTTTCCCAGTTTAGGTTGTTTTTTACATTAGATCTTTTATGTTCTAATATTTCTTGCTGTCTCAGTAATTGAGTTCTGTGTGGTTTGTTTTAGTTTTCAGGTTTATTACTTTCTCTTCCAAGCTACTTACTCTTCCAGTTTTTAAGAATTTTAATTTCTTCTAAATATTCATGTAACCCTTATGGAAAAATCCTTTTTTTCATTTGAGTCTTTGTAGTCGTCATGGAGTTGCTCTTTCCTTTTTGGGAATCTCTCCATTTGCAATTTTTTTTTATCTTGGTTGATCTCTTCTTTGGTTTACTCAGTTCTTTAATGAGTACAGCTTTAGTTCTTGAACTAGGCCTTTGTGCCAGGGCCAGCCGCTGCTCCTGGCTGGGCTTTTGGGTGGAATCTTTGGTCTTAGGATAGGTTTCTCACAAAAGTTGGAGTCTCGGGGTGACACTTTCTGCTCACGAAGTTGGAGTCCTAGGGTGACATTTTCTGATCCACACTGCATTTTGAGCTGCTAGGTGTGTACTGTTTGCTGTTGCTCCCCAACTATGGATTACTATGGATTGATAACCCCCCTGGGGCTTTATTTAGGGGGCTCTCTGTTTTCCTGCTGCACCTAGAGAGAGCTGGCAGCTGTGTTACTGATCCTTCTCTGGTAAAGCTGGGAGGCTGAGGGTTTGTTTTTCTATTTTGGCCCTGTGTTCTTCATTCCTATTGCCCGTGAACTGCATAGGTGGATATTTTGTGTATTTCTAGGGTGGAAGCAATTATTTAGTGTAATCACTCATTGCATTTCTTATATTATTTCTGTCTGGTAGGAAGTTCAGGTTTTTGTTAGAGTAGGTGGGGAAGGGGGTTGGAAAGCCTATTTTCCTTCATGTAGCCATCTTGGCAGGTAGTTCTTTGTAAGCTTTTGCAAACAGGTTTATAGTATAAACCAGCGTGAATAGCCTGTGGCCTCTTCTTCTCTCTGCTTGGCAAGTAAATCAGGTATTTGCTTATAGAAGTTTTTAGGCCCTTTTGGTCTTTTTGTTATGACAATTGATTTAAATCAATTAAACATCTGCAAGAAATTACTGTATTCTGAGTTTGTCCAGGAATTTGCTTTTTTGAATGAAAAAAATTACTGTCATGGCAATTCATATTTTCTCTTGAAAATAAAAGAAGTCATAAAGTTCTATGTTTTTGTGATTTAAAAAGTTATTCCACCTTATACCAATTGGATTATAGGTAAATAATAGCTTGCATTCTTTTAGACATAATTTTGCTTAGTCAGCTACAATATAGTGTGTGTTCACATAACATAGAATGGTAAATAAGATTTAGATTTCACTGTATGTTTTACAAGTTACTTTTTTTTTGGAGGGGGAAAGGCCGGGCAGTTGGGGTTAAGTGACTTCGCCCAAGGTCACACAGCTAGTGAGTATGTCAAGAGTCTTAGGCCGTCCTCCTGACTCCATACAAGTTACTTAAAAAAAAAAATCAAATGATAATATTTGGACCTTTGGAATGTCCAAAGTATTGACCACCTAACAGAAAGAGAAGTCCAATTATATGTCATATAAAAAGCCTGAATGTTTCTTTGGTACCCATGGAATATGTAAGATCAGTCAGTAAACACTTATTAAGTACTTCTATGTGTCAGGCGCTGTGCTAAGCATTGGATATACGAAAAGAAGCCCTCAGGGATTTCACAGTCTAATGGAGGAGATAACAAGCAAACAAATACATACAAACAAGCTATATATGGGAGCTAATTAAGAGAGGAGGGAAGGCACAAAAATTAATAAGGGGTAGGAAAGACTTCTGTAGAAGATGGGATTTTAGTTGGGGCTTAAAGGAAGCCGAGGAAACCTGGGGGTGGTGATAAGGAAGGAAAGCATTCCTTACTTGGGACATATGCCTAGAGCCAAGGGATGAAGTATGTTGTTTGAGGAACAGCAGTGAGGCCAGTGTCACTGGATCAAAGAATGTATCTTGGGGGGGGGAAGCTTGTTATGAAGGGATTTGAATACCAAACAGGATTTGTGTTTGATCCTAAAGGTAATAGGGAGCCACTGGAATTTATTGAGTATGGTGGTGACTTGATGGAACTGGTGCTTTGGGAGAATCACTTTGTTGGCTGAAAGAAGGATGATTTGGAGTGGGGAGAGACTTAAGACAGGCTGACCCACCAGCAGATATTACAATAATCAAGGTGTGAGGCAATGAGGACCTGAACCAGAGTAATGGTAGTGTCAAAGGAGAAAAGGGGATGTTTTTGAGAACTGTTGCAAAGGTGAATTCAACAGGCCTTGGCAACATCTTGGATAACGTATGTAAGAGGTAATGAGGAATCCAGGATGACTTCTAGGTTATAGGAGGATGATGTTGCCCTTTGTGATAACAGGGAAGGTAAGAGTAGGGGAGGGTTTTGGGGAAAGATAATGAGTACAGTTTTGCGTATGTTGAGTTTAGGATATCTACTGGACATCCTGTTTGAGATATTTGAAAGGCAATTGGAGATTGTGAGATTTGGGGGTCCGCAGAGAGGTAATTTGAGAATCGTCAGCATAGAGATGATAATTAAATCCTTGAGAGCTGATGAAATCACCAAGTGAATTAGTATAAAGGAAGAAGGCAGCCCAGTAGGTCTAAATAAAGTTCCTAGGACTTTGAATTGATCCTCTGTGGAAGATCTTTGGAAGACAGGAATAATGCAGGATGAGAAGGCAGCATGAGATATGGAGGAAATGATAGACACAGATTAGCTCACAGATCTGTTTAAATATGGAGGTATAAGTAGTCATATTTAGAATCCTTATAATCTGGTGAGTTAAAAGTAGTAATGTTTTCAGGCAACAGATTAACTTCTAGGTTCAAGAAGTAATTTTTCTTTCCATATTACTCTTGCTAGTTTGCCACCTACATCCCACCTACTTAATGACACTGAACATAGCACAGCACATTATGAATTTTTTGACTTGTGTACTACTACCAGCAAGATGTAATGGATAAAAGGACTTTGAGTCAGGGAAACCAGGGTCTAAAGCCTGCCCCTTGCCAGTTTTTAGCTCTGTGACTCTGAGCAAGCCATTTAACTTCTATTTGGCTTAAGCCACTCCTTAATAAGTCGTAGATTACTTTAATCTCTCCTGAGAGTTTCAGATCTGACATCCTACATTGTCTTTAGGCAGAATCTAAGTTGGAATGCTTGGATGGTTTTTTTTTTTTTTGAGTTAAAAACATTATTGGCCCCTTTTTTTTTTCTTTAAAATTAAGTTAAATGAAAATTTTTTTCCCCTCTCAAAAGAAGTTGGGGAAATCATCTATTAATATTTTCTTTGATTAGAGTTACGTCATCACAGATTTTAAATCTTAAGTGAGGGGTATTTAGAATTCAACATTTATAACTGGAATAATTTAAATTTATTAAAGTATTTACTGTGCTTCAGGCAACCTGGAAAGATCAGTTGGAGGGGTTTAAAACTGATTCAATAACTCAATCCACATGGTTGTCATTAATGCATGTTGCTTCGTAAGGAAGTCTCTAGTGGCATGCCCCAGGAATCTGTGCATGCCTTGCCTTGAATGGTGACATATATAAATTGTATAATTGACAAATTTGCAGTTAATGTGAATGTAAGAGGCATAGCTAACTTGTTGGATGACAGTGGGCCTAATCTAGTAAAGTGAAGTGTGATAGAATAAATGCAAAATTAGATTCTTGGATTTAAAAAAAATAAACATGTGGGATGGGGGAGGTATGGATTGACAGTTGATCTAAGGATTTTAGTGGTTACAATCAATATACATATGTCAACATTTTTAGGGACAGCTAGAAAAACTAACATCCTGGACTGAATTAAGGTATGCATAGTGTCCAGAAGGAAGGATGTTACTTCTGCTGCACTGTTTGTTGTCTGTGCATGCCATGACCTGTACTATGGTATTCAGTGTTTGGTATCTTTTCGGAAAGGTACTGATAACCCTAGAATATTTCCAGAAGAAGAATGTAAGGATGGTAAAAGGATTGGAAAATATGATCATAGGAGGATAAATTGAACTGCCGAAGGGAACTGGGGATATTTAGCCTGGGGGAAAAAGGTCAGAACAGAGGTTTTGAATAGCAGTTTTCACATATTTGAAGCATTTTAGTGTGGAAGAGAGAATGACTTTTTTCCTCTGTTCCCCAGAGGTCAGAAATAGGAGCAGTGGGTAAACTTTATAGAAAACCAAATTTATTTTGTGAATTGAATGTATTCCTTGATATAAAACAAAACTTCTAACAATTAGAATTCTGCAATATGGAATGGACTGCTTGAGAGAGTAGTAGAGTCTTCCTAATTTGAAGTCTTCAAATTGTTAGGGATATAAAAGGGAAAATTTTTGGTCAGCTGTGATTTCATTAGCCTCTTCCGTCTTCTAAGACCATATAGAACTGTAGTACAGAAAGGGACCTTAAAGTTTGTCTAGACTAGCCACTTTGTTTTATTTTTAATCTTTTGTTATTTGTTTAATTTTTTTAAATTAACTTATGTACTTCTAGTTTTCAGCACTCATTTCCTTAAGATTTTGAGTTTTGAATTTTCTACCCCTCCCTAAAACAGCATGTAGTCTGATATAGGCTCTACTTATACATTCATATTAAACATTTTCACATTAGTCATGATGTAAAGAAGCATTAGAACTAATGGGAGGAACCTGGAGAAAGAAGAAACAAAACAACAAAAGAAAAGGAGAGCAAACAGTAAGCTTCCATCTGTATTCAGATTCCACAGTTCTTTCTCTAGGCGTGGATAGCATTTTCCATTGTTAGTCTTTTGGACTTATCTTAGATCCTTGCATTGCTGAAAAGGGCTAAGTCTCTCAAGGACAGTCATTGTACAATGTGGCTGTTACTGTGTGCCATGTTCTCCTGGTCCTGCTCATTCCACTCTGCATCAGTTCATATAAGTCTTTCCAGGTTTTTCTGAAGTCTGCCTGCTCATCATTTCTTATAGCACAGTAGTATTCCATTACATTACAACAGCTTGTTCAGCCATTCCCCAATTGATGGATGTCTTCTCAAGTTTCCAATTTTTTGCCACCACACAAAGAGATGCTATAAATATTTTTGTACACATGGATCCTGCCCCTGCCCTTTTCAAATGATCTCTTTGGGATACAGACCTAGAAGTGGTATTGCTGGCTCAAAGGGTATGCACATTTTTATAGCCCTTTGGGCATAGTTCCAAATTGCTCCCCAGAATGGTTGGATCAGTTCACTACTCCACCAATGATGCATTAGTGTTCCAATTTTCCCACATCTTCTCCAACATTTACCATTTTCCTGTTTTGTCATCTTAGCCAGTCTGATAGGTGTGATATGGTACCTCAGAGTTGTTTTGATTTGCATTTCTCTAATCAATAGTAATTCAGAGCATTTTTTTCATATAACTATAGACAGCTTTAATTTCTTCCTCTGAAAAATGCCTGTTCATAGCCTTTGACCTTTTATCAATTGGTGAATGACCTGTAGTCTTATAAATTTGACTCAGTTCTCTGTATTTTAGAAATGAGTCATTTATCAGAGACATTGGGTGTAAAAATTGTTTCCCAGCTTTCTGCTTCCCTTCTAATCTTGGTAGCATTGGCTTTGTTTGTGCAAAAATTTTTCAGTTTAGTATAATCGAAATCATCCATTTTGCATTTCATAATGTTCTCTGTCTCTTGTTTGGTCATAAATTCTTCGCTTCTCCATAGATCTTAACAGGTAAACTATTCCTTGCTCTCCTAGTTTACTTATAGTATCAGCCTTTATATCTAAATCATGTATGCATTTTGACTTTATCTTGGTATAGGATATAAGATATTGGTCTATGCCTAGTTTCTGCCATACTATTTTCCAGTTTTCCCAGCAGTTTTTGTTAAATAGTGATTTTTTTTATCCCAGAAGATGGTGTCTTTGGATTTATCAAATAGTAGTTTGCTATAGTATTGACTATTGTCTCTTGTGTTCATAACCTGTTCCACTGATCTATCACTATTTTTTAGCCAGTACCAAGTAGTTTTGATGATTGCTGCTTTATAATACAATTTAGAATCTGGTACAGCTAGGCCACCTTCCCTTGCATTTTTCATTAATTCCCTTGATATTCTGGACCTTTTTGTTCTCCCAGATGAATTTTGTTACTGTTTTGTCCAGCTTTATAAAATAATTTTTTGGTAGTTTGACAAGTAAATTAATTTTTCAAATAATGAGACTACCTTTTCTCTCTCCCCCTCCCCCTTTCCTTGAAAAAGAAGGGAAAAAAAATAGGCTTGTTTTGTGGCAAGCAAAGTGGGACTTTTTGCTGTTTTTTCTTTTGGAGTGCTTCTCAGCACTGGGGCAATCAAGTGTCTTTGATTGAGTCTTGCCTGTGTTTGAATCAGGAGTCTTTGAATCGAGAGTCCTTGATTGGAAACAGTGTATATACTCTGAGGTTAGCATTTTGCTTTGGAGCTCACTCATGAGAAGAGTGTGTGATTTGGCCAGATGAGAATCTGGGTAGCTGTTAAGGTGCCCCCCAGCTTGGAAGACCCAGATGTTGGTGCTTCTGTCTCTCTCTCTCTATCTGGTAACTGTGTATATATTGCTATGGACAGACAGAAGCCCTGTCTGCTGATTTATGTTATTTGCTCTGTTTATATAATTTCCATTTGTGTTTTCTCTGAAGTTCAGGGTGCTGACTTTTTCCTGTGAACTAAGTGAATGATGTATGTATGTTTAATTAAAATGAGACTATAGATCCCTTAGAGTTGCTTTCCTTAGAAAAGCAGATCACAGAGTGATATATGTATGTTTAATTAAAATGAGATTGTAAATCCCTTAGAGTTGCTTTCCTTAGAAAAGCAGATCACAGAATGCTAGCAGCCCTCCTGTGTGCTGGTGTTATTGGCCTAACACCTCCATAGCAGCTGCAGGCAGCGTTGTCCTTACACCATGTCCTTGTATTGTCAAGTAAAACAGATTCCTACATTGGTTTTGTCCAAAAAAAAAAAATCTCAGTCTACACCTTGAGGCTAACACTTCTCTGTCAGAAGGTGTGGATAACATCTTTCACCATCAATCTTCTGGAATCTTCCTTGATCATAGCATATATTAGAGTTCTCAAGTTTTTCAAAGATGTTTGTCTTTGTAGTATTGTTGTTACTGTATGAATTGTTTTTCTGATTCTACTTGCTTTATTCCACATCAGTTCATATAAATCTTCACAGGTTTCTCTGAAAACAATTCTTACAGTATGGTCATTTCTTATAGTACAGTAATATCCTGCCACATTCATATCCCATAATTTCTTCAGCCTTTATCTAATTAATGGGCATCTTGTTTTTAGTTCTTTGCCACCACAAAAAAAGTTCTATAAATATTTTTGTACATATAGATGCTCTTATTTGTTTAATCTCTTTGAAGTACAAACCTAATGGGGGTATCATTGAGTCAAAAGGTATGCACAAGTTAGTAACTTTTGGGGCATAGTTCCAAATTGCTTTTGAGAATGGCGTAACAATGTTACTTGCAGCTGTCGTGGGGGTGTAAGACTAATAACACTAGCATGGGTTCATTGATCTGCTTTTCTAAAGGAAAGCAACTTAAAAGGTGTTGACAATCTTACTTTAATAGAACAGGTATGTTATATATAATATATACATATATGTGTATATATATCATTCACTTAGTTCAGGGGAAAAATCCTGAACTTCAGAGAAAATACAAGCAGAAATCATAAACAAAAATAAAGACCAATAGACAGGGCTTCCAGCTGTCTGACCAAAAGCAATACATACATACTTACCAGAGAGAGAAGCACCAACATCTGGGTTTTCAAAGCGGGGTGAGTGGAGGAGGGGCTCCTTAATGACTATCCAGAGACTCATCTGTCTACATCACAGGAACGCTTTTCTCATGAGTGAGCCCCAAAGCAAAATGCTAACCTCAGAGTATATATACACTTCTCACAGCCTGAGGGCATCACAGCCCTAGTGACTTAGGCTTCCATGTGACTTAAGTAGGTCACACGGGCCCTATTAATGGATGGGAAAGATCTTTACCCATCAAGCAAAAAACCCTTTAACAATCAAGTAGCTAAACAACTTCATAACTCCATTAAATTGCCACCATGAAAAAGCCTCTACACATGTTTTTGTACATGTGAAATACTTATGTCTTTAATCTTTTTGGAATATAGCTCTAGTAATGACATTGTTGTATCAAAGGGTGTACATACACAGTTTAGTAACTTTGTGGCCATGGTTTCCAATTGCTTTTCATAATGGTTGGATCAGTTCAGCTTCATTCAGTGTAGGTGGGTTTTGGTTTTTTAAACAGAATGGATGTTTATGTTGTAAAAAGCATTTTCTTCATCTGTTGATGTAATCATGTGATTTTTTTTCTTGTCAGTATTTTTCGTAATCTTGAACCAGCCCTGGATTCCTGATACAAATCCAACCTGGTCACAGTGATATCTTGCTATTGTCTCTTGCTAATATTTTATTCCTGTTTTTCTCAAAAAGCTGTTGTTAATATGGGAATTAATTATTCTTTTAAAATTCACTTGTAAATCCATCTGGTCTTGTTTCTCCTCCATCCCCCACCTTTGTGAGCTCATTTATGGTTTGTTTGATTTATTTTTCTTAGATTTAAGCCCACTCTATGTCCTGTTTATCTGAGCAGTTTATATTTTTGTAAATATCCATCCATTTTATTTATATTGTTAGTTTTATTGTAATATAATTGGGCAAAATAGTTTCTTAAAATTCCTTTATTCTTCATTTGTTATCAGTTTGCCTTTTTCATAGTTTACTATTTTTTTGTTTTTTTTAATTTGCCCCTTCTGCTTACCCCATCATAACTCCTTATTTTATGTGTTAATTTGGTGTTATTTTTGTTTCCAATTTTCTTCATCTGTTCTTTGATATATCAGGATTTCTGCTTTTAAGTTTAAATGGTATTCACAAATTTATTTATTTATTTTTTAGTGGCATCCCCATTTCTTTGGTCTCTTCTTTCTTTTATTGATGAAAATGTTTAAAGACAAGTATTTTCTCCTAAGTACTGCTTTGCCTGCATCCCCAAAATTTGATACATTGTCTTATTGTTGCCATTATCTTTAATGAAATTGTCCATTTGTTTTTCTGTGATTTGTTCTTGGATCTACCTTTTTACTTTTAGGATTAAGTTATTTAGCCTCCAATTAATCTTCAGCCCTTTATGGAATACAATTTTTGTTGCATTTTGATTCATAAAATGCATGTTTAATATTTCTGCTTTTCTACATTTGTGAGGTTTTTGTTTTAATACAAAATGGCAACTTACAAAAATTGATCATGTATCAGTAAGGCAAGATTCGTGACTTCTAGGATGACCATGAACATTCCTGTGTGGTTCAGAATTGCAAAGTATGGAAAAACTCTCTAGATAGAAGGCAGAGGAAGTATAATATTTATTTAGACACCAGAAGATCACATTCTAAGACCAATAACTCCATTTCAGTATAGCAGTAATTATATTTCAAAACCAGTAAGCTCACCTCAATGTACATACAAGGAAATTATAACACAGTATTATAACAAGGAACCAAGTCATTCTGTAACCTTCCTTCCTGCTAGGGTCTCCCTGTAAACACTTATGAATCCTGTCTGGTTTGCCTGCCTTCTCTCTCTCTTCAGCTCTCTGGTTTCTGAAGCTCCCTGGTTTTCACTCCACTTTCTTATCCACACTCTTTCTGCAGCTCTGTTGTTCTTATTCCTCCTCCTTGGGCTGGATTCCGAATTCTCCCTTTTGACTTCTGAATTCTTAGTTCTCAGTAGCTACCTTCTGGGTATATATACTCTTTTTAGGGCCTGAAGGTTTAATGCCCAATCAATAAAAGGATGTGGGCCTGAGGCTTAGTGCCTAGTAAGTAAAGGCCTATCTACAAACAAACTTCAATCAAGCTTCCCTTAATTGGCTCCACCTGAGGTCATTGATTGGCACCACAAAGGTGTGGGCCTGCCTCTAATCAAGCCTCCCTGCTTTGGCCCCACCTGAGGCCCACTGAATGGGTGGGAAAGATCTTTAATCACTGATTGGCAGCACACATGTGTAGCCAAGAAATACACATCCTCTTTTTCTATATTTGTTCAAGAATAACCACATCTATCATACATAACTTTTCTAAAATACTATTCAGGTCCTTACCTTTTTTTGGTTAGATTTATCTGAGTCTGAAAGGGGTACATTGAAGTTCCCAACTATAGTTTTTCCATCTGTTTTTCATTCAACTTTTTCTTTAGGAATTTAGATCCTAAGCCATTTGGTGGGCATATATGTTTTATATTACTATTAATTTATTGTCTGTAGTACTTTTTAGCACAATTTATTTTCTCCATTTATCTCTTTTAGTTAAGTCTATTTTTTCAGTTACCTTGTCCAAAATCTTGTTACCTTTGCCTTTTTTCTTAATTTCAGCTGAGGTAAAATAGATTTTGTTCTAGCTCCTTATTTTAACTATGTGAATCTTAATGTTTCAAGTATGTTTCTTGTAAATAACATATTGGATTCTGTTCTAATACATTTTGCCATCCTATTCTGTTTTTTGGGTGATGAATGCTTTTTTTTTTCAGACAGCATAAATCTACACTCTTTCCCTTCAACTCTAACCCTCCCTCTCCCCCAAATTGAGAATGAAAGAACAAAATTCTCATTACGAACATATATAGTAAAGCAAAACAAATTCCCACATTTTCCACATCTCCAAAAACAGTCTTATTCTGCACTCTTATCAGAAGGTGGATAGCTTGTTTCATTCATTATTAAGCCTTTGGAATCTTGGTAGATCACTACACTAATTAGAGTTACCAAGTTTTTCAGAGTTGTTTGTCTTGACTCTTGACCATATTGTTATCATTGTGTGAATTATTTTCTTGGCTCTGTCCACTTCACTCTGCATCAGTTTATACAAGTCTTCCTAGGTTTCTCCAAAGCTGTCCGCTAGGATATTTCTTACAATAGTATTCTATCACATTTATATATCATAACTTGTTTAGTCATTTTGCAGTTTATGGGCATTCCCCCAGATTTACATTTTTTTTGCCACCTCAAAAAGAGCTAGAAATATTATTGTAATCTTTAAAAGTTTGTTTTGTTTAGGACTAATCCCTCCCTTAATCTACTCCCTCCCCTTCCTTCTTCCCTCTTCTCTCCTTTCACTCTGATTTCCAAGTTGGGTTGGATGTAATGTATTTCTGTACCCCTCTGTGTGTGTGTGTGTGTGTGTGTGTGTTTATTTTCCTTCTTGTTTATATACATGTCTTTGGTGTGCTCAGGTTATGTGATATAGTTTTCCCTAACCTCCCCCCAGCTTACCCCTCTCCTACAAATGTATTCCTCTTCTCTTTCTAAAGATCATCAAGACATAACAGAGCTATTCCCAGGCCTTGTCTAATTAGGCTCCCTATGTGACCCCTAATGATGATGAGATTCAGAGGGGACACAAGTATCATTTCTCCAAATTGAAATGTAAGCAGTTTGTCTTTATTTAGTCCTTTATCATAGTTCATTGCTGTTTATTTTTTTGTTTCTTTTAATGCTTTTGTTTAAACATAGGGAATTCTACACAGTATTGATCTTTTCATTAGGAATATTTAGAAGTCATCAATTTCATGAAAGATCCATTTTTTCCCTTGTAGGATTATGTTCTGGTTTTTGCTGGTTAAGTTATTCTTGGTTGTAAGGCTACATCCTTTGCCTTTTGGAATATTTTATTTCATGCTTTCTTCTTCTTTAGAGTGGTAGCTGATTGTGGCTCCTTGGTACCTAAATTCTTTCTTTCTGACTGCTTATGTTATTTTTCTTTGACCTGGAATGTTTGAATTTTGGTTATAATGTACCCCAAACTTTTCTTTCATTTCTTTTGATTCACATTTTTTGTATTTTATTTTATTTAGGAAGTTATAATCTTTTTATTAATTTATTTTTAGTTTTCAAGACTCACTTCCACAAGATTTTGAGTTCTAAATTTTCTCCCCATCTCTCCCCTTCCCCCACCCCATATCGGCATGCATTCTGATTACTCTTTCCCCCAGTCTACCCTCCCTTCTATCCCCCCCCCCCCCACCTCACCCCTTTTCTTATCCCCTTCCCTTCTATTTTCCTGTAGGGTAAGATAGATTTCTATACCCTTTTGCTTGTGTATCTTACTTCCCAGTTGCATGTAAAAACAGTTTTTAACATTCGTTTTTAAAACTTCATATTCCCTCCCTTCATCTCTCCCCACCCACCCTCATTGAGAAGGCAAGCCATTCAATATAGATTATACATGTGTAGTCATGCAAATCACTTCCGTAATAGTCACGCTGTGCTGTGAAAGACTGTGTTTCCCTCTATCCTGTCCTACCCCCCATTTATTCTATTCTCTCCTTTCACCCAGTCCCTCCTCAAAAGTGTTTGCTTCTGACTACCTCTCTTCCAATCCACTCTCCCTTCTATTACCACTCCATCTCTTTTATCCTGCCCCACCCCTTCCTGTAGGGTAAGATAGATTTCCATACCCAATTGAGTGTATGTTATTCCCTCCTTAAGCCAAATCCGTTGAGACTACGGTTCACTCCCTCCTTCTCACCTCCCCCCTCATCCACTCCACTGTAAAAGTTTATCTTGCCTCTTTTATGTGAGATAATTTACCCAATTCTGCCTCTCCCTTTCTCCTTCTCCCAGTACATTCCTCTTTTACCCCTTAATTTTATTTTTTAGATATCATCCTTTTATATGCGACTCACCCTGTGCCTTCTGTCTGTATGTATACACATACATATACACACATATACACATGTGTGTGTGTGGGTGTGTGTGGGTGTGTACCGTCCAACTACCTTAATACTGAGAAAGGTCTCATGAGTTACAAATATCTTTCCATGTAGGAATGTAAAGAGTTCAACTTTAATAAGTCCCTTATGATTTCACTTTCCTGTTTACCTTTTTGTGCTTTTCTTGAGTCTTGTTTTGGACATCAGATTTTCTATTTAGCTCTGGTCTTTTTATCAAGAATGCTTGAAAGTCCTCTATTTCATTGCATGTCCATTTCCCCCCTGAAGGATTATTATATTCAGTTTTGCTGGGTAGATGATTTTTGGTTTTAATCCTAGCTCCTTTAATCTCAGGAATATCATTCCAAGCCCTCCTTGCAACTTTTCATTTCGAGGTTTCTTTCAAGAGGTAACTGATGGTTACTTCCCATTTTCAATTTGCTCTTTGGTTCTAAGACTATGAGCAATTTTCTTAAGATATCTTGAAATACAAAATCTAGATTTTTTTTTTTGGTAATGGTGTTCAGATTGTCCAGTGATTTTTTACATTTCTTTTTTCCTTGATCTGTTTTCTAGATCAGTTGTTTCTTGCTATTAAATATCTTATAGTTTCTTCTATTTTTTCAGCCTTTTGATTTTGTTTCAGTATTTCTTGTCTCTTGGAGTCATTGGCTTCTCTCTCTGGTCCATTCAGATTTCCAGGAAGTTTATTGATTGGGCATGGTTTTGAACTTCTTATGCTAAGCTATTAATTACCTTTCCAGTTCTTTTCTTCCATAGTTCTCATTTCTTTTCCAATTTTTCTCTCTTGCACTCTCATTTCATTTATTTTAAAAAAAAATTTTAATGCTCAAAAATATGAAACTTATTTCATCCCTTCTAGGAATTCTATTTGAATTTGTGCCTCAGTTATGTTTTTCTTTGAGGCTTTGCTTATAGATGTTTTGCAATCCTTCCGCTGAGTTTGTGTCTTCAATATATCCCTGTCACCACAATAGCTTTTTGTGGTGGGATTCTTCTTCCTTCTCATTCTTTGGTCTCCTTCATGATTTCTGACTTCATGTTAGGCCTGGGCTCAATGCATTTTTCATGGGAATGTCTCAGTTGATCCTTTTACTAATTTTCTGAAGTGTTGCGTTGTCTACTGGGGTCTAATCCAGGGCAAAGTCCCATTGCTTTCCCCCATTCGGAACTTTGCAAGCTCTTGTCCTGGATTTCAGTCTGATCAATACTAACTGTTGCTGGACTCAACTGCTTTCAGCCAGGTTGGATGTTTTGATGTTTTAGAGTGACAGAACTATAAGTTTCTCTTTAGTTTGGGAATCTTGCCTTTGATGTTCCTTTTTAGGCTTCAGACCAGACTAGAAAGTGCAACTGAGATCCTGGGATCTGAGCCACAGTGCTGCTGCTTGCTTCTGAACTTATCTTCAGTACACTGCCCAGGGCCTTCCACTGTCCTCTACTCTAGAACCCAGCCCTGGTCTGTGGTTCCCCTTCTCATTTAGCTCTGGATTTGTGAGTGACAAAGCTGACAGCACCTGTTCCTGTTGTGGTGCTTTGCTTTGGGTCTGGGGTACCCCTGTATAGGTCTAAGCCCTCTTTTTGCCCTGAAGGCTAGAGTGTTCCTTGTCACCATGCTTCTGCCCCATCCCATCCCTAGTATTTGCAGCCATTTCTATTTCCTGATGTTGATCTGGGATTGAAAATTGACTCACTGTAACATGTTTTCCTTTACATCCCTCACCTCCCTGGATCCCCTTCTCTTTAAAAAATTTCCCCAGAAGGATTTGGTTTGTAACATGTTCTAGGTCTGTTTTGGCAGAGACCTCATTGTATTGCTTTGTGCTACTCTGTCATCTTTCCTTCTCCCTGTGCTCCCTGTTTATTTTGAATATTAGGGGCAGCTAGGTGGCGCAGTGAGTAGAGCTCGAGTGCTGGAATCAGGAGGACCTGAGTTCAGATGTGACCTCAGACATTTGACACATTTACTAGCTGTGTGACCTTTGGCTAGTCACTTAACCCCAATTGCCTTGCCTTCCCCCCTCCAGAGAGAGAGAGAAAGAAAGAAAATATTTTGGATGTTAGGCCTTCATAAGAGAATTTGTTGTGGAGATATTCCTCCCTCAGTTAACACTAGAAGGACTGGAATTTAAGAAAACCTCTAAGGCCTATGCTGCTTTACTTGACATACTACACTTTTTTAGATCCATAAGGTCAGTTAGTAAATATTTATTAAGAACTAACTTTTGTGCCAGGTACTGGGATTTGGGAATACAAAAAGAGGTAAAAGACTCAACAAGCAAATGTGTACTAACAAATTATGTACAGTATAAAGAGGAACTAGTTAAGAGAAGGAAGGCACAAGAATTAAGAAGGGTTGGGAAAGACTTATGTAGAAGATGAGATTTTAATTGGGAATTGAAGCCAGGGAAACTAGGGGGTGAAGATGAGGAAGGAAAGCATTCCTTGCATGGGTTATAGCCAGAGAAAATGGCCAGAGCAGGGAGGCCAGTGTCACTGGATCATAGAATACATCTTGGGGGAAAAGGTGGAAGAAGACTGGAGTGGGGGAAGGGATGGAGGCATGTTATGAAGGGCTTTGAATACCAAACAGAATTTTGTATTTGATCCTGGAGATAACAGGGAGCCACTGCACTTTATTGAGCAGGGTGGTGACTTGGTAGTGATTTGATGGGACCTGTGCTTTAGGAGAATCACTTGGCTGAATGTAGTGGAGTGGGGAGAGACTTAAGACAGGCAGACCTACCAGCAGCTGTTGCAGTAATCAAAGTGTGAAGTGATGAGGACCTGTACCAGAGTGGTGGTAGTATCAAAGGAGAGAAGGGAATGTTTTTGAGAACTGTTGCAAAGGTAAGTTCAACAGGCCTTGGCAACAGCTTGGATAGGGGTGGGTAAGAGATAATGAGGAATCCAGGGTGACTCCTAGGTTGTGAGCCTGAGAGACTGGGAAGATGGTGTTGCTCTTTATGATGACAGGGAACGTGGCAGTAGGGGAGGGTAAGAAAGATGGCATCTTCCCCCAACAATTTTATAGATGTGGCCCTCATCAAGAGCTAAATGTATGAAAAAGTTTGTAATCCTAACATTGGGGTTAGGGGAAAGATAGTGAGTACAGTTTTGGATATGTTGAGTTTAGGATGTCTACTGGACATCCAGTTTGAGATATTTGAAAGGCAATTGGAGATCGTGAGATTTGGGGGTCCGCAGAGAGGTAATTTGAGAATCATCAGCATAGAGATGATAATTAAATCCATGAGAGCTGATGAGATCACCAGGTGAGTTAGTATATAGGAAAAAGAGAAGAGGGTCCAGGACAGAACTCTATGGGATACAGAGAATGTGATCTGGAAGCAGATCCACCAAAGGAGATGGTGAAGAAAAAAAAATGAGATAGTAGAATGAAAATTTTTATTTCAAAATAAAATTATGGCATCTTTCTAATTATTTGTGTTTAAAGTGGCTTGTATAGATCGGAGAAAAATATTATCAAGTATATTTCCTTGAGATCACTTGTTTAGGAATCCTATTTTGCATACCTTTTGCCACACATTTGCTATTAGTAGGATTTTTGCAAATGAATGGTATATCTGTGGTCCTATAACTTTTGGTTTGCCACTTGGACAGTCTTTGGTAAGCTCCTCACTCATCTTTTGTATGTATTCTCATTGGCTAATGATGGAATCGTTCAGTCGTTTCAGTCATGTCTGAATCTCTAACTCCGTTTCGGATTTTTTTGGTGAAGATACTGGAGTAGTTTGACATTTCCTTCTCCAGCTCATTTTACAGATGAGGAAACTGAGGCAAACAAGCTTAACTGACTTGCCCAGAGTCACACAGCTAGTAATTTTCTGAGGTCAGATTTGAACTCAGGAAGATGTTGGCCTGTCACTGTCCACTGTGCCTCCCACCTAGCTGCCCCGATGTTAGGATTACAAACTTTTTAATACATTTAGCTCTTGATGAGGGCCACATCTATAAAATTGTTGGGAAGAAGCCATCTTGCTGCTTTTAATAAGTAACCTTTTGTAATTTGGTCAAGAACATCTTACTCCTGTGTTATTTTAAATAGAGCAGTATCTGGCTTTTGCTTGGGGTTGTTCTCTGCTGGAATCTGAGCATCTGGATGGCAGATATTCATAAATAGGTACAAACTTGAATCTGTTTAAGTGGAATGAAATCAGTGTCCTTATTGCCTTCACTGTAGATTTCAAAACTAGAATTTCACAACAGTGGCCTACTTGTCTTCAGTTCTCTACAGTTCTCACTAAAAATCCCAAATAAGTTTCACCTTTATTTTGCAAGTCTCAAAAGATCAAGGGGATGTAAAAAGTTGCCATCCTTTGTAGCCTTTGTTGAGTAGTGGTTTCATTGAATTTCAACAGTACAGCTGAATGTATGCTTGTATTGTTGCTTTCAGTATTATCTTTTCCAAGTGAGGAAATGCATTGAAAAAGTATTTATTTTCAGTGTTTTTCTGCCAACCCCAATTTTTAGGCCAAATTAGTCTAGTTTGTTTGACATATATTGAATATATTTACATCATGGCCTTTTGAGGCATTAGTTGCTCATCAACCATTACATGTGCATCAGGTATAAATGCTTTCTGAACAGATTTCAATAAAAGGATTCCACAGTGAAAAGGCTGGACAAGATTTATGCTGAGATATATTTTATTTGCCTTCATTTTTCAGGTGAAAGCAAAAGTACTTCATTACTTATAGGGATTGACAAGGTGATATAATTTTAATGAACAAAGGACATGCTCCCGGAGCTATTTCATATACTTTTTATGGATAGATTTCTTCCACTGTTGATATGACAATGTGATAATAAAAACAATTAACTTTTCTGTTTCTTCTAATGTAACAGACCAGTTAGCACTCGTTGGCTGCCTGCTTTTTTACATTTCTGAATGTTTATAAGCATTGACTCACTATATGAGATAGAATCAGATAATAATGTTTAGCTGTTGTAAGTGACCTTACACTCTCATTGCCAAGAAGAACCATTTTTACTTGTCAGACATTGTGACTCTTCATCTCTTTTATCACAAACTTGGGTCCAAGAACCTCCTTGCTCTAGTGACTTTTAGATTGTCTGCTGTATAAGGAACTTCACCAGTGGACTCATCGTTGCTGGAATCAGATGAGCTCTGTTTCACACATTGCAGTCATAACATTTACATCATTAAGTTCACTGTCTGAAAATTTACCATTCAGTGAGTCAGATGGGATATTTCTTATTCTAAAATTTGTTCATAGGAGAATCTCTTGGACAGTTTATCAGTGAAGATACAAGCAAACCTATATTGTTGTGATATCCTAACTATAAATTCTGAAAATCTGAATAGCTAGAAAAAATAATAAAACACGTGCGATGGTAAAATTTTATTTTACCCTGTTTTATAAATGTTTGGCAAATTCTATTGATACTCCAAGTGGAAAAGACCAATACTGGGCAAAGAAACAACCAAATACAAATAAGTGTAGGAACATTTCCTCTTACAACAAAGTATAAAATGTTTAAGTATATGCGTTCTTCGGCATCTGGTCCTTATAGGCAGGACTACATGCTTCATTTATTTATTTATTTTGTTTGAAAAATCTTTAGAATGGTAAGGAATGTTGATAATAAAGATATAGAAAAAGTAAGGAAGTAGAAATACTAAGTCTTTCTGAGTTTCAAGTGTCTTTTAAAAAAACCAACTTCATGAATTGATGCACCTGGTTCTTTTAGAATTAAGTGCTTCTCTTCAAATGGAGTCATTTTTTTCATGCAAAAGTTTTTTAATTTATGAAATTTTGAAATTATCTATTTTATCTTCCATGATCACTTTTGACCTTTGTAGAATTGAGAATCTTTACCTTTGTATAGTTGTGCAGAGTACCTCCTTTGATTCTCTTTTACTTTTAAAAAACCCATATAGATAGTTATAAATATATATATTTATACAAATATATGTATACATTTGGAGTTGAATGTGGCATTATGTTATAAGGTCAAATTACCCAGAATTTCTTTTGTAAGGTGAGTATGTATTCCAATTGTTGATGTACTTTGGTTTATTCAGATGAAAGTTTCTAAGGATAGTACCCAGCAAGGCAAGATGGAAAGAACAATATATTGTCAAGGGAGTCTCGAGGCCTAGTTTTTAATTCTGGGGGCGTCGGGCACATGATTTTGGACCATTTTAATTGATGCCGTTTTCTTCCATGAGTAGATCTTGTTTTAGGATAGAGCTTGATAAATCCTTAGATTCTTAATGATTTCATCTCAGTGCATATTACTGAAGTCCAGAAGAAGTCATTTCTGCCACCTATTGAGTGAGGGTTGATAATGTGTTGAGAGAAGATCGATGTTTCTTGCCTTGGTTAGGGAGTAGGAGAGGAATAAATAAGCAGTTGCCAATTTTGCAGTTGTAGTTATGACTGTAGTTACTGCAGGGGTATTTTTGACACCATTGGGGTGGAGTGAGTTACTGGCATCTCTAGTTCCAGTCCAGCTCTTCTAGATATCCTGATCTGATGATACTGTTTTCTACTGGGAGTAGACTGTGCTGGCTGGACGTGATTAGTAAAGAAGACTAAGAAACCAAGGAGAAGAATTTCCTTTTTCTTATTTAAAATATGAAACTTTTCTATGCGCTTGTTTAGATGTAAACCCATTTTATACCACTGATTGTTGGCCTTTCAGATTGGGAAGGGAATAGTTATTAAAACAACCTTGAATGTTAAAGGTCATTTCCTAAATTTTGGGAGTGAGGTGCAAAGCATATTTATTTGTAGTTTTTATATTTATATATGTATTTATAGTTTCTGAGATTCTCCAACTCTGAAATTCTGTGATGCCTTACTTGTTGTCCGCAATCATTTCTCATAGTCAGTTTTTAGTATCTTTGTCCTGACTCTTACTTCACTTTAGCAAGCATTTATTCAGTGCATACCATGTGCAAAGCACTATGCTAGGGTTAGTAATAACTCACATTTATAGATATCTTCCTCCATTGATGGACTCCAGTGCTGCATAGTTTGTTTTGTTTTTGTAGGGAGGCAGGGCAGTTAAGGTTAAATGACTTGCCTAAGGTCACACAGCTAGTAAGTGTATCAAATGTCTGAGGCTCCAGGACCTGTGCTCTACTCACTGTGCCACCTAGCTGCCCCTTGCTGCATAGTTTTTGTAGGTGATTCTTGGTTCTTAAAAGCTGTGCTAAGTGGAGCACAAGTTCTATTGGAACCTACCAAACCAGAGAAGCTTTTTGAGTCTGTCCAGGAATGGGCTCTGTTAAGGATTGACCACCAAATGATGCTGTTTTTCTTTCCATCATAGAGACTCTTGGAAATTGTGAACTGAGGCAAAGAAGGGGACCTCACATGGACAAAATTATGGATCATTGAAGTACATTGAAGTATGTTAAATAGCTTCCCTCATAACAGCCCCGTGAGGTCATGCAAATACTGTGATTCCCAATTTAAAGATGAGGAATCAGGCTATAAAGAAAAAAATGAAACTGTCCCTGCCTTCAGGATCTGACAGCCTAGTAGTAGAATAAAATACTGTATATATAGATAATTATAATGCAAGCTCCAGAGCCATCAATTCTTTAGGATTTAAAGTTATTTAGCTTCCAATCAATTTTTAATCCTTTTTTCAGTGGCCTTTTATCAAATACAATTTTTATTACCTTATGGTTAGTAAAGGATGTGATTTAATATTTCTGATTTTTTTGTTTATGAGCTTTCTATGTCCCTAATTATTATTATTATTATTATTTTTGCCTTCAGCAAGTCACAATCTTTGCTGGTAAAGGGTCTTTAATGTTGATAGCTGCTGACTGATCCAAAGTAGTGGTTGCTGAAGGTTGAGGTGGCTGTAGCAATTTCTTAAAATAAGACAGCCATGAGGTTTGCTGCACGGATTGATTCTTCTTTTTATGAAAGATTTCTCTGTAGCATGTGATGCTGTTTGATAGTGTTTTACCCACAGTAGAACGTCTTTCAAAATTGGAATCAGTCCTCTTAAACCCTGCTGCTGCTTTATCAACTAAATTTACCTAATATTCTATCGATATTGTTGCCTGTCAAGGAATAGGGAGTTTCAAGAAGAGGGAGAGAGATGCAGCAATGGCTAATTGGAGAAGTCGGAACATACAGCATTTATTGATGAAGTTCACCATCTTACATGAATGTAGTCTTTCTCACCCCAAAACAATTACGATAGTAATATCAAAGGTCATTGATCACAGATCACTATTAACAGGTATAATAATAATGAAAAAGTTTGAAATATTCTGAGAATTACTGAAATATGACAGAGAAACATGTTAGCACATGCTGTCGGAAATGTGGTACTGATAGGCATGCTTGAAGCAGGGTTGCCACAAATCTTCAATTTGTAAAAAATGCAATCTCTCTGAAGTATAATAAAGTGAAGCACAATAAAATGAGGCATGCCTATTCTCTGCTTTCTGAGCTATTTATCTCCCTTTCCATTTTGTGAGTGAGTTCATTCCATTCACTTTCACAGTTTTAATTGTGTATTGCCGTACATCCTATACTTTCTCTTAGACTTTTTCTTTTCTTTGCCTCTAGTAATACTGTACTTAGTACAACTGATCCATGCTTGATGCAACCTGCTTCTTCTACTCTGCTTCTCTTCTCTTTTACGGAGATACCCAGTCTAATCATAGCTTCTAACCCTCCTTTTCTTTACTTTTATTCCCTCATCAATCCACCCCCCTCATCTTACTCATTACTATTCTTTTCTATATTCTACTCTGTCTTACTACTCCCTCTTAACTCTCCCAATTTCCTCCTATTTCCTTGTTTAGTTGAATGCATTTCTACATTAATCTGCATGTGTTTGTATTCCACCTTCCTTTGACTGTTTTAGATGAAAGTGAGGTTCAAGTGGTGCCCATTTCTCCCCCACTCCTTTTTTTCTATAGACTTCTTGGGTACCTGATTATGTGAGATAAGCTCCTTCCTCACTTTTTCCTTTTCTTCTCTAGTTTATTCCTTTTTACTCTTCCTGGTCATTCTCCTCTTTAAATTCCTAGAAGAAAATCAATTCACTTTCAAGTTTTGTTTTTCTTATTTAACTCCCCCAATACCTTTTGAAGACATCAAAGTGCTGAAGGGATACTTGATTTTTATTCCCCTCCCATTTGAATATTGAATCTTCGTATTATACAGCCCCTTTCAGTTGCTCGAATAAATTTGCCTTTACAGGTTTCTCTGGACTCTTGTAAACACAAGAGCCAAGACTGGTCTTCAGGAATGCTTGAAAGAAATTTTCTATTCATTAAAAGGTCATTTTTTCCCAAACTCTGTAAGATTATACACAGCATTGTAGGGTAAGTTATTCTTAGTTGTAAGTTGTTATAAATACACTCATGCTGTCTAGGAATAAACAATACTCGGGAAACCAGGAAGATTTTCATTATAGTGTACATTTATTCTTTCTGAATAAATGGGTACATCCCCTGAACAGAATACAGGTGAGTATAAGGACTCAGACAAATGCCAGTCCTTTTATTGACTCCCAATTCAAATTTCCCACCTGGCTCTTCATTGGCCAGATGCAGCCCCCTGACTGCCTACCCTTCTCAAATAGCTCCTTAAACATGGGGACAAGCTTCCAACCTTTCACTGGGTCAGAAGCCTGGTCTCTGCTAGATCATAGCTTTGATTAGAACCAGTCACCTGACTTACAATCTGCTATCATTATCCTGTGGAAACAAAACTCCCACCATTTCTTACGTAAGTTTATGTCTTTTGCCTTTTGGAATACATCATTTCAGTATCTCCACTCATTTATAGTAAAAGGTATCATTTTTTAATACTTGAATTCTTTCTAGTGATTTGTAGTATTTTTTTCTTTGATATGGAAACTCTTCATTTTGGCCATAGCATTCCTAGAACTTTTCCTCATTGGATTCTCTTAATCTTTATTTTCCCCTTTTGTTCTAAATTTGGACAATTTTCCATTCATGATGTCTTGTAATAGGGTCAAATGTATACTTTAGGAAAATCGCCATGGAAGTTCTATGGAATGGGAAGAGACTAGAGAAAATGTTATTTCTTTTTTTTTTT
>CM053623.1:338649060-338667281 GCA_028646595.1 Phalanger gymnotis | reverse complement strand
AGACCATCCAGGCAGACCTGGGCTGGAGTCCTGCTTCCCTCTGCCCCTTTGTGGGTTCTGTAGTTCTAGAATTGGTTCAGAGCCATTTTTTCATAGGTTTTTGGAGGGTCTTGGAGGGGAGCTCACGCCAGTTACTGCTTTCCAGTCGCCATCGTGGCTCCGCCCCCTGAAAATGTTATTTCTAACAGAGCATGAAACAGTATTTTACTCCAAGGAAGCTTTTCAAATATGTTGGTGTTCATCGGGATTTTCTAGTGTAACTTCATTCTGGCATATAACTTCTAGATGATGTTATTTTTTGTATACAGTTCCTAATTTATCTTTGCTACTTTTTCTAGGAGTAAGCCAAAGTTTTAGGAAAGTTTTTTTGTTTTGTTTTGTTTTGTTTTTGCTAAACCAGCCAAGCCAGCTAGCACTCAAGTCAATGAAGAGCTGATTATTAACTTCCTTTGCTTTTTGACACCATTAAATTTTTTTGCATCCATGGCACATTGATTAATAGCCTAGTTCTTCTCTTTCTACCCACTAATATACTTATTCCTTCCCTCAACTACAAATATTGGATGAGTAACATGAACGTTTCAAGGTACAAAGAATAAAAAAGATTACATGAGAAACACAATACCAAATTAACCTATGTTTGCCCTTTATGAACTTTGTAGTCTGGTTTTGTTTATATTGATTATTGTAAAACATCTTATGAACTTGGCAAACAGCAACAAATATGATCATTTCTAGATACAAGGAACAGGAAAAGAAATAAAATTATGTATAAAACAGATTCCTTATTTTAAACAGCTGGATTTTTAAGTGCGTATAAAAATTTAACATGGTAATTCTAAAACTCCTAACACATGGCTCTTCCTACTCTCTTCTCTGCATTTTAAAACGGTTTCATTAATAGTCTCCCTCCCTTCTTTCTTCCTACGTTTGCCCCCACACCTTTTCCTGTAACAAACAGTTGCATTCAAGCAGAATAAATAAATTAATATATTCACTGTTTCTGAAAGTGTTTCTCATTTTGCACTTTTAGTCTTATCACCTCAAGAGGTGGGAAGCATTATTTTGTTGTGGTTGGTTATTACATTGATCAGAGTTCTTTACTGGTGCAAAATTGTTTTTCCTAAAACTGTTTTAGTTATTGTATAAATTGTTCTGGTTGTACTAATTTTTTTGTATCAGTTCATACAAGTCTTTCCATGATTCTCTGAATCCCTTCCCTTTCTCGTTTTTTTATTGTACAATTCCATTATATTTAAATATGGTAATTTGTTCAGCCATTCCCCAGTTGATGGACTTCCCATTTTTTCCCAGTTCTTTGCCACAGTAACAAAGTGCTGTTATACATATTTTCATACACATGAGTTACAGTAACATTAATATAATCATATTGTATTATTTGGTAGCTTAAGGATACCCCCCACTTCCTAATGCCTTTCCCTCACATTCCCAAAATTATTTCCTCTTCCAAAAATGTAAGTTTCTTGAGTGTACACTTCAACAATTAACATTTTCCTATTTTGTTGTCTTTTTCATTGTGATGGGTATGAGGTAGAGTCTTAGAGCATTATGAGAATTACTTGTTTGCATCTTGGCATTTGTGGTGAATGACTCTTGTTCTTTTATGTATTTGGATCGGTTCTTTAGAAACTTTAGATACTATACATCTATCAGAGACATTTTCTGCAAAGATTTTTGCCCTTGGCTAATTGTTTGCTTTCTAGTTCAAACTGAATTGATTTTGCTCATGTAAAAACTTGAATTTTATGTATTTAAAATTATCTAATTTTTTTCCTGCGATCCTCTCTATCTCTTCTATAGTCAGGAACTATCCTACCATCTGTAGTTGTAGAAGGTACCACTTACCTTGCTCCTTTAATTTATGATATGACCTTTTATATGTTGGCCTTGTATCTATTTGAAACCTGTTGTGATAGTTATGAAATACTGGTTCTAAAACTAGTTTCTTCTAGACAGCTTTACAGTTTTCCCAGTAGTTTTTAAGTTTTAAGTTCTTACCCCAATAATTGAAGTCCTTAGGTTTACTGAATACTTTACTACTTTGTTTCTAGGCGTTTTTTATTTCTATCTGTCCCACTGACAAACTTTTCTGTTTTTTAATCAGTACTGCATAGTTTGATAATTACAGCTTTGTAATATAGTTTGATCTCTCTGGTACTGCTAGACTTTCTCACTTCCCACTTTTTTTCCCCATGATTTCCCTTGAGATTCTTGACATTTTGAACTGCCAAATGAATTATATTAGTTTTTCTCCACTTCTATAAAGTAACCATTTAGTAGTTTGGTATGGCACTGAATATGTAAGTTAATTTTGGTGTATTTTTATATTTTCATGGCATAGCCACAAGCAATCAGTATCTATTTAAGTCTGTATTTTTAAAAATACAGTAGTTGTTTTTCTTTAACTCTAGCATTTTGTATTTGGTAAATGGACTCCCACATATTTTATACATTTTGTAGTTATTTGCATTTAATTGATGCTTCTAGTTCTTCCTCTTGGGTTTTATTGGTAATATACAGAAAAACTGATGATGTATGTGAGTCTGTTTTAGATCCTCCTTTATCGAAGTTCTTAATTGTTTTTAATTTCAAATATACCCCATAATTTTGGAGAGTGGCATTTCTATAAAATTATAGTGACCAATTTTACGTATTCATATTTGTTGACCAAGTCGACGTTGGAGATGTGACTTGCAATTCTATACATGTTAGAAACTCATAGTGTCGTAGAAACATCTTCTGGCGATGAAAATCTGCCATTTGTCAGAACTTTTTAGTTTAGAAAGTTACTGCGATGCTGATACAATAGGTGAATCACCCACAGTCACGTAGTTACAGTGTGGCAGAGGCCGGACTTGAATCCCTTTTTTCCTGACTTTAAGAAAGGCTGTTTCCTTTGGCCTCTTAATATTGTACTGAAAAGAGTATTTTGCAATTATTGCTAAACTTGTTTTCCAATTGTTTTTATTAACAGAGATGCTATGAACACAAACAATACAGAAATGGATTGAAGTTTTGTAAACAAATCCTCTCAAATCCCAAATTTGCAGAGCATGGAGGTGAGTTTATTTTTTTTTTTTTAATTGGGACAATAATGTTTTATGTTGCAGTTATAAACTTAAAAGTAATATACTTTTACATAGTAAGTAGTTATTCCTATTCAGGAACATACTTCACTTAGCAGAATGTAAACTTAGAATTGGCAGAATTAGGGAATAAATTTGTTTTATCCATCCAGTAATATAGATTTATGAAAATCTGACTCAGGAATATTGCCTCATTTAGTAATTCTCTGCCTTCTTTGCTGCCATTGTGTGACTTCGTCAGTCTACCTTCCCATTGGCTAGGGACAGTCAGAGGAAACAGTCACCATCCTGCAATTTAAGGTGGGCCTTGGTTATAATTTATTAATAGTGTTGTTGTGAAACTATATTGGTTAGACCAGTGTTATTTTCTGTCAAAGATTTGGATATCCAGAATTTTCTTTTGACATCTAATTTATTTGATAGAATAATTTTGTAGTTTTTATGCTGCTTTTGTTTTTACTTGTATCTGATGGACTGTTACTGCTATTAATCCTTAAATTCTTCATCTTTGCTAAGAATGATCTCTTCCATTATTGCTCCCTTACTTTTTTACTTTTATTTTTACCACATGAAATCATCAGAATATAGAAATTATTTTACATCTTCTAGACTTTCATATTTCATAAAATACTTTTTATTTTGGGACTTACTTGGTTTAATATTTTGGTGAGAAGTAATATTTTCAGACTCAGAAAAATATGCTGGGTTTGGTTTGAAATTTTGATCATATAAAAGTTTTTTTCCTGTTGGTTGGATTTAAATAGCAGGTCTCAAATAACAACTTTAGATAATTTCACATCAGAAGGGAAGTTCATTTGATATGTGTGGAGCTTGTTAATTTTACTGTTATTAGTACTATTTGCTTTTATATTACCTTCATTTGTGAATATATCCCTTCCTCTTTCCTGATCCAGAGAATCATTCTGTGTAAGGAAAATTGCAAAAGAAAGAGGGAAAAAATTTGTTTGGCAAAACCATTTGCCGTTTCATTAGTATCTGAAAGCACATGCAATATTTCTTACTCATATTTCCCTGGTTCTACAAACAGTTGAGGGAAGTACATTTTCTCAGCACTTCTCTGAGGCCAGGCTTGGACATATTAGAAAGCATTCAGTTTCCCTTTTTTGTGCTTCTGTGTCTGCATTGCTGTGCTGTGAAGTTGTTTTTGAGACCAAGGAAAAGAAGCTGAATGGGGTTATTAAGTTATTATAAGGTAATAAGGTGTTAACACCCACAAGCCATTTAAAAAACAAACAACTAACCAAGCCTGAAAATCTCAATCAGTATGGAGATTCTTTATCTGTGTTCCAAGTGTAGGCTGATCTCCTTTCTGGAGGAAAAGGTGAAAATACCTCATAATACCTGCACTCCAGGATGTTAGGGGCAAAGACAAGCTCCTAAAGGTAATATGTAATCTAAGCTTAAATGCAAGAAAAAAAGGAGCTGAGGTGGTAGAAGGGAGACTTGACCATCGTTAGGAGCTTGTACAGTGGAAGTGTTATGTGGTGAAAGAATATAAAATAATGGCCAGAGGAGGAAGAGAAGAAGTAGGTGATTCCTTGCTTAGGGGAACTGAGGAAGCTATTTATTGACCTGATAACTGCAGTTGAGAAGTTTATTGTATTCCCTGGACATGTATCCAGCAAAAGAGAACCTCCCAATATATATGAAAACGAACATCTCTCCAGTTGTGGTGATTCATGCAGACAAACATGATAATTTCAGAAGAGAAATAAAAAGTATTACCAAAGGTTATGAAGTCTTGGTCTTTATAATTTCATTATATTTACTTCTGATATTTTTTTGGGGGTGTATTGTTGTAATTACTGAGTGTTTTTTTTAAAATTTTGCTTTTTTTTACTCTCCATCAGTTCATATCGATCATGTGCCACAATTTCCCTCTTATCTCTTTCTTTTTGGTGGGGGGAGGCTCTCCTATTATAAATTATAGAGGCAAATGTATTTTCCTTACTGTTGCCAACTGAAGGCAAGAGATCCTGAAGAGAGAAATTGATCTGGGAAGTGAACAGAACAGCTGGCTAAAAAGGTAGTGTCTGAAAATGGAATTTAGACCATGGCTTAATATAGGAATAATAGACTTGACCAATGACAGAATACGTCTAACAGAGGCTGGTAAGGATGTAGTTGCTGAGTATCTTGCAAATCTAATCAAAAGGTCTTAGATGAAAAAGGTACAACTTATTAAGAAGTGAAAGATAGGCAAAAATGTGTGTGTGTTGGGGGGGGTTATGTGTATATTTCTTTTTCTGAACTTAGACATGAAATAAAATAAGCATTTCCATATGCATAGTAAAACAGAAAATAGGATTTATGCATGTTATTAACAGCTTTTCTTTTAAAATAAGTATAAAATTGGCAAAGCTGTTTAGCTTGTCTGTGATTTTCTTTTCCTTTTTTTTTTTAAATAAGTTTTTATTAACATTTTCTGTTTCTAACATCACTATAAAATCCCTTTTATTCCTCACTTTGCCCCTCCCAGATAGCCATTCCCATATGACAAGTAGGATTTTTTTTTGGAGAGGGTTAAAGAGCACAGTTGAGCAGTACTTTGAAAAAAATCTGAAAACATGTGCAATATGTAACCTCAGAAAGGATGGGTTGGGAGTATCCTCTCATATCTCTTCATTTGAGTTCCACTTTATCATTATAATTTTGTGACATTTACTTTTGATTTTATGGTGTGTTATTCTTTACATTGTTGTGGTTTACTGTGTATATTGTTTTCTTGATTCTGTTTATTTCATTCTACATTAATTCATATAAATCATGTACTATAATTCCCCTCTTTTTCTCTTTTTTTGAGAAGGCTACCACATTCTTTTTTCTTTTAAAAGACAAGGACAAGGAGGGAAATAAATACCTTTTTAACATATTTATAGTCAAGCAAAATAGATTGCCACTTTGGCAGTGTCTGAAAAATGTATGTCTTATTTTGCTCCTTGGATCAATTACCTCTTTCAGGAATGGATAGCATGCTTCCTCATTGGTCCCCTGGAATCATAATAGATCACTGTACTGATCAAAGTTCTTATGTTTATTAGAGTTGTTTGTTTTAACAGGATTGTTTCTATATAAATTGATCCCCTCTTTCTGTTTGTTTCATTCTGCATCAGTTTATACAGTTCTTCCCAGATTTCTCTGAAATGGTCCCTTTCATCGTTTCTTAATGTTGCAATAATATTCCATCACATTTGTATCATCATTTGTTCAGCCACTCTCTAGTTCAGGGCTTATTAGACTTTCTACTTGAGACCCTCTGTGGGGTCACAACCCACAGTTTAAGAAGGATCCCAAACTTAGTTGTCCTACTACTCTCTTAAAAACATTACTCAGGCCCTGTGGGCCCCCCACCCCCCATCTACTTCCTTCAATCCTTTAATGATTTTTTTTTTAATTTGCATCATTTCAAAAAAATGTAAAATATTTTAAAGGAATGGTTCTTCTTAAATTTAATTTATTGTAAATTTGTAGGGTTTTCCCTGTATTGAAATTTTGATGACACAATATTGTATCATGAAACTGTATAGTATCATATTGAAAACAAGCCATTACATGCACTTATTCCTGCTGATGCATGCTGGCCTTCTCGACAGTGTGCGGTACGCTCACTTGCCAACTTCTTTATTAAGACCTGTCAGGGGACATGACCACTGATCTATTATAACTTGCATTTTATATGTTTATTTGGAAAATAATGTAATCACTATGATTTTGTTACACAATAGATAAAACACATATGAATGGTTTTTCAAAATCTTTTCTTATGCTTCCACTGCCCCCCTGTTTTTACTCAGAGCCCCCCAATTGTACCCAAGGATGTTACTTGTGGGCCCCCCCCATTATTCCAGCACCCCCTAGGGAGCAGTATCTTCCACTTTGGGAACCTATGGTAGTTGATGGGCATTCCCTTAGTTTCTAATTCTTGGCTATAACAAAAGAATATAAATATGTTTGCACATATGTGTCCTTTTCCTCTTTGGTTTCTTTATTGTATAAGACTAGTAATGGCGTTGCTGACTCAAAAGGCATGTAAATTTTAGTGACTTTTTTTGGTCATAGTTCCAAATTGCTTTCCAAAACATTTGGACCAATTCATAGTTCCACCAGCTGTGCATCAGTGTTCCTGTGCTCCCATAGCCTTGCCAACAATTGTCTTTTTCTTTCCTTTTTTTTTTCATTACCATTATCAGTAAAACTTACCTTAAATGTATAATGTATCTAGAGATACTAGTTATGGTTTGAAGCTGTAAGATATTTTAAAATAAAGCTTTTGTAACCACAAATAATGTGTTTCACCTATCAAAACTCTGTATCTGCACACTTAAAAAAAAACAACTTAGAGTTTTCTAGCCTATTTAAAAATTTTTCATATGAAGATTTTGAACCTATTTATTAAAAATAGAAAAATGCAATGCTTTCTAATTGTTTGGTAAAACAACTTATTTACTTCAAAGAAGATAGAAATTTACTCCCTGAACTTCAACAAAACCTTTATTTTGTTGTTTGATAGAGACCTTTGTGAAGTTCTCCCTGTTTTGACGGCCATTAAAATAGAGTTCAATGAAACAATTTAAAACCACACATTAAGATTGTTGTATAACAGGGTGTTAAATCATGATTTTCTAAAACAATAAAGCATAATCACATTGCTCTCATTACATTGTTTAAATTTAAAAAAAAATTAGTGTGAAGGATTTTTGTGCTGTTAGTAAAATAAAGTTAAAATTTCTTTATTTCATCATCTCATTTTAAAATTTGTTTTCCAACATACATTGCTAATGTACAATAGTATATGCATATGTATTTTTTATATACACACATAGATTCGTATAGGCACATATTGGTGAGCTAAACTATCGGGCAGAATATACAGAAATTAAATTCATTAGGGTTAATGCTAAAGTTTTATACTTGGGCTGAAAAAATTAATTTCAAATTATAAAATGGGAAGAGGTAAGATCTGAAAATAATATAGGATTTTGAGTGGACTACAATCTCAATATGAGTCAAAAGAGTGATGTAGCAGCCAACAAGCTAATGCAGCCTTGGACCTGCAATAAGGGAGACGTAGCTTCCAAGAGTAAGAATGTGAACATCTCTTCTCTGCCCTTATCAGGCCTTATCTAGAGTATTGTTTTGAGTTTGGGATACCACAGTTAAGAAGGACATTGGTAAGCTAAAGAGCACCAGAGGAGAGCCACCTAGGATACTAAATGGTGTTGCATTAAGTGATCCTTTGATGAAATTGGGGAGTCCTGATTAGTGTGTTTAAAATATTTGAAAGTCTTATGGAGGCGATGTTAGACTTGTTCTCTTTGTCCCCAGAGGGTGGAATGAATATCCATGAGTATTTAGGTTTGGTATGAGGAAGAATTTGCTTGTGGATTGAGTTACTTCTAGAAGTGGCGGGTTCTCCACCTATCAGAGGCCAAATGACCACTTAAGTCCCTTGTGCGTAAAGAGTACTTTACACTTAAACATGTTCAATAAATATTTGTTGAATTCAAGTAAGATTCAACTATGGGATGGCATACACACATTTAAAGACAATTTTATATGTATATCTGTACATTAGGATAGTAGTTCTCAAACTTTTTGGTCCTAGAACCTTATTATACTCTTAAAGTATTGAGGACCATCCCATTCTTAATCCCAGAACTTTTATGTGAGTTATGTCTACTGATATTTCATTAGAAATTAAAATGTCTTACTATTATTATGAAATTAATTTTGACCTTGAGGACCCCCAGAGATCTGTGGACTGCACTTCATTAAGATATCACCATAACATTGGCTATGGAGCCAAATTATGTGTTAAGATAGGCTGATCCTAGATACTTTTCAAAAGTTAAGTTACTGACATGCTGTGGGGCCTCATTATAAGGAAGTTTCATATATGCAGTGGTTTGTGACATGGACTCCAATCAGAGTAATACTGTGAGATTACATGGTTTTATATTAGTAGATAATAGTAACCATATATGGTACTTAATACATGCTTGTTGACTATGTAAACCAGAGGTGTCAAACTTGCAGGTACACGTTTCTATTGCTCTAAACTAGATTAAAATGTAATTGGGAAATGTATGACAAAATAAATAAAAAATGCAACCCAACATAGATAATGTTAATTTGTGGTTTTTTAAGTCATTGGCCTCCAGACCATTGGTGTAAACTCTGTAACCCACATCAGGAGGCATGTAGTGCTATGTAAAGAGAATCTGAGGCCCTGGGTTCAAATGCTACCTCTGAGTCTTCTGCATATTTAACTGTTATGAGCCAGTTGACTGCCCTGAGACTCAATTTCCTTATCTATACAATGGGAATTGGACTAGTTGGAACAGAGGGCCATTTCTGTATCAGTGATTCTTTTACCATGTACCAATTTCATTCTTTTTCTACATAACTAAAATCATATTTATTACTTTCCTCTGTATTTAGATCTCAATTCTGCATGTACCTGATATTTTCCCCGTCTCCTGAACTCAGTCTTAAATTTTAGCATTTGTCATTTGTACTTTATACACAGGATGTCCCAGAAGTCTTAAGCCTCTAAAGCTTAAAACTGCTCTAAGACTTTCAAGATAGCCTGTACTCGAGTCCCTCATGTTCAAGTAGATCTGTGAGTTCCTCCAGGGATGCAGATCACAGCCCTTCCATGCCTAAGTACCTTGTGCTCTTCTTGTCCATGTCCTTCTGTAAGTTCATCACAGGACAACAAGGTACCAGTGGGTCATTCTGGATATCCTCTTTTCATTGCTTGCCCTTGACAGCCTGTCTTCTCTTACTATTGTAGATTTCCTTGATGGTATATTTTAGTCCTGTTCTTATTTTAAGTTCTTTGTTGGTTATATGTTGCTGCCTGCTCAAATCCATCATACACATCTGCATTGAGTTCTGTATAGCATTAATTTCTACTTCTTTGGAGAATGTTGTATTGCATGTCTGGATGCCATATAGCAGCAGTGGTATAATATCAGTATTTAAAAGATGGGCTTTTGTTTCCACGGGAAAGTTGAATAATTAAGGAAACTTTGTAATTTTCCTAAGTTAAGCCATCTAATTCTTCTCCTATCCAGTTCCAGGCCCAACTCACAACACATCAATATTGTCTGCCTTACTTATACATATTGATGGACAAACTGTATAGATTTCGATCCAAATTATCTCACAATCTGAGCAATAGACATTCTTTATCCACTTAATCTTATGTACGTGGATAGTCAGGCAAAACTCTTTTTAGTAGTTTTAGATTTCTTTTCCAGGAGGCACAGAAGGGTTTCTTTCAAGGTTTTCATGCAGTGAACACATTGTCATCTATGAAAAGTAGCATCTGGAGGATCTCACCATCCACAGAAAAACTCTTCAGCTTGACCTCTGCAATAGATAGATATCTTCTTACTCATGGTGGCAATCACACAACCTTTTATTGCTAAATTTTCTCCCTCTCCTGCAGTTTATGGTCAGGAGATTTTTGATCAGAGTAATTAATGTCATGTATTTCAAAGAATCTTCATTGATTTGGGTGAGAATTTTAAAATCAGTCTTTTCCTCTACTAAATCAAATGTTTGTTTTTTTTTTCCATAATCCACAAACAGTAAGCCCAGTGGGATCGTATATTATTCTCATTTTTCAGCCAGTTGTGAAATGGTAATGATATGGTTGTTGATCTATTGTTGAATATCACTTGTATAAAAACCTGCTTGTTCCCTAATAGCTTCATTAAGAGGCCCTTGATTTATGTATAGCTCACTCAGTAAAGAGTTTCTGTAGGTAGGAGAGTAGATACCTGGTTTGGTAATTGTTAATATTTTCTTGGTCACTTTTTTTTGTGGTATTAACATGGTTTGAGGCCTGTTCCTTCCCCCTGCAGCTTTAGTATCTTCCCTTCCTTTTGATTCATTGCATTATCAATCCCTAAGTGCTCTCACAGTTGTCTTTGGCTATGTTGGCTTCATTTTTTTTTCATTCTCATTTGATTTTCTTTCTTTAGAAACTCTGGCCATGAAGGGGCTAACATTGAACTGCTTGGGAAAGAAAGAAGAGGCGTATGAGCTGGTTCGTAGAGGCTTAAGAAACGATTTGAAAAGCCATGTGTGTATCCTTTTTGAGATGGGCTTTAATGAGGGAATCCTACATTTTCAGTCATGTAGTGGTATTAGCTCCTCCATTTGCTTCCATTTCTGCTCTATAAAAGTGAGAAAATTGATAGGTGGATACATTCTTGCCAATCTATATAGTAGATAAGAAAGTTCTCCACACTCTAAATAAAAGATGTCATCATGTTGATTATTATATTTACTTATGATCAGTAGGTAGAATTTTGTATTTAGGTACTAGATAAAGAAAATTAGTGAATTTTGTAAAGAAATGAGGAAAGAAGTGAAAATATATTTTTACTGGTCAAACTACCTTTGTGTGTTTCATGGTGTGGGATGAACAAAAGGCGTAAAACACTTTCCTTTTATAATAAGTAATAAGTAGATTTTACTTTGTTATTGGCTTAGCTAATTGATTTATCATTGCCACATCAGGGTCATCCTTATCTTCACAAACACAGCTGTTTGACTAATGGATTTATACAGTATCATGCAGTGGAAAGAGGACTGGGCTTAAAGCAAGATCATACCTAGATCTGAATCCTTCCTCAGGCACTTACTACCTGTGTGACTGCAAGAAAGTCATTTAAAACTTGACTTAGCCTCACTTTCTTCATCTGTCAAAAAGGGAAAATAATATCTATAATATTTCCTTCACACGTTAGTTGTGAGGATTATCTATCATAGAGCATGTAATGCAAACTGTAAGACACTATATAAATGTTAGCTATATTGTTTTATTTGTGAGCTCATATTACAGATGATCTACTCTAATTTATGTAGCATCTCGTAAAGCACAGTTTTTGAATGTCTTCTTTTCACTTTTAAGTTCTGTAGTGGCCTTAACTAATTCCTTTAGGTTGGCATGTTTATGGTCTTCTGCAAAGGTCAGACAAGAAGTATGATGAAGCTATCAAGTGTTATAGAAATGCACTAAAGTGGGATAAAGACAATCTTCAGATCTTAAGGGACCTCTCTTTATTACAGATTCAGATGAGGGACCTTGAGGGTTATAGGGTAAGTATACAGAAAAGTAAGTGTGGAGTATTTATTTTTAAGGGCTAAATAATACTATTTTTATTCTAATTAGTTATTTATTTTCTGTGGAAGAACTGTGAATTCGTTTTTATTTTGCGCTCTTTACTATATCAGCTGTGTTTATCCAACCATAATAACTATTTTGAAGTTAAAGGCTAATGTGGATTACTTCAGAAGGGTATACCTGATCACTTACATGAAAATTGACTGTATACATGGTCTCAAAGTGCCAAATTGACAGTGCTTGTTATCATTTTGTTGACAGTATATAGATATTGCTTTTATTTCCTGCATTTTTTGTAATTTTAAAATTTCTTTCATTGGCAACTTAATCTCAGTGATTCAAATCTAAGCTAAAATTTTCATAGTTCCTATGATGAAATTACTATACTCAAATATTTTTGATAGTACATTGAAACCCATACATTATTCTCTTCTGGTTTACCTTAGGTTCATTTCTTCAGTGTTTAAATATATTATCCATTTGCCGTGAACCTCCAGAAGTATATTTTTGGAAACTATAGTTTCTTGCATGTATTTCTATTGACATGAACTTTGACCATCTAATCTCTTTATTGAGAAGGGTCGATATAGGAATCAAGATTAAGTGTTCTACTTTGTGTGAAACTATTATTTTTGTATTTTAAATTTTATTTTATTGAGAGTACGTCTTCAAAAAAAATCATTAATGCAGAAAAACCTAAGCAGTTTGGATATTTTATGTAGTTGTTAAATGTTTTTTCCTTTACCTCTTCTACAGCCACGGAATCATGGTTTTCCTGTTACTAGATACTGTTTTACTCCTTACTGCTTGTGTTTTGTTTACCCTCTAATGTATTTGCTTCAAACTTAACTGAATGTAGCATATAGTATAGTACATGTAAGTAACAGAATAACTACGGGAGAAATATCAGTAAAACTGTTTTTCAGGAAACGAGGTATCAATTACTTCAGCTTCGACCTGCACAAAGAGCCTCCTGGATTGGCTATGCTATTGCATACCATTTATTAGAAGATTATGAAATGGCAGCAAAGATTTTAGAAGAGTTTAGGAAAACACAGCAGGTAATAATTGGGGATAAAATTTTACAAGCCCGACTTGGAAATTTTATTATTGCATCTAAAATTTTATTAACTTAAGTATGCCTCATTGTGCCCTGAAGGTGACTTTGAGCTGTTAAAGGTTATCTTAGAGTGTAAGTTTCCCCTGTTTATACCAAGCTAAAAAGACTAATATTGACCTGGTGATGGTATCAGTTGCCAGAGTACAGTCGAAATAAATTTGGAAAGCATCAAGATGTTAATGTGGCTGTGGGGTGATTAATTTTTGGTCATAGCAATTCTTAGAAGCTAGTGTAGAGGGGTTTTTGGTTATTTGCCTTCTTTGTTGGTAGGAGCAGTTACTTTTACCAATGAAACTACAAATTCTTGAAGTATAAAAGTAAAATTTATTAATACAGTCTTAATCCTCTTTTTTCTATACATTTTTAGATATGGAATTTTCTGATATTAAAAATGATAAAATGTTAATATTCATATTCTGCAGACATCTCCTGATAAAGTGGATTATGAATATAGTGAGCTCCTTTTGTATCAAAATCAAGTCCTGCGAGAAGCAGGACTCTACAGAGAAGCCTTGGAACACCTTGGCACCTATGAAAAACAGATATGTGACAAACTTGCTGTTGAAGAAACCAAAGGTAATCTCTTCAAAATGCCATTTCCTTTAGCATTTAATTGTAGCTAGAAGGGGGATAAAAATAATTAATTGATGCCCGATGACAGTTATATATAATTTATTTAGTTAGTTTTTTTTCAATTCTTTTTTTTTTAATTATAAATTCATTTTTTATTTTTTGTTTACAGCACTCAGTTCCACAATTTTGGGGGTTCCAAATTTTCTTTCCCTCCCTTTCCTTCCTCCCCACCAAGATGGCATGTAATCCAATATAGATTCTACATATACCTTCACAGTGAACTTATTTTCATAATAGTCCAGCTGTAAAGAATTATAACCAATGGAATGAATCATGAGAAAGAAGAAACAAAACCAAAAAAGAAGGAAAAAAAAGAGCAAATAGTTTGCCTCAGTCTGCACTCAGACTCCATAATTCTTCCTCTAGATGTGCATAGCTTTTTCCATCATGAGTCTTTTGGAGCTTTCTTTGAACTTTGCATTGATGAGAGGAGCCAAGTCTATGAAAGTTAGTCCTTACAGCGACTGCGTGTCTGTAAGTTTATAATGATCTCTTGCTTCTGCTCCCCTCACTCAGCATCAGTTCATATAAGTCTTTTCAGTTTATAATGAAGTCTGTCTCTTCCTCATTTCTTATAGCACAATAGTATTCCATTACATTCATATACCACAATTTGTTTGGCTGTTCCCCAACTGATCATCATCCCCTTGATTTCCAATTCTTTGCCACCACAAAAAGAGCCGCTATAAATATTTTTGTACATACTGATCCATTTCCCACTTGTGTGGTCTCTTTGGGATATAGCCCTAGAAGTGGTATTGCTGGGTCAAAGGGTATGCACATTTTTATAGCCCTTTGGGCATAATTCCAAATTGCTATCCAGAATGGCTGGATCAGTTCACACAACTCCACCAGCAATATAACAGTGTTCCAACTTTCCCACATCTTTTCCAGCATTTATCATTTTCCTGTTTTGTCATGCTAGCCAATCTGATGGGAGAGATGTGGTACCTAAGAGTTGTTTTGATTTGTATTTCTCTAATCAGTAGTGATTTTGAGCATTTTTTCATATGCCTGTAGATATCTTTAATATCTTCCTCTGAAAACTGCCTGTTCATATCCTTTAACCATTTATCATTTGGCATAGTTAGTGGGTTTTTTTTTTTTTGCAGGGGGGAAGCAGGGCAATTGGGATTAAGTGACTTGCCCAAGGTCACACAGCTATTAAGTGTGTCAGGTGTCTGAGGCTGGATTTGAACTTGGTCCTCCTGACTCCAGGGCTGATGCTCTACTTGCTGCGCCACCTAGCTGTCTCAGTAGTTAGTTTTTTTAACAATGGGAAAATTAATGTTCTGGATTTTGCAAGTAGTTTATTAAGTAAAATTGCTTAAATTTTTCATCCACTTTTTATACACTGAATGAAAGTTTTGTAAATGATGATTTAGAACAATTATTATTCTGAACTTAAACATCAAATAAGATGGGCATTTCCATATACATATTAAACAAAGAATTACATATGAAGCTGTAAATCTCTAATGTACAGTAGTTTTAACATGTTCAGTCTCTAGTTTTTCAAAGCTCTGCAGCTTTCTGGGCTGGCTTGCTTCCCTTCTCTTTGCTGCATATTTTAGAAGTGATACCTCAATGATACTCCTTTGTTTTAAAAAAAATATTATTTATTTTTAGTTTTTAACATTGAATTCCATAAGATTTTGAGTTTTGAATTTTCTTCCCCATCATGTCCTCCCCCTTCCCCAAGAAGACATGTAATCTGATACAGACTGTACTCATACATTTATATTAAACATTTTCACATTAGTCATTATTTAAAGAATTATAACTAATGGGAGGAACCTGGAGAAAGAAGAAACAAAACAACAAAAGAAAAGGAGAGCAAATGGTATGCTTCCATCTGCATTCAGACTCCAAAGTTCTTTCTCTGGGTGTGGATAGCATTTTCCGTTAAGTCTTTTGGAGTTATCTTAAATCCTTGCATTGCTGAGGAGGGCTAAGTCTGTCTGCGTTAGTCATTGCACAGTGTGGCTGTTACTGTGTACAGTGTTATTTTAGTTCTGCTCACTTCACTCAGCATTAATTCATGTATGACTTTCCAGGTTTTTCTGAAGTCTGCCTGCTCATCATTTCTTATAACACAATAGTATTCCATTACATTCATATACCACAACTTGTTCAGCCATTCCCCAATTGATGGACATCCCCTCAATTTCCAGTTCTTGGCCACCACAAAAAGAACTGCTGTAAAATTTTTGTATATGTGGGTCCTTTTCCCATTTTTATGATTTCTTTGGGATGTAGACCTAGAAGTGATATTGCTGGGTCAAAGGGTATGCACAGTTTTCTAGCCCTTTCGGCATAGTTTCAAATTGCTCTCGAGAATGGTTGTATCAGTTCACAGTTCCACCAATGATGCGTTAGAGTGCCAATTTTCCTACATCTTCTCCAACATTTACCATTTTCCTGTTTTGTCACGTTAGCCAATCTGATAGGCTTGATGTGGTATCTCAGGATACTCTTGTTTTTCTTGATTTCTTCCTCATTTTCTTCTTTCCTTTCTACCTCCCCTCTCTGCTCCCTTCTCTCTTGGAGAGAGAAAAAGAAAGAAAAAACCCTCTTGATAATTATGTAGAGTTAAGAAAGACATTCCTACACTGGCAGTGTCTGAAATAATATGTCTTATTCTGCATCTTAAGTCCATCACCTCTCAGGATCAGATAGATTTACAAGTGAATTCTATCTAACAATGAAAGAACAATTAATTCCAGTATTATGTAAACATTTCACAAAAATAGGATGCTATTAAATATTTTCTATGGTATAAACATAGTCTTGATACCTAAGCCAGGGAGAGTCAAAATAGAAGAATATACAGGAAGAAAACTTTTCTTAAAATATATTGATGCAAACATTTAAAATAAAATGCTAAAAACAAGGAGTAACATATTACAAAGATTATACACTATTATCAGGTTGAATTTATACCAGGTTGGATTGTGGGGTTGGTTTAGTATTAAGAAAACCATGAAGCCATAAGCCTAATTGACCAAATTAGTAGCAATACAAAACAAAGTCATGGTTATGTTAATAGATGAAAATTTTTTTTTTGACAAAATGTAACACACATTTCTGTTAAAGACATTACTACCATTTATCAAGTAGAGAGTAGGACTTATTCTTTTAAAACTTTTTTTTTATTATTCTTGTAATTTCTAATCAGTTTCTTACATATCTTAGAAATGAGACCTTGATCAGAGAAACTTGGTGCTAAGATTTTTGCCCCAGTTAAGTTTCCCTTCTTAACTTATTTGGATTGCACTTATTTATACAATTTTTTTTTTTCAATTTTATCTTCTATGATCTTGTCTCTTGTTTGGCCATGAACTTTTCTCATCCATATATTTGAAAGATAATTTCTTCCTTGTTCACCTAATTTGTTCACGATGTGACCTTCTATATCTAGGTTGTGTATCTGTCTGGAGCTTACATTAATACATTTTTGTCAGATTGCTTTCCAGTTTTCTCAGCAAGTTTTGTCACATAGTGAGTTTTCAACCCCAGGAGCTGGGAGTCTTTGAGTTTATCAAAATCTAGACCACTAAGTACTGTTTATTTCAGTATGTCCTCCTCTGTTCCACTGATTATCTTTTTAATCAGTAACTAATTGTTTTAATTACTGCTTGTTTTCCTTTATTATTAGTGGGACTTGGAGAAGAAAGGTAGCAGGGAGAAATAATTGCTAAATAATTTTAAAAAGGAATTTAATTTTAAAAATACTGAGTTTTGGTTGTAACCATTTAAAATTTATTTTTATTCTGAACTTAAATGCCAAATAAAACAGGTACTTCCATATTCACGATAGACAAAGAGGCTTGTGTATGAAGTGCAAATTTTTGTTATGAACAGATTTGTTTTTTTAAGTCTATATAATAAGTTCAAATTGTAGCTTTGAACTTTCTGGCCTTCCTTCTGATATCTTTTCCTGCATTAAAAAAAAAGATGCCTCAATTACCTTTCTCTACCATCCTCCACTCCCAACTTGAGAAAAAAAGAAAAGCAGACCTTGTAACAAGGATGCATAGATAAGGAAAACAGATTCCTGTGTCGTCTATATCAAAAATGGATGTCTTATTCTTTATCTTGAATCTATAACCTCTCTTTCTTAGGACCAGATAGCGTGACAAGCATGTTCTATTGAATAGTTAATTCCAATTTTATATAAAAATAGAAATACCTTCTC